>JAFREQ010000006.1:2155000-3355000 GCA_025331565.1 Holacanthus passer | reverse complement strand
TTTGGGCTGCTGTGTTTCTGTTTCTTCTTCTTCACCATGTTAGTTTGGCACACACAGTTTCACCTCCAATCAGCCGTGGAAGCAAAAGGACTGAGATAATTTTACTGTCTTTTCAATTGAATTAAGTGAAAAAATACCACTTTTGAAAAAATTGTATCTATTTGTATTTGGAGACAGATATTTGACAAGACAAAAACACACTTTTGTTTTGCTGGATTATAGAATCTTTATGTCCTTGTCTTCCATGAAGGAGGTGATAGTACATTTCTGGTTGGTTGTTGGTACAGTCTTGTGCTTAACTCTGCACTTCTTCCTCCATGCTCTCTTCTGGTTCTGGGCGCTTGTGATGCCTGTCTACATAACACTACTCAGCTGTCACTCTTTCTCCCATTTCTGTCTGACTGCACTGACCTGTGTGTGTATAGAGCGTATGTTGGTTTGGACTGCCTGTAAGTGTGTGTGTGTATGTGTGTGTCTTGCTTTTTTTAAATCATTGCATGGCTCTCTTTTCTCATCCATCACCCTTTAGTTTCAAGAGGTTTCAAGATGTTGCTTCTCTGTGTTTAGTTTTTACCTTGTTAAATAAGCTGGACATGTCATTCTGACAGCATGACTTCACATAGTGAAAATACCACTAACACGCTGACATTTTACCCAGAGAGGTGAGACTTTATTAAGATGGTTGTAAAATGGACCTCTTGCTGCTAAACCAGATTAGATGGGATGTTGTGCTCAAGAGTGTGACACATTATACTCCTCCATACTTCATGAGCATGCTCTTACAATGTGGAACTCATGGCAGTTTTCTTTAAGCATTTAAAATATATTTTAAAAGCTACTGTTCTTTGTGGTAGTACAACTCTGTGTCAACCTATTTGACTTTGAGACTAAGTTATGGAATTTGGCTGGAAGTATAAAATCAACATCACCTCATGGCTTCCTGCATGCTCTGTAAGGCTGTCCATAAAACAAATTGGGTTCCTCCTTTACCTGAAATGACCCTTTCTTGTGTTGTGCTTGAATCTTAGTCCCAGGAGGAAGTGTGTGACCTGCTTCACGCTGCCCCCTTCCAGAACATTCTGCCCAGAGTCTACATCAAAGGTAGTGAAAAAGGGTAACAGGTAGTAAATTAGCGTCGCTTCCAGTCCAGGGACCATTGATTTATGTGTGATTTTTGCATAGTATGTACAGCTCCCTGCTTGTGTTTGTGTCTTATACAGAGGGAGAGCGTCTGGAAGTGAGGATGAAAAGGCTGGAAGCAAAGTACGCCCCACTCCACCTTGTGCCTCTAATTGAGAGGTTGGGAACCCCACAGGTGGGTTCAACACTACTCTGTCTTAAAGAAGGCTGATGAGCAAGTCCAGTATTTTGTAAATACAATACTCTTCTTTATTTGTTTTCTAGCAAATTGCCATTGCCCGTGAGGGGGACCTGCTGACCAAAGAGCGTCTGTGCTGCGGCCTTTCCATGTTCGAAGTCATCCTGACACGCATTCGCAGTTTCCTGCATGACGGGGTGTGGCGCGGGCCTCCGCCCACCAATGGTGTGATGCACGTTGACGAGTGTATGGAGTTCCACCGCCTGTGGAGTGCCATGCAGTTTGTCTACTGCATCCCTGTGGGCACGCACGAGTTCACAGCAGAGTAAGTGGAGGAGTGCATTTGCAGATGTGTCATATGTTTTTGTCATAGTATTGTTATCAACCACATGCAGCCAAACATGTTCATGTAATTCCACTTAAAATAAGTCAAAATGACATGAAAATTAAATTTCGTCTTGGTTTCCCAGTTTGGCAAAACCCATGCAAATGCTCTCTAAAAATAGAAAATATTTTCCCCTGACTGTTTTTCCTGCAGGAATTTGTGCTGTTGTCTTTTGTGTTTATTTGTGTGTTTGTATCAGTGCTTGATCTGTTCATTCAGTGGAAACGCCAGAAATTTGGCAAAAAAAACAAACCAACCCAAAATATTGTGAAAGTTTTTACTCATGGCTGAGAAAAGCTGGCATGTGTAGAAAGAGAAGATGTGGCAAATGTTATGGGAAACAGACTTTTTCAGTACACATTAATGTTGCAGTATCTGCTTCTCCTGCTGTAGATGAAGCATTCATGCCATGCTGCCAAGGAGAGCTGAAATAAAAAAAACATAGAATAAAATAAAATAAAAAGAGTGGGGTTGTGGCTCATATAAATGACCACACTTCAAGTGTTCAAGTCCAGACGGGGACCATTTTGTCACCATAGCGCTTGGATCAGAAGAGACGAGTTATGTGGAAATGTGCACTGAAGTCTCTCACATTTGTTCAAGACTTGTGCCTCACTTTAATGGAAACAACTGATGTGTTATACTCAACTTGCCCTTCAGGCAGTGCTTCGGGGATGGACTGAACTGGGCTGGCTGTGCCATCATTGTGCTGTTGGGACAGCAGCGTCGCTTTGACCTCTTTGACTTCTGCTACCATCTGCTCAAAGTCCAAAGACAGGACGGCAAGGACGAGATCATCAAAAATGTGGTGGGTATACTGTATCCGCTGCATTTACTCACACATGAAGATTCTTCTTGATGTTATCCGACTTATTCTTTTTCTCTTCTGTTTTCCTTGACAGCCCTTGAAGAAGATGGCAGACCGCATTAGGAAGTACCAGATCCTCAACAACGAGATCTTTGCCATCCTCAACAAGTACATGAAGGCGGTGGAGACAGACAGTTCCACTGTGGAGCATGTTCGCTGTTTCCAGCCTCCTATACACCAGTCCCTGGCTACCACCTGTTGAAATAGACCCTTAGCACATAGTGCACACACACACACGCGCGCACACACACACACACACACATAGCTGTGATACTAATTTCTGCCTCTTCCTGGTCTTGTAGAGGTATAGATTACCACGATGGCTCCAGAATCCAAAGACAAATCCTCTCAAACTGTTCCTCTATCTAAAATGCGTCTGTCTTTGAATTCTCGAAGCATCAGCCCCTACGAGTGGACCAGGCCAGAGGTGGAAGTGTATATTCACACCTTTTCTTTTTTTTACTTTACTCTCTGTGTGGCTCTCACTCAGACTCATGCATGCCTTCTCTTATTCCTCCAGCTGCACACCTGTGGATCGGACCACTGAAACAAATGCCAAAAGAGTATCTCTATCCTGTAATCTGAAAAAGCCACTTGTTTGAAGTCCGCTGGGACTCAAAAACGCCTTTCAGAATTTGCAATCAAGAGCTGAGACAAAAGTAAATCTAACAAGGTTTAAATAAAATACTGAATAATGCAACAAATAACTAATTTTCTATGTTATATAAAGATCTTTTAAGTGAAACATGGTGCTCCTTAGTGCTACTACAGCTACTAACAGTACTAGCACAGGCACCTGTACACCTGTGCTAACATTCTGCGTGTCCTCTAATGCGACCCCAACCTGTTTATCGTGACACATTTCAAACTCTTCACTGTATAATAATCTGGTCTGCCCATGTTCATGATACATAGTGTCTATCATGATGCATTTGAATCCTTCTTCCTCGCTTTTTCTTCACCTGCTTGCTTTCAAAGGAACGAAGGTACATTGCAACTTTGATTTGCTTTTATTTATCTCGCACCTCGCATCTGGTTTTCTTGCTTCCTCCTGACACATTTTTATTCGGTACCAGTTCCACTGTAAATTTCACTGTTGAACTAAGTGAAGTGTTGAGTGTTGTAATTGTTCTTGTTTTTAATTATGAATATTTTAATTTACACATCCTTGATATACTTGCCTCTCTACTACTGGCTGGAAACCTCATTGACTGTTTTTTTTTTTTTCTCTCTTTTGTCTGTTGGAAAGATTTTTATATTATATACATGAATACAGTGATATTATTTACAGTTTGGAAAAGACACATCTTCATCGGGTAAAATGTGTTTGCTTTTTCAAGAGTACAAAAAAACAACAAAAGAAACAGGATTAGAAAATACCTCTAGGTTGTATAAAGACAGTGCTGTACTAGATTAACCTGTTTTGAGTGTGAATGGATGCTGTTGGTCTAGCAGACCTATGAAACACTCTGCACATAAAGGAAAAAACATCATAACTAATATGTCAGTTACAATTAAAGGGCAGTTTCCTAAATATAGTCAGTATTTACTATTGTTGGATTTTTGCTTTAGATTTAGCAGTGTTATCAAAATATGCAAAATTTGTCCCTATTTTTTTTTTCATATGAGGGAAAACAAATTATTAAGAAGTAACCCTCCCCAAATAGCCCTGTGATCTTTTTCTGCTCCGTTTTGAATGAACAAAGTTTCTTTTATAACTCCAGTGTCTTTTTTCATATTTATTCAACTCTGACGTATTGTTCATTTAAAGGTTAATCTAGTAAAAACGAAGGTACCAATGTATCATCTCAAATCCTTAGCATGGCAAGTGTAATTTATTGTCATCAATGGCTCCATTTGTGACATGAGGCTTTGTTTATGATATTGTTGTACAAGTGACCATGTTTTGAAGTACAAAAAAAAATGGAGAAAAAGAATATAAAATGTACAACAATGGTCCTGCAAAGGATTTGAAATTATGTTGTATTTCCAGGAAATAAAAAATGTTTAACTGAAAAAAATGAAGTTGTGTTTATGGTATTGGTTTTTAATGGACTCTACCTTTATGTGGCTTTGTTGACTGGCTGACACTGACACAGGGCCATAGTTTAATGACGTGAAGACAATTTAAGACAAGTTTGAATTTTAGGATAAGATATAAGTCCCTCGGTGGGGATATTCACGAATTACATTTACATATATTACACATATATTGCGCAGGATGGGCTTTCTAAGGCAGACTTTGATAAAGAAATAAAGAGAAGTGATTTAGTATTTTCCACCAGTTGCACACGCAAAATTTTGACCAGTATTTAGACCACAAAGTAGGTAGATACAGTTACAATACAATATACATACATACAATATAGAATAAAATTTTCAGTTAAATGAGTTAAATAAAATATAAAATGTGCTTTTTCTGATTATTTAAAATACCAAAAAGATTTTCACAGGATTTGGCTGGTGGAGACTTTCTGAAGTCAGTGGCCTCAGTATTTTTAAAATATGAACGTTAATAATGTTAATACGTAATTTCCTGTAGTACAGAGAGTCCACATGTCCCCAACATGAAAAACATGAAAACCATGACCAAACAACTCTGTACATTAAAGCTTCCTCTCCCAGATTTTCTATGAATTCCAACAGAGATACACTAAATTTTAAACAATTCTTACCATTTATAATGAAAATTAGACACATGATAGGAGCATAATGAAGATGCAGTTATAGACAATAACTGATGGATGGATAGTAGAAATATTACTGATACATACATTCAAACATGAATTTACACACTTAAATCACTTGTTTACTTGTTTGGAAGGGAGGGCAGGAGTATGTGTGACGTCATCAAACACTGGATGCCTATTGGCCACACTTACGTAAACGTACGCGTGACGCTCTTTTGAATTTTCAGCGGATGAGCGTTTGTTGTTGTGTCGCCGGAGCTGAGCTGAAGCCTGTCAATACGGCTGGAAATTCAAAATTACACTACGTGCAGTTGATTAAAAATGTCTTTTTCAAGAGCCCCTTTGAAAAGATTCAACGAGAACGTGGGTAAGTAGCATTCAAAAGCTAGGAGCTGGTTACTTGCATAGCACCACCCTAGTTATTCAACAGAAAGTAACGTTAGCTTATGTTAGCTTGGTAACGCTAAATGCTACACAAACGTTAAGTAATCAAACTTTGTTTTTACACGTTAATCTGTTGGGATATCGACAGGCAAGTCAACGCTAACGTGGGTGAAACTATTTACATATTTATGCTAACAAAGAAGTATAATGAACACCATGGCTAACACTGTGCTAATGCTGAAGGTTGTGCCCCTCCACCGGGGTCTTATGAGATTAAACCTGGGGACCCAAAGGGAGCTGCTTCCTTCGACAAGTCTGACCGCTTCAGACATGTTAAGGCAGGTGGGTACATGTGAGAAGCACAATGCAACAAAGAAATGCGTTTATCTATTACACAAAGTTTTGTGCCACTTACATTCATGATCTCTGTCTCCAGCTGCTCTGCCACCACCGTCGCCCTCCAGAAATGCCCTAGTGTCACCTGTCCGCAGGACTCTGTCGGTGGATGGACTTGTAAGTTTTCATTTATTTTATCACTCTTCATTTACAAATCAGCTAGCCCTGCAAATGCTCCTGACATAAAACCAACCCTCTTTATTGTATGTTTTGTGAAAACCTAGGTTGATGGGTCAAGTGTAAAGAAAGAGAAGAATGGCATGACCATGGAAAGGAAGCAGCAGAAACTCTTGGAGAAAGAGGTACTCTTCATCCAAGGAACGTTTGGGCTATAGGCTTACCACAAAAATGTTACTGTCTGTAATCAGTGGCTTGTGTCCTTAGTCATAACTGAGCAACTGCTAAATCAATGCAGATGTCAAAGTCCTGACCTTTTGTTTCCTTTCAGATAAGGTCCCTGGTTCAGCAGAGAGGGGAGCAGGACCGTCGCCTGCTGGCTCTGGAAGAGGAGCTGAAGAAGGTGGAGGCCAAGCTGCTGGCTGCGGTCAGGGAGAAGACGGGACTCGCTGCCAATGTTACCACCCTGGAAAGACAGCGGGCTGAGCTCAAGAAAGTCAATGAGTTCCTAAAAAATAAGGTGTGCTTTTCTTTTTTATATTTGGAGTTTAGTGTATTTAGAAATCCTGTCTTTATTATGCCTGGATTACGCCTTAGGTGCTAAAAACTTCCAAAAAGTGAAAGTGAAACTTTTTTTTTAGGTTTCTGCTGACACTACAAAAAAGAGAATTAATTCTCTCACAATGGAGTTGATGGAGGCCAGGAACACTTTGGATGTTAAAAACAAGGTATGACTTGATGCACATACTTCCTTGTATTTCTTAGTAAAATCCGTCACTGGTTTATTGCACCTAAATTTTAGGTCCTAGTTTATGAGCACATTTTCAGCCTCAGTAGATGCTGATGCTTATCTGTAGTGTGTGTGTGTGTGTCCAGGAGTTACGTGTCCTGCAGATTAACACTGAAGGCCAAATGAAGGTGCTAGAAACTGATCTCCAAGCTGCCAGGGATACTGTCACTGCTCTAAAGGACAGGAATAAAGACTTGGGTAAGATTTAATACATAGAACATGTTTACATGTAAAAAGGAATAAAAGTGGATAAAAAGCAACAAACCCAGGCTTACTACTGTACTGTGATTTTTACCTTTGACAGAGGACCTTCATCAAGTGACCAAAACTCAGAACGGAGAGTTGGAGAATGAGAATGCTAGATTGCATGGTGAGTTTGGTATATGACCTGCTTCTTCCTTGACACACACTTAATTTACCCATAACTGTCAGAAAATTTAATATCTGGGCTTGTTGCCAGTTTTCTCAGCCTGTCTTTTGTGCTTTAAGATGCATGTGCCTATTATTGCCCTTAATAACCACCCATAATTGTATTGATTATTTTCCAGCTCTGATACATGAGCTGAGGGAGGAGATCCAAGTCGTGCAGGGATACCTGGACGCAGCTAATGACCAGATCCAGGTATAAAACAAGCCTATATAAGCTAATGTTACAAGAGTGGATATCTTTCCTCCATCTTTTAGTCACACTTTATGAAAGACATGCTGGAACTGTTCATGTGTTTGTAGGATCTCCGCCTGAAGCTCCGAGAGAAGACTCGGGAGAGCACTGTTGCTGGTTCTCAGGTGGAGAAAGTAAAGTAAGAGAATACAGGATGATTCCTTCAAGCAAGTTAGATCTCGACTGTATACCATGACACTCATTTGTCACTTTTCCACAGGCAACTAGAGACTGAACTAGAGCAACAGACTACTGAGCTACAAAGCACTCAAGACCTGCTGAGACAAAAGGAGGAGGAGGCACAGAAATTCCAGGAAGAGCTGCAGGCATCAAAGGTCGCTTTAGAGGAGGCGGCAAAGAGGTTGGAGAGCCAAGAGCTGGAGCTTAAGACTTCTCAAAAGTCAGCAAATGACATGGAGGAGCAAATGAAGTTGGCCAACCAAGAAGTTCAAGACTCTCAGGCAACAGTTCGACAGCAGGAGGCAGAGCTGGCTAGACTGAGAGAGGTGCTCAGACGAACAGAGAAGGAGCTGGATGAGAGAGTGGCTCATCTTGAACAGAGATATCTATTCTGTGAGGAAGAGAGAAGTATGTTCACCAAGATCCTGTTACAATGTTATTTTAAATTGCAAAAAAAATTGACGGTTATGTGATGCTTTTATTGTGTATATGTTGATTTGGTTTTTAGGCAAGACTCAGGAGCAGGGCCTGAGGAGAGTGGAGGAGTTGAAAAACGAGATCCTCTTGCTAAAGGAGGCAAAAAGAGAAGAGAAAAAGAGACAGATTCAGCTCGAACAAGAACATGCTGCTCTTACTGAGGAGCTGACAAAAGAAAAGGTTAGATGAACATTCTTGTCTTACATGACAAGTTCTTTTCAGATTGAGTGCACAATCACCTAAAGCTATAACCGGGGTTTGTACAAAAGGTGAAAGTTGAAAATGCTTAATTCTAACCATTCTGTTTTCAAGGTTATGAATATGCTTGAATTTTAAAAAATTGAAATCCAGTGTTTCATCTACACAGTCACTAGTATAAAACAAAAATCTTTCAATATTTGAAATGAATAATAATTTTAAAAAAAATAATGAAAATTGATGTATAGTATGTTTAAATGCCTTCAAAAGTCTTTTTTTTTGGTTTAGGTACCTTGAAAATGCCTAAAAATGCTTGAATTTTACTCTGCTGTATGAACCCTGAACACCTGACTCTTGCCTCTTTTCTACAGGCACTTGTGGACTCCCTGTCTGTGTTGGTGGAGCAGGAGAGAGAGGAGTCTGAGGAGCGGTTGAGAAAGCTAAAGGAGGAGATGGAGGAAGTGCTGGGAGAGCTCGCGCTCCTGGAGGATCAGGAGCAGACGAAGCAGGAGGTGGCGGAGAGGAGTCAGGAGACCCTTCAGAGGCTGCAGGAGGAAAACAGCGAGCTGGAGAGACAGCTGCGTGATACTAGGGCTCTGTTGGAAAGGTGAGCAACCAAAGCCCAAACACACTGAAAACTTTGAAAGTCATACTTACATCACCTTTTTTTGGATTTGTTGCCTCTGCCTGTGTTGCTATTTAGAGTCCCAGGCAGCTGGGAGCATGTCCCAGCAAACACTGAGCAAAAAGTGGAGAAAAATAATTGACAGGTTGCCAGTCCATCACAGGTCTGACACCAACAGAAGGTCACTGTCTATTTCTGTTTATGACCAATTTCAAGTTTGCTAGTCAGCTCACCACCCCATCTTTGGAGTCGGAGGGGAACCAGGGCACTTGGAAGGGAACATGTTATTTTTTTTAGCTTTTATTAGACAGTTGAGAGTGGAGACAGAATAATAGTGCCAAGGAAATATAGTAGGTTTGACACTCAACAAACATGGCAGCATTTTGATGTGCTGTGGCTACAACTAAAAATATTTTTGTTATCGTTGAATCTGTTATTTTGGTTATTATTCGATTGTCTATAAAATGCTGGTGGAAAAAGTAGTGAAAAAATGTCCGTCACAGTTTATCAGAGCCCAAGATGACTTCAGATGTCGTGTTTTGTAAAGATATTCCGATTGCTACATACATAACAGACAAAACAGCAAATTGTCACATTTGAGAAGCAATTAACCATTATTTGGCATTTTATGTAAATTAGTTATTGATCACCAAAATAGTTGCAGATTAATTTTGTCTTGATTGAGTATTTGATTAACCAGCTTATTGTTTCAGCTCTGCTTCCAAAACCATTGTTCTGTTGAGCAGTTCACCATCAATGGAAGACTTTTAGTTTTTGTATTGATTACATTTTAGAGAAGACCAAAATACAAAGATAATAATTTCATGATGACATATGACTCATATTTTAGGATGATGTATGATGTTGAATTATGTGTTTCACGGCAGTAAAGTCAAGCTACATTTAACACATAAAAACTTTGTTCTTGTGATTTTTAGTAAGAGCAATGGTGTGGCTGCTTTAAAAGAGGAAGCATTTCGCAGCCATAACAGAACTCCAAGAGGCACACACAAACTCACTGAGCAAGATGACAGACATTGTCAGAGAACTGGAAAGGTGAGCTTGACTGTCTGTATTTATTGAAGTATTTCTTGAACGTCAGTTTGATTCGTGTTGGCATTTATTTAAAAATTCTGTCTGTGTGTAAGGTTCACAGTCTTCGTGTCTTACTTTTCAGCACCAAAGACGCTCTGAAGGAGGCAGAGGGAAGACAGAAAACACTGGAAGCAGAGGTGGAGAGAGTGACCCAGCAGATGAAGGAGGAGATGGACAAAGCGGTTCAACAAAAAGAGGAGAGATCAACAGAGTGAAGGAGGGGTTAGAGGAGCATCAGGAGAGACAGTTAGCTGAAGCGAAAGCCAGGGAGGAGAATTCAAGGTGTGCTTCAAATTCACTTTCAGTCTGTGTTAAAATAACTGTCACTTTCCCACTGTTTTAAGTTCTCTTTTTCCTTGACTTGATAGAATCTTGCTGGAGGTGCAGACTCGCCTTGCACAAAAAGATGAGGAGATGAAGGCCATGGAGGCGAACCACGTTGCCCTGATCAGTCAGCTACAGCAGGAGCTACAGCTGCAGACAAAGGAGACAGAAGAAGCACTGGGGCAACTAGAGGAACAGAGAGGTCAGAGTGTAACCGAGCTCCAAAAGGAGAAGGAAAAAGCCCAGAAATTGCTGGAGGAAGTCAGCCAGGAAAAAGAGGAAATAATGGAACAGCTCCATCAAGAAAGAGAAGAGAAAGTTAAAATTCAGACAACTCTTCTGGAGGAAAGGGAATCATTGGAGATTGAAAGGAAAGACCACCGGCAGGCCAGGTCAGAGGTGCTTCGAATACAGACAGAGTTTGAGAGAGTAGACGAGGAAAGCAAGAGTCTTCTCTGTCAACTACAAGTCAAAGAGCAGTCCAGGCTCGCTCTTGAAAATCAGCTCAACATGACAGAGGAGGACAGAAATCAGCTTCAGTCTCACTTGGATGAGGTTGAACAAAGGGCTTTGAGTTTCCAGACCCAATTAGACCTTATAGAGGAGAAGACACAGGCCGTGCAGCGCGAGTTGCAAGAACAACGACAAGACAGGCGGGCTCTGCAGGAGCAGGTAGAAGTACTGACTCAGGAAAAGGTTACGCTGCAGTGGGAGATGGAAGAGCAGCGGCAGGAACTCCAAAGACAGATAACCGAAGCGCAGGAGAAAAGGTGAGCAAGATTTGATTTTTTTTTTGTGTTTTTGTTTTGTAACAATTTGCAAATTTTTAACTCCTCATTCCTTCCTTCAAAGCTCTCCAAGCTCAGAGACAGAACACTGGAGGAAACGATATGAGGAGCTCTTTGCAAAAGTCATGCCCTTCCAGGTCAGTCTTTTCCACATCAATTAAAATAGGTGATCTTTCGTTAAAGTTGCACTAATCAATATTTTTATATCAACAGTGGAAAAAATACTGTGTGAAACGTGTTGCTTGCAGTGATGAAACCACAGATCATTATCACCCAAATCTGCAGTTCCACTCAGCTTTAAATGAGCATTTTAGTGTCTTTCAGCTCTTTGTTTTGGTTTTTACTGGATTTATCTTCTCTGTTTTGATTCAGTCTTACTGCTCTGATCAACCTTGTTTCCTCACCCAGATAACTGCTGCATTCAGCAAGGAAAAAAAAGCTCTGATAAAGCCACTGTACATTACCTGCCCAGTACCAAACAGCAGACAACGTTAGCAACAAGCTTTGATCATAGTAGAGAGCTGGGTTTTTCCCTCGGGAGTTGGAGAGATGTATTTCCTGGCAACTCCAAATGAATGATGTTGCTCTGTGTCTGCTGAATGTGTAAACAGGCAGCATGTTAAGCATATAAAGGTGATAATACTATATGTCAGTGTTGTTTATGACTTGTTACACTACCCACAAGTGGCCAAAACAATGACTTCCTGCAGGTTCAAGTTAAATTAAATGGAGGTAATATTAATAAAAGACGGATCAGAGTTATAGAGTTAAAACCCACTCAATATTCATGTTGGTGTGTGCCCACAGGAACAGCTCGACGCGTTCGCAGCAGAGCGAAATGCACTACTCAATGAAAACGGCACCAACCAGGAGGAGTTAAACAAGTTGTCCGATGCCTACGCTCGTCTGCTGGGCCACCAGAACCAGAAGCAGAAGATCAAACATGTGATGAAGCTGAAAGACGAGAATAATGTCTTGAAACAGGTGATGCACGAGAGCAGCACCGTCTGCTTTCCAAACCCTGCACACCCGTTTTGTCTCGAGCTCAAGTGCCTCTATTTCATCCCCACTTTTTTCCCTGGCTTTGTGTGTGTGTAGGAGATGTCTAAGCTTCGGTCCCAGGTGAACCGGCAGAAGAGTGATCTGGAGCAGCTCAAGTCAAAGCTCCCTGGTGCTCCTCGCCGCAGGTTTGATCCCAGCAAAGCTTTCCAACATGACAAGGAGAACAGGCAAAGTGAAACAACTGTACCTCTTAAAGAAGGTGAGTAATAACCTGACCTCACTGCAACATCCTGAAGCTATACAAGAGCATACTTTTGAAGATGTGATGAGATTTGAACCGTTACATGGTTTTTGCTGATTTTCACATTAAGTAGTTGCTGAGATATTTGTGTGGAAGCCTAATTCTTTGTTTGTATTGGCAGGAAGTCATTATGCGTAACGGAGCACTTCTACCAGACAAGAACTGACAACAAATTGGCTGCCAGATTTAATTTTGGATTTGTACTAATAATTCAGTGTCAGTATCATCAGTAATTTACGTGTTCCTTCATAGTGTTGACTGTTTTCCCACATGCTGATATTTTACAGCCTTTTGTGTCAAATTGCTACATAGAGCTTCAGGATTTACGTCATCTGTTTGGATTTTAGAAAGAAATGTTAGGAGCAGATTGTGTGTGTGCGTACAGGAGCAGCGTGTGAAAATAATGAGGAAATAGATGGTAAACGCAATCCAGAGAACAAATGTGGTTGCCAGCATAAAAATATGAGATGGTTGTTATTCTTAAATGTGATTTGGGTTCTTATGTGTGACTTTCTTAGCAGGGTAGCAGAACCAGCAACTGTTTCATGCAGGATAGCTCTTTATGAATCTTTCTTCTTTGTAAATAAAGACAGATTTTAATACTCCTTTTAAACAAAAGTGGTTCTGAGATTTATTGACTTCCCACATGTACAAATGCTATGTACAAAAGCCTTTTTTTTTTTTTTTTTTTTTTTTTGCTTGAATCTTCTCCATGTCCGTCCTCAGCCAGTAGAGAGCACTGTAGGACTGCAGCCACATGTTGGACCCCACGTTTCATCCACACTACGTACCAGCTACAAAGAACACAAATTCACATCTTTGCAGAGAGGAGCCCTGGGTTATGGGTCATGAAGCTTTATTTCCTTCAGTTGATAAGACATAGCCAGCAAGTATTGGGCCAGAAATTGACTTTTTTTTTTTTTTACAAGCTATGTGTGGTGCAAGTAGTGGAGTGACGAGTCAGTCGCAGTAGCCCTCCAGGTGGTAAATGCTGCACGGCTTATGGCAGCACTGCTCCACGATTCCTCTCTTCACCTTGGGCTCGTCGTGGCCGGACAGAGCCCTCCACAGCCGCTGTTCCTGTCTGGCTCTTTTAGACAGGAACCCTTTGAAGTGGAGAAAGTTTCCACAGCCCTGTGTTAAGTCCCACTGCTGCTGTGCAAAACTACCATTTAGATTGTTCACACTTTAATAGAGACTTAATGGCTGGGTAATCTGATCTCCCCAATCCATTTAGTCTTGTTAGTCTTTACTTCAACAGGAGATATGACGGAGCTCCAACAGAGGCATATCATAGCTTACACCTCTAGAGTTTATTTTAAAACATCAATAGGTCGTTTGAGGTTGATGATCCAAATAATGTGTTTTGGGAATAGCGTAATGAGGAATTTGGGGATTTCACAAGATAATCACAAGATTTGTGATTATTGGATTTGTCACATCATAGATGTTGAAAGCAACAATAAGAAACCAAAAGCCTGGCCACACCACTGAAATTCAAAAGAGGCCGGAGATGGACTTTGCACGCTAATGATGGTTCGGACAAATACATAGATTTAGTTCAGGGAAGTTTCCAGGGTGTTGTTTCTAAACATTTTTCTTCCAGCTAAGATCCAAATTGGCATTCTCATTAGACTGAGTCTGAACTTTGAACATGGCAGGCAGAGACTGCAGAAACACAAAGCCAGCCCGGGGTCTCTGGGCAACGTCGTGCTGTTCCTTTCTAAACTCCCACCATCGACGACACAATTAGAACTTATTTTACACAAGTCGAGCAGAAAGAAGTCAAGACTGTTCCCAGAGTTAACGTGGCCTTACCGAGCAGATGTTCCAGATCCCGTTTGTGGGCACGGTTCGGACTGTAGAAAAAGCCCCGCTCTCCGCACACGAAGTAGAGGGTGTCCACCAGGTGGGAGCCACACAGGTGCTGGGCGGGGGCCGGGGACACCCCTGGAGAGTAGAGCGCCAGCAGCAACAGCATGGACACCGCCCATGGTATCCTGGCCATAGGAAGGAAACCTCTCGGACTGAGCACAGAAAGAGAAGCTCACACATAAGATCAAACTTTTATTATGCTGGGTTTCAAAGACAACGAGTAAAACTGAATCCACCTATCAATACTTAAATACCTCAAGGCCAGATGCTTGAAAGCTGAAGGATGAAGTGATGTTCAAATTTGATCAGACCTTTCTTGATGACACTCAGGCATTACAAGACCACTTTCTTTTAATAGCTTTTGACAGAGGAGATATTTTGTGATGTTCCCGTTAAATTCGACTAGATAGCTTCACGCCTCCGGACTATAAAAGCTCAGAGACAACACTGAAGGTACGCAGCAACACCCCAACTCAGAATAAGGGCTTTGAAGTGAGCAGAAAGCTGAACAATTCATTCTTTCATTGGAAATCAAAGGCCGGGATGAAAAGCCGTGTAACAAGGTTCTGCCAAAAAAGTCATTGGATGATATTTGACTCAAATCTCTGAATCTTCCAAATTAGTGTGAGCCCAAGCAGGCGAAGTCAAAGCTTAAGAAAAGCGATGAGTGCAGAAATTACATCTTGATGACCCAGGTGGTCTTCAAGATGTGGTAATAACGATACTCCTGAATTCCTGCAAGAGTGAGATAGTTTTTAAAGTTCAAATCGACCCTGAAAGTGTATGTTAACTTTTTGATTTTGGATTTCACAGTTCACTTTTACAAACAGCACTTTAGAGATGAGCCATCCAAGGTTATGTTTAATGTTATTTCTACACAGCTCCTATTGAACTAAACTGAAAATTGATTTTATTTTGATTCCTTTTGCTTTCATTTTATCCCCAAGTGAGCCTTATTTTATCAAAGCACCATCTATTACAAGCCAGAAAGAATACCCCTGTCCCAAAATCACCATTTTTTGGATACTGTCAGTGTATCCTCAAGGTCAGGCGCTACCTTGCTGGTCCAGCTCGAGAGTGAGAATGATCCGTCCAAGATCACAGAATTGTTATTAGTGTTATTAGTCAAATCCCATTTGTGATGGATGTGCTGCTGGGTTGGAAGTTCAGCTCCATTTTCAAGGTGAAAAACATATTTAGCAGTCATTTAGAAACTATATAGACCTTTTGTGGACATCTTATAGTGTACTGCAGATTATTGGATTGAAAATGAATCATTTTAACAGTGTCTTTAACAATGCACCTGTGCCAGGCATTACAACATTGGCAGAGCGCTTTATCTGGCCCGCCACTCCTCTATCCCTCTTGGCCATATGCCAGACTCCTTGGCACAGTAGATTAGTTGAATTATAGATCCCGCCCGTGCTACTCTTTACTTTCATCCCTGGTTATTATACGCATAAATTTTAAAAGTTGAAATCTCGAGGGAATAGAGAGAAACTTGCTTACCTGTGTTTGAGGCCTCAGTGCAGCAGAGCAGTTGGTAGTTACAGATGAAAAGGGCCTAGGCCTTCAGGGCTATGCAGGTTCAGAGAACATCTCCACTTGGCTACCTTTCCCCTTTATAACTCTCCACCTCCACCTGGCCTTTGTCAGGCTCAGCGGAAAACGCTAAGGTCCTCTCATTAACACCCTGACCCGTAAGCATGTTGATCTGTTCTTGAGTGGCACTAAGTCATTTAAGTGTGGACCAACAGCAGAGTTGAGATAAAGTTGAGAAGGGCAGTCACCCGAGAGATACCCAATTCAACCCCTGCTGCGTGGTGGCCTGACTGGCACGGTTCACATGCTGACGGACAAACACCATATGCCATGTTCTGATCACAGAGTGTAGATTAGAGGCTTGTTGGTGACCACTAGTGGTGTGTTTAAGGTGGAGCTGTGCGCACGAATAGTGACTCATGAGAACAGAGTTATTAAATCAAATGCAATGTCTAAAGAAACTTTAAACACGGCAGATTGATACGGTAAGTTTTCGCTTGTGCATAATGGGGCATTAGTGTAGCTTTATGTCAGTTATATTCTGAGGTTAAACTTCTTCTGTGATGTGATATAAAATGCAATGTACTACCCTGCAGTACATTTGGTAATAGTTTTGGTGCTATGTGTGATGTGTCAATACTAAGTGGTCAGCCCTAAAAACAACAATTAAAAAAAAAAAGACTACTAGCTACTGTTCTGCAAAATGTAATATAAATATAATTAGTGGGATAAAAAGTGATTTAGTGGCTTTTGCATCCGTTAAGGCCTTGTTTTATTGCACTGGCTTTGACTCGTCTCTTGTCGTGTGCAGCAGCTGTTCTTTTTAATTTCAGTGTGCCTACAGTATCTGAGGGTGGGCCAAATTTAGATGAGAGGTGACACACTGTATAATTTTATATCAAATGATGACTCAATTGTCAGGCCCTGAGGACGAGGCACAGCTCTATACTGTCACCTCTTCGCCTCTGCGGTGTAATTTCACTTATAATATTTATAATTGATACTAGGTAGCGCTCCGTGGACGGCGTGCTGTTGTAATGAAATGCCCTGTAGAAGAGCACCTACAGGATAAAATAAAGCACAGACAGGAGATTAGAAAGGAGTGCAATATTAATACTGCCTGAACACATTTATATTATTAAACTGGAATTAGTGATTCTGTGGCAGCCTGATTTCCAATGCTTTGACAAAATATTATGACATGATCATATAAGTTGCTGTAGTTGCTACTCTGGGGTCAAAAACTTTAACATCTTAAAAATGAACAAACTCAGTACCTGTTCATTGTGCATGGAGCCGTGGCAGATATTACACCTTTCACTGACTCTCGGGGGCCAGTTCTCCAGCTTTTTTCTGGGCTGTCCTCGAAGCAGGACGAATGCGCTTTCTAAAAATGTGTCAGATTCCCCTTTAAGCTGTCACTGCAGCATTGAATTTAAATGTATTCACCAGCCGCGTGGTCACCTTGAATAAGATCCAGTGGTCAATAAATCCAAATTCATTTTAATAAATGAGACAGATTTCTGTAATTTCACTGTAACGTGAAGAACTTCTAGAGCCAAAAAAAGTCTTGAGATTGATAGAGCTATCACAAGTAATAGCCTTAAAATCACCTCCTGAAGCTCTTGGATCATGTTACATTTTATTTATGGTATTCTATATTTGCATGCTGCAATGTTTTTCCTGTCTTTGTACGGCAGGATCACAGACTGGGCACCTTTTGGTACATGACACTTGAATAAAGCATGCATCTGTAGATAGCCCAATCTGCCTGTATGTTTGCTGCTGGCTGTATCTTCTCTACACATTTTTCATTGGACTCTGTCCACAAACAACAAAAATGCTCTATAAATAATCTTTGGCAGCAGTGCCAGCAGGGGTATACAGAGAAATGTTTAAAAATCATATTTCTGCTGTGCTTTTTTCCACACTGGTGTGTACATACCCTTTAAAAGGAGGAAAATGCAATATACTTGCATTCTGACCTCTTATTGAGATTAATATGTAATCCTGTCTAAACATTACAGATTCGAAATTAAACGCAACATGAACAGCTCTGAAATATCAAACAGGACCTTAGCAAAGCAGTTTAAATGTCACATTCGAGTAAAGAAAGCTCCCATCGGTATTAGTGCTTCTGGATAATGTCACCTGTTTTTACAGATCTCATGGTGGTCTCACATTTTGATCCAGCTGCTCAGTTCAATCAAAGATCCAGGTTTTTTTTGCTTTGGTTGTTTTTGCTCCTAAGGGGCTTCACACCGCTTTTCCCCTGATGGATGACAGAGGGAGCACAGCCTGGAAATTACAACAACTATTTTTGATGATGACCAAGGTCGCAGAGCCTTTACAGTTAAAGAGGATGAGCTATCTTAAATGATGTACCCTGACATTTGACTGCAAATGCCTTTTTACAGTAAACATACATTTGCATTCTGACGGTCTCCTTGTATTTCCTACAGGTGGTGATTTGATGCAGAGAAAGCCCAGAGCCAATTAACCCAACGTTCAACTTGTTTTCCATTTATTTTCCACGAGGGGGATGAAAGCTGTTCCTAATGAGTCGACAGTAAAAAATCTTGTAACTTTTTAGCACTTTTGATGTATAATAACATTATCAAGCTGACGTGGTCAAATATCCTTTTATTAAGTAAGACAAAGAACATCACATAAGGGTCCATGGGCGCTAAAGGGGCTTTTGGGCGACGTAGAAATGAACAGAAGCAGATGTTCGTTTCCTTTAAATGACAGGTTTTAGCTAAATAGCAGGAGAGGGAGGGCAGGTCTGTCAAAACCTTGCTAATGAAAGGAGGGTCTTTGGAGGGATGATAAAAGAGAGACGTGGGAAGAAAGCTATCCAGCACCTTGGCACTGCGATTTGAAGAGGTGTTAAATGTAGAACCAGGAAAGGTCCAACTTTGCCATGCTTTGAAAGTCGTTCCTCGAGGGAACAGCGCAAAGCGGCAAGAGCTGCGAACAACAGGCACATCCTCCTCTCCCCGGTCGCATGTCTGCTTCAAACATGCACATCAAATAGCAGAGGACTAGCAGACGCCCTAGACATACAGAGACAGACAGAAGTTGGGTGGAAAGTCGGCTGGGTCCCTAAGGTGGGAGTTGCGTAACTCTTCTCTTCTACAGCGTTTGAGGAGATAAAAGGGAGTGAGGAGTTCAGCCTAGTGAGATGTTGTTAATCTGCTCTGATAGTGAGCCTTTTTACTCCCATAATTATCCCCGACTTTCTGAGGATGGAAACTGAAGAGAGAACATCAAAAAAAGAAAAAGAAAAAAAAAAAGAAAAAAAATCGTTGACTTACACAGCAGACAACAGAAACAGCTTGGATCATTATGTTTTTATGTGAGAGTCTGAACCGTAAGAAGGCAGAAGTAATGAGACAGATTTCCATAAGTCAACTTTGAGAACCGGATACTGACACAAAGACTCTGTGAAGATTCTTCTGTGCTTAGACTGAGCAAATTTTTGAATATTGAACGACTTCCATTAAAAATCACTGCATGCCCAAAAAAAAGAAGGCATCAAAAACGTGTCAAAAAGAAAAAGAAAAAAAAAAAGTTAACAACTTCTTCGTTATTTTTGAACCTTTGGCAAGGACAAACAGTTTGGATTCTGGCAGGTCAAGCAGCCCTGTCATATGCAAACATTGTCTCATGCATGTGTGCGCAAACACACAAAAGACAGGCTGGACACGTCGGCCTGTTCCAGACACTGCCCTCCATGTGTGTCACGGCCTGCTGGCTCAGATCCATGACAGAACACCGTGGACTCTCAGAAATCGGTGGTGTGTGTGTGTGTGTGAAAGACTCTGAATGAGAGAGAGGGGGCTGCCCTGGTGTCTGCACTCTCCTGTCCTGCCTGTGACAGTCGCTAATGCAGTACTAACCCCTGTCATGACCTACTTTGCTATGCCACCTCTGTCCGGACCCTTACACATCACACACATACACACACACACATTAATAATGAATAATAGGAATCGCTTTGTAATTCCAAAGACATTTTTTTTTAAAATCTGTAGCCTACTTGATTCGTAGCACACACACACACTCTTTCACACATGGACATTTGAGCAGATTAGAATTAAAAGTTGACAGGTTGAGTTGGGGAACGCAGCTTGGTAAGAACATGCTCTGACAGCTGAGAAAATGACTGCATGTTATAAATGTGACAAGTCCCCAAGAGAGAGGTGAGGAAGGAGGGAATGATGGCCAGTTTGATTTTCAGGCCAGAAAATAGATTTCTATTTAAACCCTCGTGCGACCGGCCTTTGCAAGTTGAGCTCTGCGCGAGACAAGAGAATTCAATTTAAAATTGGCATTTTTCTAGTTGGTGAGAGGCGTCCTTTGGTTTGATGGATTGATACGAGAGCGATTCGCTTCCTCTCTGAAGGGATTTTTTTTTTTTCACACCACATCTAAAGGGAGGAGGATGTTGTGTGTCTTTGTAGTATGACCCTCCCACCTGGGTATTATAATCCTTCAATGCATCAATGAGAAGTAGTGTCAGCTTGAAATGTGCCTGCTCTCTTACATTTCTCATTGGAAGAGGGTGTTCATTCACTTCAGCGCCGGATTGATGCGATACAGGATTTGTCATGTTGATGCTGACAACATTCAAAATCAGTTTTATTGCTGCATCCATCTTAATGCTTAAAGAGACTCGAGTCACGCTGGCGTCTCAGTGAGGCTGGACTGACAATGACAATGCTGAGCAGGCATAATGTAAACTGAATTTTGATTCTGATTATGGAGCAGGAGAAAAAGTTAAAGAATCACCAAAGTGATTCAAATTCATCCTTTACTTAAGGGAAACATGCAAATAGGCAAAACACAAGCACATTAAGAAAACATCCTCACTAATTTGATAACACACACACACACACACACACACACAAATATGCTGAAAAGCAGGAAAATACCACCAAACACAGAAACACTGCAAGTAGCACAGAAATGTTTCCAGAATACACTAAAAAGTGATGCACACAGCTGCCTGTTACTGTTACATACTGTTAAACTTAGATATCTGTCACTGGTGTTGGAAGATAAGCTAAAATTAAGTATGTTTTTTTTTTTGGTGGGATAACAAGCGAGTCCCAGCCACGTGCACGCGTCATCACTTTTTAGTGGAAACAGTTTCTGTTGTCATTTGTGCTATTTGCTGTGCATGTGTTGTCACATTGGTGATGATGTTTTCTTAATGTGCTTGTGTTTTGTCTATTTGGATTTGCACGCGTGTAAGTTGCTGTGTGTTCAGCTCTCAGGGCCACTGTATTCCAAATTCCACGGCTGTCCATCAAATAGTTGTTGAGATATTTCATTCGGGGCGAGTGGCATGGACCTACTGACCCACTGAATGGCTAAAATAGCAGTATCATTCAAAGTAGGAGCATTATACGGTAGAATGTTGGTAGTTATTTTGGTATCAGTGTGTGTATATATTGATAATAAAAACCTGTTTTCACTTTTGTCACGAATCACCTCGTGGTTACGGTGTAGGATAGATGGAGTTAAAGCTTGAGGATTATAGCAAAGCTGTGCACAGCCACCTGCTATAAGAAATGCTTATATGTGTGTGTGTGTGTGTGTGTGTGTGTGTGTGTGTGTGTGTGTGCGCATGTTTGCACAAATCGATACGGCTGGTATCACCCCCCTGAGTCTGTCTCCCCCTGCTCTTAGAGATAAAGTAGAGAAAGCAGACCTACAGCCAGACATATGAGTGGGATTAACAACAGGCACTTATTTGGGAGAAGAAAAGAGGCAAAAGCTAAAGATAGAGGGATTTCAACACTTTTCATTATTTCGTGGAGAATGTGTACAGCAGGTACTGTCAGGGAAAAGGTCAGAATCAATCAATCCAATGTTCTCTGTCAACCTGCCTCAAATTGCATATTGACTCCGTGTAACGGTCTCCAAACCAGTGGATTGGATGCATGTTGACAACTTTAATGCTACAGTGGAGCTTTGCTCTCAGGGAGTTTGAGTTGATGTTACTAAGCCTGAGCCGTTCGTCTGACTCCTTCCTTCCATCTCTTCCTCGCAGACGTTCTCTCACACAACGTGCTGGTGTGAGTGTGAGCGAGCGAGGCGCTGGTGGTTATGGAGCAGAATGCCAAACGTGTCCACGTCCGTGCGTACGTGCATGTATAGCTGACACCCGAGAGTTATCTCGATCTGTAAGTGTCTGCTATCTGCAGGAGCTGTCGGTGCGATATGTATAAGTGCGGAGTTGCAGAGAAGGGCCCTACATTGCCTTGTTGGCTCCCAACGAGTTCGCGTATAGCATGTTGAACAGGAGGCACTGCGGCTTTGATATGTTGATGAGACGCTTTTATGTTGCGTGTGTGTGTCTGTGAGAAAACGACTGCACGGGCATGTGTGTCAGCGCATGTGTTTTAGTCTTTTGCTCGAGAGCAGGAGGGAGATGCTTCAGATGTGTTGTCCTTTCATTCCAGAGTCCTCCTTTGAGGTAAGAGGATCCCATGGAAACTTAACATTTCATTGTGGCTCGCCGCAGATAAAGATTGAATTATCTGTGTTCTCCTTAAATCCCCATTCAATTTTTTTTTAACAGGGATGAAAGATTTTGTCTGTGGCGCCCGAGGAGCTGTGTACCCCGCTGTTTGGTAATATCTGAAATTAATTCCTCCACCCGTCCCAGTTGTGCCCAAACAATTCAAGGGCAGTGTTAGATCCTCAAATTGAGAATTTACTGAAAGGCCTTTGTACCACAGCCAGTGATAGCGTTTGTGTTAAGCATAATTCCATTTATCATTACTGTGTCCTAGCACAAACTGGCTTGCATTGCCCATGCAACAAACTATATGTGACGCTCAATCACAGGGGTTGTTACCCATTAATGAAAGTGTATTTTTTCCTCAGTGTTAGAGAAGAAGAAAGGATGAGATAATGCTTTGAAGTGAAAGCAGAGGACTCCCCTCTGAGACACCACAAAGAAGAATTTCAAGGAACACAAGACAGGGTGGGAATGGAGAAAGGTGAAAACAGACGACTCTGACTTTTTATTTTTTTGGTACCACTCAAGAATACTTCATTCTTCCCAGGTAGGGCTTGCTCCATAATTCAGCAGCATCTGGACCTGAGCTTCTCATCCACACATTTCCACTAGAAACACACACACATTCACCCTGTACGCTGGGTGATTGGCCTTTGCCCTCGCACAGTCAATGGCTGCCTCGGGATGGGAATCTTTCTGAATACAGATTCTGCATCTGGGTCTTTATTTAATCTGCAAATATAACAGAATGTAGACATGGATAATAGAGTTTGACAGTTGTGCCTTTGTGTGAGGGTGAAATTCCTTTTCTCTCTATATTATATATGATGGGTCTCTCTTGATTAAGCCAATAGCTCATGTCTGGGTTTGCAGAAGTAAAAGTTTTCATTAAAATGGGAAAAGAAAGTGATACAGTTTTTTTCCTTTTGACAGATGCATCTTAAAGCTGACACTTTAGTCAAACCTGACTCGGTTCGTATATTTTCTAGGCATGTGAGGTCAGAACAACAAGCTTCAAACACAACACTGACATATCATCAGTTTAAAAAAATCAGTATGGAGAACGTGTGAGCAAGCGGTGGCTCATTTACACACAGAGAGGACACGAGCAACATTAGCATGCATTTGAAGCCGTGTATGTGTCCACCTGATGTAAGTCCCACATTCAATCTCCTTTAGCTCTGTCTCAGTCTCAAACCAACTCCTGAGAAAAATGCATGTCTCCTTAGCCGTTAAATGATCCACGATGTTCACCAGCTAGTCTCTAACTATGTCTGTCTGCAGTTTGATGCCGGTCATTTAGCATACAGTGGGTTTATTCTGAGTTCTTCTCTGAATAATGCTAAAAAGCTGCCTGTTTGAGTCGAAAATGTCTCTAACAAGAGTGCAAACTGTGAGTTAAAAGATTTGTCGTGCTGAGAGAAACTGCAGAAATGGGGGATAAATCTTGGTCACTATGAACAACTTTCACTTTGCATATAGTGATTAGATCCATTGTTAATAATAAATAAAAAATCATCAGAGCAGCTTTATGTGTTTGGTTGTGTTGACCTAATGTGAAGACTGGTATATTTACCATGTTTGGACTTGGTGTCTAAGAGTCTGTTTCTTGTGTGGGTGGTGATCTTTTTATGAAGAAATTACATACTGAATGCAGGTGTATTTGTTATCATGCGGAGAAATCAACAGCAGGAAGCAACTAGAAAACAATACACTTTGGAGTTTGGAGTATTTCCACATTTGCAGCAGCTGTAGGATTCAACACATTGTGCTGCGGCAGATGTAAATGAACTGCAATATATATATATGGAGGGAAGCAACTGAAAGGGAGAGAGACAGAGGGTAAACATTAGTTCAGAAGCCTTGACAATAACAACTGGCCAAAGGACAAAAAGTGATTGAAATATGACACAAGCCGTGTGGAAAGTTAAAGATTCCAGCTTTAAGCGTTAAAACGGGCAGAAGAAGAGCTTTAATAAAGCAAACAGCTCAGATGATTTAGTGCAGCCAACCTGACTTGTCACAGAGGCAATCCTTCTAATAGAGCCGCTCTGATTTATCACCCAGACTCTCCACAATAGAGACTGTAATGGGCTTTATTCATATTTTTATTTTATGAAACACGATGAAAGGGGTCATGGTGGCCATTAAGTGGATTAATGGCATGTGTTGGGTAAAGAAGATGCTATAAAATCTTAAAAGTTAATGCTGTCATCTGCGGACTGCTGTCCTGATGGAGTGGGAGGGGCCACGCGCAGCTAATAGATATAATTCAGCCAGGTAATGTCGGATCACTGGGGGACAAGATGGATATCACTTGGCAATGTTATGGGGTGTGTCGTGGTGTGCCGGCACATTTACGCAGGTTATTTATGCTCCATAATGAAGAGCATAATGAAAATTGGACACAACTATAAATATGAGCAGGGAAAGCGTAATGTGGAGGGATAATCATTGATGCAATTAAGGTGTCGTACACATGCAGTGTGAGCCTGGCCTCCCCTGACTTTCTCCTCTTCCCTTTCACCAAGGCTGTATTTCATCCAGAAACATCACATTCAATCAGCCGGGGGATGTCAGCATAAATCCCCTGCTCTTGCACAAGGAGGCTGGCATTTTAAATATGTTAATGCCAAAGCAATAAAGTCGTTGCTTAATCTATCTCTGAGGTTATTGACAATACTGTTACGCTGTTAGTGGTATTTCTCCGTCTTAATCGGTGCGCGGACGTGTCTCGGAGGATGCTGCTCTCACTGTGTGTTTATGTGGGAGAAATTAAAGAACGGATCTGACTGCACATGTTGGCGCTCTGTCAGGACTGTCAGTCTGCGAGGGGAGGGAGGGAGAGAAAGTCGGGTCATGAGATCTGGGCGGGAGAGAGATGGAGACAGATGAGGAGGGGAGTCCGGGAGCTGAAGTGACCCCGCGGACCAGATGCTGATAAACTGCCATCACCGAGCACTCTGTCAGCTCCTACTCTCATCTGTCACTGTCGCCCCGCTGCATTTCACCTCCTCTCCTTCTTATCTCTCTTCCTTCACCTACTCTGCATCGTCTTATTTTCCCACCTGTGTCTTTTTTCTTTTTTTTTCACGCCACTTACATCTATGTCAGTATCATTTGCCTCTTCACATGCTTTCACGCAGCTTTTATCCTCCTGTAAAGATTTCTTCTATTCGCTTTGCTTCTCTTCTGCAAACATGCTGCTTTGCATTGAACGTTTCAGGGTAACAGAGGTCAGTTCATGGGAGAATGAATTACAGCTGTAGCTATTATTTCCACAGACTTGGACCGAGATGGAGGCTTTTCTCTGAATATCTGGAACTCTTCCTCTGCGTTGGACGACCGCAGCGGATTCTAGGCGTCCAACAATAGTTGCTTTTGTGTTCGCATGTGAAAGAAGTCATGTTGGAGCACAAATATGTTTTATGATGTTTCATTCTCTTTTGAAATACGTTACGAGTTGGCGGAGAGAGAACTACATGAACCTTCAATACAAAGCCTGCATTGACCGTGAGCGACAGAGATGATGATGATTTCCATGTTTAGAGTCTTAGTGCACTGCTGGTTCTATATGCTAATACATGCAGAGTTGAGAGGATTAAGTGGAGTTAGCATATTCAGGTGGGGATGTCCTGCACATAAAGTTGTTTCACTGTTATCCACTGACCCTTAACCAAGGTCAGAGCGAGACATTGTAAACATTCAGGGCTTAGCCTAAACATAAAGGGAGATTATATGGCAGTTATATGCACTATTTTTTAAGCCATTTTAAATATAGAACGCTTAAAAATCTGTACATTTGAGATATATGATAATTGGCCAGGAAAAAAAAAATCCTCCTTTAGAGTCTTCATCCTTTTTTAGATGTTTTCATCATTCTGAAACCATATGTTGAGGATGAGTGATTTTCATTCTCGCCTCATAAAAAGAGGCAGAAATTGTCTGATGTTAGTATTTTTAAGTTACACGACATAGGTAGGGATTTGGTGTGTATTACAAATATGAAAAACCTATTTTTGTTCGACTGTGCTGGAGTCGAGTTCACAGAATTAATGTCCAGCTGACAAATCTGCTTCATTTGAATCCATGCCATAATAATCTGGGCCGCTCTAACTGCAAATCAAGGATCCCCCACAATGCCAAGTAAATGTGCTCTTCAATACTCTGAATTGAATATTATGCCAACAGAAGAACATTTACTCAAATTATATGAGATTTCTTTAGGGAATAGCAGAGTAGGATAAACAACAATGACATATATTATTATCTTATGGCACTTTATTTGATCTACTCCAGGTCACTCTGTTCTCCTCCCCGCTCGCTCAGCTTCACTCATCTATTCCTGGAAATGTTGTCCCCTGCAAAAGGAAATTATTGGAAAAAAGTATTAAGATTCGTGATCATAAACTTAAGGTGCAAAAAGGATTAAATGCTCTCTTACTCTCTAACATCTGCCCCTGTTCTTCACTCACATTTCTTGTCCATCATCCTCTTCACCTGCTTCCTCCACAAGTTCTTTTCCTCACTTTCTCTTTCACTCCTCCCTCTCTCCCTCACTCCTCAAATCCAGACTTCTGTCCTCTTCTCGCCAATTCTCCGTTGCTCTCCTCCCTCTTCCTCATTGTACATCTTTTCTCCTCTCTCCTTCTCTTAACTTCTGCTTTTCATCTCTCCTCCTCTTGTCCCACTTCCTCTCCTGCTCTACAGGTTTTCTCCTGTCTGCTTTCTCACTCATTTTCCCTTCTGGCTGGCTTTGACACTTTTCTCCTTTCCTCGTCTCTGCTTCACGTGTGTCCTCCTTTCTTTTCTTAGCTTTCTTTCATCGGAACGGACAAACTTTGAATTTCACAAAAACTATATACATTCACAAGCTACGAGCCATTTAGAAATATTGTATATGTAACCTCAAGTAACTTGCCGGTTAAGCATCTCCATTCTGCCCACTCTCGCCTCCTTTCCCGCCCTATGTGCACTCTTTCTTCCATTTCTTCTTTGCATTTCCTTCAAACTGCTGTCCCTCATTCCTTCTCTCCCTCTCTCTCTGGTTTCCCATTTTCTCTATTTGTGGCAGCAACATAAGACTGCGCCAACACGGTTTCAATTGAGCGAGTCTGTCAATAACGTTGTCAGGGTTTATGGCGTCCAGGTTGACCTTTTCAATTGACAGGTCGTTGAGCCTGTCCCGGCCCACGTTGCTCCTTAATGTGCGAGGACGCCGCTGAAGGAGTGTTGACAGCAGCAGCTGCCTACTGGAATCATCAGTGCCACTTGGAAGACAGGCGTCAGGGTGGAAAACATCTTTATCAAGCATTTGGAACGCAGTGGTCTCTTTCTCCATCCTTCTCTTGATCAAACTTTTAGCCGTCGGGAGCTCTGGCTTCAAATGGGTAGCAAAGCTTTTGAGGGTTTCTTCAGAGAGAATGGTCTGTGTGGTCGGGCTGCAGGCTTAAAATACCTTACATAAGCTCTGACATCCAATAGGTGAGCATCTCTACCATCTTGTCCAGGCGCAGATAAAAAAGCTGAAAACACCTGAGGCGGTCAGATTGGAGGTTGACCCACAGGCCGACTCCACCACGAAACCATTAAATGTTTTTTTGTTTCTGCCTGGGACCAACAGGATGCCATTTGTCTCACATAAGGCTTCACATTCTTCAAAAAACTGTGTGTACGAGTGTGTATATTACTATAGCACCCCCTCTCAAAAGCTAGAAATACCACTCACTCACTGGGTTAGATGATTGCACTGACTCCCTTCTTCACACGCAGACTTAGATCAAGGACAACAGACGCGGACGGCTGCTACTACTGAGTTCAGACAATACCATTCATGCAGTTTCAACTCATTCATGTTACCAGGCACACCTGTCCGCTACAAACCCCATGCATTGTGCATTATGTGTCACACACACAGAATCATGTGTCCATCCCTTCAGAGGACATTACACTGACTAACCCTAACATTGCCTTGAATGTTTCAATTTTACAGGGACTTGTGTTTTGTCCCCATAAGTAAGGCGAGTCCCCTCAATGGGACTGCATAAACTGATTTATGTCCCCACAACATGAGTAAATGCTCTTGGTGTGAGTCTTTGCTGTGATGCCTGGTCATTGCTTTTCCCTGATCTATGTGATAAAATATACCTTTGAACATGGTCAAATCTGCTAAAATTAACTTGCAAGCTAATTGCAGCTGCAACAAACAGCAGCTCATGACAATAGAGTGGACCTATAGGTGGCGATATTTCCTCAGTAGCAGAACTTTTGCTCCATTGATTTTCTGGTCCACTCAGAGACTGATGGGCAATGACACCAAGTTGAAGTTACTTTAAAAATCTGAAGGATTCAGGGCTATAGAGAAAACATTTGAGCCATGGCCCCTGAAGCCACAGCTCTGCTCTGCCGTCACCCTCAACCTCTGGCATTAGTAGATTAGTAGAACCTGCCTGAGAGGTGCTGTGTTTCCAGTGTGCAGCATATTTTTTAATACGTGTGTGAGGTGAATGCTTGAATATAAAGCAGTCTTATCCCTGCGCACTTCATCTGTCTTTGAAGCAATGATCTGATATTGTGTGACAGAGATGATAAAGAACAGAGGATTCCAGATATGTCTTCTTGAGCTTGAGTGTACAATGCAGTATTTAGGTGTAGTGCTGTTAAGACATTAAAAATCAAAGATTTGACATAATATCTGACAAAACGTCTATCTTTTCTTTCTTCCTCTTATAATGACACAACAGAAGTATACAATTCAAAGATCTTGATCTTGTAAATTAGTCCATTTTGATTAAAGGAAGTCAAGCCAAGCTGACATATTGGAGCCATGCAGCCTGTCCTTCAGTCTAAAAGTGTAATATGTAGAGGGACAGAGAATGCTGTGTCCTTGCTTGGCAGTCAGGGTTGGGCAGAAATCCCTCAGGTTAATTTGTCTAATAGCAACTATCCTGGCTGTCACAACAAGGCTGGGACAGCCACTTGCAGGCTCAGATGACTTTGTTTTGTCCCTGTCTGAGAAAGCCCAACTGATTGGGACTATGTGTGTGTGTGTGTGTGTGTGTCTCTCTCTCTGTATGTGTGTGTCTGTCTCAAAAATAGAGCCACATAGACATTGATTTGTGTTTGGCGGAACAGATCAAATTGTCCCCTTATGCTTGTACCCACTTTTCCATGGCAGACTGCGTATGTGTGTGTTCTGAGTACGTCTGTGTCTGCGTGTGAGGATTATGTGTGTGTGTGTGTTTGTGCGCACACACAACATGGCATCCTGATTCCCGGGCCAAACCCCGTCATTTTGCGCCTGTCACATTCTGTTAAGTGTAGCTCACACTCCTTCCTTAATTCCCCACATTCCCTTGTCGCCTCCAACGTCAATCCAGACGCTCATAAACAGCATCTCTCAAAATGGCATCCGATTCATTACACCCCACTACACACAAAGAAGGCAGAATACAACCACCTCCGCCCACACACACAAGCACAGCAGTTTCTGGTTCAGTGCCAAATCTTAAGCTTAATTTCTCTCACAACTGCCTCGTCTTCCTAAAAAAATTTTTACCAGGCCTTTAACATAAGTCATGCAGTGGACACTTTCAAAAAAATAGTGTTAGTGTGTATAGATTTTACCACTGGTGATCCTGCTGGTTTAGTAGCTACCCTCCACTGTCTTCAGTGACTGGAAGACTAACTCCTTTAAGGGGTCTGTCTGTGATTAAAATGTGTTACAACCACAGACTTTTAGGAGGCACAGCCCAAGAAATGCATCCTCTCTTTCACACTCACGTAACAACGAAACCTCAAGACAAGTGAATGAGCCAGTGTTTAAAATGATAATCTTTAAAACTGTCATGAAATCACTTAGTGTCAGCATTTTTTCAACACTAAGCATTAAATGCATTTAAATTCTGTAATTACATATTATTGTAAAGATGCATACACATGAACATGCACACATGCCAGGTGTGAGGGACATTTTTGGGGCCATTATTGCGGCAAAACTGTTTACAAATGTGAGCGGAGAGTTGTGAATCTCAATCTGTGCGTGTGCAATCAGATTGAGATACAGTTACACAGCTGTTCACTCACATTTGTACGTAGTTTTGCTACAATATAATACATACATACATTGTACATACATACAATACATTCATATACCAACAGGATACTGATAAAACTCCTATATGTAGGATGTGAAAATGTATGACTTTGGTGACTACTAGTGGCAGTTTAAAAAAATAAGAGAAAAACTTGTTCATCTTATTGGTGCCTGAGGATGGATAAAATTACCAGCACAAATCTTAATTAATTTATAACTATAATCTTAATTATGAAAGTATTATAAAAGCTGCATTAATATTTTTTGGCCACGCTGATAGACACACAGCCATTAAGATGTTATGACTAATGTGTTAGCAAAAAAACTTACATATCCAGCAAACATCATCCTGCTGGAGTCCTGTTTTTTGCCACCTGACAATTTAAGTTCAATAATCATTTTTTTTAAAAACTGCGCTTGTTATATACTTAATTTTCCTCATCATTTTAGTTACTAACTTTATGCACCAGACATTTGGTGTCTCAACTTCACAACACAGTCAAGTCAAGAACATTTTTTTATCCATCCATCAATCCATTCACGATCTATACCCATTCATCCTTTGCACCATCCCAGGTGACTGGATTCTATTCCAGCTCAAACTGGGTGAGAGGCAAGGTCAGATTTATATATATATCACAAATCACACATTTGCCTTAGAGGGATTTTCAATCCGCGCAACATATGAGAACCTCTATCCTAAGACATGACCCATTGTTTGAACTGGGTCATGAGAATAAAGCTCCACGTTCTTTGTGTGCAGAAGGTCCAGGAAATAGTCGATCATTCGCCATGAAGGATTACCGGTGAAGAAGCCTTGCCTTGTCTGGAAATGCCACAAGCAAAGGATGAACTACTGGTGTTTTACCATCTTCTTCTGAGGAGCACAATTCACCAGTGCAGGGGGGATAGGATTGGTGTAAATAATAATAATATCTCACAATAAGTTAAAATTCCAGAATGGCGGAAAAATATAAAGGTCAGTTCCACCTAACCCTTTAAAATGTCTACTCATACTCCTGCAGCAGGTAGACGAGTGTTCTGACCCCCCCATCCTGAGCTGAGTGGCTCTCAGCAGCCCCTGAAAGAAGAAAGAATGTGATCAGGAGTGACACCCTCCTCAATCAAAGTTTATCAGGGCACTCAGCCACCTCAACTAAAATCCCACTATATCCCATAAAGGTGTCAACAACTCACAGGCCTGAATGCAAGTCGTTTGTTTTGGTTATTTGCTTGCACTGCATTTTCTTTTTTTCGTGTGTGTTTGGTAGTTTTAATGTACAGGTTCACTCATATATTTCATTTTATTTATTTTAGGGCCTGAGGTTGCAGTGTTTTTTTCATTTCATGCCCAACCACCCCTGACTTTGTGACTTAGTCCAACAATATACTAATAAAAGCTGGAGTACAGCAGCGGCTCACTATAGCTGAAGTTGAACAATTGTGTGCAGGTATGTGTGTGTGTGGGAGAGGAATTTCACTCAATTCTCATGAGCGGTGGCATCAACTTCTTCGTCGAAGCTAAATATTCGGCCTCTGTGACCTTTTTCTTCTCTGCAAATTCTCTGCAACGCTCTGATTAATTTATTGCCTCCCTACTCACAATGCCACTCTGTGTTGTTTATGACAAATAATATATAATGGGGCAATGAGAAAAAACTCACTCGTGCTGATCAATCTTATGCAAAGCTTGCAAATACGGATGCAGGCACACATACAGTACACCCGCTGTGAGACAGAGGCTAACTCATGATTTGCTTTCTGTCAAAATTTCTGTTAGGCAGGATGCAACTATTTGCTAAGCCACTTTTCAGACTTTAGTGTCTACAGCCAGTGGGAAAGCAGAGGGAGACCGTGAAGTATTTTGGTCAGAGGAGCTTCAGCTCACTGCTGGGCAAAGATATGAGACAAAAATTTATACACCACTTACACACCAGTGCCTCGAGCCAGAGGAAATGAAGGGGGTGGACTGGCCACGGGAGATCTGGCTAGAATCATTCTTGGGGTTTCTGTCTCACCCACAGGGAAGCAATGATTACTATAAAGCACTGCCATTGCTATACTACAAGAAGAATGTGCCAGAAGACATTGTAAAGTTGTTCTCACAGCGGGCAGTGCCCAGCTTTCAGTGAAGTCTGCACAGTCCTGAACTGCACCAGCTATTTGTAAATCCATCATGGAGTTTGTGTGTAAAGTCTCTTAGTAGTTCTTAGTAGCAAATGAGCTGGTTTCAAACTAGTGATTTACTAAATCAGGCTGCGCCATTAAAACTAAAGGTGTGCCTTAGTTGGATACATGTGTAAATACGCATGTATAAATTGGTTGCTTGGAAATGTCTGTCCAATCAAAACAGTTAGCTATATAAACAGGAAGCCACTGTATCATCACACTTAAGCTTCTAAAAATAACATTTATGGAGAAATTTATGTTTAAGAGAAAGTAGCCTCATATCTGTATTGACCTACTGAACAGCAGATGCAGTGGCAGTCGCCTCTTTATATGTACATCAAGCAGGAGTGGAGTAATATTAACATTCATTTGGAGGCAATATTGAGTGGTCCAATATACACTCTCCATTTGGCTCTGTTTTCCACCAACTACAGAAGGACACATCAGGCTCTTTAGCTGCTACATGCTGCACGATGGTCAGTTAGTCATTAACTTCGTCTCCCTTTCATGGTGGGTAGGTAGCGGACACTGGGCCTGTCAGAGCTTTTTTCAACCAGCTACAGCTGGAAATGAGCTCGATCAAAGAGGTGAGATGGAATTAAAAACAGAAGTCGGGGGCCCATAAAAGCAAAACAGTGAGCTGAAAGATGCTAAAACGTTTGTCACTGTGAATGAGTCTTTTCATGTGCACACAGTCAGAGATCCATTGTTAATTTAAAAATATTGATGTCTGCGTTTGATGAAATACAACTTTTCCATAAAAGTTGGGACGCTGTGTAAAACATAAATGAAACAGAATGTGATCATTCACTAATCCTTTTTGGCAAATAAACAGAAATCAGCACAAAGAACATATTTAATGTTTGACCTCATCAACTTCATTCATTCTGAATTTGATGGCAGCAACATGTTTCAAACAAGTTGGGACAGGAGCAACAAAAGACTGTGAAAGTTGTGGACTGATCCAAAAACACCTGTTTGGATCATTCCACAGGTAAACAGGTTCATTGGTAACAGGTGATAGTATCATGATTGGGTATGAAAGGTTCATCCTGGAAAGACTCAGTCGTTCACAAGCGAGGATGGAGAGAGGTTCACCACTTTGTCAGGAACACTTCTGAAAATTGTTGTCGGTGAACACAGTTCGCTTGCAAATGATTGCATTCTGTTTTTTGGAATCAGGTTTTTATAAAAGAAGAGTAGTCGAGCTAAAAAAGTCCTGCAGAACATGACAGGGGCTGCAGAATAAATAGTTGTGAGTTAGTATACGTTCAAAACCATGTATATAAGAGTTGATAAGCAAGTGTCCTTGATTAATTAACAGTGAGTGACTTTCCATTTAATCACCGCTCCAGATGCTGTAGGACATAAACTCGTTCCAAAGGCCTGCGTGTTATGATAGTGATAGATGAACTGATGCCAGGACTGAGGATAAACTAAAAATATTTTTGTGGTTTGTTAGTGTTATGATGACACACCGCTGTAAACATCAACAAATGCTTTGAGGATTTGGAGGTAATCATATCAGTATTGTCGATAAAGACGCATGACATTTGCCGAAGTTCCCTCAAGCCTCAAGAGGCAAACAAAGTACACATAAAGTTCCCACTGATCTTTAATCAATTTATCCTGCAATAAGCTGCAGAAATAGGTGGTGGATGGTGCTGCATTAAAATTCTGTTTCATTTCACTTCAAAAGGGGCTTTTAATGTCTGATGTATTTACCTTTGAAAGTGGACCTCTTTGAATCACTCCTTTATTGGGAGTTCCTGCTGTATCGTCCCTCGACATTTGTAGAGGAATATTGAGTAGGTCAACTCTAATGTTCGGTTCGGGGTTCCTGGAGAACCTTGGCCCTCTCTAACAGCTCAAAAAAACTCACTGTATAATCAGCTTCATAGTTCATGATGTTTCCCAATTCAACGGGAATGGCTTATAAATATGATTTTGATCAGATTAGGTGTTTCAGATGTCAAAATATGACTTATTTACTTTCGTTTGAGGTGCTTCTTCTGGAAAACATGGTTATATACAAAGAATGGATTTGAATTCTCTACATCTGATCGGTGCTGTCAGTACTTTAAACACAGCACTACGCCTCCCAAATCCAAAATAAGTGCATTTGAATTTGTCTTTTCGGAGTTTTATACCAGTAAGTTTAAAAGATGTTCAATCTCCTCGGGGTATAACAGATACAAATTATGTAGGTTAACACACTGTATATTTTTTTGCCTGTGACTTTTTAGCAAGCAAAAGCCAGATATATTTGTACATATAAAACATCATATATTTCCTCATTTGGTGTAATAAAGTTTTCATGTCGGTTTCCATGTTTTGTCACTTTTTTCAAACGCACAAGCTCATTTTGTTGCAAAGGAAACGTTACCACTTCCTACACATACATATAGGTTTTAATAAGGTTAGAGGAAAAAATTAGAAATATTTAAAGGGAAAAAATAATCAAAAAAGCTTTAATATTAACAGTTGCAACATAATGGGATAATGATGCAAAATAGTGATACAGAACAGAAAGTTAGTACATACAGTGGAAACGTGCTTTGTAGTGCATCTAGAAAGAGACTAATGAGGACTTAAGTCTGAAGTATATCCGTATGTTCAGACCCAGACTGGTTTTATATTTATTTTTTTTTTTTCATGGGAAACGGCCTAATTGTTAATTCCACTAACAGATTGCTGTAAAGGTTGCCGGCAATTGATTCCAGCAGCACCAACAACAGGATTTAATCCATGTATCCTGCATAAATCATACACTAACCTTGAACGATGCTCAAGCCAAACTTTCCATCTCTATTAAATCTGTGAATTACAATTAACATTGCTGGCGAGTCCAGTATTAGTTAGTGTGGCCATATGCTCGTCTCCCTCAGCTTCACAACAGCTGAATCAGTGGTCGTCTCTTTTAACCAGAAAACACAATATGACAGCATTTGGCAGGGCCTGTTTTCTCATCTTAATGCCACTGTCGGTGCCAAAGCCTGACTTTAGATGAATTGGAGCAGAAGGCCAGTAGGTGGCAGTGTTGCTCTTTTGCAGTTCTCCTGCAGGTTTCTTGGACTCTGCTGAGGCCCAACATTGATTAATTAGTTTATAAAACGTTGTGTAGACTTTGGTGTATTGGCTCTCGTATGCTTTGGCTCCACCTCTGGTCGCAGACAGATTAACAGATAAATGGGTCACCATAGAGCATTCCAATGTGTGGTGGGATCAATATCTATTGTCCAGTAATGGCTTCAGAAAACATAAAAGAATCTGTTCCTCCTCTTTTCAACCCCCCCCCAGCCTGAAACTGTTATACTTTAACACACCAATGAATAGACAATTTCATGAAAAAAAAAACATGCTTTCATTCTCTTGAATATCTAAAATAATGTGTCATTATTCTCCAAAGCTGCTCTACAGACAAATCAAAGCTTCTTCAATGTCTATAACAACCACTGAATACCTTAGTGTGAAAAAATCTATTGTGCCTTCAAAATATTCATACACGAGGTGACAGAAAACCTTTCAAGCTTTGCTAAGTTGCCATTGGTTGTTAAGCATATTGTTAATTTCAATGAAAATTAATTTTCTTTCATTTCAATTTTGTAAGGTCAACTAACTTTGAATAGCATAATGAGAGTCCACCATTATCATTAAATGTGTCCTGATTGGGATTGGCCTCGACTGAACAGTTTATATGCTTGAAATAGAACAGGAAATTGTGGGTGCAAACCTTCTGGGAAAATGATAAGGAGAATCCTCTCTTTTTAATGAATCAATTGTGTTTCCAGCGAAAGAAATTAATTACATACCTAAATATCGCTTATTGAAAAAGACAAAGAAGTTTAACACTTGGCAATCAGTGGAGATAGAAAGGCACTTAATTTGTCATATAAATGAAATATTGAATGAAACATCATTAATTAGCGAGAACAATAAGAGTAGTTGTTTGAAGGATACAGTGAAGGGTAAAGGCATATGCGCTTGATCAAAGCTCTCAAGTTGAATGAAACTTTGGAATCAAACAAAACACTTAAATTAACAGCTCCGTCAATAATGGATAAACAGTGAGATTATTCCCATTCTCATGCAGCTGTCGGGAAGACCTGGCCTCGCAGACAGGTGCACCATGTTCATGCATGTGTTCTATCAGGTAGTACATGTTCAGTCAGCCTTTAAATCAAGTTTACTTGTAAAGGCTGCGGAGATAATTTCTTCAGCATCTCATTGAGTGTTAGCAGCCCTGATATATACCAAACTCTGTTTCTGTCTTATAAATGTGTATTTTTTTCCCTCCCTGTCAGGATGGGATGATATGAAGATGTTAGGATTCTGTGGGTAACATGGACTGCTGAGTTTATCCTTCCTTCTCTAAGGAGAAAAAATGTTATGACAGATACTATGGCTGTGTTCTCCTTCCTCCCTGACAACATGCTATGCATTTTTATACACAAAACCCCTCCTCGAGTGTAACAGCAGGACGGGAGATTCTACAAATCTGTTCAAATCTAGTTCTTCAGCTGCATTGTTGAATAATTGCTGAGGCACCGTTTGTATTAGCGGGACGGCGTGCCCTCTTAAACCTAGGCTCTGACTTCTAGACAGCCTCTTCAAGAGAGTCACGCCATGAAGGTCATCACTAATTCAACACCCTGCACCCTGACCGAGCAACAAAAACGTCCCCGAAGAAAGAAAAGAAAGCCTCTGTTTAACATATTTAATACCAACCGTGTGCGGATCTAATCACACCCATTCTCTTTGAAAACCTAGAAAATGGTAATTAATTTTTCATACTGTGAATTAGAATCCTAATTTGGAAATGTGAGATCAAAAGAAACAATTTCAATAGCTGGCTAGTGGAAGTAATCCTCAGTGGCCAAGGACAAGAGGCTGTGGTGTTCAAGATATCCCCAGTGGCAGCTTCACAGCAGAATGCAAAGAGGGATTTACTGTTTTTTTTTTTGCTGAATCACATTAATAAACCATGTACTTATTAAACCATAGCAACATTCATGGGAGGAATGAGTCATGCTTGTTTTTTTTTTTCATTTTCACTTATTATTAGAATCGCCTGCTTTCTTAAGTAACACACATAAGTCTGCATTCTCAGACTGGAACATTGCACATGCATGCTCACAGGTTGTACAGTACATGTCTGACAAGTAGCTAAATAAGCAGTGCACAGCTTCAGTACGTTGCAATGGAAGCAATTGAATTAGGTCGGGATCGGTTCTGCAGGCTGGATGGAAAGGTCGCAGAGGTTGTGAATCACAGAAGAATCCTAATCAGGCCTTGTTGCAACTCTAATTAATTACAGCCCAGAGGGCAAGAGATCATACAGAGACCTACAAACTAACACACATGCAAACACTGCCTCACACTCAAACACGCGCACCAAGAGGAAAACTGCACCCTCGGATTGTCTTACACTGCTGAACACATATCAATCTGTGATGCTGAACGCTCTCTAAGAGTTACCTGATGAAGTGTTACTTAACCTTATATTCCGCCACTTTCCCTCGGCCTGCTGCCCCAGTTAGAAATGTCCTATTTCTGGATAATGACTTTTGACACTCTCCGGAGCTCTCGCCTGGACTTGTTGCATCCAGCTGTTTTATGTGTGGGCAGCGCAAGTTTGCGCTTGAGAAGGCACGAGAGTCACGGTTGCTTTACAGACAGTAATCAATTCAGAAATCAATGTCAATATCTTTCAGTATGATTTTCTTTGGGCAAAATAGTTCAGAGAGAAACGCTTCTTATCGGTTTTGAAGAACTGCCACTAACACTTGACATCGCTATATATATTTTTTTTCTTGTATGAGGTTAACTCCTGTCATGGCTGCAATGGAAAAATCTCAGCCTCATTTCACATCAAGTGCTAAGAAAAAGTACACAATCAAACAAAAGAAATAAAGCGTGCAATGCAAACAAGCGGCTCTTTAACAGATAGATAGTAGAGAGCCAGACGACCACACTCATGTCTGAGCTGCATATATGGCCAGAACGAGCAGATTAGCTTAGCACTGGAGACAGGAGGACACATCTGTCTACAAGCAGCTTTAAAGCTCACAAACACGTAGTCTCTTGTTTGGTGAATTTGTACCAAAATCAAAGTGCAAAGACAACAAGTTGTGGTTTTGCAGGGGCCAAGTGCTGGACTATTTCTTTGAGCGGTGACCTCATGAAGTCTGTGGGCTGAGTTGCAGCTTCATGATGACGATAAGACACCAAGAAGATTTTCGCATAAAACAAAAACAACATGTTAATTATTAAATTTAATAGGTCATGATTTTTGAGATTTTGTTAACTTTGGACAGAGCCAGGCTAGCTGTTTCCATCTGTTTCCAGTCTTTACGCTAAGCTAAGCTAACCGTCTCCTGGCTGCTGCTTCACATTTACATCATATTTAAGTCTCGGTAGGAAAGTGAATAAGCATAATTCCCTGAATGTTGCATCATTGCTGTAACAGTTGGGCTTTTATTTAACACGCCTCCTTGAAAACATCACCTAGATACGTGCTTCAACCCACATAATCTCTCCATGCATAAAAGATTTAACGACAAAATAAAATGACGACACATAACATACTGATCGTACTGATCTTTTTTTTTTAAGAAAGGTTATTGTCTGTTCGAATATTGGATGCTGCACTTGTGTTTGTGGCAGCAGCATTAGAAAGGCCAGCGTGTGGGAGCTCTGATTAGCAGCGGAGAAGCCAGCCAGACGCTTCCAGGGCAGCTCTGTTTGCAAACAGTGAGAAGAGCAAGGGCAAGCCAAAGCAGGAGATCACAGGGGTGTGTGTGTGTGTGTGTGTGTGTGTGTGTGTGTGTGTGTGTGCATGCATAATGATATTTTTTGTAAATTAGAACGAGATGAGTAAAACTTTGCTGAGTCATATCCTGGAAGTCACTCCCAGATCATCATTTGCCATAAAATGGTGATCTTTGACAGGCCTGAGATCAAAATAGACTGATCAAAAAAAAATTAAGGTGATAAATCATTGACTAACAAAAAAGGATGGCCAGTGTGAATATGTTAACCTTGAGTTTAACATTTTTGCTAATGTGCTGAGTAGGTGAAAAACACTGACTTAACTTCGATAATGCCAAGTTCTCAAACTCATACTGATGCAGAGTACATATTTTCCTAATCGATTTGGGAGCAAATCCTCCACTGAAGGCAAACAGGACTTTAGTATTCATGGGGGCATGTGTGCCTCTCACTATGTTAATAATGCTGTCTTCAGACAGGCTCAGGCTATAATGAGGATTTGCGAATTCAAATCACAGTCCGCTACATATGTCAATGCCATCAATATACCGCAGCTCGAGCTCTACAGTTTCCTCTCCATTTCTGACACAGGCCGACTTCTTGACCCTTCCCACCTCAACAAGGAAGCAGTAGGGAAGTTATCGTTGCTCCCATCAGATAATGACAAGATGATGACTGGCCTCTGGCCCCGGCATGGTTTACAGGAGAGCTGTTGGCAAGCAAAGGGTATAAAAGGAAAAAAAATAGAGAGGAAAATGGAGAGGTCTAAGCACTACTGCTATTTACTACTTGTCAACATATCAGCAAGTGTGATGCAAGCAGAGGTCGGTGGAATTAAATCCCCTCCACTTTTCGAAAAATAGACTTGCAGTCTTTTTTTTTTTTTTTTTTACGTCTCTTCCATTTTCTCTGTATGGGTTTGTTAACTGTGTTTTCTTACAATGAGACCCCATCACTGTTTTAACTATGTTTAATAAATGTTTAATAGGATGGGTACATGAGAGTCAATCTAATTTAGCCTTTCCCCCGCTCTCTGCGTATTGAACAGTGAGTGTTTATGTAAATGAAAGCTGGCTAGCGACTCTCCCTCTGGGCCGATCTCGATGCACGCTGTTTATTCACATGAAAAAGAGGCCGTTTAAGAAGGGATTGTTTTTGCATCCAGTCAGATGTGTGCATTAAATTTGATTTTTGAAGCTACAGTATCTTAGGTAGGTGAGCACCTGGGTAGCTTCAGTCTCCATACCATCGTTATACAAAAGACTACCAAGCTGCGGTGTTTATTTGCTACAGCATCCCTCCGTCTCTCTTTAAGCCTCCCAAACTACTCCCCTCTTTTACACGATCACTTCTAAATAGTTACTTTGAAGAATGGACTTCAGGCCATTATAGCCAAACTACTTGATTAATTAAGTAGTTAAAAGAGAAAGCGCAGAGCAATGGTTTGCTGCCTTTTGGTCAACACTTGTTTGCTACTGTTTATTAAAAAGGATCCTTTGGGTGAGGAGACCTCTTAAATGGGGTTAGAGCTTGTTGAAAGGAGCATTTCGCGGTGAATAATTGGATTGCGGCTTTGAGCATGCACGTGTTTAAACGTTGGGATCGAACGGCGCCTGGGGTGTGTTTACCTGAGAAGGCTCTATCCCCATCCTATCCTTCTTTTCTCCCTCCCGCCGTCCATCGCTCCTCTCCTCCTCTCTAATCAGTCTGATAAAGGATATCCTCTGCAGTCCCCCAGCCATAGCTCTGCAGCAACAGATTAGGCAGCCTGCACGTACGCACACACATCGTCTGCTGCGGGGAGATGGTGGGAAATGGCCAGGCAGAGACGGGCAGAATTACAGGTGGACAAAGGTACAAGCACAGATGTAAAGTGCGCCCGCACAGACACACAGATTGTCTAACAAATACTCAGGCGGGCACATTCACACGCATGTAAAGCACGCCAGCGTACACACAAGAGGTAACAAACTCTCAGACTTGAAGTACTCTGCTAACAAGCAGAAGTGAGTGGCTCTGACAAATTGGTGTGCGCTGATGAATTGGTGCATGTGTACTTTGGCTAACAACACTTGGAGTAATGAGCAGGTTGCCCCTAAAGTAACCTCTGCATGCTGAGTTACAGAGATGGATGCTGTCTGGGACGGCTGCAGGAAAGCTCATATGCTCATATCTGCGTGTGTGTACGCGCATATTTGTAAGTTTGCAAGAGAGACAGCATGATGAAAAGGACTTTATATTTGAATGCATGACCAGAATCCTCTGGAGGTCATCACAAATGTCCCCGGACTTTTATGTGATCACTCCAGCACCGGACTATTTGTGCGCCTATAAACACGGAGTAGAACAGAAGAGCTCGTTCGATGGCTTTTACTATTCTGGGGATGTTGTGTGGAGACCGTTTGCTCATCTGCAAATGGCGTGCGAGATGCCAAGTCAGAAACATTAGTAGATGGTGCCGCTGATTTCAGACACGTTTTTATTTACTCTGAGCATGAAATTGCAGCACTCAAGCTGTTTGCGGCACTAGAAAGCGTCTGATTTTGTAACCTCCTGGTAGCACTTGGAGGTCTCCAAAACCATTGTTCCTAAAATACACATGCCAACAGTGCTGCCTCTGTGACAAACCTATCATGCTTTACTTGCAATGGTTTTTACAGCTTCACGGAGCAGGGCAGAGGAGAATACAGCAGCGTCTGTCTAAGGCTGCACGTTCATTAAATGCACCAGCTTGCCGGTTTATGCGATTCTTTATCAAAACAATGAATGCGGGCATATCCTTTGTATTGGACAATGCTTGTTCACTCAGAATACACTCGCTCTGTGCCGGCTCCCAAGTGAGATGAGACTCTGAATCAGCTTGTGCATCATTGTGCCCTCATTTAGCCTTCCCTGTTGCCGAATGGAGGCTGTTACAAGCCCAGATTCTCACAACTTTGATAGCTGTGGCAATGAGCTTAAATCACACGCTTTTATGACCGAGCTTCCCGTACCCTGACACACTAGACTGAATAAGATGACATTCTTTATAATTGGAGAATTACTGCACCTGATTCACCTCTCGGCGCAGTGTGTCAACGGCTTTAGATTTACAGTTGATGGAGTTATTAAAACACAAGTCAGTGGCGCCTTTAATGCATGTGGCTGTTTGTGTGCAACATAACACGAAAGACTAAGCACACTGATTCACAAGGACGTGGACAAGGCCGGGCTGCCAGAGCATCAGCCCATTTGCCCTCTTTGGCTGAGTTGCCAGTCTGGAGGAAAAAAAATAGTTTTCTTTTTTGCTGTCCTGGCTGCATTAATACAAATAGACCATGCTAGAGTCAGACCAAATCAAATCGCCATACCATCCAAACTTGTATTACTTTTTGATAGGCATGCCTCCAAGGGAGCAGTTTTTTTTTTTTTTTTTAAAGGATGGTAACAGAAAGTCATGCTCATCCAGGCACAGTGAACAAATGTTCCTGATGTCACACCGAAGGAAGTTAGGTTATTCTTAAGGGTTAGGGTTGATGTTAAAGGGTTTGCTCTGATTGGGTGTCACATGACATTGTAGCATCCAAATTTGGTATTATCGCCATTTTGTGAGGGTCTTTTGTGAGTTTTCTGAAGTTGTGGAAATGACTCATGATGGATTACACAATCAATGGGATGTCCTGTGAATAAAAATCTCCACCTTTCCAGACAACGCGCAAATTTTCATGTTAGCATTAATGCAATTAGCATGCAGTTAGCATGCAATATTGTCTTATGTTATGATATCACGGGAACAAATCTTAAATATAGGCAGCAGGTTACATGCAAGATAGCGCCTCACTTATGACTATTGCATTAAGTGTGTGGAGTATGGATGGTTTTGACTGTTGAATTGTGCTAGATTAGATATTATTTACAGTCAATATGAAGCTACATGTTGTGTGCAAACCATGTCAGCATGCCTCAGCAGGCCAAACACCCATGATAGCTTCTTTCTTGCTTGTGACATGAGCTGCTTCATTCAGGTTTTCATAAATTTTCAACCAACAATGGCACCATGATGGTCGCTTTCTCTCCCTGATGCTGGTTTATTTAAGCCATAAAAACATACAACAATTAAAAGGCAGAAGTTGTCTTATTTATAAAGTTACCTTGAAACAAAGAACAAGAAAACATTCAGGGATACAGAGTGAAGCCAAGCTGAGAGGGAAAGTTTTTGTTGTCAATACTGGCAAAATTGGAAATGTACGATTACAGAGCCATGTGGAGAAAGGTTACCCCTCCACACTATCACGCTGCGACCACGAGGCAGTTTTTCTCATGTGAGTGCGTCTGCATTTACACATGCGCACAAATTCTCTTTAATAAGGTCCTGAACTTCATCAAGCCACGCGGCATGGCGCCATTATCTGCACCCAGAGAGCCACGCAGGGCCCCAGTGGCTGATGGGATTAAGGAACAAAGAGAATCATGGGATTAGTCGGGTACGGTAGAGACGCCGGAGTCTGGAAGGCAACCATTTTGTTTACCTTTGTCTTTATTCTTTTATTCCATTTCCTGGATGTTGTGTTGTGACTCCCTGTCGGGGGGCGGGCAGAGAGTGATATCTTGTTTGGCTCCTGACAGCACCACTTGGAGACGAAAATGAAAAGAGATGGTGATAACACAGAGACTCACGCTTTCACACACACCTCCTGCCGGCCTGTCCACCCCACGCTGTTCATAGGGCAATTCAGGCCCGGCAATTTAGGGCCGAGTTAAAGTGGAGGGAAAAGCCTAAAATAGTGAGGCAAGGCAAAAGAGAGGGGGAGAGGAGAAAAAAAAGGAGACCTGGGGAGTGATTGGTGGAATGGTGAGGGACAGATGTAATTTTCAGACAACGGCAGGGAAGTGATGTAATTTTCTGGATGCAATTTGTGTGTGCGAGTGTTTGCGCGCACGCATGCGAGTGTCTGCGAGGTGTGTAATGCGGGACAATGCAGATGCTAAAGTAGCACTTGGATGGAGGACTCATCAACTGAGAGAAACAAAACATATCATTTTGGCACTTAGATCTTTTTTAGAGACAAAAAATTGATGCAAGTTTTTCTGATATAATGGCCCGCTTCAAAATAAAAGTGGAGTTTTCATCTTGCACGAAGGCTTAACTAGTTTGGTCACAAACACATCTGTCTTCAGACTATATTAAATGAGCTTTCACTTTAAAACTGATGATTGAGTCACTAATATATCCCCTCTTCCTTGCTTTTCATCTTAACAACCCAGTGATAAAACAACAAGAGCGGCAACTGTAATCTCGAAGAAATGAGCTTTAAAAATTGGGAAGGACACAATTGATATTGCTATCAATGTAAATTTTGACTTTTATTTTGTCTCCTCTGTTGGACTTGCCAAACTAATGTTGTGCCAGGACAACATTGTTTGATGCATTATGCTCCTGGCTGTCTTGGTAGACAGTTAGTGTGACAGATGAATTAAAGAATATGAGGCCATTTTCTGCAGGAGATGGATCCCTCCTGCAGCATTTATTCATTTATGGGGGGGCTTATTTTCATATCATAGGAAGGAGAAACATTAAAACTTTAGTGTTTGGTAATTGAATGGTTTAATGGCTGCACTCTCAAAGTGAACCAAGGACATCTTTGTTTTTGAATTTGAACTTTGAATGCAATGACACTGGACAAAAAGTCAGTTTAAAGGATAAGGCCGGCAATATTATTCTTACTGTCAACAAATTCCATTAAAAGACTGAAATCAATGATGAATTTATTCTATTAACACGTACTGCCTGTGAACTCAAAGCCTGATATAGCTTATTCGCTGCACTTCATCATTTTGAGTTCAAGTTCATTTTGAGTTAATTAGAATTAGAGCACAACATGTGTATTAATACAAACCAAACGCACCATTTACCCCTGTTTAAACCTGGCTTCGTTGATTTTTTTGGCCCCTTGGGGGCAGCGCAACACATATTGACATATCAACAAATCAACATATTGACATGATAGCATAGTTGCTGCAGATTTGTCGGCTGCACATCACATGATGCGAATCTCCCGTTCCACCACATCCCAAAGGTGCTATATTGGATTGAGATCTTGTGACTGTGAAGGCCACTGGAGCACAGTGAACTCATTTTCATGTTCAAACCAGTATGAGATGATTTGAGCTTTGTGACATGGAGCATCATCCTGCTGGAAGTAGCCATCAGAAGATGCTCAGTTGGTACTAAGGTGCCCAAAATGTGCCAAGAAAATTCCCCTCACACCATTACACCACCACCAGTAGCCTGAACTGTTGATACAAGGCAGGATGGATCCATGCTTTCATGTTGTTTACGCCTAATTCTGACCCTAACATCTGAATGTTGCAGCAGAAATCGAGATTCATCGGACTGGGCAACGTTTTTCCAATCTTCTATTGTCCAATTTTGGTGAGCCCGTGTGAATTGTTGCCTCAGTTTCCTGTTCTTAGCTGACAGGAGTGGCGCCCGGTGTGGTCTTCTGCTGCTGTAGCCCATCTGCTTCAAGGTTCGACGTGTCGTGCATTCAGAGACAGTCTATATATGTTTAAATATACAAACTCATACAGTGCACTTATTTACAATTCCCAGAACTGTATCCATTTGCATCACTAAATTTTAACGTTTAAATGTTGAAAGCTTCGTCCCGACTGGAGCCTCCTCATCCTCTTATCCACTCAGCTTACTCTCAAGTCTTTGATTAAAATCAGGATTTAAGGTGAGTGTCACATTTAATTCCTTCCTCTTTAACTGTGACTGGTGGTGTTGAATTAATCTAAATAAAGCTCGTGATGTCATGCGGTCACCATAAACATGACAGGGGCGGCTCCCGTTGTTAAACTGTCCTCTTACCTCATCCTCCTCTCATTATGTAGACAGCAGGTCAGCCACGAGGTTAGAAGGTGTTAGATGGGAAAGAAAGATCCAGCTAGTTACACCTCCTGCTGGTCTGTGCATTAAATGGGCTTGATAAGCTTTATTGGGCTGTGTCATCATGTGACTGAGTAGTTGATTTAGTAAATCCTGTAGCCAGAGGTTACGGTGAAAGGCAGATATATTACGAAAGCCCTCATAATCTGCCCTGATAATTGGGTGGTTTAAAATAAGACCCTATAACCAATCAGGGATATGAACCAATTTTTAAAGGTGTAAACACACAGGTCGTGACCACATGAAATCACAAAATCTATGCAGCCAAGCAGATTTTATTTGAGCATTCACCTGAAGATAAGACAACGTTTATTGGCTCCTCCTGTGACCTCCTCGTCCTTGTGAATCTCAGCGGGACTGTTAGTGTCTTGATGGAAGGTTACCTTCTAGTATAAAACACTCAGCCTCTGCAACAACAACTTTATAGAACACCTGTGGGAGCGGAGTTTTATGAGCTCATCGGCTGCATGATTTTACATTTTCCAGTTGGCAAAGTGACATATGCTGCAGGAAACAAACACTCGAGTCCTCGAGACACCTGCACCCGAACCTCGCGAGCCGCATGCAGATGGCGACAGTCGAGAGTCGAGAGTCAGTCATGTTGTCGTGTCCATACCAAAATCCTGTGACCTTTACTGTCCCGCTGAGATAATTCAACTTAGATTAAAAAAAAGGAATATGCATTAAAATAGTCAGCCATGGGACCGATTTTCATGAAGATTATGCGATGATTCTGCATTAACCACATATGCATCGTTACATTTTGCCATAATCAAAGTCAAAAACGATGAGTCAACAACAGTTGTCCAAAGTATTAATACTCAATTAGCACTCTTTTTTTTTAAGAGCCTCCAATAACGACGCTCATTTGCATGCATTTTGCATTACCAAGCTGGCAGAGGCTGACTAAGAGGAGCAGCAGTTATATATCTCCTTGCGGCAGAGCACCTCGATTCTTTTGGGGGCAGTTGAAATTCTGCAGAAGCCCGGTTTTCATTTTCATAGCTGCATTTACATGCTGTCCTACTGTCTGCCCCTTTGAGTTAGTGTATATCAGGGGGCTTTATCACCTGAAATAAAGCAGAGATAAATGTTGCTGAGAAAGTGTAAAACACAGGCTCCTCAACAGAATCTGTATGTATTGTAAGTGTATACGCAGGAAGGCATGTGTCCGCCTGTGAGTGTGTGTGTGTGTGTGTGTGTGCGTTATTCAAAGCTCTAAATCTCGAGCCGCTATGTGTGTGTAAACTATGAGCATTCTGCAGACTCGGCTTCTCACGCCGTTCCTGCGGTTCTGCTGAGGATGCGCTTTCAGCTCAGGGCTGCAAGAGGTCACTGTCTGACGGAGCACACACACAAACACACACACACACACACACACACGCCCGCGCATACACATATACCCACATTTGTACCTTTCCTGACATTTGACACACATATGGATCCAGCTGCCACTAAAAGAGGTCCATTCCCCCGGTGACATTTACCTGGGGTTACCAGAAATCATTAGTTAAGGTCAGTTTTATAACTCCTGAATGGGGAGGAGGGGGAAACAGATTCTATCTATACCCCTCCACTAGCTGGATACTGTAAAGCTATGTGGGTGGGTGCACTGAGCAAAAATGTCATCTGAAATAGATCTGGCACATTTTGAGGAACACTGTGTGTGGAAAATATGTCCTGGAATACAGCTCTTGTCCTCTAACAGAACCGTGCTTATACTGAAATTTGAAAACAGTTTCTCACTGTATTCCCTCTATTAAGGCCTGAGATGTTGTTTGCGTTCACCTGTGGTGCCTCTGTTATGTTGTTTGTACTTAAACACTTTTCCCAGACTCGAGTTCCTTTATTTGGGGATGTTTTGGTGAACTTTTGAGCTCTCCTGAGAGGCCGACTCAACTCCCCCTGCAAACACAGCTCTAGAGAATAACAGGGGCAAATCAAAGCGCCGTGCTCATAAATATATGGTAAATACAAACGCAATTGTGTATGTGTTGTGTGTGTGTGTGTGTGTCTATATGTTTGCAGCTGAAAGGTAATGAGTACCAGTAGAGGGATTTAAACGAGGCTGATGCACAGAGGCCTTTCTGAATAATAATTCTTCAGAATAACTTGCTGTATTCCTCATAGATAGAAAAAAAAAATCACTCAATATTACCCTTTTTCCTTTTTCATTCTACACAAGCTTTATTTCTTACAATATACCTTCATACAGTAGAACACTCACTGACTTGGGATTCAGTGTAGTTTGCTATGGTGCATAGTAATAAGGAAGTCCATGGACAAAAGAAAGCCTTTACAGCTCACGGATGCAAATGGATTCATTACGGCGAACCTCATTGGCTCACTTAGAATCAGTTGACAGGAAGGGACTGAAATATTCTGATCATGTACCACTGGCGTAAGTTATTTCCTTCTCTCTCCCCTTTTTCCTTAGTCATCCACTCCTCAACTGACCAGACGAGTGTCCATGCAGACTCATAAGTGGTTAACCCAGCACTGTGGAGGATCACCAGTCATTTAATGACACATCATGAAACAACACCAGGACATAATGCAATATCACAACACAATCCAATTTAATCATACCTGGGGGTTAAATGACGAGTGGGCAGTGAAACAGCGACACAAGTAAATCCAATAAAGAAAACAGAAGAGACAGATTTTGAAGGCAGTGTTGATATACTACTATTAACAGCCTTGCCTAAAATGCTTTACTGTACTTTTCTGCCCACACGTATACACAGATGTCTCCACTCATAATCAGCTACAACCACATGCAGCATGGAGTTAAAATAGAAATTCTTGCACATGCACACAATCCTAACTCACCTCATCTGATGAAAACATATTTTATTCTGACCCAGCACTGGTGAGACAGAGTGAGAGAGCAGAAGACACTGTTGGTTTGCCAAGCTGTGCACAGCTTAACAGAGTGTGGAGCCAAGCCTCGCAACACAGGACTGGACTAAACTGGACTGGATTCCCTTGTTGTGTTGCTGTAGGTCCACATATGTTATGTAGGGAAGGATGAACAGATGCAGGCAGGTTATGCATTTAAATAGTAAATAATGGCCATGCTTATATCACACTTTTATCCAGAGTGCTTTACAAGGTTTTTGCCACTCATTCACACACACACACTTGGCTACCAAGCTGATAATATGATGTTCAGTCTCTTGCCCAAGGACAATTCGACATGTAGACAGGTGCGATCAGTGGATGACCGCTCCACCACCTGAGTCACAGCCGTCCAGGCTTTAGTCTGTGCCGTGCCCAGCTTTAGGCTGTGTAGAGAGGCTTCTTCGTCTTCTTCTGTGCTCAGCAGTTCCTGAGGCTCGTGGAAACAAACTTTGTTCCAGTCCAACACAAAAGAGCTTTCCTTTCTGTCAGCACAATTCTCTGTTTTTGTTGGCTCTGAAATAGCTTTTCAATGCACAGACACAGACACGCACACAGTGGAATTCTATTATCTATCATGCCACCATATAGCATACATTTGTGCTCATGTCATTGTATATGTACACACAGAGTGATGTGAAGATGTGTTCCTGAAAATGAAACCACATTCTCAATTGAGAAACAACAAGCAGTGAGATTCGGGGGATCCTGCTCTTTGGGCAGAGCAGAAACATTAGCGGGGGCTCAGGGAGGTGATGGAGAGGATGATTGAGGAATTTAACAGATTTCTCAGCGTATACCTGTCTGAGTCCTCCCCGTGGTGAGTGGAATAAAACACTATTCAGAATGGTATATTTAAATGATTTGATAATTATATGGTTAGGCTCCTAATTAAGGTAACAAATCCTGAATACTAATGTCGAAATTTAACTTTGGATTGAGGGGGACATTAAATGCTGTAATGTTATCCCCACAGCTACTCTCAATATGTAGTTAGTTATAATAAAACACTGATGCCTGATAGATTTTAAATAAGGGTGGCTAATTTATTGTTATGCATCAAAATTATGCCAGTAAGTGGTGCTGTTACACTGATAAGGCTCGGCTGAAGACGAAAATACAGTGGCGGATGCACAGCACAAGCAAATAAACATGCAAAGGTACAATGTGTGTTTCACTTAGTTATGCTTAATGTGACATTTTCTGCACCCACAAATACTGTTAAATTCAGAATTCTAAAAATGAGGAAATGTCACTAATTAGAAAATGAAAGCTTAAATACATCAAGACAAAGTGCTCAGGCAGAAAGTGAAAGGGCATTTTTGTCTTATGTCATTTGCATGAAATCGACCACTGGACTGCTTGTACAGTTTATGTTCATTCACCCCAAACAGGCCATGTACCAAGTGTAGTTATGTTAGCTGTATGCTAGCGAGCAGACCACTAACCATGTGTGTGGGTCTTCAGCTCATCTTGACTCAGTACTTCCCTTCAGTCTCTGTTCCCCTCTCATCTCTGTATGTTTATGAATTATAAAGATTTCAGTCAAATTGAAACTTCTGGAATTGCGTAGTTGCATCATTTGCTCCACCACTGACTAATCGTGTCGTTCTATGTAATGCATCGCCTCGAAAAATTTGCCTTATGTTATATCTGAACACAGCCAAGAGTCCACGGCCACACAAGCTGTTCTGTGACGCTATAGGCCAGCAGTGCTTTTAACTAAATGTTAAAAAGTCTTCCTGCTAGCATGCTCACAATGACAATGCTAACATGTTGACATTTAGTTGGGTATAATATTTACCAAGTTCTTTGTTTGGCTTGCTAGCATACAATCTTTTTTTTTTTTTGGCTGTTACAACCCTGAAAAAAGCTTGTTACCCAAAAGGGATCTAACATATTTACATGAGTCAAGAGTTGCAAAAAAAACAGGTTCCATTTTAGTTTTAACAGAAGACACAGGACCACAATCAAGAAAGTTAAATCAAATAAAAACTAAACCCAAAACTTCCCCAAACAAACTACAAACCGATGGGCCGGCAAAAAAGAACAAAAGAAGGGAAGGCACCTCAGTCCAACCCTTACAGGGCCGTCGGAACCGGGTTCTTCCCTCTACCCTAACCAAACATCACCAAACTAAACCCTAAGCAATGTAAATAAAGCCGTGAAAACTGAACCACTGGACCCAACGGAAAAGAGAGAGAAAGGGAAGAAACAGCAAAACTACATGTGGTCACAATGTGGCTGAGAGAGAGACAATGAGCTTGAGTCCCCTCCCCCTCTTTAATCCTCCTCCTCAATCAACCTGAGCAGCCTCACCTGGAGAGAGGGAAAAAAAAGACACAGCCCTTGAGACAGTGAGACACCAGACGATCAGCATGATCAGAAGGAGAGGAGCATGTAACATGGCACCAGAAAACTAAAGCTGTACTACAGCTGCTGTAATGCACAAATGAGGATGAAGGGAATTGTTATGTTTCAGCAATACATGATGAGTTGAACCACAAGATTCTGTGCAATATCTGATTATGTGCAATAGTTTCATTTCATTGCATTACATTTCATCTCAATTCATCCTTTTCATCCTGTCTATAGTGTATATAGTGTTTTCATATTCTTATATCTCATATTCTCATCTTAATTCATTAATACTGTCTAGCCTGGTCTTTGCACTGTTAATACTTGTATATTTATATAGTTAAATTGTCAGTACTTTTATTATAGTTAAGTGTTAATATTTTTACTCTAGTTAAATTGTTGATGCTTTTTATTCTAGTTAAATTGTTGATACTTTTGTTTACCCAAGTTGAATTGTTAATACTCTTTTATACTTCTGGTTAACCTACTATTTATCTTGCTGCTGGAACACTGCAAATTTCCCCGTTGTGGGGCTAATAAAGGAATATCTTTTCTTATCTTAAGATACAGATACAAAATACAGATTCAGTCTTTCCTCATCAAGTGCAAATTCAATCACACAGATATCACTCTGCTGACGCATCACTTAACCTGTTGCAAAAGTATACTGACCATTGCATCAGTTAATGAAAAGTAGTGCTGATTGCCTTTTTTGATAAGGTATTCTTTCTCCGAATACATGACAGAAATGCTATTAGTTTTGCAGGTGCTTGGTCATAAACCTATTGGACAAATTTTAACCTGATGGTGGCGCTTGATGAAAGTCTCCGGGATGACCGGAGTTGTCACAGTTCATCCTGTCTGTGGGACATGAGTGCCTGTGCATTTTCAAGCTGAGATACTTCAGTGTAGTAGAGCCAGCAGGGCCCAGCGAGGCTAAAAATGCAAAGTTGCTCCTATATCTTTGAATACAATTTGTTTGTTTTGTCCATCTGTCTATCTGTCTGTATATTACTCTTGTCTGTATATATCTACTCTATACAACATTTACTCCCAGGATTTTGACTAAAATGATAATCATCCTGCAGCACGCATTTTGAAAGCAAAGAGATATTTGCATCGTAAACACGCAGATACACCGAGGACCACAGACACCGTGGACATGAGCTATGGAAAAACAAGTGGATTCTTTTCTCAAATTGATCCAAATAAAATGAAACAATTGAGAGGTTATTGTGAGGACACTGGTGAATTCAGAGCATTTGTTGTTCTTGGTGGTTTATGTCAACTGTTTTGTACAGCTATCCCTGCAAGTAGTTTGTCCAGGGGAGTTTTTCATATTTTATTCACAACAAGACAGCATGGGTTGTTTTTTTTTTTTTTGTTTTCACAGGGAGGAAGGAGAAATAAATATGTTGCAAACCAGATATCTAGAGAATTGAAGTGTCTGCATGCATTTATCAAGTTTGTCAAACTTGCCACAGCACTCCATGTAAGTAGTTTCCTCGGTGCTGAGCTACAATGTCACCCTGATAAATTAATTGTCTGCATTCCTTATGCAGAGACGGAGCGAAAGAGAGAGAAGGGGATGAGTATAGTGAACAGTAGGGGACAGTAATTGAATCCCGGAGTTATTGATTTAGCCCGAGTATCACTACGGGGGACCTACGGCCAAGATAAGTTGTCTGTAAAACTCTGATTAGCATTTACTGTGCTAATAGCGGGCTTACTATAATTATGTTTTTGTTTCTCTCGCTATCTCTCTGTGCTTTTATTCTCTCGCTTCTTTCATGTTCTTTCAGTCCCTCACACATGACTTTTCCACCAACCAATATAATGCACACTAAGTACCAGTCTACAACCTCTTCCTTGTCTTCCTCCACCTCCCACCTCCTGCTCTCTCTTTGCCCTTTATCTTGCTGCCCTCAGCTGAAGCCAACACCCCACAGAACCTTTCTGCTCTCCCACCCCGAGTGTCTAATTCCCTCGGTACTACGGAGGACATATATATATGCTTGCGAGGGTGCACACTTCTACCTGCAGCAGTAAAGTCATGTTTCTCTCTCTGGGCCTCCAGCCAAAGGCCAGCGCCGGTGTTTTACAACGAACCACCGTGGAAGCATGGGCGGAACTGCAGCGATGGCACTTTCCCACCTCAGTCCCTGGCCTCCCCTCCGCTCCCCTCCAGCCCCTCAGCCCCTGGGGATCCGTGAAGATAAGGACTGAACATCTCCGGATGCCACTTTGCATAAATGTTTAATAGCAGGGAAAACATTAGCATCAGTAATTAAAGCAGTAATTTAAGCCTAGATGCCATCAACAGGCGAGCTACTTCCACGCTGGAATAACACCACTGAAACACAGTAATTAGCTTTGCTTTGATTGGACGGGATACTGGGTTCAGAGAATGTGTGTTTGTGTGTGTATGCGTGAGTGTGCACTTTTGCACATCCACGTGCACGTTATAAAGGAGGACACACTTTTAGTGTTTGCCTACCTTCCACGCGGGAGAGAGTTTTGCAAATAGCTCATGCTTGCAATTGATTCATGATTGATCTGCTACTCCCCGCATGGCTGTACTCAAGATTGATTGCTTGTGAATGTGTGTACATACAGCCAGTGCGTGCATGTGTGTCAAATGGCATTTGACATTGGTTTGGACAGTGTTTAACACTGGCCCGAGGAGGTCAAATATTGTCTAGGACTTCCCTAAGGAAGCCGATGCTGTCCTATGTCATCATCCATGTCCTGTGAGCCTCCCCCTCCCTCTAATTCCCCCTAAACTCGAGACTCTAACCTTTCTATCTGTCTGGGACCTCTGGGACAGTACCCTGCATTCTTTTTCATTACAGTGCTATGATAGCAATATGGCTGTGAGGGGGGGATGATATGTTTTGCTTTTTTCCACTGGCATCAAAAATCGTTAGGAGTGCAAGGAGGTCAGCCTGGCTTGTATCTGGCTTTTAATGGGTCCTTAAAGCTAGGCCCCAGGGATGGGTGTACACACACACACACAGACACACACACACAAACTGCAGGGTGTCTGAAACCAAGCCAAGACCTTGCTCTCATCTCCCCTCTCTCTTTATTTCACTCTTTTTTTCTCATTCTCTCCCTTTCTCTAGCCAAATAGCTGCAGCCTTTGATGTATTGCAAAAGACTATTGCCAGAGCATCGGCGCTATTCTATGATTCTAACTCATCCTTGGCTCTGGTTGAATCTGCACTCATGATTGTTTCTTTCTCTATTCCATTCAATCCTTTTATTGCCGTTCCAAAGCTGCATTGGTCCCATTTAAAGTGTGTTTCTATCAGGCTACTGTCTGAAATTCTTATTCAGGTGTCAACACAGTTAAGCTCGTGACCTTTGACCTTTCTAGAGGCAGAACTTTTCACTTGTGGCGGCACCCTGCTGCATCTTCTCAGTATGCTGATAGAGTTTCTGTGCAGTTTAATTAAGCGTATTGAGTTTGCATCAGCAGTGGGGTGTTATATGGCCAGCTGGCTACGCACACACTCACATAAACACGCGCACGAGCTCGCAAACACACATTCCCGTGCTGCCATGCACACTCCTATCCATCCCAGCTGACAGCTTGTTAATTGCCAGGGGGTTAACTGGAAGTGGTGGTGTAATTGCATCAGAGTTTTAATTTACCCTGGCCTCTTATTTATTTACCTAGCTGTAGATTTTAAAGCAGCATTAATCGTCTGGGTGCGTCAGGACAAAGTGGGGATCGACAGGCTGGATGTCAGTCCAGACTTGGTCCAGACAAACCTGTAGATCGTTCAGTTTGACTCTGCAAGGAGAAATTACCTGCACTGTGATGAAATCTAATAGCGCGCTGCATACTTTTGAGGCAGAATATTTAAAGCTTATTGAAAAAGAAGATAATAATTGAGTCACTGCGATGTTCTTTAAGGCTTCAGGGTCTGTTCGTACTGAACTGCTACAGTGTTTTATAATCTATGGCAGTGATGAATGAGCCTCTGCATAGCTGTCTTATTATCAATGCTTTGTGCAGCTAGACTATTCTAAAAAATACTGAATATTGCGTCTTATGAGGCCTTGATGCTTGAATGCGTGGCATTTTATGACTGCATTGACTTTTTTTTCCCCCTCACCATTTTTTTTTCACTTCTGACCTCGGGGAAACAGCAAAGCAGGAAGGCCTTGGTAATCAAATTTATTTGACAGGGAAGCAACTTAAAAGCACTGCTGCAGACTAGCCTTTGGTTCAAGGCTTTGAGGAAGGAAGAGGGGGAGACACTCAATACCTATGAAACACAGTTTAGAAAAGTGTCATCTCCCTGATCTATCTGACCACACTGGCTTTGAAAAATGACAAGATTAATTGGAAAATTATGAAATCTGTTTGAGTTAGAACTTCTTTTTGATGTTGAAGGGTTTCTTTGTATCTGCATGTATGTGTGTGTGTGTGTGTGTGTGAGCTCTATTCATTTGTTCACATTGTACATCAGAATGACACTCAGCGAGGAATATCGGGAAATAGGATAAATTCCCAGAAGCAATCCAAATCTGCAGCTTGATGCCTTATGTCTTTATCTATCCAACCCCCTACCACACCCTGACACACACACACACACACACACACACACACACACACACTCTGAGCCCATCCATCCATCTCCTTGACATGATTGTTTCTCTCTTGTTACTTCATGTTCTAATCCATCAGCTATGAGTAAAACGGCAATTACACCCGGCCATCGATGCAGCCAGCAGACAGAGCCAGAATTATGGTGTGGTGCATTACTGCAAATTGCTATTAAAGTTCCTCTTTTTCCTCTAGAGCATGGGGAGCAAGTGGAGAGTAATGGACACTCATAATAAGACACATCATTAGGACAGATTTAGTCATCTCACGGTTTTAATTGCAGCCTGCAAATTTTCCATACATGCAAGAGTATCCTGCGGAGTTTGAGTTGTGGTTTTCTTCCTCGCTGCCCACTTTGCCCCTGAAGCCAGAGCTCTCACTTTGTCTTAACTGACTGTGCTGCGTCTGCCTACTTTTATCACTGCTTTCTCTATTTCTCATGATTTCAACCGCACAATTTTCTTGTGAAGTTATTAGGAGTCGACCAACAGCAGCGGGGATGCATCGCTGCCAATTTGCAAGCGCACTTTTCATGACCTCATCTGGACTAATGCGCTCTAAAAGGTGATGCTGCAACATGAAATATGGCTTTACCTCTTGGTATATCAGAGTGATGCATGAAACTCTGCAAGAACAGTCCTCAATTCAATTACTTAATGAGCAACAGAATAACCTACTAGCATCATGCGTTGACGGGAAAAGATAGCGTAAGGTAAAAAAAAGGAGAGTGATAGAGGATAGATGAAGAGAAAGGTGAAGTGATGAGTAGTGTCCTATAAGCCAGTGCTCGAGGAGATGGATGGTGTGTGTGTGGGTGGAGTTGTCCTTGGTGTGGTGCTGATTGTGTATGAGGTGGTGCTCAGCAGGACAGATGGTGCTAGTGGGCAGATGAGTGAATAATGATGTTTCACCACAGTGCAGTAATTACCTGCTCCTAGGCCCGCATGGCCACATGCAAGCGTGCATATGGACGCTTGCACACACACACACACACTCATGCATGCCCTCATGAATCTTCACACACATATACGGCATGTGCACATAGGCAGATGCACATAAATACTAACATATACAATACTGACAGCGCCGTTCTTCCAACCTCAGGATTGATAGTCAGACATATCTGATGCAACACTCTATGATGTACTTAGTGATGTGGAGTGTGTGAGAGATTTAAGCACACACTTTAAATCAGGCTAAATCTATGCACCTGCATGTGAAGTCACGTCACTGAAACTGAGTGTATGGCGATTTTTATACCTACAGCACTAGAAAATGTTGGGTTACTTAATGGTCCCACATTTGCAATTTGCTGTCTGAAAAAAAAAGATCCGTACTGCAGTCATGTAAATCACACTCTTTACACCCTCAGGGCCTGTATAGTGTTATCTAAACAGACAGAAAACAGCATGATATTCTCCTGACAGGAATCCGAATTTGGTTCCATAAGGTTTTTGTAATGTTTACAATGCGCTGAAATAATTTTCAGTGGGATTGATGCAGTTTCACATCTCACTTCTAATTAAAAATCTACTTCTTGGGGATCACAGAGGGAAAAAAACAAATGCTTGTTTGTAGCTGGGAAGCCAGTGAGGGATCATGTCCTTATAGCTGCACCTATCGACTCCTATTTGTTGGTTAAAATCATAAAAAAATAACAATTTTAAATCATCTTTAATACAACTACAAAACAAGACATTATTGTGTTTTGGGTGTTGGAGTTCATGGGCCTGTGCTTTTTGCACTTAAGTAACATACAATAAGTCTAAAGCAAACCATACATAAACCACATGGACTAAAAACATTAAAAGCCCAAAATACATAATATGCACTACATGTTCTTTGAGGGGAATTTCTACTCAAATATCAATCACAACAAATTTAGTTCACTCAACAACTCAATTCGCACATTTGACATATTCACGTATTGACATATAAACAATGCATTACTGGAGACATTACATTTTTTTCTTTCCTTTAAAAAAAAAGTTGCTCTGAAAAATATTTTTATACAAAGAAAATAACTGTGTATGTGAAAGGAGTTGCCTCATCGTGAGGAATCCGCAGATAGAGTCAGCAGTTCCCATCAGCATATGGACCATTTCAAGTTCTAATAACTTTTTTTTTTTTGGTTTTGGTTTTATGGCCTTCGACTTCACTCTCACCTCTCTCATCAGCGTCATTTCCACCATCAGCATGCAGCTGTTTTCAGTGACAAAGCTCTAATGAATCCACTGTACACTACCTGTTCAGTGACTGGCTGGTGAACACATGGAGCATTTAGCAGCTAAAGAGTCAGATACTGTAATTCCCTAGTGAATATTGGGCTCACATTTATCAGGGGACCAAGCACAAGACTCCTGCTAAGGCTGCTCCATCTCTGCTGGATATGTGTGTGTTTGCATCATGTTTGGCCTTTTTTTTAGATTATCTTTTCGAAATTTTATTTTAAAATATAACAAAAACCTCATCTCTTTTACCATTTTGACATTGGATGAGAGACTTTTAATTCGCAGCACTTTGGAAATTTTGTCAGCTCAACTTGGTGAATTTATGTGCAAACCAGTCTTCAATGTGTGAAAGTAGAAAGAATGCAGAAACGTTAAATGGGTGAAGAAGGAAAGATGGACTCCTGGTATCTGATGAATGACCCTGCCACACACACACACACACCCACACACACACACACTGGAGCTAGCAGGCCAATCTATGGCAAGACTACCAAACAGACTTTTTTGTGCTGCTGGACTCATTGGGAAAACTCCCGGTGTTTGACATAGCCAGTCTGCTCCTCAGTACTGCCAGAGCTCTCAACCCGGCGCCTTGTCCTGGGTACAGATCAGTGGGGATTTTGTTTCATCAAGAATAAGCTTGATTTTACTTTATTTATTTATTTGCTTGTTTACTTCCTTACTGGGGCACAACAAAACATTGCTGCTGCCCCAATAAATGAGGTCTAACGGCACCCTCGGCAAAGACACACACAGAGGAAAGGAGGGCTATTTTAAATGATTAATGCTCAACCATCTAAACTTCACATAGCGGTTTTCAAAGTGTGTCAGTCCAGCTCGGGTCACGCAGAATATCAGCACCATCGTGAGCGGCTGGCAAACATGGCCAACACGCCTTTTCGGCTGCAGATGCATTGTGTCTCTGAGGTGTGAAACTACTGTAAAATGTTAAAATGAGCTTGCATTCACCCTGTCAGTTTGTTTACCCTGTTGTGTAGCCTGCACTAATGGCTGCTTGTGGCTACTTTATATTTTATTTTGTTTGCATTTTCTCTCTGGAATCTCAACTTCCTGTCAGCTCATTTGCATAGAGTCAGAGTTAGTGGTGTAGCTTGACACACAGGGGATTTGTGAATGGTGTGTTCTTTTGACATGTAAACACTGCGTATAAAATATGTCTTAGCTGTGTTATACATTGAAAAAAAAACAAACACTGGCACATAATGAAAAGGGGTCATTAAAAGTTTAGTTTGAGTTTCATTTTCATCTCACATGTGTTTTTTATGATCGAGGCTCTGGGCTCAGTGAACAAAGAAACACGCCCAAACACACATTACCAGACACCAGCTGACTGACTTTTATGGTTGATAAAATATTTAAGGTAGTTGCTGCAGCTCTGACGATCCCCAGGTGCTATTATGTGGAATTTTTAATAAATCTCTTGGTTGAGCTGGATTTAAGAGTCCCCCCTTTAATCCAATCCTGCACTGACGCTGCCTTTTTCACATGATCGTGTTCAAGTGTTGGAGCTGCCCATTTTCAGTTGTTAAATATTAGTTTCTCTACCCTTTGAAGAGTACTTTGTTTCTAAGCATAAAAAATTGAATGAGCTCTGAGCTGGGTGTGGCGTGGTTTCTTGCAGTGCTGTGACACACCATGTTTGAAATGTTTGGGACATTAACCTGGTGATCTGGAAGTTAATTGTTATAGCTACTTTGACATTCAGGTGGAGGTTGGAGGATGCACATTTAGGTATTTGCAGACTAAACTAAACTAAAAGTTATTAATCAATATTTTTAAAGTAACAACAGATCCATTGACTATTTGTGTAATATGTGTTGCTTGCAGAGACAAAATGACAGAGAACTATACCCAACCCAAAACATAGCTCTGCTCCCAATACTCCTGGAGAGCTTAAGAACCTTTTAGCCCACAACTTCACAGTTTAGTTTCACCATCAACCTCATTTCCAGCAAGCAGCTATTTTCAATGAACAAGCTCCCATGAACCCAAAGTACAGTACCTGCCGAGCACCAAATGGCACACGCAAAGAGTTGGCATCTATCTAAGGAACATAGTGGATTTAGCAGCTACAGAGCCAGATATTTCCATCAGGAGTTGGTGGAGACCAAAAACAGAGCTATAAGGAGAGTGACTATTGGACTTTTATTCATCTTGCATCCAGAAACAGGAATCCAAAATCAATGCATGCTGATTTCAAATGCTGTATTTTAATTGATTTTTATACCGAGCAAAATAATGTGTTTCTTTTGAAGCCAGTCCACGGTCGCTGTTTGAATATTGACGATTACAATAGCTCTCCACCCAGCAACTACAGCGCCAGATCCCAGGACTAGTTAAGTCTTCAATCCTCCACACATCAATTAGGAGCTGGTTTCCTGAACTATGCAGTAAAAGCTCACATCTACAGTGTAGACGCAGGGCGGCGTATCACTTGCAGGTCACCGGTTTGCTATTCCGCATTCTGCAGCTGTCGTCCCCTGGTCCAGACGGCAACCACTTCATCAAAATCAGCTGCTGGAAAGTCACACAAATTACCCACAGGAACCTACGACAGAGCTTGAAATAGCAATCAATTTCACTGCTATCACAGCTGATGTCATATGCGGTAAACACTGCTGTGTATAGCTTATGCTAATGACTGAGACTGAGAGGAGGGAGCGGCACAGAGACGGTCCTTAGATGATAACGTCCTTTATTGTGACTGGTTAAGTGATGAGCGCTGGTGGAAGATGCCCAATAAATTTGCCCTTGGGACACAATAGTAGACTCTTAACTCTAGATCACTTGTAATAGTCATCCGTACAAGTGTCAACAGATCACAGGATTATGGTTTATTGCAATGCAAAGAAAAGACCTCAGGGAACTTTTCTTCAAAACATCTTAAAGACAACAGAAGGGATCATGTTAACATTTTAATAAGCCTTTGTAGATTTCTAACTCGAGCTGTTTGCCATCATGTTTTTATATGTGCATCCCAAGAAAAGCATTTTTTTTTCAATCTCTCATCATTATGATTTAATAGTACTGCAATCTCACATCATTAACGAGGTCTCTCGCTTTCATGGCTCTTTACAAGTTTGTTGGCTGTAGCAATTCTAATAGGATTTCCAATCTATGCTAGTTCAGGCTCGGCATATGAACAGAGGGAAGATAAAAATTTAACTCAGGCTTTGTCTCCCTCGCAAGATTTTCGGAAATGAGGAAATGAAATCGGCTGTCAGGATGTTTGTGATTAGGCTTAAATGGCGATGAAACAATGTGCAACTCTTAGCCTGCGGAGGCAATGACCTGTCAACAAGCTAGGCTGCGGAGCACAACCACAGCCTCCTCTGATCCTCCCCCCGCCTCTCTCCCTGTCTCCCCTCACTCTCATGGTGGGTGGGGGTGGGGTGCATCTTCATCTCAAAGGCCACTGCGTCACTCGCTCGACACATGCTATTTTCAGGAGGAAGAAAACTTGAGACTTTGTTCCTCCCTCTGATTTCCGTCTCTTTTCATCTCACTCTCTCATCCCCTGTGGGCTATGTAGTGTTGGTGGACTTGTTGCAGATATACCATACTCTCCCATCTGCGCAACACACCCGACTTATATCTTCTAGCAGCATCACACAAAGCTCCCTGGAAGATACCTCAAGGCAGTGCGCCTCTGTAGCCACTGAGCTGTTGAGAGCTGCTTGAGCGAAGTGGTGTGTTGGATGAAAGTGGCTGTACCACCTGCGTTTAAGGCGAACGCCGCAGCGAGCAACCATCCACTCTCGACAGCATTCTTATTCCTGGCTGAAACAATCATTTGGGACAGATGTGAAGGAAAGATAAGAGCGAACTCTGTGTGTTCTAACATTGATTTCTATTGCAGTTGCACCCTGAAGTCCATCTTTTGTTAATGCCTCAAAAATCATAAAGTGGACTTCCAGCTGCTTTCACTGGCTTGCTTGTCTTTTTTAATTTGTCAAACCGTCACCCAGAGCCTTTTTGCTTTGAAAGCAACACACACTAACAGGGACGTACACACTGAAAGGTGGGACATGTATGGGAAAATAGAAAATGGAGGGATGCTGGTAAAGTGCGGTGCAGGTGTGTGTGTGTGTGTGTGCACCTCTCTCCTGGACTGATCTGTAACTAAAGTGGCAGGTCTGATCTTGTAAAGGTCATCCATGACATCAGGACTCGGCTGCTTTGGGCTTGATGCGTATTGGTGCTGATAGCTGCACCAGCAGTGAAAACTCTGTCCTCGTTCTCTCTGCCTCTCCTTCCTTTTCTTTCCTTCTCACACGCACACACACAAATAAGGACACAAGCATGTGCATAAGCAAGCCTCAGGTATTTAGTGTAGTCTGAAAAGGTCAGTCGCACTCATTCACTCTCTTTACTGCTGACCAGTGGGAGTGTACGATAAAAGCTATCTTCGCGCGTGTGTGTGTGTGTGTGTGTGTGTGTGTGTGTGTGTGTGTGTGTGTGTCATTCAGGCTCCTTTCACCGGAACCAGAGTCAGGAGAAGGACAAGTAAGGGCAAAGTCAACAAGTCAACAAGCACAGTTCATAAAGACTTGCACCTTTCATCAGCCACATCTTTCTTGTGCTTAGCTTGATGAGTAATTGCTCTTTCACACTAAACAAAAACCCACCAACACATACTAACGTCTGGCTTTTGACTTGAGGGGGAAAGGATACAATCAGCATTCATTCCCAGGTCAAATGACTCACAGGTATTTATCTGCTCCAGCTCCGACCTGCAGCGATAAAACATCACATCTAGCTGGACACATTCATTTTCACCCCTTTCCTGGCGTAATGGGAACAACATGCAACAGCGTGTTCAATCTATGTTGAGTTTGAAAGAGAGACTGAAGTAAAAATAAATAGTCACTGGCCTCCATCCTGCTTTTTTACCATTCCCTGTTTTCCAGCGTGTCTGTGATACCAAATGTGACACATCAGGAAAAATAACAGAAAAAGGCAAGCTCATCCACTGGCAATGGGAAAGCAGTCGATTGCCTATTTTCAGTGGGTTTACCCATGTTTACCATTTTTTGGTGTAAAATGGTGTAACACTCATATGGTGAAATTCTCAAATGGTGGCCTTTAATTACCTTGGGGTCAGAGAGAACCAGGCCTTTATTTGGAACAGGTTCATATGAGAGACCAAATTTTATTCCATATTTCCCCTTTTCAGAATTCAATGCTATGTACATTTCCACAACACACTAACAGAGTCATGTCGTACTGATGCTTTCATTTTCTCATGTCAATCAAAATTACCTTTTTCATTCACAAAGGAATTCCAGTCCTTTCACTTCCTGTTTGTCATAATGACTCTTAAGATACCATGAATGCAGCTCAACAAAAAAATGTTCACATTGAAACTCTTCCAACCTGCCAGTTCTATTGACAGTAGCTTCACATCGATTGGGAAAAAAAAAACAGAAATGTGGAAAAATTAAATTAATATACATATGAAACAGGTATTTCTATTAAAAATGACTCGGCTACTGATGGAATTAGTGCTGTGGAAATGTACATTATGCTTTGCTTATATCATGTAAGGGCTGTTGTTGTAGTCTGCAGTTAATTCTACCCAACAAATGTTTTTTTTTTTTTTTTTGACCCAGCCTTAATTAGTGACAGGCCTTTATTTGTTGGTGTTTGCCCTGGCTATAATTTGAAAATACCATTTGTTGAATACCAGCTTTTATATGAGATAGCAAGAGCTGATTGGCTTATCTTAACACAAAGGCTGGAAGCCACAATTTGTTCCCTGCAACCTTATGATGTCTTCAGTAAGTCTTGTCGTCAGGAAGGATTTTGCTTGGACAGAGCCAAGCTAGATTCCAAGCTAAGCTGAGTGTCACATTAAATCACAGTTATTTTCAACTATTCCTATAATACAGACACTCTGCACATCTCAATTATTCAATATAGATGTGTCATGTAAGGATGTTGTTTAGTGTGCTTGCTAGCTAGTAATCACAAAGGGGGAAATGGAAAGATGAAGTGCTGGTGTGCTCATTCAGTGTACTCTGATGGCTGAAGCACAGGAGGCCATTAAGGACACGTCCATTATTTCTTGCTTTTTTGAAGTTTTTACATCATTCTGTAGCTTCCCAGGAGTCTTCCTGATGTATTCAAATCTGACCAATCAAATTTTGGTCCACGTATGTATGTTTTATTTTCTCATTTCACAAACTCCTCTAAAAATGTTTTCCCACGTGACCTGACTTACGTTTCTGCATGATGACATTGATGGTGGACGTGGCGCCTCTGTAGCCCTGAGCTGTTGAGAGCTGCTTCGGCGAAGTAGTGTGTTGGATGAAAGTGCATTTAAGGCAAAGAGGGCAGGGAGCAACCATCCACTCTTGACAGCATTCACATTCCTTACCGTTCTTAAATACAAGTGTATACATTAAGAACATTTTCTTCAATCATTAAGTGAGATAAGCAACATTTGTTCTAACATTGCTTTCTTTTATGGTTGCATCCTAAAGTCTGTGAGAGTAAAATTTGTTAATGCCTGAAAATCATTAAGTGGACTTCCAGTTGCTTTCGCTGGCTCACTTGCCTTTTTTTTTTAAATTTGTCCAACAGCCACCCAGAGACTTATTGCCTAGAAACATACACACATGCACAGGGACGTACACACTAACACATACCCACTTGCTACATATAAACCCCCTAGGTTGAGGGAGGGAAAGGGCACCAGTGCAACAACCTCCACCACCACTTGTGCATGTAAGCATTTCCATTTGTTGACCTAAAATAACCTCATACTTAGTTGCCCTGCATGCCTGCTCCGTACACTATGTTTATTCTGTGCATTTCAACAAACAGCAGTACACTACTCTATCAAATTAAAGTGAACAGCACAGTGGTGAAGTTGAGGGCCTTTTGTTAATGTTAAGTAGCTTTTTTCCCACCAGGGGCCCCCGAAGCTCTGAGTCCTCTAATGCCAGATGCGGACACATAATGGACCGGCTGGACCTCACCATGGCAATCGTACTCATCGGGAATTACCCAGGATGCTCGTTGCTCTTGTTTGACTTTTTCTCTAAACCTCAGAAGTTTCCAGCCGCTGAGAGCTTTTTGTCTCTTTGTCTCGTCCTCTCGCGCTTCGGCTGAGAATGATGAAATTTAGAGACATTTCTGCTTAACCTTCATATACTATGATGTAGGGACTGCCACTGCCACCCATTTTTAAGAAAGCTGTATACCCCCCCTCCACACACACACACACACACACACACACACACACACCCACACACATGCACAAACACACACACAGTCATCCCCTAGTCTAGTCTCTTTCCCTCGCTGTCGGCTTGTGTCATGATGAAGGCTTTGTCAGTCCATCCTTATTACCAAAAGAGAGGTCAGTGCGAGTTCACTCTTACAGTACATCACTCAGCCTGTGACAGAAGCAGCACTCGGAACTAAGAGAGAAAAAGGAACAGACGTATAGAGAGAGAGAGAGAGAGAGAAATGAGTTTATAGAGGGCTATATCCATCGAAGGAGCCCTGTCTCCCACTGCCAGCCATTGTCGGTGTGAACTGAAGGAGTCAGTCAACCAGCTGAGTCTTGTCTGTGTTCGCCTGCCATTTAGTGAGATGTGGAGGCGCGGAGGAAAAGAGGAATGAATACGATACAGCACATATCACAGGAGGAAGCTTGGGCCTGAGTGCTTCTGTGTCAAAAACCAAAACCAAAAGGAGAAAAAAAAAAAACACCCACAGAAAAGAAAAGCGGCCGAGAACGGACAAAGAAGGATCTCCCATATGTTTTTATAGGAGACTGTATACTATTTGTTGTTACCCAAACTTCAGAGAGCATTGATTTCCAAGGAACTAGATATGGGGAGCCATATTTTTCCACTTTACCTTTTCAAGTGTTTGTTTGAAGAGCGGCTATTGAAATCCTTCCTCTGCTGCACTATTTTCAGCACACCTGGAGGGCATCCAGCGCTGCTGTTGAACATATGTAAGCTCCAAACCATGTTTCCCATGCTTCTGTTTTTCACTTTTCCCCATTTGATCAATCACGTCTTTCTTCAACATGACCTCTATTTTGAGCCTGTATTTCACTCCTCTCTCCAGGACCTGCCCTCCATTTACTTTTGACTCCTTGCCCCTTAAGTTACTCTGCCTCCCTGACGCTCCTTCTCACCCTGTAGGAGAAAGGTAGATCCGCTGAGACACCTGCGCCTGTTTCTTTCTAAAGTCTTTTTATCTCCCCAGGTAGCCACACCTTCTCCTCCTTCCCTCCCTCTGTCCTCCTCCTCCCTTCCTCTGCTTTTGAAAGATAAAGCCACAAAGAGAGTCATAGTGCAACACAGAGGTCCTCTGCTCGCCTGAAGAGAAATGCAGGATAGGAAAAGGCCAAACTTTGTTTTATTATTGACATAATCCTAAAAGCTTGTGCCTGTGAAGCCAGATCAATTTTCTGCACCTTGTCCTATTATTAAAAGCTGGCCTGAGGGCTAAGGACACCCGATCTTACAAGGAGAAACAGAAGGAGAGAAAAGCACACAGCGAGAAGGGATAGAGACACACAAACACCGCCCCCCTCTCCCGCCAGCTCGAGCTGATAAAACATGTATCTAGTATGAATTTGATTTTCCAATACTGTCATTAATAGATGAGCTAGCTGGCGCTGGGGTTGCGGCCTGTGGAGCGGGCAGGCCTGCTGTAATACTCATAGACAGGAGTGAAGATAGAGACAATCACGGCTGCTATGAACAACACTTCATCACTGTCACGTTTGGGCAGAATTCAATTTGCAGATGTCGAACTCGCCCCCCCCTTCTCGGCGCCATGTCTGCATTGCAAGGGAGGCGCACGCAGACACACATGTGTGTACACACTCGTACACAAAATGGTGCACGCTCGCTTATTATGTACTTCTTACAGTACAAAAACCACATCAGGCAGAGATAACAGTGCTGTTCAGAATAGTCCGGGAAAGGGAGGGATTGAAGAGGAGAGGAGATGCACTCCAAACCCTTTCTGGTCCATACATATCTGTCATGGTCAATGTGCTCATTTATGTCCTTGAAGCCATGCCAGTACAAATTGTGAGTCGTGTATTGCTCACTTCATAAGACAGAATTTAAACGGAAATTATCCATATCTGCCTTACAGCAGAAATAAAAAAAAAATAAAACATTTAAAACCAGGGAAACGTGCTTCTTTAAATTGCACGATGCACAATGCGCAATCAGTAATCAGAGGGATCTTTCACTGCAGGCTGAGGAATTTGAAAGCAGTTTCGTGTGCATTTTCTTAACAACAATAAAAGAAAGAATTTATGATTTTCTTAATAGTTTGATTTAGAAGACTCCAGAAAATTACCAACCAGGAAACAGCGAAGAATAAAAGGAAAATCACCCATCTTGCAATTAACATAAATGATGGAAAGTTTAATCAACCAACAGCAAATTATGATGTGACACTAGACGAGCGTTGGAAATTGTGCTGGAGCATGTCGACATGTGTAGACTGTGTTAACAATACCTGTCATCTGGATGGTGTGTAAGCTGGATAGTGGCTTGATGTTTATGGATTATTTCAGCCAACTGACAAGAGCTTCCATGCTTTATTATTAGTGCTTGTTGTGATTATTGCTCTCTGCTGACAGTGGCTGAATTTCATATTGATATGCTCGTATGCTAAGTGATTAGCTGCAGACAAACAAATCTGACAAGTAGTATGTGAGCGAAATAAGAGATTAGACCACAGACTGCAGACTAGAAAAGTTGAGCTTTCTCTCTAATGGCCAGCGGGGGTGAACTCCACTGGTTGCAAAAAGAATTTAATTTGTATAGAAGTCTATGAGAAAATGAACCCATTTCTTGCTTGATTTATTACCTCAGTAAACAGTTTCCTAATGAGTTTATGTTCTCGATTGGTAGTTTCAAGTCTTCTTCAATACAAAATAATTTGTACTGTTTGTAACTCACATAATTTATAAATGGTCCCATTTAGAGTAAAATAGACAGGGTGCTTCAGGGTGTGGCTACCTTCTGTCAAACAGTCTATGGATAAGACAAATTATGAACTTTAAATATTAAACTCTGATGTGGCATGGACCACTAATGAAAATATGATATTGCTGTTTATTACATCTCCCAAATTTCAGATGTTATGGCATGAAAAAGGGAATAAGAACGAGGAGTAAAGGGGCACCAAATTTGTATTTAGGGGGGACCTAAATCTGATATACATTGTAAGTTAAACACAGGGTCCATAGGCTATGAAATAATTACAGGGTGTAAAAGGAACTGCTTTGCTTTAGATCTCACATACCCTGTAACTACATTATCATTACAGGGAGAAAAGTTGAACAAAACACTGCTTTATTAACGCACATGTAACGTAAATACATTGTAATTATAGTAAAAGGGGGCTGAACAAGAGACTTTATTTAATGGCTTGCATACCTGTAACTACACTGTAATAAGGGGACTCTCTGATTTGTATCGTACTCTTGCCAGAAAGTATTGGCCATTACCTCAGTTGGAATTCTTCTTTTATGCAAAAAGTTGCCACACTTCTCTTTATATCTGATGATGTCCAATAAACTTTGGCTCCTTAATTGTTCATTATCTGATGATAGGACAGGACATAAAAGCTTGTCTTCTTTTCTGGCATTAGTTTTTATTGACACATTAAAAACACAAACATAACTGTTTTATAGCTGTTTATATCTATAAAGGTAATTAATCATCTTCATGTAGCTTACACATGTATTGTTTATCATGAAAGCTTCCCTTGGTGAAAAAGACAAAAATAATAGGATCAAGTTTATTGAAGAAGGTGTGAGAGGTAATTTTATGTCTACAAACACAAAGCTTCAAATGAGCCGACCAAATTCAAATTCACGCAACCTGGAATAAGCTGTTCCTGTTTCCTCTCATTACACTAATAATAAAAGAGGCACGGCTCAAACTTTCTGAAATGAAATCAAGACAAAATAAAAAAAATCAAGATCTAATAATTGTAAATCATCCTCTATCCTGGCTTGTTTTCCTTTTTACTGCAGCTCGGTTTGAAGAGCGGACTGGACAGGGAAACTCTAGGCTGTAATTCTGATATGACAGTGTACCATTTCCCTGTTAAACCAAAACACATTCCTCCTACCGGCCTCACTTCTCCACCGAGATTGTAAAATCAACACGTTGAGAAAAGTTCACGTTGCTTTGTGCGTGCTTATAATTTATCGCGTACAATGGATTGTTTTTCTGTCTGCGAACTGACACAGTAATGGTTGCCTGTGATGTATTTGACCACTTTGCTTCTCACTTTCAAATCAACACACATAATAGGTGGTGATTACGGCAGCCAAGCAGCACAGCCACAGCAAATATTTCCTCTAACGAATGGGACTGTTTGAACCCCTTTCAGCCCAACACAAATGGAATCGATTAATAATTGCCTTTTCTCCTCCAACAATGATTAGTTATTTCATGTTGCCATTTGTGTACCGTTTGATTTGTGTGACTAGTGAGGCAAAGTTTATGTGTGTGTGTGTGTGTATCCGGGGACTCAAGCCTGTGATTTGTTGTGTAGGTACCTGGGAAATGTATTCTTAATTGCGTCGAAACCTTGTTACACCCGCAGACTGGCAGGTCACAAATAACTGGCCAGCTGCTCTGTGGCTGTGGGCACACGGGGAGAGAGGAATATAAATGGATGGATGAGAGAATGTGAGGGTTCGGAGGGGAGGAGTATTTCATCCCCTCATCAGCGAGGCGGCAGGTGTCTTGCTGTCAGGTCTGGGTGGGCAGGGGTGTGATGTGAATGTCTGATCTACACCCCTCTTTTCTTTGGAGGAGAGGCCGCCTTCGGGGTGTTTTCTGGATTCACATTTACCGGCTCTAGAGCGTGTTAGTCCAAACAATACAGCAGATTATGGCACGTTAAATAAAATGCAAGTGACTGTGGAATATTCGTGTCTTGTTGATGTATCCTGCAAGCGTTAGCTATTATTGTTGTTGATTTATTAATGCATTTGCATATGTAGCATCCAAAGTATTCACTGCCAGATCACCAGACTATAGTCTTCTTTCCTGAGGCTGTGAGACTCCTCAATTCAACCTCCGCTCTCCACCATAAAAAATAATTTTATTTTTATGACTTATCATTTATTCATCTGTTTATATGATTTTCGTTTTGTGAGCATCAGGAAGGGACAACGACTAGCATTTCCTTATAAACCCCCGTGTTGCAGAATAATAAATAAATGAGCATTGTACCTTGCTCGGATGAGAAAGCGCCCCCTCACTTCCTTGATCAGGGAGATCAAACGCTACACAGGGGACACCTTGTTAAAATGTGCCATTGATTTCCAGCCCTATCCATGTCTTGGTGATTATGAACAAGATTGGAGTTTTAGCTTAAATGGAAATGACTGATGTTTATTGGCTGCTAATAAGCTATTACCTCAACCTTGCTGCAAGCTAGAAGTCAATCCATGCTCATTTCACTTGTAAGGAGAAGGGAGGGGTGGCAGGGAGGGGGTGGGAAGAAGGATGGGAAGGTGGAGGGGGGGAAGGAGGTTTGGAAGTATTAAGGAGACAGAGGGCAGAGTGAGATAAAAAGGAGAGAACATCCGTGTTTGTATTTCAATGTGCTGAGAGTAAGCTGCAGCTTAAAGCAATTTATATACCTGTGAAAAATGTGCCAACCATTTAATGGGTGTGGAATTAGCTGGGAATGGAACAGCACCTATTTCAAGGGCAGGGCTGCTTGCAGATAAGCATCACCATTTACTGTAATATTGGAGCCAGAGGATAGAGTCCTGTTACAGAGGAGATTAATGAGGCCCGCGTGTGGGTGTGGGTGTCTGTGTGGTTATTGTATTTATATCTTTCCTGGAAATGTTAAGGTTTCCAGGAGCAAAGAAATTAATATTTCCTCGTTTTTGACACAGTACACCACACATGAATTGATTGTTGCTACTGCTTTGAAAAAACTCATAACAGTGCCATCCAGTGGACAGAGCTCTCCTGTGCATCTGTGTGTGTGTGTGTGTGTGTGTGTGTGTGTGTGTGTGTGCCAGCACTTATGATTGAGCCAGCATTTTTTGACCTGCCCTACTTTGGCTTATTTGCAATATTTGTGTCTGTGCATAGACACACTCAAACATGCATGCACTCACACATACACCAGCACAGACACACACACACAATTTTGCCTATTTGCTCCCCCCCCCCGCCTTTTTTTTTTTTTTTTTTTTTTATCAAAAATGATAGATGAGAGTAGAGTTTCTGGTGTATTGATTGCATGCTTTTATGGAATTACATCTTTGGAGCAGGTTGGGCTTTATACGGAAGACAAATAGGCCTGACTAAATGAGAGTAAGCACAATCCACTGTGAGCTGGCTAAAGAGAGTGGGCGAGGGGGCACCTAAGGGCCAGGACCAGTTCCAACACCGCAGACAGACATCCATCCTTCCTCCCTTCTTGCATGTCATCACTCAGAAGAGAAAGATAGCGGTCCCCAAGTGGAGATTTTTGAAATGGAATCCACTCCACTTCTCCTCCTCTACATGCTACACTCGCCGATATGGTAACACACTGCAGCACTGAGAGCAACGGTTCAGCTTGATGGGTTTCTCCTATTGCCACCCCATTTAAATGGACCCGCTCTATTTCCTTTATTGATTATTATGAAAGCATTTCATTATACAGGAAGTTATATGGCCAACAAGCAATTATGAATTCAATACTGCAAATGTAAACTGAAATGTGTCTTCGAGGCACGTGCGAGAGGTGAAAAAGTCATTAAGCTCACACTCCAAGCACAAGCTCCTCTAAACACACATGCACACACACCCACACGTTAAGTGTAAGAGGAGTGGGGAATATCGCCATTTTTGGACATTAATTCACTCACTTGGCTGCCAGTGTGGTGTTGGGGTAATTTGGTGATGGCAAGACAGCCCATTATCAGAATCAAAAATATGGAAATGGCACGTCCTTAAGCTGTTTCACATGGAGAGGCTGCAAACAAGCTATGATCCCCCTACCCCGCTTCTATGATGTGTCAGATGTAAGATGGTCACAGTCATTGTTTAGTGCATCCAAGTTTCAGAGATAGCCTTTCTGTTGTATCTACACCACATGGACAAAAGCATGTAGACACCTGAACATGACACCCATGCTGTGATTGTTGAACACTTTCATTCCAATACAATGGGCATCAGTACGCTGATATAACAGCTGCCACCAAATAGCCACAAAGTTGGAAGTAAACTATTTCTTAAAACCTTTTTGGTTTATTGTGAAGCAATGCCTGGTCACAATCCCTTCTTATAGGTGTCTATAAGTACAAGTTATGTTTCCAAATCAGATTGATTCATTGTTACAGTTTTCAGAGTGTAAGAAAGTTAAAACTGTCCAGTATTTCAGAAGAAGAAAAAAACTAAGATTTGAAAAATATCAGTGTATGTGCCTTATTTTTTTCCTAACTGTCAATCATCTTGTGACCTCTCAGATGTATCTTTTGATCCTTTTGTTAGCCCCTCCCCCCAGGTTGGGAAGCACTGCTCTAAAATATCACTGTAGGTTGTAATATCTGTGTGGAAACCCCTGTCCACATACTTTTGACCATACTTTCCGTCAGCATGCCTGAGATTCTTCTCAGCAGATCTCCTGTATCATCCACAATGACTTTCAGCAGGTAGGATTGGAATGCACCTTCATGTTATAAGTTACCTAAGGGTGGATGAAGGATTATTCACTGGATTTACAGCATAAAGCTGCCTTGTCTTGTCTTTTACGCGCTACTTTGGTGGAAAGAACCGTTAACAACACTTATCTGTCACTGTCCTTCGAGACAAAACTTGGGCTAATGACAACAATCCGTCCTTCTTTTGCTCCTTACAGCACACGATGTAACATTTCTCGCGGCTGCTTTATGGACTACTGAGGCTACTGTCAGTGCAGAAATTGGTATCTCTGCCTCTTATCTGCCGCTTTCATGTGGCCAATTATCCACATGAAAAAGGAAAATACATCATTAAACACATTTGACCCATGGATGCGACTCAAATTCCCAAGAGCTGTTTCCATCCAACCTTATTAAATGTTTTAGGTTTCCTTTCATCATACTTTTAGGTAGATTTGGGTGAAAGCTACACCCACACTGACTTCACGTGTTATCTTTAAATTCACCACAGTTGTGATTTTGATGAGGGAGAGAGGGGATGCAATGCAGGAGGATACTTAACTTTAGAGCCATTTCAGATGTGGATTATGCAGAAGCATAAGCAGGGGCATAACAAATGCTGGATCATACACTGAAAACTGCTGTTTTGCAGTTTAAAAAGTTTCATATTTAGCAGAAAATGGACATGTAACTTTTATTAGGGGGGGGGAGAAGAGGAGGAAAATCAGAGGTGGACGCGAGGCAGAGAAGGAAGTGAGATTTGTGCCGTGTTCTTAGCGCTTCAATCCCCTCGAGTGATCGTGGCGAGCGAGAGCGGAGAGAAAAAGGGAGAGATGTTCCTGCTGCAATGTCTCTGCCTGATTTGTAACAGACCAATAAGCTTGGCAAGCATCCCTGCAGGACAGCTGACCAATGGTGGCACACTTCTTAAGCTGAGAAGGACAGGGAAGGAAAACACATGCTGTATCACACAGGCAGCATCCCCCGTCTCTCAAAGTCTCTGATTGTCATACATGAACCACCTCCAAGGACATAAATTTTTCAAGTGTGCCGCGCCAATGTTATTTGTTTGCAGTGATTTGATATTTCTCCATATGAAAGCCCGTCGGGTGGCGTGTCTGCAAGCGACGTGGGGTTATCACATGCATTATATAAACATAAACAAAAGGAAATAAAGCAAAGCGAAACAAAGAAAAAAATGATAGCTTGTGCATGCTTTTATTTCCGCATGTGTAAACAATCCAGTTGGTGGTAGTTAATGCACTGCCTAAACACATGCATTATAATCGTGCCTGCAGATATCTTGTGTAAATAGAAATGGATTTAAATTGTGACTATTGAACTGCAAAAGAGAATGCAGGACCGCTGTGCTCAAAATTGTGCGCTGGCTGAAGCCCCGTTGCTCTGGACATAATTGTATTTACCAGTAATCATTGCTAGTCCCCACGGGCCACTGCGGGTAAGAATATCTATTGGACGATAATATTGATATTCGATTTGCTTAACTGAAGTCGCTCTTCTTAAATAACATCCGTTGCACACTGCCCTGCGCTCGGTGTGGGAAAGTGTGTGCGTACAGGAGCAAAGCTACATGAATGATTTGAAAGGTTGGTCCTTTATCAGATATATCACCGGGAGCAAATTAAACCATGTGGAGTCAAATAGCCTCAATAAGAGGTCTGAAACGACTCAACACAATATTCTCCTTCCACCAGGAATCTATAAATGGCCCATTTAGCATTTGTGACCCCAATGCCTGCTACTGAAGGAGAGTTATGGCCTTTCAAAAGGAAACTATCATAGATTTTAGTGAAGTAAGAAAATGTCCCCAGGTACCGCTAGAGCAAATGAAATTATGCATGACCTCCTCATTACTTGGCTTAATAAGTGATCTATGGACTGGGAACAATAAAGATCCAGATGTCATGGAGACATATGGACAGGGAAGGATGGGAAAAAAAAAAAGATGATGAGAAAAATCCACCGTGCTACTGGAATGCATGAAAGTGGGAGACCGGTTCCCCTTCTTCCTCTTTGTCATTCACACGCACACACATGCACACATGCACATACCAAGGACTGTGATATCTGACTCTCATTGGTATTCATTGACCCTGGGATGGAGAAATGGGCATCACAGTTATCATTTAATCAGACTCTTACGAGGATCAGCTGTATGCTTGTGTGCGCGAAGTGTGTGTGAGTGCGTGCGTGTGCGGGGTGGACATAGGCTGTCAGTAGATATTAATGTGGACTTGTCAAGGTGGAGGAGCAAAGAGGGTAGGGAACCTGAATCTGGGTTAAGTAATTGGATTCTTGTTCAATAAAAGTTGAAGGTGTGTGTGTGTGTGTTTTGTGTGAGCTTGCGTGTTTATGATGAAGGAGGGGTGTAATCATTTTTGGTGTGTGTTGCACATTGAGAAGTATCAGTAGGTTTCAAACCTGACTTCATCTCAAAGATTTGCCTTGCAGGTGGTACCAGAGGTCTTCAAACCTCCTCAGGGAACCATGGGAGATTTGCAGGGGCGTAGATGGAGAGATGTGATGCAAAGACACTCAGTGAGGCGACAGGGACAGGTGCATGCCGGTGTTCGGAAAAACAACAGGAAGTTAGTTATCGAAGTTTGGCCCCCTGATTTGTCCCACTTAGCAACACAGTCAGGAGTTGGAGCTGCAGCTGTGACACATGGCTCATTCAAAACCCTTTGCTGCAATTTGCATCAAAACTCACAGTCTTTCTCAGAGTCGCTAAGTTAAATCTGAACACACAGACACACGCATTTTTAGATTCGGCGTGTAATTAGGTCATTATCTGTCCATCGCAAATAAATGTCTATAAATTCCCTCAGAAATCAGAGACAAAAATGCTCTTTTTAACTGCAGAACTTGTTTTCGTCCGTATCAAAGTAATCCACTGAAAGTTGTTTTTATGTACATGATTACATTGCAAATGAAAACTGCTAAAAGCAAATTCTGCATACTTTCACTGGTGCCAAAATGTGAATAATTATAGGCTAACGAAACATGGAAGAAACACTTTCTGTAGCTCACAGCATCATTCATTGAATCCCATTTTAACATTATACTTCCTGTTTACATCCCCAAGTGGTAGTTCCACAACCGAGGGCATTATTATCTTCCAAATAATGACGGGAATGACATTTAAAAAATTATATTCAGGTTATGTTTTTATTATATGTCATGTTGTTGTTATTCCACATGGCTTCCATTTTGTTCCTTGTATAAATCCAGTAGCTTTTTCTGCAGTGTGTTTGCTCTTAGCGTGAACAGCAGTCGTATCATGGTTTAGTTTGGCTGACACACACCAGACCGTGGGGACATTTCAGTATATAGATAACATGAGTGCCACTGCAGTTTATAAATGACTGGATTCTGATTTCTTTTGCCATGAGTGGGTGCACAAACTTCTTTGCATCAGTGGAGTTGGAGCGGCGAGCACAGTGACCACGCTGATAAAAGCTGGCAGGGTGAGATGGCATCCAAGTGGACAGCAGAAGCTTGGGAAGATATGAACGAAGGACGAGACGGTCTTTTACATTACGTGCTCGTCTGAATGAAGTTAGTGAAGGTTCGGAAAGATATCTCCCGAAGAGGAATTGATTTTTTTAGGATGTACCAACGTCTGTAAATGCTGTTAGTTTAATTTGTATAGACGATGGATTGTAAACAGTTTAAGGACGTTTATGGGCTTTTTGTCCAATAGGTAATGTCTGTCTGTGCCCTCTGATTTTAAATCTCACTCCGAATCTATATATGTAATAGGGTATCCCCCCTCGCTTTAAAGGATTCCTCAATTATAGAGGGGGATTAGCATCAAATGGTAGAGCGCTCACTTAACATGCGAGAGGTAGCGGGATGGATGCCCGCATCCTCCATGTATACATTTTGTGAATTTCCCCACTGTGGGATGAATAAAGGAATATCTTATCTTATCTTAAGTACAGTGGCTTTGGACTAGATATCATTGCCTTCACTACAGGAGATGGTAGACGGTGCTTCTAAAAAGTTCATATATTTTCCATATTGAAGTGCAAATGATCAAACAAATAATAATAATGTGAAAAAAAATTCATTCTTGAGTGCTTCCTCCCTGGACTATCAAGATAACCTAAACAGAATCTCTTAAACAAGGCAAGTTCAGAGAGGAATGGATTTGGAGGATTGTTCCCATGAACTCATTACAAGGCAAGTGTCTGCGGGGGCAAAGGAGCTTCCCATGGCTCGCAACTGCAAAACATATTTGCCTGAATATTTATATGATCTCAGTCAATGTCAGCAGAAAATCGTTGGCGGCCATTTGTTAAGATAATGTCTGAAGGCCAGTGCTGTGGATACAAGTGTACAAACTCTGTACATCAAAAGTCACAAGCAGTTCATTATCATTGCATCCCCAAAGGCAAAAAAAAAGAAGTCTACGTTCAAGCTATTTGCGCCTTTTTGCTTGCATCTTTAATTCCCCAGAGCAAGATAGGAAGTCTCCCATGTGCTAGCAAATGGTGGACAAAGCAGATAAGCAGAGTATCACTGAGGCACAGTCCTGTAGGTCCCAGCCAAGCATGAACTCGTCTCTCTCTCTCTGTCACACACACACACCCACACACACCGCCAATCTGTGACTCGCAGAAAGAAAACTGACACGCTGAACATCACTTGTGAATAACTCCATGGTCTTAATATCTAAGTAATCTCGAGTTCAGTAGTGGCAGTGAAATCCTCCGTTGATCCATCCGCAGCCTCATCCTCATTAGTGTCAAGCAGACGACAGACTGTGAACGTCTCTCAGCGGCTCCCTGGGATGTCTCAGCGCACTCCTACACCAGCTGGAAGTTATAGTCCCTTCGCTATGTCCTGGTTGTTCCCTGCAGTCGGCCATGGCCTGTTCACCCCGATGGCAACCGTCCCAGGAGGCGTCTTTACCCAGTCCTCGATCCACCCCGCCTGCTCCCATTAGTGTAAAGAAGTTGCGGCGTGACCCCGAGGCCCCCAAAGCTCCACACACTGTCATGGAGGGTGAAGCCAATCAACCTGTGGATAAAATTCATTTTGGCTGCGTGCGTCTTGGGCCCACTTCTTTCACTTACTGTCAAAACTTGTGACCACAGGTGACGGTGAGAACAAAGAATTGAGTGGGAAAATCAGTTTGGCTTTGTGGCTCTGCTCTCTCTTTGCCACGGTGGTCCAATACAACAGCCGCATTACTGTAGCCCTTGCACCAAAATGACAGTCAATTTCATCATCTATTTCAAGGGGAGAATCATGGTGTCAGATATCAAAGTACAGGGCATCATCCCCACATAGACGGAGACATCCTCTTACAATTGGACAAAGGCTTAGGTTTGGTTTCAGTGAAGTTACTGGGCTCAGGGGGTCCTCTGCCTTTATCTGACTTTAGTCACAGGATTCGGCGATGTCACACGCCTTAAAGTTAAAGCTGTGGAAGAGCAGAGGAACACTCACACCATGACTGGAAAAAGGGTAGGACTGCTGGAAAACAATGAGGAAATATAAGCAACGATCGACCTATAGCTCACACATGCCAAAGTGAATCTGCTCTAATATCTTATCCAGGAGAGCTGGTCATGTGACTGTGGCAGCTTCCTTGGATAACCTTTAAATGCATGACGATCCCATCACATGATCTTCCTCAGCAGATGGAGCTTGCCCAGCTGTGATGGAATGTCGACGTTCACATTTCCATTTTTCTGACCACTTTAAGGACTTCTGGTCCACATTACCCTAGAAGTTGGAAGCATATTCTTTATTTCAGAAACAGTAGCTGACAAAACAAATTTTCAATCTCACCACAGCTGGTGTTTGAGTAGCAGAGAGGGGTGGAGGCATGGTTTAATAAGCCTCATGTTACTTTATATTGCGTCCTGAATTTAGGGGAAAATGTTTTTTGATGAAAATGAAATTAGAGAAATTAACGTTGGAGTTATATAATTCGAATTTCATACAAAGTCTAAATGTGAGATTACATAACGGACCTTTTTCACAGGAGACATTTTGACATGTTACAGTAGGAAAAATGTTAATTATAAAATGAATTATGGTTGAACTCCATTTAGCTGCTTCAGGTTCAGGGTCCTGATCATCTGGGTATGTTGACTCGCTGTCACACTGTCATTGCATACTGGGACACTCCAAATGTTAAATAATGTTGTGGTTGTTTAGCAAAATAAGGCACTAAATAAACATTTGAAGTGAATAAGCTAAATGCAAAGTAATTACATGCAATAAAACCTTAACATGAATAACTTGCTTTTTACACACCAGCTTCACCTAATTGACAGTATAATATATTATTTATTGCCATTTATGATAATCACAGTGTTTGCCAATGTATCTGATATTAGTAGAGGTACATTCTTATATGATAAATTCCCTCTGCACATACAGTATGCAGGCGGTGCAGTGTGCAGGTCTCTGGCTTGGTACAGGGCAGCACTCAGTCTCTATTACTGGAATAGCAGGAGTGTCTGACTGGAGCCAGGGAAGCTCAAGGTAGCATCATAGATTTGACCAGTCAGTCGTGTAGAGCACTAAGTCCTTCATTTACTCCCCCTGCCTGCCAACCTCACACCAGTGCCCTCATGTGCACACAAACACACACACCCAAACACACAACTACATGCGCTAAACACAACGTGCACAGAGATGCTTAATGTAGGCAGTGTGTCTGCTCATTCTCTCTCTCTCTCTCTCCCTTCCTATCTATCTATCTATATTACACACACACACACACACACTTACACAAAGCTACACACACACCGTCCTTGTTTCCCAACTCACTCACTCCACCTCTTCACACACACTATTTTAGCAGCCTTGAAAAGCTAAATGGTGTGAAGTTGAGTGTTGGTCCATCTGTCTCCTGGGTGTTTGGAAGGGATGAGAAAGACAGTGAGCAGTGGGAGGAACACGGGGGAGAAAGATTGGAAGAAGAAAAAGGAAAGGAGGGATTGGGGTCAGGTCCATTAATATGAATCAGCAGCAGAACCCCACAGCGGATCCATCTGTGGTTGTACACCGCCCAGAAACAATTCACAGCCTTGACAACAGGACATTAATAGGTGAATAAGGGTAAAAAAAAAAATACTTACGTCATGCATGAATTCCTGACAGTTTCTGTCCATGGTTCAAGGTTTGGTATAACTGACTTTGTCTCCATCACTGTGTTTCAGGTAGTGAAAATCAAATGCTACCGCTGCGCCTTTGTGGAATAAGACCTTAGATTTCAGAATGAAGAGTCTTTGCTAGTTTTAAGGCGAAACAATTCTTTGGTACGTGCTGAATGCAGTTTTCAATAAGAAGGTTCTTATTTTCAAGAAGAGAAGGACACTTGAAGAGGCACTTTATGGTGTAAATTTATTCAGCACAACATGACAGCAGAAGGGCCAGACTACTGCTGCTGAAATCAATATTCTCCTTTCATGTATACTTTAAACAGTAAATGCCCCTCTTTGAGGCAGAGCTACAGAGCCAGGGGCCAGTGTGTGCAACACACACGCACACACAGGTGAATGTCAGATTGGGTGATGAATAATACAGGTCTACTATGGATATTATACATAGAAGAGTAGTAGATCTTTAGAAGGAGGACTTTGTGGTACACAGATAAGAGCAGCTATATACAGTATTATGGGGAAAAAAAACTCTTACTGGTTGTCTGAAGGCATTCATAATGCAAAAAGCATGAGGGGAGCAAATCTTTAGCGAGAAAACCTGAGTCCTCTGGCACAGCGCTGTGAAAAAAAAAATGCTTGTGAAGAAAATAAAGGAGGCCATGGTATAAAGAGAGGGCCTTTAAACTCAATTCCAACTGTGTATCTACAAAACACTTACGCTTATTCAGCACCAACCAATGAAAAAAAAAAAAGAATAAGATATTGTAATGAGCACTAACAACCACACTATTGTTGTCTATGCAGTGTGCCTCTGTTGAGAATTTGTGCTTTGGTTACTTCAGTGTATGAGTGGGAGAATGAAATAATGCAAAAGAAGCGTTGCTTTGTTTTGAAGTTATAATCGTTCAGATTTCAGTCCTGGTTGTTTTAGTGACACATGTGGTCACTGGTGGTAACAGCAACAGTGTGGGTCCCTGTCTGTTCGAAATGCCATGTATCAATCACTGTGTAAATCAATCACATTGTTAGCAGCTACTCAAATGCAGCAGAAGAGGAGCAACTTGACTATCAGCTCATGGTACGCTCAAACAAACTGAGAGGATGCTGTTTCAATAAAGAAGACTAGGGACAACAGTCAGTAATGTCAACTGGAATAATTAAAATGATACTCATGATCTAATGTTGTCTTCCACATTTTATGAAATGTGCATGTGCAGCAGGAGCTTCTGCATCATCTCCACTTTGTGCATGCATAATTTCCTATGGATCCCCTGTGCCTATACGCAATGGGCTGAAGATGGATTCATGAGACACAGCGGTGAAGGACAGCCTGGCTTTCATGTCCTTGAGGATACCCTCCTGGCTGTATTGCTTCTCTTGGCAAAGACAGAATCCACCAGTAATAGTGAAAACTACCATATAGAGAGAGGGAATTACAGGATACCAATTTACTGTCTGGCTATGTTCTGAAATATGCCATAAAAATATAAAAAATGGGGTTTGATATAAGGAAAATCTAAAGGACCATAACTTTAAGTGTTTCTTTTATCTGTCCTTAATGTCCCCGGTGACGCTGCCAGAAGGTGGCAGGGAGGTTTGGGTTGCTGGTGTCTTGCCAATCTGTCAGGAGAGGGTGTCAATCTTTGTCTTCTCGGACCCTGAGAAGAAGGACAACATAAACAGGTTAAGTGTCACGGTGTCAGTTTATACATTTGGCACACTGAATATCTCAGAAGTTTGTTGTCCTTTCAAAAGTGCCTCCACTAGAGTTAGCTTGTGTCACAGTTCCTTTCTGCTCTGAAGGGTCTGTGAGAAGATGCTGAGGTCATGTTTCTGGTCCTCAGCTGATCTCTGAGAGGATGATTCCAAGCTCCACATCAGAGGCAACAAACTGACTAAAATGTCATTAGTTCCCACATTAATGATGATCTTTTTGACGCCCAGATGGTTCGGTATCATTTTCTGGGCTGAGTCACAAACTATGATGCTTGGCACATTTATAAGTTTGCTCTTAACATCCCTAATTAGGCAACGAGCATTAGTGATGGCATCGGCCCTGCCAGCATTAGGTTTGTGCCTGGCATTAATGTCAGTGTGCTTGACAAAATAGTCTTTGGCCTTGCACCGAGGCCAATCCAGAAGCGTGTGTGGGCTTGTTTTGATGTCTGTCTTGAGTGTGTGAATCACACCTGGGAAGGGTGTCCAAATCCATATCGTCACATGAGGTGCAGTGTGAAGGTCCACAGCACCGTCCACAGAATGGGATGCTGTAAAGTTGGAGCTAAAATATCCTTATTCTCATGCATCTGATGTCAAACAGAGATTCTACAGGTCTACAGGTGTCAATGTAAAGTGAGTTTAAAGCAAAAAGTGTTTGACCTAAACACTAGAGAACAGGGTGCATGTTCTCCTACTAATACCTGATCATAAAAAAAAGGTGGTTTTCTTTCTTGACCAATAATTTAACAATTATTTTATTTACCATGGGGCAACTTTTCTGTCTGATCAGGAGTTGATACCAGATTCTTCTCTGTGCATTCAGGTCAAAGTCAGTTGAACATGGGACTTCCCAGTGGTTCATGTGGTCAGTAACCAGGATTAAATAAGCCACCTGTTATAAGAGCAGCGCAGCTTCTTTAAGGAGTGTGGCGAGGGAGTGGTCGAGCGATCGGCAGAAGAGTTATGGTAAATGGAGGGGAAAGGTGAGCAGTTATTTGTCAGTTTAGCAGTAAATGTACAGTCAGTGAGAAAAGGCTGCAGATTCTCAAGACTAAAGTGAAGTTCCTATTTGTTCTTTCCCAACTGCTGGGAAAGCCTGAACAAACCCTGAAGCAAGAATCAACTTGGGCCCGGAGGGAAAACAAATATCTCCCCTGTGCTTCCCAGCTGTGGTCTGGAGGCTGAACAGGAAGAGGCTTAAACATTGTTGTTGCTCAAATGCTAACCTGGCTGCTTAGACTCTTCTTTTCTCTTTCTACATGTGTTAAATACAGAAGATTTAACTCGCGGACATGAATAATTTGGAGTTGTTTAAAGACAACTTTGATGCTGCATGTTACAGGTAACTGACTACATTTGAATAATAAGTAATTGATTACATTTTTCAAGTTAACATGTCAAAACTTCTGCACACTTTAGACAAAAAAAAATGTTATTTCATTGGAGGACAACAGTCCTTTAGGTGTGACGCAGTGATAATATAGTTGGGTGGAGAAATGCTGTCCTGCACCAGTTTCTTGATATATTGAAATTACCTGAGCTCCAGCCCTTTCCCATGACATGTATCTCAGAGACTGTGTGTGTCTTTCTGAAAATATGTTCTTGGCCCCACCATGACTTATTTGATGAAGTACCTAATGGCCATAGCAAAATCTCCAAACAAAGGACTGCAAGGACAGAAGGTGAATTACAAACCTTGAAGTTTACTCACAGATGAGGATGAATGCAGAGCCCCAGTGCTCCTCATGAGGGTGATGCATCATGTCTACAGACTGCTTTAGGTATGCTATAAAATTGTGCTGACTAAACAAGGTGGGAAAACAAAGATTGTGCGTCCAAACTGATCATGAGACATCAAGCACACATCCTTTCTCCAATCGTAAATCTGCGTTCTCTGTGCACGTGTTCCTCAGAAATGTGTTCTATCCAGGACAGCTTGAGAAAAAAACGACCGCCTTGGCGTTCTGGGGTTTGATAATCACAAAGGGCTTTTGCACCAGTAATATGCATCCAGGCTAAGATTAAATCTCCCTCAGTCCAGTGTGAGTGAAAACATTACTGGGTGTATTTAGGGAAGCTGTCAAAGCTGTCCCTTCCAGACTATGTTCAATTCCACCTCCAGCCCCCAAGGGGTGGTGTCTGGGAATTAGAGCTGTCTCATTCTCTCTAACCCACCCACCTGCACATAAATTCACACACACAAACACCCCTGTTGGCCATGACCCATCTGGTTTCTTTCTACTTCTGTGGTTTCCCATGTCTGATAAGGGAGCCAGAGCTGGTTAGCTGACGAAAATACATTTAATTACCCTCCAGCAACCCACCTACCCACACACCCAGACAGGCAGATGGACGGAGAGACAGACACACACACATATGCACACTCTGTCTCTCACTTTGCTTTCTGGCCTTTCCACCATCTCATCACCTGTCTTGACAGTCTTATGTAAGTGTCCTAAGGCAGGGGAAATTTCACTGTGTTTGCACATACAGTGTGTGTGCAGGCATGAATACACACATGCACTGAACACACACACACACACACACTCATACTGCTACTCTTGTGAGGACATGATGCATTCCCCAGCCCTTTACCTTAACTATCACATCTACATGCCTAACCCTACCAGGGCTAAATAAAAGCTAAATCGTGCACCTCCCTTCTTAGGGGAGGGGTTCAGTTTCTCTATTCTAACTAAAAAACCAAGTCTTAACCTTCAAACAACCCTTTGAAGTTGTGAGGACCAGCCAAAATTCTTACTTTCCAAAAATGTGATCACTCGGTTAAAAACATGTACTCGGTCCTCACTATTTGGCAAGTAGAAGTGTACACACACACACACACACACACACACACACACACACAACCTAACCTTAATCCAAGTTTTCACCTTAAAATTTAATGACTTACATTATATGGACTTGTGTTTTGTCACCAATAGGAAGGTGAGTCCCCACAATGTGATAGTGTAAATAGATATATGTCCCCACAACATGAGCAATACATGGCCCGCCCACACACACACACACACACACACATTTGAGCACAGACGTGTCCAGAACCAGTTTCTTTTCAGTGGAGGGGCGGGGGCTCGGCCTGTGAAATGGCCTGTCCATCCACTTTAGCTTGTTAAAGTCTTGGGGGAATAGATTGACTGTGACATGTCTAGTCTACCTGTCTGTGTGGAGATGGTTACATAATGAGTCAGTTTGAAGGTCTGGAGATTGGCTGATGGGTCAGTGCACAGGGTGTGTGTGAAGACATGCACAGGTTTGAAAATGTGGCATTAGAGGAGATCAAAAATGTGAAGACAATGGCAAATAAGTTAAAGGGCAAGTTGGGTTTTATGCAACGAAGGAAATACTGGAAACATGGCACACAGAGCTGACACACTGTGGGCATTCAGGTGATCTATATTTATTTAGGTTCCTTTTGATTTACTATCAGCAAGTTACTGTTGTAGTTGGTTAAGGTGGAGCTCATTTAGTACATGACGGCAACTAATGATTTTTTCATTATTGATTGATCTAATGATTATTTTCTCCATTAATCAAATGATTATTTTGTCTGCACAAATTCTGAAATAGTGAGAAATAGCAATTATCTAGAGCCCAAAGTGACAACTTCACGTTGTTGTATAAACTGTTGGGTAGTTCAATTTAGAACAAAACATCATATCTAATAGGTTCTTTATATGTTAGTGCCATGAACAATTGAGAAGAAGATGCAATTAGGTAGCTTCTGTTGCCCCAGATGATCAAATTACAACAACAGGAACTGCATGTAACATCCCCTTCAGAAACCTTACAGCACTTCCAAAAACAGCCTAATGACAAATCTAGCAACTTTTTGAGTCAGCATATACTGTAGTTTCCTGCACCTGCTGTGGCTCCGTGGCTCACATAACCAGCTGTTATGTGAGCTGAGATAGCCAGGTTAGGTGGACTGACCAGCTATGTGTCTTTGAGCACACACTGAGATGCACAGGACGACAATGCTGATATGCTGATATCTTGCACATGTTCACCAACTTAGTTTACTGTGTGAGCATTTAACATTTTAATATCTAATTAGCACAAGCACAAAATACAGCTCCAACTAACGGCAATGTCTTTAAATCAATCAAATAGTTTTATTTCACCCTGGGCCAAAGTGATGGACTGACGGACCAACGGACCAACTTTAGAAAATTAGAAAACACCAGAAAATTAATTGGCTAAATCGCAGAAGTCGATGCCAATTATTTGTTGTTGTTTCAAACTTTCCAAATTTATATGGATACATAAATTCTGTGTTCTGGGTTTTACTGTTTGCAGCACATTTAGCGTGCATATGGCTTGCACACATTAAAAATGTAATAAACTGTTGACTAAGATTGCAGAGCGATTTAGCACTGTGACAGCACTGTGGTTCTTTGGAGCAGTAAATCAAAGGTGTCGTTCCAGCCTGCGGCCCAGCAGCGCTAACAGTCTGGCAACGCCCCTGCTTATGGCCACGTGTTTCATGTGCAGCCTGGTGACCTGGATTAATCAGTTTAGGCCAGCTCGAGGCAGCTGTGAATTGTGTAAGTGTGCTTAGAAAGGTGTTAAAATGGTGTGTTATCGCCCTTGGTTACACTCGGCACTAATGTGAACATCCCTGCTCAGACATCTAAATAGCATCATTTTCAAGTAGCTGAATGATGATACTGAGTGTCTGTCTTTGTCACGGCCACCTGTTGTATAGTAAATAACTCAGGAAATCATATCCCAACACTAGACAATGGCAACAAATTACAAACGCATTCTTCAAAAGACACCTCGCTACACCTTCAAACAATGAAAAAGTCAGTCACAACAGCTCGCTCAATATGTTCCAGGCCACAGCACACAGAATATCAAGTATCTTGACAAGTAGCTTTTATCTACTTTGAAACAAATCTGAATCCATCTCAAACAATACCACTTGCTTTGAAATCACATCTCATTCCAAACAAGGCTGAAAGAAAAAAACCCACAAAATGAGAAAAACTTCAAATCTGGTGGTTGTAGGACTATATATTTTTCATCAAGATTTTCTAACAAGAAATTGTCTTTGTCAAACACACTCAGCTCAAAATAGTACAGATTTCCTAACAATGATAGCACGTAGCTGAAATACCCCTGATTTATTCTGATTTTGATTCTGGGACCTGAACAAAAACAGGTCTAAAGCTGTTTGTAGGGAGGCGACTGGCAGCAGAAGCCGGGTATAAGCAAAAGTGATTGAAGGATGGAGGAGAAGAAATTGACGGCTGGACATTAACAGAGAGTGAAAAACAACGGAGTGATTGCTGGGCTGAGACAGGTGGGTACTAATACAGGAACAGCGTGAAGGCAGCAGACTGTGGAGGATCTGCATGTTGAGTATCTTAAACAGACAGGAAGACATATCAGTCTATACCGTGAGGGGGCGGGGCGGGACCGTAGCCCCTCTCTGAATCTCATCTTTCAGTCAGTGTTAGGGCGGAGCTGGGGTCAACATGTCTGTCTGCTGGAGGACAGGCACATCTGTCACACACGCATTAAAAAAAAACACACACACAAAATAAAAACAGCTACATGAAATGCGTCACAGGTGACAGCGATCTGTTGTGGATAGAATAATGCATGTGTTTGGTTTCGTTATAACATTAACGTTCTCATTCCTACCAAGACCTGTGTCCACCCTCGTGCAAATCCAGCGATGGATCATTAAACACATCAGCACTTATAGTAACCAGCCACAGCTGTGATTTTTCATATAATCAGCGGTGCATGGAAATGCTTCCAGCCTTGAGGACAGACAAGCCGTACACTCGCTCGCACACACAAACCGTAAAGGACAACTTAGCTCAGGTAGCGCAAAGCAATCTTGGCAGCCAGCCTTGGCATATTCGCAGCCTTTTACTATCAACACAGTGAAACAGAGGGCTGACTCTCACGGCGCGCTGGCAAGGTAAGGCGTCCTTGGGCAAACCGACGTACAAACCGCATACAGGAAGAGATGATATTCTACTCCTAGATTATAAGGCCTCACCAGCTGGTTTATGGCTCCGTTAATTTGAAGTTGGCACGATGACAACTCTAAGTGACACTCAGGAGAGAGAAAGAGCGATGGGGAAAGTTAAAAAAAAAAAAAAAAAAAAGTTAGGAGAGAGAATGAGCAGGAATCGGCAAAAGCTAGAGAGAAAAACTCAGACGTGGAGCAACAGATGCTGAATATTGTGCTCATTTATTCAGGTCCTGCTGTGTTAATGGCTATGTAAATCTGCTGGTCTCAAAGAGTGGTAGAAACCAGCATTGGCAGGCCTCAACAATGCAGCCTAATTGGAGATAAGCCTGAACAACAAGCCTATAGCATGGCCTCATAAATTACTGCTCCTACACCACCCAGTCCGTTCCTGTTCTCTTTTTATACAATCACTCCTCTCTTTACCTCTTCATGCTCTCATTCTTTGCTTTTCTCGCCCATTTCCCTCAAATTCCCTGCTCATTCCCTTTCAAATCTTTTTTTCTCTTATCCCACTCTGCGATAGGACCCCTCCCCACTCCTCCTCCCATTCCTCCCTCCTTCCTCTCTTTCCTACTTGCCCTGGCCTTCCCAGGGTTGTAAAGAGGGCTGTGCAGATTGAACAGTAAATTAAATTAATGTACGCCATTTCTCAATCATTTTTCATCCCCCTAAAATGATTAAGGCTGACGTAAGAAGTTCATTAAAACAGAAAACATTAGGCTCATTAAAAAGCCATTAAAACTATCGCGGAGAGGTGATTTATGCTGGAGTATGACTGGGGGAGGAAATGATTGGATGGGGGGGAGGTGAGTCCGAACAGGAGGAAATGGGAGGCTGAGGAGGTTGATGGTGGGGAGTCAGCTTTTTTTTTTTTTTTTTTTTTTTTTAAAAAAAGGAGGCCACAAATAGTAAACTCATAGGAATGAAAAGAGGGATGGAAGCAAAAGGAAACAGTGGGTGGCGAGCATTAGAGGTTTCTAAGTGCCCAGGACCCTTCCTTTCCACTGCACCTAAAGCGGAGCTCTGCCTGTTAGAGGAAGCAGGTCTCTCTGTCTTTCTAATGTCTTCACACTAAGTCAGCAGAGCCTCACACCAGACGTCATTAACTGTTCTTAACTCTGCCCATTAGGCTCTGGCATTTACCAAACTAAATGTCATTGTTCCTAATCATCATCTGTAAAGCAAGACGCAGCATGCGCGCATGGGAGCGCGCGCACGTGCCGACGCACCCATGCATACTAATGCTTCAAATTTCACCCCCGTCTGAGCAACAAAACTCTTTCGCTCGTCTTGTTCTATATATTCTGTCCTTTGTGTGTTACATCTGTTCGGAATGCGCCGCGCTCGGCGAGATAGCATCTCAAAGCCCATTCTCCTCGTTTGACGAGGCAGAGGGAGAGCTTTCAGCCTACTGTTGCAGGTACAAAGTGGCAGAGAGATCGCTGGAGATGGAGAGGCAGAGGGGAATATTTTGAAGAAGGTCTTTGAAGCGGCAGGCTGCAGTTCTGTATCGGATAGATTCGGCTGCGCGCTAACGCAGCAGCCGGTGACTCAGACAACAGTGAGCCAGGTTTCTCGAGCTCAGCTCACCTGGAGAGGCTCAGCAGATCGGATGGTTAGATTCTGCTCACTCTCCGTCTAGCTGGAGGCAAGGTTTCACTGATATGTCTTGCTATCAAGCAGACAAGCTGTCTGTGATACTAATGCATCACCGTATATTTGACTTGGCAAACATAGCAGAGACCCAGTTCTATTTCTCCTAATATTAAAGCTAGGAGGTTTTAGTTAAATGCCTTTATGTCAGGCTTTACCTTGAAGAGGAAGACACTATTAGCATGTTTATTATGTTGGCTTCTTCTCCTTCATCATTTAATCATGTCCTTATTTCTTCCTCCTCAGTGTTTCACTTTCTTCTCTATCCTCTCATTTGACAGAAAAATGGTATAGAACTAGTTGAACATATCAAGGAAGAAATCCCTTGCATATTATTCATTCTGATTCCCTAAAGCATGGTCTGTCAGTTTGCAATTTATTCAAATATTCACTGGTGTCTTTGAATGTGGAAATGCATACATATTGTTAGCGTCGGACACATAAGGCATGCAGAGCAGGCTTGAAGGGCTGGTGCGCTGCAGCTCTTTCGCTCCCTCTGGGTGAGCTCGACTCTGTTGCATTTCCGCCTTTGAAGACAGAAGAAACCTTTACATGCAAATGCGCAAACGCGCGCGCACACACAAACAAACACATCCAGCCAAACAAGCTCCCGCTTTCATGCCGATGCTTTTGTGTTTAAAGCGAATTCCAAATCGTGCCATACGTGGGCCAGTTGACGCTTTTAACCCGATGGGATCCCGTCGCAGGGTACCTAATTGTGTGTGAAGCTGCCAACTGCTTTTTTTCATGGGTGTGTGTTTAGTGTCTAACCATCCAGCTGACAAAGACACACTTTGATTTATTGGCAAACAGTTGAGCTAGTTAGCAGTCTGCAGAAATGGGCAGAGTTTGTGTATGTGTTTATGAGTATGTATGCAGGGCTGAAGATTGTGTGACTTGTTAAGCCCCACACAGAGAGAATGTCAGAGATGTAGTTGGCTCCTGCTCACATATTTGATTTGCAAACTGGCTCACAGTTCAAAGTTACTTCACTGAGTAGCTCTGTATAAAACCTGTCTCCCAGAAATTGTGTTTCTGTATTATTGCTCTAATATAGAAGCATATGTTATTTCTAGATTGTCTATATTATCAACCACAACAACAAATTTGAAGGAAACATAATGCCACCTAGACTATGTTTTTCATTCTCACAATAAAGATGCACTGTCAATAACCGTCATCTGGAAAATGTTGGTATTAAATGCATCTGCAAAACGTTCTCAGACAGCATTTTCGATTTGCAGCTCAACATGTTTTTTTTATCGTTCTCCAGTCACTGGACTCGACCTGGACTCGAAGAAAGGACCTGGTTCTCACATTAAACACAGAATCAACAATACTTGCACAAACACTAGAAACAATTGGACTTTCTTTTTTCTTGGCTGGTGGGGACCCCAGGAAGTTACTGGTTCCAGTCAAGAAATAGCCTGGCACATAAATTGACAGTTTGTTTCTATTTGTCAGTGGCAAATGTCGCTGGCTTCCGGCTGCGGCTTCATATGCACACAGATGTGAGAGTGCTATTGATCGTCTCATCTAACTCTGGGCAAGAAAGTGTATTTCCCAAAATGTCCAACTATTTTTTCAGCCAAATTGCTTTTGTTGCCTGAACCTAACCACATGTGGGACTCAGATGCAAACCCTAGTATCCGGTGTCAAAGTCCTTTGTGCGTCCTCCATCCATCTCGACCACCTACCTACAAATTCTGTTGGGTACAAGAATGTAGCGCAAAATCGTGGCAGCAATTCCTTCAAAACATAACAATCAAAATAAATTAGCTGTATATAAACGTAATTTCTAGGAGACAGGGTTGCACATATACTGACAAATTATTCATTTGATCTCCCGCTCTCATTTATGTCTTCAGCTCATTTGACACTTTCTCCTGACTTTTACTTGTTTTCGCCTTTCCTTGTACAATTTCTCTTCTTTTCCCCTGTCGCTCTCTGTCTTAGCTTTTATTGCATAATTTGCTCACAAAATCCTCTGATCTGTTCAGCTCCAAAGGATCCTGTTGACACATGAATTATGGAATTGGACATTATTCAACATTGTTTCATGCTCCTCTTTACATTGTGTTGCTCTGCATTTATTGGTTGGACTGCAGAACGGAATAAAACATGATAGGGGCCCTGATTTGTAGTTGTAAAGTCTGAAGCAATATTTGCTTACAGCAGTTCTGTGCAGCTACTGTGCAGTTCCACTTTATACACAGTTACTCTTTGCATATATACTGCAAACATGCTCTGGATCTCTGTGTGGTGAACACATTAGCACTGCTTGTGTATTATCTTGTGGTTTCTCGTTGTTGTGCAAACACAGTTTAGAGCCACAGAGTTAAACCACACTTGGCTGCATATTCATGGTGACTGTGGATGTATACGTTTTTGTATAATTACCACTGATTCTGGCAGCAGCTTGTGGTGTGTGTGTGCATGGGTGTGTAGCACGTCCTGTCAGGAGGGCTGGTGTAGTGGTTAGGATGAAACAGAAGTTTGGCCACTCTGACTCTAAACCATGTTTCACTTGAATACACACACACACACACACACACACACACACACACACACAGTCGTGCTTCCATCAATTCAGAGGACGTTAAATTGACTTACATTCATTTGCTGTAGACTTACCCTGACCCTGACCACTACCGCTAACAGCTAAACCCTAACCTTAACCCAAGTCTTCCCCCTAAAATTTAATGATTTACGTAATGAGGACTTGCATTTTGTCCCCAATGGGAAACAGATTTATGTCCCCACAACATGAGTAATCCACACACACACACACACACACACACACACACATATATGCCCCACTCAGGGCGAGTATAGCCAGTGGACTCCCTCAGCCCAAATGAGTGACATGCACGACCAGCTTTAGCTTTTTAATGAATTAGTCATAACTGCCATCATCAATCAATCAATCTATCAATCTCTCAGTCGCTCCAGCAGGGCTGCCATGGGGATATGCATTATGCATAGTCCGTTAGTCTGAAAAGGGAGACAAACTGCTCATTTCACATGCATAAGTTTGTGTAGAGCTCTAAAGCACCTTTTGTAAGCTTATGAACCGTTAAGGTTCGGTGATGCTAACTACGAGGCACCAGCTGCATGACTGGGTTCAGCTCTGTGATGGAGTGACTAGCAGCTGTCTTGACAGCAGACCATCAGTCGATTTTCTCTATGTTCTCTCTGTTTCTCTGTCCAGACTTATACCTGCCACCCTTGATTTGATAATTGGACAACTTCTACCTGTTGTGCGCTTGTTTTTGTGAAGAGCGATATGCTGTATTTATTAACGTTCAATGCTTGAAAAACTGAATAAATTCAGAGTTTGTGCTTGAGCAAATGTCTCCCACACACAATAATAGAATAAAGATGAGCCTATTACTTTTATTGTTTGTATTAATTTCATTTATTTCGACTCATTTTTACTTAGGGGTACAATAATCTTAACAGTGTGTGTGTGTGTGTGTGTGTGTGCGTGTGTATTACCCCTCTTGTGGGGACCTAAATCTGTTTACAGATCGCCTTCCTTATGGGGACAAAATACACATTCTGTGACGTAAATCCTTACATTTTAGATGATGATTAGATGAAGACTGTGAGTGTGTGTGTGTGTGTGCGTCCTTGTGGGTGTGTATGTGTGTATTGTGTGTTCACCATGTTATGGGGACAAAAATCTGAAGACTCAACTGTCATTTGAGGATAAAAGTCCACTCCTCAACCCTCACATTCATTTTAAAGGATAAGTCTGGTGATATTCTGTATTTGTCTTAATGTCAACAAATCCTATGAAAAGACCAAAATAAACTATGAACTGATCCCACAAAAAATATTGCCTTTGCAGCCAAAGCCTGATATAGCTCACAGTGCCATAGACCTCCATTGTGGTCCAAGAACTATTAAAACACAACAATGAGCCACTTCGTTGCACTGGATGACATGTTTCTTTATTACCATGAACAGGACTACTGTAGTTTATTTTCACCACAAACACCCTTCTGCTTCTGTAAATAGTGCACACATGTGCATTAATCTGCTGCTGAAAATAGTCTCCAACAAATGCCACATTTACTCCTGTTTAAGTAATGTTTACTAAATACTACAGTGCCCAGCTGTTCACAAAACTACTTAACACTTTTTGCAAATGAAACAATATATTTGTGAGCTGTTCTACATCAGATTTACATCTGTTTTAGGAAAGAATGTGCTTGGATCTAAGAGCCAGGAAAGGTAGGGAAGTAATCAAGTATTGAGAAACACATGTTGGTTGGTTTTGGTCTGTTCGTGGGATTTGCTGACAGAAGAAAAATAGTGGTCTTATCCTTTAAACTAAAGTCTTAGGTTTCACTTTAAGGCTAGAATTATGCCCAGGTTTAATGTTTAGTGCAAACCACCAGGGAAACATCCAGGGAGTTACATCAATACACTGTCCTCACAAGTACAACAGCAGTAAAAGTGTCTCAGACAGATTCATACATGTGGAGGGTGAATGCTCCAGGAGTTCATCTTCACCAAACCATAAACAGAGCAGCCAGTGTTTGAAAAATTACATTACACATTAGCACAAAAAGTGTTATTCCAAAAAATACAGTGCCGTTATCTCTGTTCCAAAAAAGGCTTATTCCAATGTCAGTGGACTCACTCTTTAGAGATGGATGTAGTACATATTTAAGAAGTGAACGTAGCTCTGCAGTTATCATGCTCTTTGTTGTGACTGTCTCAACTCTTTGGAATCGCAAGGAGCTTGTTACAAACTCTGAGGTCAAACAGCGAGATGAAATATGTAACGTGTATCCTCAGCAAAAATGCTTTGACTTGCACACTTCACACCTCGGCCTCCCATCCTGCTTTTGGTGGATTCATAATTAATGATCTATAAATGAATAATGCATTTTCATTTCACCCACTCCAGTAAAACAAGAATTTGTGGCGTGTGACCATGTCCACTCAACTTAACACAACTGTTTGGCTTCCAACAAAGGATCCTCTGCCCTCCTCCCTTCTGCTCTCCTTTCCTGTTTCATCCTCTCTTCTCCTCTCCTCTGCTGTCTTTGTCCCCCCCTCCAGCATAGACTTCTGATCCCAGCAATGCATTTTCCATACACCTGCTTACCTCCATTCACTGGAATCACCTTTTTTTGCCCCCACACCGATCATCCACTCGCTCGTACCATCTCTTGCCCAAAAGAGAGACGATCCATTAATCAGCAAATAGTGCATTACCTTTGTAATTAACATTCAACTGAGTTTCACCCAGTAATATTTCATTAGTTTATATGCAAATAATTTTGAGCGATTGCCTCATTTGGTCTGTGAGTGCAATGATATATTGGTCTGGTGAAAGATTGTCCGTATGTGTATACGTGTGCGTGCGCGCGTGTGAGTGTGTAAGTGTGCATGCACTCGTACTGTAGGTTAACGCATTTTCATGAACTCTCTCTATCTCTCTGTCTCTCTAAAACACATACACACACACTGGCACAAACACAAATGCACACATACAGACACCCACACGTGATAGATGGCTGGGCCATATATCCTTGTGCTGGGTTTTTAAAGGCATTAAGCTCTTTACTCACATCGCACTAATTTTAAATTCACCGCACTCCATCAAACCTGAGCTGACTGTTAAAACCGTTCAGTCAATTCCTTCTCAGTTTACCTGAAATATACCTGCAGATACTTGAGGACTCAAAACAGCTGCCAGGTCTGCATGTTTCTTTAACCAGTGCATGAGATAGCTTTAAAAAAAATAAAATAAAGGTTTTACCATTTTATTCAGCAAGTTCAACAACCAGCGTCTTCCTCCTGATCCACCTCTCAGCTCCTTTGATCCAGTTTTATCTCAGTTTTCCATCATTGTTTAGTTTTATCACTTAAAGGCCGTTATGGCTTGTTAATGAGTCGTCCAGTCTGTATTAACTGTATTGCATCATAATGGTATTCATTCTTATACTTTACTGTTTTTGGACCAGCGGTGGAAAGTTCCATAGTAAAATATACAATGTATTATATAAGTTAACTCTCTGAAAAAGACTGAATCATGAAGGGCTTTTACTTTTAATACTCCAGTATCCAGAGTATTTTTTATCTTGTGTACTTAAAGATAATTCCACTGTATTGCCACTCAGATCATAATATTGAACTTAAGTAAATGTTGAGTTGAATAGTTTGACATTTTGGGAAATTTACTTGTTCATGTTCTTGCTGAAAGTCAGATGAGATGATTGATATCCATTCTCATATTTGTACATTTAATATAAAGACAAAGTCAACGACCGGTTAAATTAGCTTTGCACAAAGACATCTAGCCTGGCTCAAAGGTAACAAATCCACCTTGCAGCACCTCTGAGGCTCACTAATTAATCTGGTATATCATATTAACAAAACTCGAAACATAAAAACAAACCAAGTTGCAATCTTTTATCTGGTGGTGGCTCCGTCCTGGAACTTAAACACATGAGAGCTGTTTCGATCTTCTCATCTAAGTGTCACCAAGAGAGCAAAGAAGCGTTATCATCAAAATGTCAAACTATTCCTTTAAATGCTGAGATCTGGGGAGGCAGCAACATTTCGCAAGAGGAAACAGGGAACAGGTTCTAAACGAGGCCCAAGTCAACTGTGAGCATCCATCACAGTTTACAGAACAACCTCCTGGATCAACTTTGACCTGGTTGTGTTTGCCTGTGCCAAGAGGCAATTATGACATTTCAGAAGCAGCCACTTGTGATTTTACCTTGGTTTAGAAAAACTGGCTAAACTACTGGCTTGTTTCCACCCTGTCAGGTGATCTGAACATCTGTATTTTTGTTGTAGTGATGTCACTGTTCTCTTATTTCTCAACAGTTACGACAAGTGCGAGTACGATGGTACAGCAGAGATGATGGACCGAGCCACGACAATAGGAGCCAATTTATAATAAACAAAAAAGTCACAGCATCTGTTTTTAATTCAGTTCTGCCGCTACTATGTTGGAGAGAGGTTGAAATAGAAAAAAATCATAATGTCAAGTATTATGATTAAAATAAAAAATATTTTGCTTGGGAAAAAAAGCTCGTTCAGAGCCCTGACACAGTAAATATATACAATTATCCAGGGTCCTGTCCACCTCCAGGCCCCCTCAGTCATTAAAGGTCTCCTGCCAGTATATGGTTGGATTCTGACATGTGACTTTTTGTCTTTCTAATTATTATGTTCTCTTAAACAAAAACCTGATGAAGAGGTAGTGAGAGCGAGCGAGAGTGTGCGCACGCCTGTGTGTGTGTCTCTGTGTACTCATTTATAATGCAACCTGTCAAAGAAGTGGAACGATATCGGAAGCGATGCACGTCAGAAAGTGCTCATCACGACAACTCAAGACAAGATTTAACAGGAGAGGACAGATAACTCCTCTATATGTGTGTGTGCGCACGTGCACATGATGTGTGCACATACATTTACGTGTGCCATTTTCCAAAAGAACCTAATGCATATCTTTGCTTTGTCAGACGAGGCCACTTTATAGAAGGAACTCACTGAAGGTTTGTAATTATATGAGATCAGGCGAGGTGAGGACAGGAAATAGATGGAAGCGAGATCACCTTTAGCAAATGTTACAGAATTCTGCAAAATTACATTCAATTTTGTGTCTAGTCAGACATAAATTGCCTGCCTCAGTAATTCTGAAACGCTGATAGGTATGTTAAAGCAAGAATATTATAGCTCCCTCATTTTACAGTTTTGCATTCCTCTGAAGTGCAATGATATTTACTCTCACACTGGGGTTGTATTTCTTAACTAACCGAACAAAATGTTAGCAATAGTAATAAATAGAATGTACATCCTGCAAAACATTAAAGCATTAAAATGGAAAACTTGTTCTGCAGTATATGCAATTGCAGCCAGAGATAAAAACTGCTCAAGGCTTGCATATACCAGTGACTGGGCCCAGCTTATAGTGGGAACATATACGTGTGTGTAAAAGACACTCATTGCATACAGATTCATTTAAAGTTGTAATCTTGAAGATGTCAGCCCCGAATGATTTGGTGACACCTTACAGGTAGTATCACTACTTCAGCAAGTACAGAGGAGCTGCTGTATCTCCAAAGAGGGTTGAATCCAAAGCAACAGGATGGTTGTAGATACTTGATTTTTCACCTCTCATCCAAGGGGCTTCTTCGATTCTGTCTTCACGCACGTACAACCATGCAAGTCAGAACTGGTCTGCTGTCTGAAAATTCAATTTTTTGGTCGATGCAATCTGGATTGCACTAACCTCACGACAACACACTGGGTTTCCTTTCACTGCTTCACAATAAAAGCCACTTTGTGTTGAATGTGGGTCAGACGCTTTTAATGTGAAGCAGCAGTAGGAAATGACTGCATTACAGTTCACAGTGCAAAAAAAATTAAACACACATTGTTGAATCACAATTTCAATCCAGCTCCTAAAATTGGAGACCAGAAATAATATCAAAAGTGGGGTTTGATTTCATTAAGATTTTAGGGATTGTGGCTTTAAAAATGATTTTATTTAATGTCCAAGTCAGCGACAGTTTTCAGGCTCATAGGCTCTCTCCTAGAAACATCAGTGTGTACATCGCGCGTGTCTCTACGGTGTGTTCAGCATCTGTTTGTGCGACCGGTGTGACTGTTTGTATCGCGGCCGACACTCCGGCAATATCATTACATGACAACTGCCAATGTGTCCACTCGGGCTGATTCATTGGCCCTGAGTCCGGGGTCTTACCCAGGAAAGAACGCTCTCCATCAAGCTGGAAGTGAGCAGACGCTGGCCTGAAGCTGACAGCTTTCCAATATGCAAACTTTCTGTTTTTATTTATTTGCTTCTTAATGACCTCAGGTTCAAGCCAAGAGGGCATTTTTTTCCATATGTGAAAAAAAGAAAAGAAAACAACAACGCAGTCATTTTTCCTGTTGATCATTTGTCACCGGCACATCAAAGTCAAGGACTGGAGTAACTTTGAATAGAAAGTTTTCTCTTCGCTTGAGATGGATGCCTTTGAAAGTTTACCCTTTAATACCAGTAAGTGCTTGTGTCATTCCTGCCCCCTCTGACACACATACACACACATTTCTGTTACCTCTGCTTACACACCTTCTCCCCTCTCCCTCCTCCCCTCCCTGCTTTAATCAGAGTAATGCCAACCCATCACAGCACTATGGGCTAGGTTAGACAACAAGACGGGTAATGAGATTACACACAGACTACAGCACTGCATGCAGTTAAGTTAGCAGAATTGGAGGGGGGGGGGCAGCCTCCTCTACTCTGCCTTTGTACACTTTTGGAAGGGCATTCAAATGAGTTGGCTGAGCACAAAATGTTGCTTGAGCTCTGTCACATTACGCCTCTCTCTGAAAGCGGCTGCTAGTTACCTGTGGCACTTTTCCTGACACATCTCAATTGAAGAGGGGATCAGGCCAGCTGCTACTTTGATGTGTTGTTATAACTTTCCCCCAGCCCCATCTTCGAGTGACTCTTGATGTTGCACTGTCTCACTCTGTCTATGCATCAGACTCTTTGGCTCTTTTCTGCATGTTAATGAACTCAGCAATAATCCGTGTTGGGGTTTTTTTTTTTTTTGGCAGGGGTTGGCTCGGGACAGACAGCTCATTGCTTCTCTTATTTTTGTGAGGCTTTCAGTGTGGGCATGCAGGCGTGCTGGTTTTTTATGCGAGTGCACGTGTGTGTGTCTGTGTGGTGAGTGAGAATAGGGTGAGCCAGAAGAAGTCATTTAGATGAGAGCGAGGGGGAAAAAAAAACATGGCGTCCTTATTTTAGCTGTGAACAAGTTTCATTAAGCTCTCTGCCAAAGATCATTGTCTCCATGTCTTAGTGGAGGAGAAGGTTGTTACCATCACACCACTAGATCAATCATAGCACGGCTGCTAACCAGGATCTGCCTTTTCATCATTCATCAGCACCTGAAGTATGTTTGATCTGACTGCGCACCCCCCCCTGTGCTTAATGCGTGTATGTGCATGTACCTGGATGTACAGTATATGCTGACAGTAGGCATGCAGGCAGGCTTAGAGAAAACTACTTCACATGTATCACAAGCAAGGTAAACATATTCTGAATGCTGGGAGACTGTATGCATGTGGGAGGGTGTTGATTTGTTTGAATGTATCGCAGGGGCTCCTAATCTCGTGGGGGGTCAGACTATAGCAGGATTAGGTGGGGCAGGGAGATGCAGGTGCAGGAGCTCTTGTTCTGCATGCTGAGCCAAAACATTGTGTGTGTGCATATGAGTGTGCGTATGTGTGTGTGTGTGTGTGTGTGTGTGTGAGTAAGCTTCTCCCTTGTTCCCAGCGGACAGAACAAAACTTCAAAGGCATCCAGATTATCTCTCACTAATGTGAATCAGCGCACTTGAAATGCAGTGAAATATATGAATGCATTGACAGAGATTGTTGTGGAGTGGATATCTTTTAGTAAATGGGGCTCTCTCTCTTTCATCCTCTCTCTCTCTTCATATTTTTTTTTTTGCTCTCTCGCTCTCGTAACTTTTTAATTCACCTTTTCTGGTGTTCATCATGCCCTAATACACTGTCAACATCATGGCTGGGGCTGTCGTGCCTGGGGGCAATCTGCATCCGACTGTCACAGATGACCACGGCGGTTCCCCGCAGGTCATCCATCACCATGCTAACCGGACGGCGGGGACCAACTAGTAATGCAACAATTGATCGATGTGCAAACTGTAATTAAAAGCTCTGCACTAATAAGTACCGTGGGAGCAATAGGCATTCCACATGCGTGGCCGAAGCGCAGGAGAGAAGAGGAGATGTAGGAGGGGAGGACGGGAGTGAGGGATAAGAGGGATGGAGATGGATATGGGAGGTATTAAAGATGAGTAGAGTTAGAGCAAGGGATGCTGGAGGGCTGGAATGAGTAGGCCTGGGTGAGAGGATCAAAGCTCAAGTGTTACGATGGACAGATTGAAAAGCATGGGGTCGGGGAAGGCAGAGGAGGGTGCTGTTGGCTGAATATCTAACAAGCAGAAAAAAGCAGGAGGGAGAGGAGGCCAGGGAGGAGGTTGACATGAATTGGCTGCAAAGGGAAAATATCATCTTTGAATTATAAAACATTTTAGAGGCCCGTTTCTGTTTCTGAGCCAGATGTGCGCGCGCAAACCTTTCCGAATTTAACGCCGTTTCCAGCGACGACAAAGACGGAGCGAAGACGAGTTAAAACGCTGCCCTTTTGTCTCCTAATCTCTTGCCATATCTTCTTAGGCTGCGCCCTTGTACACACCCTAATTAAAACCCATCAACAACAATGAGCCACAAATGCGTACTCCCCCAACTCGTGTGGGTTTGGAGCGAACACAAACACACACGCTCGCTCACACCAAAGTCATAAACCTTGGGTGGGATATTTCTAAATCCCTTTGTAAACAATTAGGCAAGTTATAGAGTGTTTAATGAGATAAAAGCAGATAAAACCTTGTCTTTTGTTTGTCTGTCCGCTGGGACCAGGAGCTAGGAGTTAGTTTGCGTTATCAGGATGTCTCCCCAGAGGAGGCTGCACGGCTGGAGAGCTCCAGGCATTAACACACACTGCTCCGACGCGGGGGTGTGCGGGTCTGCGCGCGTGGGCGTGTGTTTCAACTTCAGCACGACGCTCCAGGTAGAAAAGAAGCATCAAGTTTATTCAATTTGTCTTTTTTTTTTTTTTTATTATTTAACTCTGCTACTCTCTCTCCCTCCCTGTCTCCTGGCCCTCTTCTCCCCAGCCCTGAATACATGTAAGGCATCTTCTCTGATCCTCGCACACCTTCAGAAAACAGCACAGCAGAGGCACGTTTCAATTGCCCAGGAGGCGGCAAATTAAACAAGGCTGTGAAGGAGAAATTCCTCCCCTCTCCCTTTTCATTTGAATTTGTGATTGCTTGCTGTGGTGTTGCTGTCTGCCGCCGCACATTGGGAAGCATGAAATGAGGAGTGTTTATTGAGACTCATGCAGTGTTAAGCGGACAGGATACAGTGAAATCTCATTTTCATTCACACCAGCCAGAGCTCATTCAAAACAATGCGCCAGGAGCTTTGCTACAACGGACCGAGAATCAGCCACAAAACTGTTTAGAAAATGACTGCCTCTTTCACCGCCACCTCTTTCTTCCTCTCTGCCCATCTGCCTGTCTGTCTCGCTCGTCCCTGTCTTCACCTCGCTTATCAATTCCTCCCTCATAGTCCGCACCTGCTAGTTACCACACGTGATCCGCTAAATGAGAGAAAGGGCCCTGCTCTGTCAACAACCTCGCCAATCTAAGAGATCCTATCTGCTCTCTACACATGTCTGCAAATATTTTGTCCCATAAATGATGCATGCGTCTTTGCATCAGATGGCGGAATTCATATCCTTGTTTACTCGCTTTCCTCGGTTTAAATGCGATGTGGCTTTTTTTTTTTTTTTTTTATATAAGACTGCAATTACCAGGGTGCAGAATAGCCAGGGAGGAAATAGCAGAAATGTCACCACACTCGACTGAGCTAAACTGGCTAAACAATGACAAGCACTCTCCCTGTCAGATAAACAGACTAACAGGCATCAGGGTTTAACGTACACTTCACGATCCTCATTAGGGCCGCCTAATGCGTGCGCTCGGCTCGGCAAATTGGCAAGACATCAAAGCCTCTTGTGATATAGGAAGTGGGTGAGGGTAGCAGTGCATCACATCATAAACCCTCATGATCATATAACAAGAGATTTTTTTTTTCTTTCCTGACATCAAATGCTGAGTACATGTGAGGGTCATATATGTATCTCCTTCATCGCGAGAGAGAAAAGATCATATATTCTTTAGATTTCTGTTGACACATCTCATCACAAAGGCGGTTGAGAGTCGCACTCACTTCTGCCTTTGAGGTTATGGGTCACTGCCCTTTAGACAACAAATAATAGCTCTATCTGGAAAGTCATCCTTGAGCTTTAATTTTCTGCACAATAGCAGTTTTCCGTCATCACTTTCACATCGTTGTCCCGTCCCAGAGCTGCAGCTGCCTTTTTCTCCTCCTCCCTTTTCGCCTTTACCCTCTCTACTCCCCCTATACTAATTTGTGTCTCGGCTAATGACACATTCATCTTCAGTCACCTTCAACGCGCTGCCTCTCAGAGCGCTTCTTGACAAATGCTCTCGCTTTCTAGAGGCCGCCTGTGTCAAAACATCAGAGGCTAGAGTGGGAGTGTAAATACCAACAACTGATGCTTCCTTCAGGATAATCACCACTGCTGCTGGACTGCCCCTGGCACTCAGCACCCCGCTCAGCTTCTCTCTGTGATTTGCAGTGGTGGGGGGTTGTCTTATCTGTGTGCGTGCAAGCTTGCATCTATGTGTGATTAATCTATCCTGAGCGAAAGGTAGGGTGCAATCAGTACTCCATTTGTGAATAGTAAAGGGCTCTGTGACCATGAAGGGGAAATGGGAAATGGGAGATGGCGTGTCCAGTGTTTTGGCAGGGTAATGGAGCCTAAGAAGTCATTTAGGCCCAGCTCTGCCCTGTCACATGCCTGTCACACCGCTGGCTCGGCAGTGTCAGATCCGATGTGTGTCTGGTTGAGCGCCGCGTGGTACGCTGGCATCTCCCATAGTCCCGCGTCACTCAAAGACAACACACATCACAATCAAAAATACACGCGCGCACACACACACACACACGTGTACCTTGCGTCACAGAAAGCTACAGCGGCCGCGTCAAGCCATCAAATCTGTCCCCGCCAGATAAACATCCTCTCGACACTGTGACATTTTCCCCAACACAAGCCGAGTGTGAAGGCTGAAAGTGTGCATGGCTGTGTGTGTGCGCGCGCTCCCATGCATGTGCTTATGTGTGCATGTCTGTCTGATTGTTTTATTTATGCATGCAGAAATAACGGGCCTTTTATATAAAGAGCGAAGTTAATGTATGACCCTGCTGTACTGGGTAATAAATCACCCCTCGTGAATGATGCTTTTTTTTTTTTTTTTTTTTTTTTTTTTTAGCTCCCCTCCCTAAAATGTTACCATTAGCATTTTGTTGTGTTGTGTCTAGATAAATGATTGTAAGATTTATGCAAAGGGAATTAGATGGCAAGTGTTTCTGGCACGGTCATGAGAGTCATGTCAAACTTTCCTGTTTTTGATCAATGGGAAAAGAGCAGCGGTTGACTTCATTTGACATGACGTGTACTTTTAACTCCCTGTCAAGCTGAATTTAATTGCTTGATATTTGTCTTTTTTTTAAAGCTGCTGTATATGAACTGCGATATTTATCTCGCTGACGCACTTTGGACCGAGCATTACACCATCTAATGGCTATGACAGGTTTCTCCTGTCTTCCAAAGAGAAAAGTTATCACCCCCATCAGCGTCTGCGGTATAATTTTTAAGAGCGCACATAATGGCTTTCTTTTCATTTCAGTAAACATAAACTAAATAATTTTGATGTAACTACAGACTGGAAATTTATACCTTCATATTTTTACCCAGACTCCAACACAGAGAACTCGAGCCCAGCAGCGTATCTCTCGGTCAGACCACCTCCAAAGGTTTCACTTTCACTCTCCAAAGTCCTTCCTCTTCCCTGGGCTCCATTTGTCGTCCTCCTCCCTTTCCACACCCTGTGCGAGGTTGAATTAATGTTTGACTGTGGGAGACTTGTAGATGGCAAATGTTCACATTCATTATGCATGACTTCCACGTTGCTGTTAATTTCTCGGAGCCAGCCAAGTCGAGGAAATGATTTTGTACATTATGTTTGTTTAATGAAATTGTCACACTAATGGAAGTGAGGCTGAATAAGATGGAGATGACTGTTTCTGTTTGTCGTTTTTATGACCTCTTTTTTTTTTTTTTTTTTATCGCAACCAGTTTTCACATCATCACCCTCACCCGGTATTTATGGACCAATGCAACACTCAAGGAGTTGAGACAGACAGTGGGAGGAATTCTGTTTCTTGAAAATCATTCATCTGCTCACAGTTGGTGGTGTCCTCGACATGTTCGCAAACATTTCTAGGCGTATTGAACGTATACTTGTGTAAGACACACCTGCTTGTAAGTTTTGCAGATGTTGGAATCTGCACATATACTCACATTAACCCACATTTACTCAAAGTCTGCATGTGTTTTTGAGTGCTGTGGATCCCTTTGTGAATAATTTATCTGTCTGTAAACCTTCTCTGGCCATAGATCTCTCCAAGCAAATGTGTTTTATCTCACCGCTCACTGCACCTGAAACCAGACGGGGTAAATCTATACTCCTAACCTCATGAAACCTCCATGTTTCTTCACCTCGAAATCAGCCTTTACACACTCTGACATCAACTGATAAACATTAACTTGTTGATGAGCCCCACTTTATGCCTCTTGTGTATTGGCATTACATTTGAGGCTAAACATCAATTTTTAACTGTCAGTCTTTGCCAAGTCAAGGAGGTTGTTAATGGGCATTTATGGCAGTTCTGGATGTATTTCCAGAGTCCTCAAAGACTCTTCAACCCATCTGGATAAAAACATATTTACCGTAGTGCAGCACACATCTGAGATAAGACATTTTTGTTTACCAGTTTCACAAGTTTTGACCATGTATCTTACAGTGTATAAGATAAGATAAACCTTTATTCGTCCCACAGTGGGGAAATTCACAAAATGACAATACTTATGAGTCTTATTGTCATAAATATAATATAAAATAAAGTAACATCAGTATAGACAAATATAAACAGGGTTGTGTTTTTCAGTTGCTTGAAAAAAAAACCTCATACTGTAACTGACTATTCGAGTAACTTTCATTACTCAGCCTAGCTCTGTCAAAGGTGGCCCCAATATTCCAAAACCACAATAGTCCAAAAAATGACCCATATAACTAAAACGAGTTTAAATTGTTACAGAAACTGAACATGGACATCACATATTCTCTGTCTAGAATCATTGTTTGGATTAGGAAACAAAAGCGCAATTTAAGAAACAGGCACATTCTTTCACTGGGTAGCAGAGGGATTTTTTTTTTTTCCAAATGGTTTGAAGAGACTTTGAGGTTTCTTGAAATACCCGTGCAACAGTGGTGAGTGCTTAAATGAGCTTCTGAGTTTTTCAAAGATCAACAGCTATTTATTTTTTTGGAAGAACTAATGTGTGCCTCTGTGAATAAAATGTAGTGGTAAAATTTGAGAGGCACAAACTGGGGCTACTTGTTAGGTTTAATGAAGGACTGCCTTTCAGCGAAATCACATAAATAATGCATGTGTACTTTTTTCAAATATGCGAAAATAAAGGTAGATGGCACCCCTTTGCAACAATACGTAGACATTGTATCTACACGAAAACCCCTGTAAATTAAAATATCTACGAGTTTTGATTATTGCCACTTTAAAGAAATGTTCCTGTATTGTATGTAGGAAAAAAAAATCCCCAAAACAACCATTATCCTTCATATGCCTCTTCCATTTAACTTTCACCTATCAGCGGTAATCCTTTTGTACACAGAACCTTTTGTGCAAATAAAGTGTATGCACATGCGAATGATGTGTGTGTGTGTATGTGTGTGTTTATTGCAGTGGTGCTGATGCTGCCTCTAACCCAAAATCCATCACTGAGTCCAGCCATGCGATTACAGCCTGCCATGGGAAACGCTGACTACTGCTGCTACTCTATTAGGCAAAGTGCTTGTGTGTGTGTATGTGTGTGTGTTTGTGGGAAAGAGAGAGAGAGAGAGAGAGAGAGAGAGAGAATGGGTATTATCCCAGACCAGGTGCTAAGTGCTTCTCAGTACCCTCTTTTCGGTCCAGGACCATTTTCTCACATGCCGCACCGATCCCTTGCCACTCCAGGGCTGTGAATCAGCCCGTCCTGCAGAAGAGTGAGATTACTGTATGCTGCATTGCAACGGATTGATTTCTACTCTGCCGCTTTCCATCTTCTTTCACCCCCATTCCTTTTGGTGTCTCCTGTTCTAGCTTTGGAGATAAATGCTTTGTCCAAAAAGTCTTTTCCAACTGTAGAGTTTTTTAAAACATCTGCTACAACAGATATGTGGAAATTTTTGCCGAGTTTTCCAAGTGTGTGCATATATATTGCATAGCACACGTGTGTGTATGTTTATGTGTGTCAGTGTAGGAGGCCAGGCGGGCTGTGAAATAGGGATTGATGTGTCCATTTGAAGACAGGTGTTTAGAGTGTGACTGAGGGCTGCGGCAGCGTCACTCTGCCTCGGTCTGCTGCCTCTGTCGGCGCAGCTCCACCACTGGCTTTGATTACTTGTTGTTATTGGAGTGTGAAATCTGAATATGCTTTTTCATTACTCAAAGTTTGGCTTGTGTTGGTGCGGGGAGGCGCGTGGGCAACAGCAGAGTGTTTGGTTTTATGATGTGTAGTTGGCCTGAGTTTGTGTTCTTAGTCGCGCTGTTGCAGAGTGTGAACTCTTGGGCTCTTTTTAGAAGTAGTTTTATTTAAATCAAGGAAAACATTCAAAGTCAACATCATATTTGTTCTTGATTTTTTGGGTTTTTTTAGGGATGGCAATGTTTGTCGGTCGGTTGGTCCGACACTGTCATGTAAACTAAAATATCTCAACAACTGTGTGATAGATTACCATGACATTCATGGTCCTAAGCAGATGAATCCAACCAACTTTGATGATCCCCAGACCTTTCCTCTAGCAAACACCATGCGGTTGACATTTTAGTGTTTTTGTGAAATATATCAGGGCTGTGAATCAGTCCGTCCTGCAGAAGAGTGAGATTAGTGTATATCAACAACTATGGGATGGCCTATCATGGAATTTATCACAAGCATTCATGGTCTTAGAGGATGAATACCAATGACTTTTGTAATCCCATGACTTTTTGTGTTATTCTAAAAGCAGGTCAAAGTTTTCACTCTGAAGTTTGGTGGTTCGATCCCTGGCCCCTGCAGTCTATGTGTCAAAGTGTCCTACCACAAGATACTGAACATCAAATTGCCCCAGATGGCTGTTCCATCAGTATGTGAATGTACGTCACTTTGGATGGAAGTGTCTGCCAAATGAAATTTTAGAACTGCAGAGTTGTACTTATCCAGTGAAACATGTCAACATCTACTAGATGGGTTGGTACAAAATTGCAGACAGTCATTCATGGTCCCCTGAGGATGTATATTCATGACATGAGTTTGTCTTTAGTCCCACCAGCTGGTTGACCTGTGTGGTGTAAAATGAAATGTGACAATGAATTGTAACAACTTTGATGAACACTTTTCATCTAGTGGCATTATCAGGTCAAAAATTAAATTTGTCCAGTAACACGTGCTTGTAATACATGTTAACATGCTGGTAAACATCAGCATATTGTCATTGGGAGCATGTTAGCATGCTGATGTTAGCATTGACTCTAACTCAAAGCATCGCTGTGCCTAAGTGGCGAGTATGGATGTAGACCTTTAGTCTTGAATACATTTTTCAAATTCAAATCAAAGCACTTGCAAACGTTCAAAATCAAAGCTGTATTTGCAATTGATTTTCTTTTTTTTTCCTGAGTTTACTTTTCTCTCCACTCGTGTCAGACGGTATTTGCCATACCGCTCTGCAAGTATATCCATGGGTTAAGACTTCCTCTAAATGACCTCATGCTGTAAGCTGACAGCCAGACAGCTGAGCGTTTAAATAGCTGGAGTGTGTTATAAAAAGACAGAGAGCACCTGGTAAAAGTCTATTAATCTTCAGGTGCTTGGAGGAGACATTCGTTATCAGAGCTTGGGAATTAAACATGAGCATGAATTCTTCAGAGGCGCAATATAAAAGAGTTGGATAATTTTAGAAGGGATCACTCCACCTGTAATTTTAGCTCCCCTCAAAGGCCTCTCTGTCTCTGCCGTTTAGAACTAATCCCTTTTGGAATTTGAAAGCTGTGTTCTCCAATATGTGTTCACAAAGTGGATTAAAGAGACTCAATAGTTCAGGTTTTGTTTTTTTGTCTTATTAAGTGAAACCTGTGAGAGTGATTAGATTTTCCAGCAAAGGGAAGAACGTGAAAAGCTAAAAAACCATGTAAACACTTGCTATTGTGCCGGCAGCAGAAGGAACCATTTTTGACTCTGAAATGACAAATATTTGGCGGCGCGATCGCTGCGGCTGATATTGAAACAGGTTGCAAAATAAATGCCTGCTAATTACGTTACGTCTTGCTATTATTCGGTCTTTGTGCCGGTGAACGCTGATGTGAGAGCGAGAGCTGTGTGTGTTTTTGAAACGCACATAAAAGCAGCAGGTGTGTTTGTGGGAGGGGGTGGATTTCGGCGCGGTGTTTACAGCATTATGTGGCACCTGTGATATCGCAGCGCCGAGTGATTGATTATTCTGACCACGGCGCTGACTGCTTTACACCGATTAGCCTTTGACCTTATAGGTGAGAGATCGCATCAACAGCTGAGAGGATGATAGGTGGGAAACGGGATGGTCCTAATTTACTGTCCCATTATCACAGCCCTGTCAGGAAGGACTGGAGGGAATGAGAGAGGGGGGAGGGACAAAAGGGGGAAAGGGAGAGCTAAACAGAGACAAACAGAGAGAGAGAGAGAGAGGAGAGGGATTAATCAACAAGGTGGGTGGATAAGAGAGAGCGAAGCCACCAAAACACGTTGAGAAACAGGAGCCAAAATTGCACCCTAATTCTGATGTTTATTTTATCAGAGGTGGCAGGTGTGCCGGGTCCACAACCTCGCACTGCTTCTCTGGCCCGTTCTCACTGGCTGTGTGGCTCAACTAGAGATAAGACTGTAAATGAAGCCGGATGGGAATAACACAAACCACCAAAGGAAGCCTCCGGCCAGACAGCCGGACCCCGCTGTTGCTTCCATCCCTCCTCCCTTGGCCACTCATTGTCTCACAGCGTAAAGTCACTCCTTCGTCCCAGTCCGGCTGGATGCATGTTTAGGGACTGTCGATGAAGGAAAATACAGTAAGTCACACTGATTGCCAGAAGGTATCAAGCCACTGGAAGCCCCCTGTGTCTGCCTTATCACACACACTGCTTCAAGCTGGCAAGTTCAAGCAGTGAAGCAAAATGTGGAGCTAAATGATCAAGTCTGACATCAGTTAGCTTTACATCACCTCGGGCTAATAGAAGACATTCAGGATCACTAGGTGTCATTCATCCCTTTGAGGAACAGAAGGTTCGAGAGGAGGATCTCATCAGCAGAGGTCTAATTAGCTGCAGCCTAATGAGCAGAGGTGTCTCCTGGATTTCACTTTCCCCGCGCTCAGTGTCATCACTAATGTTTGTTCCACCTGTGTCTTTGATTTGACAGAAGTGCAGAATATAAAATGTTCCACAGTGCCTTTAATACGAGATTTGCCGGAAACTCCATCACACCTTTGTGATGCTGGTTCCCAAACCCTTTGGCATCTTAATATTTTAACAACGTCTCCTTGTGGAGCATAAACACAGATTATGGCTTTTGTGTGCACACATGTGATTTCAAAGGTGGAGGGACGCAGTGAGCACAGGCACTAATTTTTGTTCTGATTTTCTCAGTTCGAAAGAGGAGCCAAACGCATTGGGTTCAAAAAAACAAAAGGGAGCTTTAATAACGTAAAGCTGATACCAGCAACAGAACAGCAGGCAACAAAACCTGAGAGAGCTGGCAGAGGCAAACACCAAAAAACTAAATAAGAGCAAACCTGAATGGCGCGAGGAACAAAGGCAGGAATGCAGACCAGGAAGACATGCAACAAATGCAGCCAACCTAACAACTGACAGAAAAAAAAACTCATGGACTAAATACACAAGGGACTAATCGCTAATGAAACACTCTGATGTGCGTCGCTTTGGATAAAAGCCTCTGCTAAATGAAACTGTAGAAACACAGGTGATACAGAAAACAGGTGGGAAGAACACAGAGGCAGGAAGTAAAGACAACAAACACACCTGAACAGAGACGCTTTCAACATCAGACAGGAAACAACAAGACTAAAAATTATGATACACAAATCCTCAACAGGGCTTTAGATTTTCCTCTATCCTGCTTAGAACAAACTATAAAACTTACTGTAGTAGTTTAGAGATTTAAAAGTCATATTAGCTATTTATAATTCTAATTAATTCATAATTCTACATATTGGTGTGGTTCTTGTTGCTGATTGCACAGCAGCCGTGGTATAATGGCAATATACCACGGCCTCTTGTACTTTATCGTTTCATTCTAGAATTTATAATTCTCACTTACCTGTCCACTTTTCTTTATCTGTCACGTGCTGGAGCTGCTGCTGTTCCTGCTGAGTTACAGCACACAACATCATTTCTAAACTGAGCATTAGTAGCCAGTGATCATGGTTTTCAGTTCCCCAAATGCTAATGATCCAGTAAACTCTAGAGATGTATAGTTATCATAACACTAATAATGATAAGCTTTATTTACAAAACCATATTACAAATCCTCTGCTTACAAAGGAAAAACAAAATTAAAACAAATCCACAACACCATTAAATGACGATCCAGCTGATAAAAGTGCAATGAATGCCATAGATTGAGCAAATAAAGTACTCAAAATACAATAAAATAAGATAAAAGCAGGAAAAAAAAACAAATAAAACGAATATAACAAATCTGAAGATGCTCTCTGGCTCATAGGGGAGCAGCAATTCAGCAATATAACTAGGAGCTAAACCATGAAGCGTTTCAAACAAGCAGTAGTTATTGCAATGATGTGGTGATTTTAATATTAAAACCTTCTTTTCTGTTTTCAAGAGGAAGATCAAAATGGATTATAGACTTTAGGATAAACTTCATTCTTGTCAACTCATTCTTGACCTTGGAAATAGGAGCTGACAAACCTGACATCAACTTACTCACTTGTTCCAGAGATTTTGAATAAAATGAAAAAAAAAAAAAAAAAAAAAAGCAAAACTGAAATGTCATTTCCACCAGCATTGAAGTCCTTGAGGGCTCAAAGTCGTGGCAAGGTTCCTCATCAGCAGCCGATCAAACTGCTGATGAGGACAATGTGACGTGGTCAAAAGCTCTGAGCGAGGAGGGCGCTTGAGCTGAGGTTTGTCAAATCAGACACATCCATTTTAAAACATTTTCCAAAGGTGGCACGCTACAGATTGATCCACTCTGACCTAACCTATTGTAAAATGGGCAGGAAATCACAGGCTGTCTGTCCATCTGGATGCTTATATATCATTCAGTGTAACCTATAGCTGTCATTACTGTGCAATAACAGGCTGCATCTCCCAATAAGCTATGACATTGAGAACCCCACGCTCACAAACATGCCACAGCAATATCTAACCCATTTAAGCTCCCCCATTTGGATAAGTCCAGAGACGTGTCGCTATGTGTGTGAGCTTCACGCACACTCGGGAGAAAAGACAGTCGCTCAGTGTAGCAGGTGTAAGCACAGACGCACCGACAGCACCCTGGGTTTGAAAGCTGGCTGGTGTGAGGCTGTGTGTGTGTGCGTTGATGTTTTTAGGGGAGAATGGATTTTGCATTAGTGCCCTTGTTTCCTCTTCCTCCCCTCCTTCTCCCTCTCTCTCTCTCTCTTGTCCCTGTATCCCACTTTCTCCCTCCTCCTATTATTCTCATTCTGCACTAGAGGGCCGTCAGTGAACCCTGAATGCATTATGCTGTCTGCTCCATTGTTTGTGCTGTTTCTCTGCGCCTGTGCCCCACTCTCTCCCAATATTTGTTTTCATTAATCACAATGGGTGCCTGCTGCGGGTGTCTTGATGGCTTTTTTGGTCGTCTTTTGTTCCGCAGCGCAGCTTTTGTCTTTAGGCATTGGCTTTCTGTGTTTTTGTTTGCGTGCCTGTGTGTTTGTGCACGTGCGCATATATGCCCACGTGCGAGCGCGTACACAAAGATAGAGTTCGGGAAGGAACAGGACGCCGTGCACGTTTCTCTTTCTTCACACATGGTAATGTATCCCTCACTTTCATGTTTTTCCTTTATCTGGCCTCATTACTGCTGGGTACAGAATGGCTGTTTTTTTTTTTCTGTCACAACGCTGCATGTGCACACACACTCTCTTACAGTTGACTGACACACATATTGCATTTGCAACAGTCAAATATTTTTACACTGAAAATTAATATTCAGCAGATCTATTAAGTCAGAAAAAGTCTTTGGTAAGATGTAGAATATGTGTTTTTTTAATACAACTAACCAAAAGAAGTTGTAGCCTAAATACAATATACTGTATAATAAACAGGTGGTTGATTTTGAATGCACATATATATTTTTAAACAGAACATCTAGGAGCTCAAACTAAACATCTCCTCTCCTCCTGCGCCTCCATTATTGAGGATCTTGTTGGTTTGTTTGGCCCAGACGGGTGGTGTTGCCATAAGGTGGATAAATAAATCATCTCTGAAGAAATATTAAAACTTGTCTGTTGCTTTCCCACCTCCTGCTCTCTGTTCCCGTGCTGCCCGCGTTCTCTCTTTCTTTTTCTCTCATTCATCCTTTTCATTTTTTTTTTCTCATTTTCGTGTCCCTGCCTAACTCCGCTCGCCTCTCTTCCTCTGATGTGTGACTCACATCAGAGGTTTTTACTCCCTTTTTTGTTTTTGTGTTGCCAGGCTCTGTATCTCAGAACACAGAAACACACACACACACACACACACACACACACACACAACACACACAGACACATGCACTCAGGTGCACGGCATCGCTCCACGCCTGAAATGTATAGATTTGCCCACTGTTAAAATTTTCATCTGCTCCACAGGATCAATTCCAATTAAATATCAAATAGGTCTTCTATTTTCTCGCCTTCTCTGGCTGCTCTGCAGTCTCACAGCAGCATGTGGTCCAGAATTCTCTGCTCGCCCCTCTCCCCCCAACCTTGTCTGACTCTAATATTCCTTCTTTCTATATGTCCTTCAATCTCTGTGTTCCTACCAGGGGTTTGTGAGGTATGGTACAGTGGTACATAATAACGATAAATCCTGTGGGTATCCATAGAAGGACGCTGTGTTTCAGTCATACTTTATCAGCCAAACAAACTGAGGTGCAATAGGAGGAAAAAAAAAAAAAGTTGGATGTAGTGAAACGAAGTGTTGTCCTCTGCATCACATACAGTTCAATTTATAAAGCACACTTTGTGCTTTTATGAGTGGAGAAAGCAATGGAAAAATCGCCATTGTTACCTTTCAGGTGCACAGTTAAAGTCTGTAAACAAAGCTTTCACTGACTTTGAGAAAAGTGGATTTGAAAAAGTGGCATCTGGTGGCAGCTCTGCACTTACCTCTTTTCTTTCACTTCTGCACCTGCGAGTTGCATCATGATGAACACAAACCTGCGAGTGTGTGTATCTGTATTCATGTACAAGTGTTTGTGTCTATCCGTATTTACAGTATGTATGAGTGTGTGTGTGCATGGGTGTACTTGAACCCAAATTCAGCATGTGTCAGATGATGTGGCAACAGTGGACCAGGCAGTGTGAAGCCCTTTTATTTATTTATTTATTTTTTTTATCGTACCCAAGGCATTTCTTCTGGATAATAGTGTGTGTGTATGTGTGTATGCCAGCAAGTGTGTCAGTGTGTATCAGCTAAAAGTGGAGCTGATAAGAGCTCTAGGGATATCTCTATCCTCACACTCTTTTCCAACAAGGACCATTCTTCCAAAAATGGATATTGAACATTGAGGCCTTGACCTGATTACATCACCGAAGTACCTGTTGTGGTAATCAGCACGTGAGCTCTTCACTGACAAAGTCAAAAAATGAACCACTTTGAACTTGAGCATAGTTTAGAATGCTTGTTTAAGTTTTGACTCCTTTCTCTAAATCCAGTGATTAGTAAGATTGCATGGCCAAAAGTGGCCAAAAGTATCACTCAGGCCATTATTCACACTCAGGCATTACACACTTAAGTGATGTGCTGCTATTTCAGACTCACCTCTTCTGGGAGGACTTTCCACGAGAGTATGAATTCTTGAATGCTGTCCCTCGACAGGAAAGTTGAGATCATTCTACAAAAATATGACATTTTTACATCAAATGCCAGCATTTTTAGAGTCCTTGCTTTCTACAATATTTGATTCGAAAAATAGTTTGACAATTTTTAGATATTTGGTACAGAACAAACAAATTAGATATAATTGTTAATTAGTGAGCTTTACAGATGCTGGTAGGCAGATTTTGTTAACTTAAGACAGAGCCAGGTTAGATATTTCCCATGTTTATAGTCTTTGAGCTAAGCTAAGATAACCAGCTACAAATTTACTGGACATACATGAGAGCTTCTCAACTAACTCTCGTCAAGAAAGTGAAGTGAAGACTGCAAACTATTGCTTTACAGTATCATTAGGATTAGGCAGCTATTGCATTTGGGTTAAGGTTAGGTAAAGATGGTGGTTATGGTTGATAAAAAAGGCAAATGGCAAATTCAAGTCTGTGACAGAAAGTGACCTCTGGTTTCCTGCATAAAAATCTGTGCTGTGAAAATGCTCTACACACCCATTCACCTTCCTACATATTGGACACACCATTTCTTGCTTTGTCCCTGAATGTTGGCATTGGATGTGAGTCTCGAGGTGCAGATTTGTCCAATCTGGATTTAATTCTGAGGGATACTGGCAGCATACTTTCAGCCACAGGAGTGTCACTGAGGGCGACCACTGATGTTGGAGATTAGGCCCAACACACTGTCTCCAATCCGTCCCAAAGCTGTTGGATAGCACTGAAGTCAGGGCTCTGTGCAGGTCAGTACATTTCTTCCACAACTAACTGGGGAAAACTATTTCTTTACGGACCCTGTTGTGTGCACAAGGGTATTGAAACCAAACTGTTGAAACCACAAAGCTGGAAGCACACTTTTGTTTAAAATACCATTGGATGCAGTCGCATTAAGATTTCCCTTAATTGGAACTAAGAGGCTTAGCCTAAACCTTGAATAACACCCTCAGACAAAATACACTTCAGTATATGGACTGGGATACCATCTAATATGCATCTAATAAGACTGCAGATACTTAATCTTAATCTATAATCTGTAACAGGCATTGTTACATGCATAAACCTAGGAACCAAGCCAAAGAAAAGGCCTATCTCCTCTGCACACACACACACACACACTGTACTTGGCTGTGTAAGGTAGTGGACATTCATAAGTCCCTCTGATCCCCCTGATTAAAGAAATCCCTCCAAGCTTCTAAAAACCAGAGAGAGAGTGTAAGCCTCGAGTGTGAGAGAGAGGCAGTGAGCTCATTCATTTGTGCATGTTATATTATGCCTCAGTGGATTGACCTTTGACTTCATGCTTGCTGTCCTCTCTCTCTCTCTCTCTCTCTCTCTCTCTCTCTCTCTTCCTTCCTCCCTCTGGCTCTCTCCTGGCACATCCTCAATACTATGCATCAAGCATCGGCGCTACAGAGAATTAATGAATTATAAATCCCCCTGGATACATTAACTAGACCCACTTTATATGCCAGGGCTCAAATTACATCAATATACGCTTTCTGCATTTGTAAATGCCTATCAGTTATTGATGTGATGTCATTACCCAAGCAATATCTGTCATGAATGAGCAATATGTGTCATGCAGGGGTATTACCTAATCCTAAACTTGTGTCGATTTTAGCCAGTTGGGGGCAGCAGAACAAGCTGTAAATACAACATATTGACTTATGACATATTATCAGCTTATGCACTGGATATGGATAATATGTTAGCGAACACACATTAGCCTTTCATTTATAGGCCTGATTTTAAGACCAACCTTCACTCTCTTAGCTTTGCTTTGGTCTCCACCAACTACTGAGGTAAATATATTTAACAGCTAAATGCTCCACTACGTTCACCAGTTGCTAACGTTGTCTGTCTGCTATTTGGCACTGGACAGGTAGCATACAGTCAGTTTAATGGAGCTTTTCAGTGCAAACAGCTGCCTGCTGCGACTTGCTGTGGCTTGCAACTCTGGTTAAATGTGATAGTGAACCAAAACAAAAGAAATTAGCTAAAAGACCCCAAAACCCTCTGTGGGGTCAGATGATAATTCTCTGTTTGTTTGTCACTGTGAACAACTGCTTTCATCTACAAATAGTCATGTGATCTAAGATAAGATAAGATCTACCTTTATTTGTCCCACAGTGGGGAAATTTACAATTTACATCTATTCTAAATATCAGAAATATTGAGTAGAGTCATCTTTAAAGAGACACTCACTCAACTGATTAATCAGAAAACAGTATTTCTCTCAATCAATTCACCTTTGACTCACATTAATTAATTAATGAATAAAAAATAGTCAAGTAACATAATGGAATTATGACTTCAATCATCTGAATTCGGCCTTGTAGACTGTGAATTTATAACAGAAGGCTTATTATGAACTGAGAGAGAGGAGTTTAAAAGACATTTGCAAATCAAAAACCTGATCGGAAAAAAAACTCTAATAATATCGCAAATAAGGTTTTATTCTAAATTGTTTCCAACTGTTTGAGGTTTGATTAGTGCTCTTTTAATTCCATCATCTTGTCGCACCCTCTTTTTCTGCAGTGGTGACCGGAGAATTGACACCACTTATCTCGCTGCACTCAACTCTTAATATTTGCATAACAGTAATAAACAGAACGTGACATTAATTTGGCACTTTATTTTGCAGATTTCCTGAAAATTTGGTTAAAATTTGAGCTACATTCGGGTGGAAACCTGGCTTCTGCGTACAAAGGGATTTTTTCCTCTGGTCACCCATTAAAGTGAAGTGAGGTGAAAGATGAGCATGCAAAGCGTAGATCCAGGGATTTGAAGATTGATCCATATTAAAGACTTAAAGTTGGGATGTTACGCTGCTTTGATTTTGACCATTTTATTTCTTTTTCGAGCAAGTCCCACAACTTTGTGGAAGTGAAAAATGAAAATCCCTGGAGTCCACTTTTAAAATTTCGACAGCTTAAAAAAAACAACATAACAACCTGCCTCAGCCCTTTGAAGTTAACACATGTTGACTTCAAAGCAGTCCATATATTTCTATTTAGTTTTAAGACGTTCACTATGCTCGTGCATTGAAATTGCCTCTAAAAATTCCATTCTGCTCGCTCTCTGTCTCGCTCACTGTCTCCCTTTGTCTCTCACTCCTCCCCTCTGATGCAGAAATCCATAGCGTTGTAAATGAAGCTGTGAGGATCGATGCTGCAGGCAGGGTAATGCCGGAGCGCTGCCACCAGTGTATTGCTACAATGATCTAGTGGTTAAAAACACATTCACAAACAGAGAGGGGAAGATAGATCTGAGCCAGCAGCACGCCCACATTGCTCTCGCTGGAGACATCATCAAATTAAACAACAACTATGATGTGTTTCTGCTCTGTGCCCCCGCTACCACACCACCACGTTGTTTCCAACACACACTCCTCTTTTTCCCTCCTGATATTGACAAGAACCTCCACTGGGGTAGATTTATAATGGAATGCATGACATGATTTGTTTCGAGTTTAAGATGAAGGCCAATTAGTTTAACAAGTACGAGACAAATCTTGTTTGACGAAAGTTTATGTCAGGGCATGCGAAACTTATCCGCTGGGAAATATTACGTTTGGCTGGAAGCAGACACACACCTGCACATACAAAAACGAAATATTAAAATATGCTCATGGGGTCCACGGTTTTCAATCCAATTCTCGATTCACATCTAGGAGCACATCTTTTTATTGCATTCAGGAGAAAAATGTTTTCCAGTTCTGTGGCTATTCACCTTTACCTCTTTGATTTTTGCAAAATGGAAAAAAAACCCCACATGACTCCATTGTTACATTGTTAACGAGCATAATGAGGCAACAGCAGCATTGTTGCCAGTTCTAAGCAAGTCGTTGGACGGCCTCCAAGAAAAGATTCCTGGAAAATCTTCCTGACTTTGAATAATTCTCTTTTTGTATCTTTCACCCCTCTCCCTCCTTGACGGCGACCTTTTCGTCTCACCTTGTCTTATTTCCCGTGGGATTAACGTCACTCTACCTCTGTTTCCGTGTTGCCACAGCAGCGCTCTGGATTATGGAGACTCCTCATCCTTACAGTAAACAGCACACAGAGGCACAGATGCTCTCGCACAAACACACATCTATCAGTGTGAGTAATCTTTCCGTGTGCAAACAGCAGATGAGGGGGACTCCTGTCACGTCTGGACGGGGACAATTTATTTACCTGCACGATCACATAATCAACTTCATGCAATTTTTCAGGCTGGTTTGCGGTGAGCCTGTGTCGCGCTCCACATGCATTCATTTTATTTTTATATCGTTGGCGGGCAAAACAATAGGAACAGTTCTGTCTATATATAGCAAAGCCAATGTGCAAGCAGGGTCAAGATGCTGCCACTCTCTGTCCTGCTGGGCAGATTAGATTCCTCATCCCTGCTCACACCAGATCAAAAGCAGCACACAAACATTCTCAGCTACACTTTTTGCTGCTGGCTGTGCCGAGGAGATGCGCGATCACAGCCCCCCGGTCATATAAGCACAGAGAGAAACAAACCGTGTTTTATAGCATCACTGTCATCACGGCTGTTGTTTGTGAAGTTAAACAGCAGGTTGACCAGCAGGGACCGAGGCCGGGAGCAGACCTTATCACACCGAGCGTCCTATAGTGTCCGCTGGCATACTGGGCATTATGAACACAAGACTTTGACTTGAGCCATGGTCTGATCCTTGTCTCAAATCCAGTGAGCAGCAAAGTCAACAGGCGATGGGAGCGGAGATAGCCAACTATGGGGAGTGTCAACAGGCCGCTCGGCTCTGGATAAAAGCTCTGTTTGTTTGGTGAGGCTGAGCCCCTCTCTATTCATCTGCTCTTGGCCTTTCTTCTACACTATTTTGGACCCTCGGCTGAACACGACAGATTATGTCTGATCTCGCAGGTATTTCAGGTCAGTCATCCCACCGCTAGATTATAGCTAAAGCTCATATTCTCAGCTCTGCACTCTACCTTAATCACACTCCCCCTCGCTCCACCGCTCTCCCTCATTCAGTGATTTTCATCCCCTCCTGTGCCTCTCACGCCGACCCTGCTGATTAACATTTTCGACGCAAATGCGTGTTGTTCCAACAACACAGAGTGGCGAGTGCTTGAGATGTAATTAGAATTAAGGATATTGATCACGCAGGGCCAGACGATGGCGGTATAAATAATAGCTAGCATGAGTAAGTGAAGGCGATAGGTGAGCTCTCTGTGATTTATGTACGGACTCCCGTGGTCCGCAGCATAAATCACCAACAGCCATGTTCTTATTGAGTTATGAAGGCCCACAGTTGCAGCAGAATAATGGCCAACTCGATGTCTTGTGTGTGTCTACTCAATCCATAAGATAACACCCGTGGACCAATGAGCAAGCAGAGGTGTGTGTTCTGTTGTACTGAATTAGTTTGTGGTACTGGATTATGTATTCATCAGATTTTATGTCACTATGGAATAAAGGTCCACAGAGTATGTGTCTGTGGGCTTTTTTAGTATGCGTAAGATAAAATTAGAGCCACCCTCATTACCCTGCTTATGTTTGACTTTTAAATGAATGTCACAATATACTATATACCTGCCATCATAGATCTTAGCATGTTGACCTTTCTTAAAATAACAATTTGAGTGTCATTCCCAAGATGTGATTTATAGAAGAAACATTCAATTTAATTTAATTAGATTTAATATTCTTCAGAAATAACTGTTAACAGAAGAAAAAAAATGACTGCTTGAGTGTGTTCAAAATATGCTGCTTTGATTTGGAGGACAGGAGCAATAATCTCTGAACAATTTGTACCAATACAACCCGAGCTTGACAACACAATTTGAGGTCCACTTACTCGCTCAATCCAGAGCTTTTGACCACATTACGTGGTCTTCATTAGCAGATGAAACTGTGTCTAACACACACCTCTTTGACTGCTTGTCCGACTTCATACTTGGCCTTTGAGACACTAGTTGAGAAAACAATCCCAAGGGACACTCACTTGGTTGTTCCCTGCAGTCCCTGTCAACAGATGGAGTTTGTTGAATTCAAAATGTCTTGTGAGGACCATGTTTCCTGATAAGAGGACTCTTGTGGTCATGCAAATAATGTCTCTGAAGAAAAGGCAGAAGTGGTATGACATTGTTATAGCACTGCAAAATCTCTCAAGGAGATGGTTGGTGTGAATGGCTGGGCTCACCAAGTGTCTGTCTTTGGCACAGGAAACTCTGGTTTGTGTCCCATCTCCTACCAACGGTCAGAATTTCTTTTTCCCCAGCATGCATTGTCCATCTGTCTGTCAGTTGTTTTAATCATGACATACAATCTTGCATTTACCCCAACTAAGTTCTTAAAAGTTGCTTAAACCTGGCTGGAGCTTAACCATAGAAATGAGTTGTTAAAAAAAAAAAACATCTTTATAAAGTCATTATGGTTCAAATTGGAAATCTCTGTGCAGTGGTGTCAGAGTCAAAGGTGCACTTGCATACATATGAGTAAGTTTGCAAGGTCATGACAAACAACCTACTTTTAAATTTTAGTGTGAAATCTTGAAAGAAAGGTTTCTGAACTCAAATCTTAATCAATTTATCACAATTATTTCTTTACATTTTAAATGTGAATTTTGCTATTTGATCCCAGATTTTTAATGTTTTAATGTTCTAATGTTTTAAAACCAGGCTTCCAGGTGCTCATATAGCTCTCATAATAATTTCTTACCCCTTAGCCCTACTGAAACACAAATTTTACATCCATAAAAGTGAACACCATAAACCGGTAGAGGAGGTAATATTTAACCTGCTGAAAGTTTAAATGGCCTTTAGAATCTTGTTATTTCTCTGGACAGGAGGTTGTCTTTACAGTTGGCAGGCATCTAGTTAGAGTCCCTGCAGTTTGTGCTGCATCTTTCACACCCTCCTCCTAAGTGACACTAAGCCTCAGCAACAGGGGAGGGTTTTTAACAGGGCCCACGAACAGCCATTACCCTGAGTCTCTTAAGTGCTGTCTGTATGGTGCGCTGACAGATCAGTATCCCCCCTCCGCTACTGTGTCGCTGCCATCGGCAGGGAGAAGGAGATTTCATCCAACCTGATCAAGCATGGGGAGGAGAACAAACAGCGCTTCAGACAACACACATCACAAGCAAACACGCGCCACAACAGAGAAGCGCTTTTGTGCTAGTGTGTCCACCTGTTTGTGTGTGTGTGTGTTTACTGGTGGTGATGTTATCTGTCTTTAGTATGAAGCACTCACTTTCTGTTCAGAACAAACACAGCAGTGCGGGGCAGCTTAGGTCAGCGTTGACTGCTCTCCTCCATCTCAAATTCGCTATGTGTTCCAATGACACACACACACACACACACGCACGCTCACGCACAGGGCTGCCTCCCCCTCAGCACGCCGGCTCTCTGGGGCTGTGCAGAGAAAACCTTTCATCAGACACACTCGAAGGGAAAATATTTTAGCCCTAGAGGAGAACAACAGGGGCTGCGGAAATTGATTTTGATTTGAAAGTGACGGCAAATAATGGGGCTTGGAAACTGTCCCTGAATTTGAATCTGTTTCTCATTCCAGAATGTAAATGACCCATATCAAGACTTTTGAGGGGTAAACAGGTCTGAATTCCAGCGCACAGCGGCAAGGGCACAAGGTAACATATATGTACAGCTGCACGCATGCATATGCTCATATGCACGCACAGATACACAATTCTGGGCTGGCAGACACACACACAGCAGCAATGGACACACAACCAGGCATGTTTTCGATAGAAGCATTACTGTTTGCACAGGTCAGTGAATGCCTCTTTATCTCTCAACATCTTTTAGACCTGCAATAATAAAAAGAGGTGGCCTTAAAGGTCATAAGACAAGGACGTTTGAAGATCATGCTCGTGCAGATCAGCATTTTCTGCAGCGTTTCCACACAGATTCTGAGCTCTGGTACGTTTCCAGTTGCTGCATGATGGGTAATTTGTGTTGAGGACATCCGCTTCTGTTTCACATATTTTTCTCGACACGGTTTTAAGCCAGTCTGAGCGGTAGTTGTGTTCAGGCTTTGGCTCTGAAAATAGGCGCACACACGCACACACACAGACACAAAAGCATATGCAAGTGAACACATACACCTGCCCACCGACAAATGCAGTATGCAAAAAAAAAAAAAAAAAATCAAAAAATCTCAACAAAATTGAAATTCTATTAATGTCTGCAGCTCCTTTGCAGTAATTGAATTGTTGAAAAACAATTTCAGCAACCAAATCACAATTAGTAAATCCAAACCCAGACTCCCTCTAAAGCCCACCTCCAAATACATCTTTTCGCTGCTGTCAAGTTGACAGCTATTTAAAAAAAATGGAGTTGCCAAATTATACATCATTAAATTCAACAAATTAATCATGATTTTCAGTGACAATAGTGTGGTGTAATAAAGGAAGACTGACAAACAAAGCCGGGCGCATCAGCACTTCCAAATTAATAGTGACTGACACCAACACCCCCACACTTAATTAATGGGAAACAAAACACAACAAGAACATCCATCTAGATACAAGCAAACAAAGAATGGGTCGGCTTGTGTCATTCTACGTTTGCTGCCCGCTGACAGCGAAATGTAACACTGAGATTGATAGTGTTTGCGTGTGCGCGCGCACAGGCGTGCTCAAATGTTGTTTTTCTAGACTGCGATCTCTTAAGCAGACACCAAACACGCCCCGAGCCCCTGACATTGAGTTTATAAGCAGACATTATTTTTAGCGTCGCTGTCATGTTTCTCGGAGTGACAGCTCCTAAAAGCTTCCACAGGCAAACCCATCTCCTTTTGCACTCTAAAGCCATGTCTTCTTAACAGCGATGACTGGGCTATTATCTTACAAGATGAAAGCTGACGCGCTGCTTTGCTTTTCATTTCTGCAAAGACCGTTGCTCTATAGCTGAGCGTTTTGATGTTTGATTTGTCCTCTCATTCCTGCCCGCCGTGTGGCCACGGTCAATATTCGGCGATCATAATAATATCCGATCGTCGGATGTGAAGTGACTTTTCTATTTTTTTTTACCCCATTTAAACCGCACTTGGTCGTGAAAGGAATAGCGTACAAAAGGACAGAGAGAGGGGGAGAAAGAGGTCGGGGCGGCGTTTTAGAAAACCACTCCGGAGAAACGGGACACTCCCAGGCACTTTGTCACATCAATTAGGAATTCTATCTGGGCAATGGGATCATGGCCTGCAGGGCAGTCGACAGGACAGCCATTATATATCTTGCTGGTGTGTGTGTGTGTGTGTGTGCATGTCTATATGTTTTTTTGCACAGACAGAGTGAGGAGGAAAGAGAACTCATCCTTTGACCTATCAACTTTGCCTCGCTGACCCCTGGGAAAGCTAATTTCAGCCTATGCTTCGCAGTAGCCTTAATTGCTTCACATTGCTAATTTCCGCTTCGCCGACAACGAGCGGAGGCGGTCGGTGTCCTCTCTTCCTCTCTCTGTCTCTCTTTCTCACCGACAGTCAGTCAGGCAGTCAGGCCTCGAGGCTGTCAGAGGGGGAACAAAGTGACTGGGTGATGAGCCAGACGCCCGTTGTCTGATCACATGGACTGATGCTGTGCCAGACACCACAGCCACTGGCTCACTCAACAAGGTTCCTCTCACAACAGAGGAACGTACTACCGACCTGGGCCTTTTATACTTTTCCTGTCTTCTTCTTCCCCCCCCCCGCTTCGGTCTGTTTCAATCTTTCCCATCTGCTGGTTCCTCTTTTTTCTCCCATCTGTCCCTCTCTGTTTACTCTCTTTCTTTGCATTTGCAAACACTCTCTTGTTGTTTCCTCCAGCGGTATTTAAATGTTACGGAGGTGAAAGGCGCTGAGCTGCAGTCATCCCTCTCTTCCTCTCGCCTTCCTCTTTTCTTAATTGTTCTCTGAGTGAGAAGGTGGGCTTCCTGCTGCTTGCAACATTACGGCGACGCACGGAGACAAGTGTACTACCTTTATGGGGAATCAGCATTTTTAAAAAGGCAAAAAATGTGAGTGCAGACGACTGTGCAGAGCATCCCCCATCCTGTGGCAAAACTGTAAAGACGGTGCGATACAGAAACACACACACACACACACACACTTGGAGAATGTCATCCACTGGCATTGTTTTGCAGACTTACAGTACATTTGTGTCTAGTCGGCACCCACTGCTGCACACTGCTCTGACAGCCCTCATCTATAGTGAATCAAATCCTCTGAGGTGTGTGTACGAAACAACTATATTTTTGTTCTATGAATAAGCTGACTTCCCCTCAGATTTGTAGCTCCCAGCTGCAGTAGGCTATGTATAAATCAATGCCTTGGTGGGCTTGAGAGGGAGCAGTTATATTTACTCTGTTTCCTAGCTAGCAGCACTAGCTGTACTAGGGGGTAAAGGAATTCGATACACACCACTGGAAGGCAAAGGCTTTTTCACTCACACACAGGAATGGCAGTTCTGCTGATAGGGATAGACTAATGAAGGAATACCAGTCCAGTCAGGCAAGAAAGCACACTCTGTAACACATCAACAGAAAATAAAACTGATTTCTGTCATGCACCACAGGAGGAGGAGTGAGAAAAACTGAATTGTATACATGCACGCACACTACACACTACACACACACACACACACTACACACGCACACGGTGGCATCAGATACTGGCAGCCTGGCATTCGTCCTCACAAATGCCCCCCCAAAAAATCTATCTGATATATTTGAATTTTAATCTATAGCGGTTTATTGATTCAGATAAAGCACTTGTGTGTTTCTGCTCTTCATTTGCAGTCTGTGTCTGCAGCGCTGAGCACTGGATTAAGGTTGATGGCGATGAATTATACATGCCGTCTGAAATGTAATTCTCTTCATTAGATGACAAATCTCTTGTTTGAATATTGCATACTGTGGTAATAATACTGCTTTTATCATTGGCCACTGGAGTTGCGGGACAGAGGAAAAATAGTCTTGTCATCACTGTAATGCACCGCTGCTAATTCATTAATTCAACCACCGAATTAAAGTTAAATCAAACGCAGTTGTTGCTACATTAATCCTAACATAAGAAAACACGCAATGTCGGTTTATCTCGAGTGAAGAATCGCATGTGTGTGCGTGTCTGTCTGTGGACTTTTTGTGTTTTGTGCGTGTTTCTGTTGGCCCTGAGAAATGAGGGCTGGGCCTGGTTAATAATAGTGGCCGAGAGGGTCTGTTAGCGTAGCCCACTACATCACTCCTTAGCAGGGAGACATCTCCAGGGCTCCATGCCGCCGTGATGGAGTGTTGGAAGGGGAGCAGACTGGTACAGAGAGCCGGTGATGGAAAGGGGATCGGAGGATGGATGCTGGAGGACAGATGAGTTTCAGGCAGCAGGGAGGCAGGGGAGTGAACAGTAGGGCTCTTTTTTTTTGTTCTCTTTTCTTTCATCTCTTTTACAAATACACAGGATCTGATGTACCACCGACTGTCCTCGGGTAGACAGAAGGCTGTACCTGTTTTACCTTCCATCACAAGTCTGGTTGTGTTCGGCTTTGAAATCTCTCTGTACTGTAGCCTGTGTGTTGATGATGATTGAGAAAAGGTTTTAAAGTTTGACGTCTGGAAAATATGCTAACTTGCTTTCTTGGCAAAAGTTAGATGAGAAGATTGATGCCACTCTCATATGTGTCTGCTAAATGTGAAGCTGGAACCAGGAGATCATTAGCTTAGCTTAGCAAGCTAATGATCTCTAAACTGAGGATAGTTGTAAAGTTGAATAATTAATAGATAATTTATCTTGTTTGTGTAATTCATACAAAAACCAATGTATCTTCTTTAAAAAATGGACAAATTTGTTTCTCCCATTCTTCATGCTAAGCTAAGCTGGTTCTAGCTCAAAAATACAAAATATGAGAGAGGTATTAATTTTCTCCTGACAAGCAAGCAAATAAATCCCACAATGTATTCCATTAAAGGAAAAAAATGTAATATCGGGAAGTACGTGCATTTCTTGCTGATAGTAAATATGAGACTATTGCCAGCAGGTGGCTAGCTTAGCTTAGCACAAAGAAATGGTCTGGTACATAACCCCCATTAAAATAGTGGCTTGTTGGTGTAATACTTTGCTTTTTGTATGGATTTCCTTTGGACAGACCTAAGCTAGCTGTTTTCAGTGTTTGTGCTGGGAATACGTTAGCCAGCTGCTTGTAGCTTCATACTTATTGTAGAGACCGACTATACTTATGAACAGTTTTGATGTACTTTACTTAACAACATCCATTTTATGTTACTTAATACTTCAACTGCACTACCTTTCAAAAGGAAACATGGTAAATTTTACTCCATTACACACATTTAATTTCTGTAGTAATTACAGAAAACATATCATACGAGTATAAAATACAACGCATTTTCAAGATCTGTGGCTCCTTGTCATGTTTCAGATGTCTGTGAGTTGTTAGCTCTTCCACCAAAGAGACATTTCCTCTCTAAACTTGTCACATGGTTTAATTACAATAACCGCTCAAATGAGCCAATGATGAGAAATGAGTCCAAAAATGGAAAATAGATTTGTGTGTCAGGTCTTTGTATTTTCTTATTCCCCCCTCGTGACCCTTTGGGGGTACCTGACCTCTAGATTGGAAACAATTTAACCGAACTACCTAATTGTATTGTATTGAATTGTATGAATGTATAATTAACTGTAAATGTCCCCGTTGTGGGACTAATAAAGGAATATCTTATCTAGGAATATCTTAATTTTATACAAAGCTGTTAAAATTAGCTTCATCTTGAGCAGCCACACTATAATGCTGTTTACACACTGATGCATCAGTATTAACAATCTAATAATGTCATAATAATATCAGTCATGGAGGTCATTCATTGCAGAACAAGTACTTTGACTTTTGACTAATTTTAACTAAAAATTGTAAATATTGTACTCTAAACACCAGCCTGCAATCGCCAATGGACCAATGGATTCGATGATGCCTGCTGTCAATACACAATATTAACACAACAGTAATGTCCCCCTCCATGTAGATACTTTGTCCGTCTACTTTAACCTCATGATTACGAGCCACACAAAAGTTCAATACCACCCAATCGGAAGCTGTGTTAAAGTAACGAATACTAGCCAATCACAGCACAGGAGGGTGGGACTTGGCGAAGAACTGGTGAGGGAAAAGAAGGATGAGGAGCTTGAGCAGAAAATAGCAATAGGTTAGAGCCCAGAAGAATACAAATAAGAAGATAAGTGGGTGTATTACCCATGATGCATGTTTCCATACTAGAATATATTAGGTGTGAAATTCAAAGAAAAAATATTTTAAAATGAGTTATATCATTATGACAGGGTGCCCATTAACCCCTAAGTATGTTCATGCCTCAGGACATCTATATTACAACCTGTCATTTCATTCAATCAAGCACTCAGCTCCCTGGCACTCTTCAAATTATTTGTTTTTAACTATGATGTGGTGTCAAAATGCCAAAAATGACTGAAAAAAAGCATAGTTTTTCAAATGTTTGTGTTGTGTTTTGGCCTCATGATGGAATTGTTGTCTTACTGTTACTTTGAATAAATAGAGATGCAATAATGGAAAAGTGTGTTTAGATCAGCTTAATATCACAGTAACATGATAGTGCAGCCACCCGGGTGTCAAATATAGTGCAAATATGTACCTGAGGCTTATCATCATCATAACACATCATGAAACATATCATGTGAACACTATAGTATCGGTGTAAAAATGTATGCAACATGTTATGCAATATGTTTGAAGTTAATGACTCACCCCCGCAGATGTGGGTTATGGAAAAACAATTAACTCGTTAAAGAAATCTCGCCAGATGGAGGCATCATTTCATTATCATAATGTGGACATATTTATAGACAGAAGCACTGTAGCATATGTATGGAAATCAGTTCTGCCCAGAGGTGTAGACTGAAATGCACAGATTGCTCGAACATATAGAAATATGTGTAGATTGGAGAGAGTCCAAGATTTTAAAGTCATAAACAAGAAAATACAAGTACATTTTTGTTAGTTAGTGTTTTTCCTCAGCTGCTGTCAACATGTATCTGTACAGCAGAATATTCTTGAAGTAACCAGCTCCTTGACATCCCTGTCAAAATTGAAACATTGATTGATGAGGTCTTCTGGTCTTTCTCGAACCTGTCTGTTTCGTCTTGTGTTGTGCTTTGTTTATTTTCAGCCGTCTTTTTTATCAGCTGTTGTGAAAGTAGAGAATTGAACTGAAGACAAAGTCTGGCCGACGAAACGGGAGGAGTGTCCTGTAAAGGATGACTGCAACAGACCAGAGACTGAGAGCGAGGCCAGGCGCAGAGACTTAACAGAGAAAACAATGAATAGAATATTGTGTGAGAGAGAATGAACAGATTTGTATGGATGAGACTGAATGCGGGGAATTATGTGAGGTTTTGAATAGATTCCTCTAAACCAAGACTGCAGTGGGGGAGGATCGAGGAGCCGCAATGATTTGATTTTTTTTTTTTTTTGACACTGATTGAACACTATGCTTGTCTGAGTCACTTTTTTTTTATATTCACCAAATGCAGCTCATGTCATTTCTCTTTATCAGCCGAGAGCTGATGGTGATGGATAATATCATTTGATGGATACGCCGAGACCTCGGCGCTGAGGTGTGGCAGGAGACGCGAATGTGACCCTCTCACACAAATCTCCTCACCACACCGCCAACCTGCTCCACCTTGATGCCCCCCTTCAATATGCTCTCATTTTAGATAATGAAAGAAGTCTGAAGGGGGAAGCCACTGCAGAGATCACTGATCCACTCTAAGTGAAAACCTATACTCAAGTTAATGTGAATACCCTCAGGGGACGAGGACTTCTAATTGATTAACCACATTACCCGGATAAGAGTTGAACTCTCCTGTATGAGAGCAGCTCAATATGGGCATCCACGAGTGTTCAGGAGATATATGTAATGAACATTTTTTTTCATTGCAGCATCTGCTTTGGACTGTACTGCAGGCGTTTCTTGTGTCTCTGGATATACAGGCTCAATCCACTAGAGGCAGTGTTGAATCAGAAATTTCTTGCAGCTCCAGCCAGGTTGTCACAGCGGTTGGAGCATGAAAAAAGCATCATGGGAATAACGCTGCAGCACAGAATGGGTTCAACACACACTCTCTCAGAGTGGAGACAGGTGCATGAGGACCAGCTCTTTCCTGTGCTGAAGGATAAAACCTCTTCATCAGAACACAATGGGCAGAGCTGATGCAGAACGTTGCCTCACTCTTATTTATTAGAGATTTAAAACACAACTGGATGACTTTAATTCGCTTCAAACATTTTCGGTTCATAACCTTTTTAGGGGATTTGCATCTTTCCCTGTAAACATTGCATAATCAAAGTTCGGAAGAATATAATTTCAATTATCAGTGTTAAGCTTTAAAAAGCATTCCTTTCTCTTGCTTGCAGTGTTGACACAGACGCCGCGGTGATTAATAAAATTTGTCCTCCTTTGAAGATGCTCATGCAACCATCCTCAGCGCTGTGAAACAAGGCGCCACAGTTCAAAATGCTCTTTGATCTTCCAGTGTGAGACAATACAGTGGCGTTCTGAAGAGGAAGACACAGAGACCTGGTGGGAGATACTTTGGCCCTTAAAATCCAACAGAGACATTTTACGCTGCTTGTGTTATCGTAAAGCTTGTACCGCAGTGTATTCAGAGTCCGACCTGCATGCAAATACGGTGTCCTTGGGGAGGTTATAGTATGTACTCAGGGTGTCATCATAAATGCTGCTTTGAAATACTGAAAATTACCTTGGGTTTTGCAACATTCTACACACAGGTAAGTGTCAAAGAGTCAGCTGGAGTTCTTTGAAGATGAAGTCTTTTGAGTATGAAAAACCTTATCCTCTGTAGACTTGAAATGTGGCTGTAATAAGTACGTAGTTTGCTTCTTGGAAAAATGAAGCTGCAGGTAGCTCAGATTCACTGTGGTATGATTTTCCAATTCTCACCACCTTAAATAGTCAAACAAAACAAGCTTAACAAAATTGAATTTTTTTTTCCAAAACAAGCCATTTCCATTTAAATCTTATCATAAGTCCAGTTGAGCTCATGGCTTGTCTGTTGGTTTGGCAATGGTGGAAAGTAACTACTTAAATTTTCTCCACTATTGTATTTAAGTAGAATTTTGAGTGAATTGTACATTACTTGTGTATTTCTTTTTACTACTTTATTTTTCCACTCCACATTGTTGTTATTTTCCACTCCACATTGTTATGAATTGGCCAATAGTCAGTTTAATCTAATATATATATAATAAAACACAAGTGCCAAATGAGCAATTTCACTTTTGATACTTTAAAGCCGGGGTTGGTAACATTGGAGAAACCAGTAAGAGTCGATTTTAAAAGTATCCAACTAAAAAATCCCATCTCCTCCCTTCAGGCCTCCCTCCGGTGTCATTCCCCGAAAAAACATGAACACACACTGTCTGACTACTGATGGAGGACGAGTTCACAGGCACAGAGCGCTGGGGAGAGGAGCAGTGATGAGAAGACAAATACATTATAAATACATAAATAGACAACTGCCACAATCATATAAGCACGAGCAAAATAGCCGTCAGGAACGCACCTCTCTGTCTGAATCTGAATCGGCCTGCAGATACCACTGGCTGCTGTGGGGGTGTTTGTGGCACTGGTTTAGCTTTGCAGCAACTCGCGCGTTCTTCAGAGGGGCGAGCCACTGCTAACTGACTGCCTCATGTTTCATTCACATCCAAGAAAACATCAAACATTACCATAATAAATGAGCCAGGACCAATAACGTGTGACCAATTGAAGAGAAACTCTCAAGTGCACAAACCAATACAGGCTTTACCACTTCAAGCCCGAGACCACAATGTGTAAAGGATTTTTATTTCTTTTGACACCGTGTCTACAGAGGGTGGCTTTGAATACAACAGAGAACATCAAGGTGAAAGAATGTTTGACATTTTTCAGTGGGGGTGAATTTATGTTGTAAATGCACCCACTGTAAATCAAATAAACATTTTGGCTTTCATAACTTGCACTTGCATGAGCAGAACAAAAAAAAAAGCCGCCCTACCTGCGAAGCTGTTGACGTTGTTAGGTTATGTTGTCACGCTGCAGTGTTATGACAGTGCCAGATGAACTTTTGTCCACCTATTCCCTGGTTGGTTTTTAAGCTTGCCCACAGACCATGCCCTTTTTTATGGGCTTGTAGATTGCTGGGAAACACATCAATCTCCTGTGGGTGCGATGCTGTATGTCTTCCCCCTCCGTGCCGTGTGACCCCATTGCCCTTCCTCTAGTGTCCACTGGGTTGCTCATGTCTGGTTCCTGAACCTCCGCTGCTCTGGTTATTAAAGAGCACTGGGCGATATCCACCCTCGTCTTTCCGCCTTTCTTTCTCTCTCCATCTGCCCTCGCTCACTTTGTTTCTGCCTCTTCCTCTCTCAATTTCTCTATTTCTCTGTTCATTCACCTGGAATAGGACTGGCGATCGCTGTTGTTCTCTTCCTGTTCCCGCTGCCGCTGCCCCACTGAGTCGCAGAAATCCCAATATTCACCGCTTACACACCTACGCTACCTGCACAACCTGTAAGACAATTACCAATGGGAGGTTTTATTAATTGAAATGTATTTATAATTCTCATCAGTAATCACGGTCCCTTTCCTTTGTTCTTGTTCCATCAGTCACAATGGAGTGTGGCAGGCTGGCCCACAGGTAGAGAGGTTGACTAATTAATGAGTGAGAGGTTGCTTTTTCATTCCGCACAGAAGGATGTGCTCCAGCAATGAACTCGAATAAAGCTGATTCCTCTCTCTGTAGTGTTTTTCCTCTTCCTCAGGCAGCTAAATTTCTAAACCTGTCAACTGCTGCAGGTGGAAAAAAAACATGACGATGTGTTTAAAGGGATTGTTTATTTACTGAATTATAACAATACAAAAATATGAAAATACTGTTTTAAACCTGCTCTGCTCAGTATTTTGATATTAACAGTGGATCACACGACTACTTGTATGTGAAAGAAGTTGCTTCCAGTGACCAAACTTTACAGATAGCCCCAGCTCTGGGGTGTGTTTTTGTGTCTTTACGCTCAGTGTTTTGGTTTTCTTTTCTGTTTTGGTTCACCGCTCTCACCAGTGTCATTTTAAAGCTGCAGCAGGCTGATTTTATGCTGCCTGTCTGGCACCGAACAGCAGATAAAGTTGGTGACAGAGCTGAAAGAAGAGTAAAACACGGACTTGCATTCATCATGTGACCACCATTGGGGTTGAATAAGCCACTGTTTTCGAACACTTTTGCAATGTCAACTTGTTTCTGCTGCCCCCCAGTGGCCAAAAAATGGTTAATGCAGCTTTAAGTGATCAAACGAACTTATATCCTATCATAACTCCATGTACAGTATATAAACAGTCTATCAGCATACACATTAAGTCAAAATGATTAAGGACTTTCTTGTCCGTAAATTTTACTTGGATCTCTACATTTGTATGATATGTATGATATGCTGTATGATACCATAGCTTCTTTAACTAAAGACATACATATATGTTGGGGTGTGTATGTATGCGTGTGTGTGTGAAGCATGATTTTAGAAACACAGGATGCTGTATAAAACATAAATGAAAGCAAAATGCAATTTTTTGCAAATGACCTGTGATTACCAACAGTCTCACCTTTTGTTTGAACTTCTCTCCATCCTTGCTTGCGAATGAGCCTTTCCAGGATGAACCTTTCAACCCCAATCATGATACTATCACCTGTTACCAATGAACCTGATTACCTGTGGAATCAGTCCACAATTTTCACAGTCTTTTGTTGCTCCTGTCCCAACTTGTTTGAAGTACGTTGCTGACATCAAATTCAGAATAGGCAGATATTTACAAAAATCAATGAAGTTGATGAGGTCACACATTAAATATATTGTCTTTGTATTTTCAATTGAGTATATGTCAAAAGGATTAACAAATTATCACATTCTGTGATACAACTTTTTTGGAATCAGGTTGTACCTACATGTCTACCATCCAGAGAATCAGGTCAGCGTCATCCTCTCAGAGAGAAGCTGAAGCCTCCACTTCAGTACCATCATGAGTTGTTACAACACCATTACAGCACTCTAGCGCTAATGATAAAGCTCAACATTTGGGAATTCTGTAGCCTTTTACTTACTTTATTGTATTTTGATGTCTATTTCATATTGCAGTTTTCACTTAAACTGCTTCCCATTACCCACGCTGACATGATGTCAGTGCAAAGTTTTAGCTGCCATTTGGTGCCTAATTTGTGTACAAACTGTTGATTTCTATGTGATGACAGTCGCCATTACTGCGGCTGTTTTGCTGGATTTCATCCTGAAAGCTGTTTTCGTTATGAGGATGTTGAAAGTTTAGAGCCAGGTTTAACATGATCTACTAATGAGCAGCGACGGTAAGTGTGATGAGCTGGAACAGTTGATCCATAGAAAACAGTGTGCAGCTGTGGTTTACACTGTTGCCGTGCTCACGTCAGTGTGACCCTGTTCAGACATTCAGACAATAAAAACAAACATTTCAGGTGATCGAATAACAACCCGGTGGCAAAAAGTAAAGGGTGTAAACAAACCCAGAACGCATTGAAAACCTGATCACCCAAATCACATTCGGAGACGAGTGTGACCTCATTGTTAGTGTAGTGTGAACACACAGTATATGCGTTTTATGTTTTATTAGGCTACTTCTTGCCTCGAAATGCTGTCTGCTTGCGGATAATATGCGCTTGTAAAATCAGCCAAGTGTTGGTAGCTGGATTGTATGCTGTGTAAAATCCTCCCTTTTATGTGCACAGCTACAGTTTCCTTTTTTGCAGCCCAGCTCCACCAAGGTGCCGTTAATTAAAAAAAAAAAAAAAAAAAAGTTCCTTCAACCAGCGGCGCTGCTCGTCGAGCTCATCGAGCAAACTGCTTCCCTCCTAACCCCCCTCGACGTTTGGCTGAATGGAGCAGCTTTTGATTTTATAAGGATGTCAGTGTCGCTGTCATCAGATTAAGCAAGGGATTGCTTAAACTGGGCCTTTGTCAGGTCTCCCTCTCAGTCAGTACCTTTTAATGAAGATCTTTCTGTCCTAATAGAGTCCTCCTGTACTCCCATCAATTCAACTGCTCTTAACCCCTCCTCCTTATTCTACCCACCCTTTCCCCACACACCCCTCCTCTCTCAGTCTCTCTCTTTCACTCCTCTACTGTTTTAATTGCTTGAAGGTCATTGACAATAATGTGACAACTTATTAGAAACCCCATCTGATGCCACTGATTTTATACCTCACTTTGCCACAGTGCTTGGTTTCCAGGCAATTACTGAGCATGCTATTTATTAATTTCACGGTTCACAGAGCATCACACGCTATAAATAGTGAAGGATGATAGCTCAGTCATTCACAATGTCGGTGGCTCTTATCGATTTTGAGTGGTGGGATGGAGCCTTCATCTTTCGGGGCCTAAATACTGGGAAGTGGAAATGCACAGCGGGAGAAAGCAACAATTGCAGAAATGACAGTTAACATCAGGACATAAGAACCTGTTTAAACACCCATTTTGCTGATACGCGTGTTAAAAAATGTCATGATTGTAATTACACAGAGAGGGAAAAAAAGTAACTGCACGGCCTGCCCTTTTTATTTCCACAGGAATCCATTTATCGCCAAAGATAGCTGACATCCCCGTACAAGTGTTATACAGCACTAACAGTACAAGTACCGAGACCAATTATGTGTTGTTTCCTTGAAGCAAGACGAGAGACTAGCAGCTCTGCAGTTCGCCATGCTGTTCTTCCAAAATACTCTCCCTGTGCCAAAGTAATGTGTCTCTGTGTTACGGCAACCATTTAACCTGTCAAGGCAAGAGTTCAGTGTGTGTTTGGAAACAATCCAATAAATTAGAAAGAGACAAAACCACAGCCAAGAAGTTTGACTCAGACATCTTTTGCTAAACACACAAAATTGTCCATCCCTTCCTGAAAAAAAGCAAAAATAATAATCCTGCCGTGCCATATGCTATGTTGAATTTTCAGTCTTTTTTCCGAAGCTCCAACACCAGCCCAAATTGAATTTCTTTAAACCTTTTAAGATGTCGTTTGAATTAGCACGACACGCAAATAGACATGTTTGTTTTCCCCCGAAGAGTCCTCAAATGCTTATTCCACACAGCCTCCAGCTTTCTCTTTTCAAGTCTCACTTCACATGAGTGGCTCTCTCACATCGGCAGCTCGGCTTCTGCCTGAAGGTGTGAAAAAGGCGAGGGAACATGCACAAGACTTTGACCTTTAAAGTCAACAGCATAAATGTTGACTCTGACTGTCACTGTTGTCTTGTTATCATCTCCGAGCCACAACACGGAAACCGCTGACGTCCTGCCTGACGTATGGGTTTGGGCACAGGCCGTCGAGCTCCTGTATTCTTAAGAGCAGCACAGGATGCTCGCACATGACGTGAGGCAAACAAAATCAGAAATTAAGTCACTGAAAGGTTGCACGGTTCAAGGTTTTTTGCATGTCCCTCCCATCAGGATACAGCCCCACGTTTTATTATTACAGGTTGCAGATGCATTGAGGCACACAGATCCTGTAAATCAAGCCTATGAGCACTTAGTGTGTTGACAGTGTGTTGGGGGACACTTGTGCTTCAAAATCCCACTTTAATGGCTTTCTATATGAGGCTGTATATCTGTGGTGTTAAAGTCCTGCTTGAGGGCATGTGTGTGTGAGCTTTCCTGTGTGTTTTCATCACACGGCTCCAGCTGTAAAGGCCTCGCTGCCAGAGGCTTTCCTGATTGAGAAGGCGGCTCCTTTTACGGTCCGGAGCGCCCTGAACTTTACGAGAGCGACAGCGGCCCCTCCGTCCTGTAGCTCCCAGCAGAAATATCATGTTTGTTTATCTCCGGGGAGAATTTATTCTGCTGATTCATTGGCTGGCACTCCTGCAACGGCTGAAGGAATTCGATTTTCTCTTTATTTATTCGCTTCATTTTTCCTCCTGTGGAAGAGTAGTCTCTTGTGTGATACCACAGGAAAACTTCCTTGCTCCTCGCCGTGGTCCCCTGTGAAATGAGATTAGAGGGAGGAAGGAAAACGGGAGATAGAGGACAAGGGACATAATAGAGTTGTTATTCATTGTAATCTTGCTTCTCCTGTTGTTGCTTTTTGCTTTCACCTTCAAAATAGGCTATTATATTAAATAAACATGTCAGTGTGGGCATTCATCAGTGATCATATTTGAACAACAGACCAGTTAAAAGTGTTTTTTAGCACACTGCGCTACACTTTTTGGGCTGTAACTGGATATATTTACTATGCTTCACAAAAGGACAAAAATATGCAGCTGTAACTGGGCAGGGGTTGAAGCATATAATTCAGATGGATTGTCCAATATATTACAATTACAGAGCTGGTAACAGGCACAGCAAACCCCTACTACCATGAACGATCTATTCCAACTTATTATGGAGGTTTATGGTTTGAGACGGATATGACTTGATGTGGTCTCAAATTCATTAAAAATGACATTGAGAAATGATAAACCGCGGGGAAAATGTGTGCGCATGTGAGTGCGGGTGCAAAAATGTGCAATGCATGCCCCTCAGCCGGTGCAGGTCATACATGCTGAATGGCTTCGGAGGGGAGTTTGCCTTGCTGAGAAGTGGCTCACAGACCTGTGAAATAAAATAAGTAAAGGATACTAAAGCAGGTGGCCTGCTGTGATTTACCATGCAAACACATTTCAAACACAGGCTTCTCTAAATCCCTCTGTCTGGCTTCTGTCAACAACAGGATATCGAAGCAGCCTGAATGTACAATCGATAACCGCCACCCCCCCCTTCCTCATCTGTTTGTCTCAATTGGTTTGGTTCAGCAGTAGGACAAGCCCAAAGTGCCAGTGTCAGGGCTGCAGGGGAGAGCACAACACACCTTTGCCATTTTCTTACTCTTCCTGCAGTTTTTCACGCATCCAATGTGCAATCAGCGAGACGTGTGACCGCTTGGCATCACGTGTCGCATGGACAGCCCTTAAACCATGGGGAGGAGACCCCTTGCGTGACACGCTCCTGTGGAAGCAGGTCACATGGACTTCACATACAGGTCGCTGCATGTGTTTAGGTCTGGCTCAAGAAAGAACTGCATCATGGAGCCAGAGCGAGGCCTCATTTTTTTGGTGCTGGCGCAGATTAAGCACACAGTCTTTGAGAAAATAAAACTGTTGGTTTCAGGCACATATTTTTTTCCCCACCTGTGCCCAAATACACACATGCATACGGTAGCTGGATTGTGTTGTTACCTGGCTACAGCTAGCATCTGTACAGTTGATGCATTGGCTGTTTGTGGCAAATAAACACAGATTGCAAATGCACTCAAATTAGTTTCATATTCGCCTCAAGGCTTGCGGGATGTAAATTAAGCAGGACAGGAAACAAGTAATGTTCAGCAAGATATTCTGTAGCCAGTTGATTCCATAATTTTCTCTGGACATCCAGAATTTGTGCAAAATAAATGCCTCAGTTGTGTAAACTGAATTATTATCATTGTGTCATTTTATGCAATTATGTAAATAAACCAGAATTACCTTTCTTGTAGTATTGAAAACAGTGGTTTGTGGAAACACATTTAACAACGCGCCCCATTGCATCTCTAATGTGAGACAGACTACGAGAAGCAACAAAATAAACTGGAACAATTGCAGTTTCAAACAAACCTGTAGGTGCTGAGTGCAAATCATTTAACAGTAAACATGGTGAGTGGCTCCTCAATATCTGCACAAACATGAAATAAACTTGGGAAGTGGCACCATCTACTCTTGGTGGCATATTTATTGTGATGAATGCTGCGTGACTCACCCCACCAAGAATATTGTTTTTTTTCGTCCTGAAGGAGTTCAGAATCTCCTTCCCCAAAATGAAATGAATGTCACGGTTTGTTTACCAGACAGAGAGCAAACTGCTTATAACAGGGATGAGAGGAGTTGATTGGCCACGCTTACCACAGGCTTCAACCAGACCTGTTGATAATTCTTTTAAGTCGCCCTCTTGCACAACTTCGCCGCTGATGCAACTCAGCCTGCACCACCACCAGTGGTCAGGAAATTACCTAAAATCCATCTGTTGTGCCGCACGGAAATGAAAGTTTAAATGCTTTTGTATGAGAATTTGTGCTGTCTCCAGCAGGAGTGCAACCGATTAATGAGTATGTCCTCTGCAATTTTCAGAGCAGCGGGGGTTATTGAGAATTTTGGCTCTCGGTCCAGAGCCATTCACAAAGTTGTTATGCTTCTCAGGAAATGAAAAGTAATTGCAGCTGCAAAATGTTTTCATGTCTATACTGCTGTGTTACAAATGATTATTAATATTTATTCTGTATTTATTTACCATGGGAGCACCACAAAGACATTCTTTTGCTTTTTTTTTATTCCCATTATTTTCTAACAGGTGCATGAATTACCAGTAATGGTGAAATAGTACAAATATAGAAAGGATTGCATTATACTATGGGATGGATACGTCATATTTTGAAACTGGAAAACAAAAGCTTCAAAAGTTTGAAACTCAGTGTTTGAAAGTTTGAAATCTGAAAGATTTGCAAGATTGGAACTAAGTTTTGAAGGCTTGCATAATGTTTCTATATAATCTACATCTACTCAAACCTTATTTTGTATTTGAGTTTTCCTTCCTCTGCAGCACTCTCACACATTTTGAGGGTTTCAAATTTGTCACTCTTCTCTCGGTGTATTTGTATGTAGTTTGTTTTCCTGGTTTGACGCCCAAATAAATGGTGATCTGAAAACTGGTGTGCATATGCTGGGGGAAAAAAAAAGTCTTGGAATGTTGGAGAGGCAAAATCTTTAGTTTGAAACTTTTGCAGAGGCTGTTCTTTTAGAGCTGAGTTTACGACATCCACTTTCAGGCGATCAGCTCACACGGTTATGATCTTACGAGTCACTTGATTTCTGCCAGCGTTCTGGTCTGAAACTCTGAAAGAAAAAAAAAGGTCAGAATACTGGAGGCAGGGGCATTTGCTCTTAACCTATTGTTTGCTCTCTGCTGAAGTACAGTCCAATCACATGTCGTATTTATTTATTTAGCAAATGCCAGAGCTGAGAGACAACGCTGCCAGAAATCACGTGACTCACAAACTCACAACCGTGTGTGCAGATCTCCTGAAAGTGGGTGTTGTAAAGTCGGCCCTGACAGAACAGAGTGCAAGTGCAAGTGTTTCAAATCGCTTTTTTCACCATCATACTGTGTGCCCACCAGTTTCAGATCACCATTTACAAGGTTTCACACCTGGAAAACAAACTAACACACACACAAATTTTAAACTCTGAATGTGTGGGAGAAACACTGTAAAAAAAAAAAAAAAAAAAAAAAGAGCTGCAGTCCTGAAGAAGTAAAAGAAATAAAAACACAAAATAATTTTTGCATAGATTTTTTTCATCCTATCACAACAATACGAAAGCATTCAAAAATTTGTTTCCATTTGCGAAACCTTTTTTTTTTATTACATAACAAGCATTCAAACAGAATTTCAACCTTTCAAGGCTATTTTTCAGCTTCATAATATGCCATTATATTCATCCCATATCGTCCTGTAACAGTTGCCTAATGACCCCATAAAGTAAACCAACAAAAGCGCTTTGTTTGTGAAATGGTCAGGCTTTCATTTACGCTCCCACACTGAACGTGAAAATGAAACCAGAATTTCTAACTTCACCTTTTGCATCTGTGCTTTGTTTCCTCTTTCTTTTGATCTTCTTCTTTCCACTGTAAATTCAATGGCAGGAGATGCTGGTTGCTTAATGTATTGTGAGTCAGGTACCTGTAGCTGGACTATAATTGTACCCCAGGGGCACTTCCACTGTTTCGGCTAGGTAAACGCTTTGTGGCTGTAAGCCTATTGTGAATTATATCAAAGGAAATTAGATTAAAGCAATTGGATTTTCATGGTAAATTACTCTTTACCCCTCAAATGACCCACTGAATGAGAGACTGGAGCCACAGGCTGATCTAAGTAACTGTAAACTACTGTGTCGTGTAGGTGTTTTCACCAGCAGATATGAGAGAGAGAGATGAGACTATTTTAAAGGCATTCTTCACTTCAACAACGTAATTCGCAAACAAACAAAAACAGTGCAGTTATGGTTCAGGGCTGTGTGTTTAAGGAAAAGTTGTCACACCTCTCTAAATTTGTCTGTCTTATGCGATACACCAGAAAGTCTACATATAAAAAGGCTTTCTGTTTGTTTGTCTTGGGATGAAGTGGCGGTAATGGATGCACCACTTGATCAGCGGGCGACATGAGAAAATAATATGCCATGAAAGTGACTTTTCATTTGCTGGCAGCACACATAACCACATTACACGCTAAACACAAGAAAAGCAGAAGGACAAAATTAAGGGTTGTTTTCTCTGATAGCTGCGTATCTAATTTGCATGACTTTGCATAATATAGTCCATAAAGGCAACAATATTCATAATGTGACAGCCAAATCATATTTCCTTGATAGGGCATCAACATTAATTTCACTTCAGATGCGCGGTGAAAAGGCCCCAGTGTGGGACGTGGCACTGGGAAGACAGAGGAAAATTGGAGAAAAAGTAAAAATAACACCTGTGGTGAGTTGTGATCATATCTTTAGCACTTTATTCTGAAAGTCTGCCGCTTGAATAACTGAAGTTAGTCACGTCTGTTGCCATCAAGCTAGACAGTGCAGTCTTTAATTTGGCGTCATTAACCAAATTAGAAACTGAGAATTTAAGTGGGGAGGAAAGTGGCTGATGAGATTATTTTATTCTGAATAATAACTGTGGTTCTTTAAGCTTTTTATATGCAGCGATACTTTCTGTTAAGAACACCGCCTGTTAGCTGCTCACTCCTCTGACGTTTTGCTCTTAGAAGATAAGTGAATTTTCGGAATACCCTCTCTTCCCCTATTTTTCTCGTTTAATCTCACCCTCTTTATCTATACTGCAGTTCTAGTATCTGACATGGGCGACATGGGTGTGTGCACGAGAGCATGAGATCGAGAGCGTTTGGCATCTTGGTGAAAAACAGAAGACTAATTACCTCCTGAAATAATTTAATGTCAGCCCTGGTGTGGGCTCCCCTCAGCAGGACAGCTGAACAGGCCCAGCCCTCTGCTGGGAGATTCATCTCTGTCAGCTTAGATAAACCTGCCGGCCATCACGGCGTTGGCACACACATCCTGCTCCTGGAAAAAAAAAAAAAGAAAGAAAAAAAAAAATGCCTGATGAAGCTGTCCTGTCGTGCCTCCACTGGAAAAAGACAGGAGGCCTAAATGAACACGAGGTTTCATTACCGCTCCCTTTTTTAGCACTTAGGAGGTGCATCTGTTTGGGGTTTTTTGCAAATCACCTTTATCCTCCACAGGCATAACCAGCTGCCATCACTCCCTGCAATGGTCCTTGGAGCTGTCACGTTGGAGGTAAATAGGATTTTCATGGGTGTGATGAGAGTGAATAAGCAATATATGTATTACATGTTCACTCGAGGAATTTTTGTATCACAAATGTCAATCACAAGATGCAGTTCTCCGCCGTTTTCAAATACGTTCATTAACTTTTAGATGGCGACACCTGGGTATCATGAATCTAGCTTAAAACCCATTCATGAGAATAATTAAGGGACTGGATGAAAATGGCTGGGGTGGGGAGGAGGGACTCAACATTATGTTTCAATTTTATAAAACAACAAGACCCTCCTCAGTGTTGTTCATATTTTCCTTGGGCCCTCCGCTTGCCTCCGCTAATTTTCACATAATCAAACTGCACATTAGAAGCAGAATTGTGCGGCAAACCTGAATGTTTGAATAAATCTCTAAAGCTGCTGAAGATAATTCTGAATAATGAAAATAGAGTTATATCAGATTCCGCTGTAGTCTTATATCTACTGTATCTGTACATATCACTATTACTGGAAATTGTTGGGAATGTGCACAACTCATCTTATGGGCTCACTTTGCTGCAGTTCTGTATTGTAGGTGGGAGCTGTTGTGAGAAATTACCTGCCCTTTTGAAAGATAATGTTCCATCTCTAATAAGTACTAATTGTGTCTGCCTCGTGGCCCACATGAATAACATCCCTTTGATGTAGCTGTTTGACTTTTTAAATCTTTTTAATGAATCTCACAAGGGAAGAATGAATTAAAATATAAATCTGCAATGAGAAAAACTTCTGCTCTCCAAAAAACTGTACTATCCTCCCTTCAGCAAAAAAGACCAAAACCTCACTCCCCGCCTCAATAGTTTTTGTACAGTCCCTTAATATTAAAGTAACTGCCTAATGATTTGATGATAATCAAAGAGAGGTGTCCCTGTTTGGACTGATTGATAATAAATCATGTGCAGCTCCACAGTGGATCCCTCACATGCAGCAGCTGTGGCTCCGGTTGGCTGTGTCCTTGCAGTCCAATCAAACTGCACCTTATGTGTCGGTCACAGTCCGGTGATGGATCGCTGCTTAAAATCAGCCATCCATCGAAAATTAATGCTCACATGTCTTTCCAATATTGGCATACTATTAGAATTGGAGGTGAAGTGCACCCACATGCTCGTCTCAGGGCACAAACACGCGCAAGGACACGAGTCCCTCATCGCCGGCGTCATGCGATCTATTCAGTGTTTCTCTTTGATCAGAGCTTTTTACTTGCATTAGCATTAAGTGGCTATGCTACATTATTTAAGGCCACTCGTAGAAAAGCATTTGGATCGCTGAATCATCGCTCTCGCTTCAAGGGCATGTGCTGTTATGACATTCGAGGCTGTTTTGATCTCAAGAAAGCAGAAACATGCGCAGACTATCTGTTGCACTTTTGAAAAGATGAGATTCATTTGCGCCCATAACGTAAAGAAAATGCTAAACATTTAAGGAATATACCACTAAATTATATTCAGTGTTTGTTTGGGCGTGAATCCACATTGTGCATAAAACATGATGGCTTTTACAGCCAAGCAGGCAAAGGGATTAACTTGTTGGCGACACAATGATAGGCACGAAGGGATGGAGACAAGTAGTTTTTGTTATTTGATGGGCATGAAAAAACACACAAACGAGACACTTCACGATGCCCTGACGCCTCTTTGTTTGGTGAGAAATGGACATAAAGGGCAAAACTGAAAAGCATCAGCGGTTAAATTTGTCTCCACAGACTTGGGCTTTTGTTTCTGATTGATGGAGCAAGAAATTCAGACACGCAGATTTAACAGTGTTTTGAAGAAAGAGACTGTCATTGTCCATTCATTTAAAAGAATTTCAGCTCGCCTCTTCTTCTTCTCACTCTGCTTTTCTCTCTGCATTTTTCACACTTTTGTCTTCTTAGATCTGTTTCTTAAAGGTCAGGCTGAGGACCATGTCCTCCGTACTTGCACACACTTTCGTCAGATGTGGGGACTGTAGCCATGGATGAAAACGGGGAGGCGAAGCGCTGTGACCGCTGTGTTGTTCTCAACAAAGCGTTCTTATGTGCCGTCCTTGGGACTTTCATTCGGTGACATTCCAGTTTCCTTCTAAAGTTTTCGCTCTGAGATTATACGACACCTTTGGTACCTCTCCCTGCCTCCTGAATTCCTCTTTACTGAGCACTGACATATCAGTCTTCGAGGATACACAAGCGGTTTTAATATCAATATATTCAAGTCAACAAAGGTAATCATGTTGTTTTTCACATTTGAATATTTCACATTTGCCTTTGGCTCAGCAGTTACATCTCACAACATTATTTCCCCGGTGAGTGTTTAAAAGTCTCTTAAAGGATACTTTAGTGGCTGAGACAATAACCTGGATTACATTTCACCGCCCAAATGAATTTACCCTTTCTTTTCCGGCGGAGGAATAATGAATCACTTCTTGGCATGTTAACGCTGAGAGATGCAGGACACTCGCCACAAGACTCAATCTCCGCTGTGAAATTGAATTCCCATACTGTGCGGATGAATGAAACAGCTTCGAGCAGGTGTCATTCAAACGCGAGGGGCCAGAGTTTGAAATAACACCCAGAGTCAAACACAGAGGTATATTCATCTGCCCCTCACCTCTTCATCCATTTATCGCCTTTCTCTTCTCTCCATAATTCTCCTTTTTTTTCTCTTTCTCAACAAGACCCCTGTCTTCTTATCCCACAAATTAATCCCTCCATGAACAGCACACAGAGGGGAAAAGGGGAGAGGAATTGAGAGAGTGAAGGATGATAGAATCCTGAAGCTTTAAGGCGAACACTACTACAGTATCTAGGTGGTGTAGAATGAGCTCCATTATTGCTCTCAGGGCTCAAATTGAAAGCATTACTGCTCCCATTCACAGTCCTCAGACACAGAGGATGGTCTTTATTTCCAATCTCAGTCTCCTTTCTGGTTGAGGGAACGCCCGCCCTGTGTTTGTGTGCGCGCGCATGTGTGTAAGGGAGCAACACAGGAGGGGGGGGGATAGTGCGTTTTTGTCTCCACGAGTGTCTCAATAAAGTCATCACCGCTGATGCTGTGCATATAGGCGACCTCTCCTGAGGCTTTCTCATTACCCCCCGCCACTCGCAGATGGAGACCTCGGTGCAATTTTAAAGACTGCCTTTACATCACAAAAGCTGTGGCATTAGCCGCCAGTGCTGCGGTATTGACCTTGGTAAGCCAGGACAGCATCAGTATGCATTGTGTTTCAATCAAAAGGACATATTGCCATATTCTGGTGAGGTCGTAAATGAGCGAAATAACAAGTTACTGACAAAGGCTTGAATAAATAAAAGGTTTAGTCAGGAGGTCTCAGATCCTTTGCTGTCAAGTTCACATTCCTGCATTCCTTTTTCTGATTTATTCTTTGCATAGAAACTAGATGGTATGAAAGGTTGGAAACGTGATGTACCAAAGATATGGACTTTGTATTTGCAATAAAGTTGGCTTAGAGTATACTTGATTATATTGTTTAACAACACTGAGATTTTAGATCACAATAAATGCACAATAAATATTTAAGAATTTGAATGGAAAATGGGATATATGGATATGAAGTCTCAAAAATACACTGAAATTTGAATGAAATCAGGCATACACTCTCCTTCTGTAGAACAGTGTGTGCCAACCTGTCGTTTGGCTCATTTCTGAAAGGCTGTTTAAACAATCCTCTGGAAGTAGAAAGGTCACATCTCCCCCATCCCTCCTCCACCCTTGTTTCTCCTGTCACCCCTCCCTTTTATCCGAGGGAGGCTGCCAGATTGCTTTAGCCTTTTTAGCGCAGCTAGCTGACAGACAGACAAGGTGCTGGCAAGGTCACAGCCGGGAAAAGCATTCATGATGGAAACACCAGCTTTAAGAGAAGACACCACCATGAAAATAGGATTTACAACGCACGCTGTGTAGTTTAATCATCAATTCTAAGCAAACAAAACAAATGCAATCTAAAATCATATTGTGCTACAAGCAAATTCTACAGAATTTGTGGACAAGTTATTTCAAAAAACAAATGATTTCCTTATATTGATAATTAAAACAACTTTATTTATTATTCTTTACTTACATTATGTGTTACTTTACCTCTGCTCCTCAGCACAGCTCTGTCAGAAGTGGCTTTGAACACTTAAAGCCTCCGCATGCATATGTTACAACTTCTGTATTTAACAAGTGAAGAATAAAGAAAAGGAGATAATTCTAACAAGCAGAACTGTCTGTAGGTCACTGCCTGACCAATAGCTAGTTCTACCCTGGTGACTGCACATGTCCACAAGTCCCGTCCAACCCTCCATCCCAGTGATTCCTGAATGTAAGCTTACCAATGTTAGCGAGCCAACTAAGAGGGCAAAATGTGCAATTCAATAAATCAGCTTTGGAATTACTTGGAGGCACATTTCTTGTTAGCTAACAGCTTCCCTACACACTTGTTGGATCAGTCGCTCAAATGAATGCTGAGGGACAATCCTCCATCAAAGTCCCTATAAGCTGACCTCTGAACTATGGTAGTGTTACTGCAACTAACAAATAAATCTAGTTACTGAATTAGAATCTCTTAGACTGTAAAGAGTCACTAAGTAATGCATTAAATGCCTGTATAATACGCCTGTTATACCCCAGTTTTCATGCAGGCTTTTCTATAAGTAAAATCATAGCACAGCACTAGATGTATCTCCATTAACTTCTGAAACCCCAAATATTTCTCTGTGACATTTTCGCTGCATATGTCACTCCTCAGTCCCAGATTTCCGAGTAGCACTTCTCATCATTTTTGAAATGCTTCATGCTTGTCTGGCAGTCAGCAGCCAGGGCGACAGAGAGGCGCTGGCTTATTGGGCCCGGAGTGCAAACACAGGTTGTGAAGGCTAATGCTCCTCCGACTGACAGCCTGAATAGAAGTGTGCGCTCTGGAAGAAAGGCTAATTGGGCTGAATGGAAGATTTGCATTAAGGAATGGCAAAGGTGTTGTATTGCCTAATCGCTTTTCATCAGAGAAAGAAAGAAAGAGTGCTCCTCCAACAAGGTTAAATTATGCTGTTAAGTGGTCCCTTGCACATCAATAGAATAACCTCAAACCCTTACCACCATTCGGATTTTATAACACTCTTGAACTGAGGTTGATTGAAAAAGTGCAGTTTCCAAAAGTTGGAAATAACCTTCGCTGCCATTGTAATCCAATCCGGAAAGATGTCTTACACTCAGCACAACTACAATAAGGAGAGTTACTGTAAATCAGTCAGTGCCTGAGAAAAACTGAAGTTAAAGGGGTTTATCACTTACTTGTTTTACAAAGTTAGACTTCTCCTTGTGAGAGGAATGTTTCCGACAATGAGAAATGATGTTAACAGCTATCCGTCGGCAGCGGCTAAGAACCCTTCCAATGCCGCTAAGAATATATTTCCTTTTATTGTCCTGCTTGTTGGCTTCTCAGATGTTTCAGGGGCTTAAGGCAACATTGCTCACTGCACAACATCGGCGGCGAAAAGGGCCAAACAGATGCGTCCGCGTCGTAAAAGAGGGGGAAAGCTGACAGAAAGATAGATGATGAGACGAGAGGGGTGAAAGAGAATGATACAGTAAAGACGGAGAGAGATTGGAAAAAGGCAGAAAGACAGAGTGAAAGATGGAGTGGCATGATGAGTCTATTGCCTTACCTTGTTATCTTCATCCCACTCAGTTGTAGATTTATCTGCACGTCTGACAGGAAGTATCAAATGTATCAGGGTTTCCAGGGTCTTACCCTCTAGTCAGTGAGCACCACCACACACAAAATCAAACAGCGACATGGGTTGTTTATTAGTTTGTAGTGTGTTATACTTGATTAATAAGGCCATCAGGGAGTTACACAGGAAATCAATCCATCTAATCAACTCCTCGCTCTGTATTTGATCTTATTTCTCTCTCTGTCAGAATTACAATATCCTTTTATCAAGATCATTTTTGTTTTCTGATCCTTCTTACATATGAGTGGATATTTTGGGTATGTATCCACTCACATCCACAGTCTACACATTATCACTATAGTACCATGTTGAGCTGTTTTCACAAAGTGCACTCAGTGGCATCATTTTTTTCAGTTCAACAATTGTTCCATCCACACAAACTGAATTTGGTATGTGTGTTATTTAGACTGACACTGTATCCATACTCACCGTAGTGATGCAAATGCATTGTGAATCTGTAATGTTCATGAGTTCACATACATTATTGTAAGCAGGAGATGAAGCGCGATGTTCATATATAGCCGTGTCAAAGTGCATTAGTGAAACGCTCACTCTCCTGATGGGATCAAGTGCCCGATGAAACATTAGTTTAGCAACAGTGTCAAACCCTCTTTATTGTGAGGCGAATGCATTGCCACATAGGGAGAGAGATGCAATCATTATGATCACAGGTGGAGCCCTGATCAGGATCTGTAAGCTTGGCTCCTCATCTGGATGCTAAATGAAAGTGTGCAGAAACATGCTACCAGAGCCTTTGGGGAGCTGCTTGTCACAGCAATCCTCACATGCTGATTCTGCAGTGTCCGGTATAACAGTAGGGTGAATCTTAAATGACTCTACTTCAATTTCCAAAGAAGTGTCCACTCATGTTGAGGTCACACCAAAAATCTCTACCCATTCATTTCAATGAAGGAATGCATTTTGCAAAACTGACACACTGACCAATGTCAGAGAGACACTTGGAGCTGTTTAGGTGAATTAGAAACTCTATCATCATAATTTGCCTGTAGGTGTGAATGTGAGTTTGAATGGTCGCTTTTGAATCTGCCTCTTGTCAAGTGTGTGCTGGGATACTTGATGTACTCAGTACTCTGGGATCAGAGAAATCACAACCTCAAAATGGCCACAAACACTAGACAAAAAAAGCAAAGCCTGCAACTATAGTTCAGACAGTCAGTTCGAGTCAGCCGCTGCACACACATTTTCTTTTCCCTGAAACATATATCCAACATCCCCTTTTGATCATGGCAGTGCATTGACGCCATCAGTCCTCAGCTGGCTGCTGTTGAATTGCATTATATACTTCAAGGTGGGTCTAATATTTAAGTCTACCCTCACTGGCACGAATAGGGCGGACACAACATTACATACGACTCACTGTGATGAAGACAATGTCAACAGCTAGGAATTAGGTGAAAATCACACCAAATCATAAACTGGCAACTGAGTGACAGCGAGAAAACACAGGCACTTTCAGCCGAGAGAAGGCACCTCACAAACTGTTCAAAGTGTCATTAGTTTACTTTAACACTTCACCTTCGATGGCATTGTTGAATTCTTCGATGAACTGCACCACCTTGACGGCAACACTCACCCAGTCGTTCACATCAAGATAATCCAGGCATTTAGAGAGAAATTCAATTGGCCTCTCACTCCCTCACGAGTGTAAGAAGCTGGGCGGCGTTCACTTAAACTCCTCTGCCGCAGTCTGTGTCATCGAGATCCAGAGTTATTTTAAAATGTCTAAATTTTGATCTCCTGCTTGCCTCTCAAACAGAGGAAGAACAACCTCCTCTGCTTCTATTGACCAGCCTCCTCTGTTATGTACAAATTTGAGGTTCATGCACTTTATTTGAGTGCTTCCATTTTATGTCACATGTTTACTTCACTACATCTCAGAGGCAAATATTGTACCTCTTACTCCACTACATTTGTCAGACAGTTTGAATGAATGTGAATTCAGGTTAAGAGTTCCTTTATGTGTTGAGAAAATTCTTCTACTTTTAAAGCTAAATAAACTATTTTAAACTCACATGCATTTGATGATCTTATGGAAGATGATGCACTGCTGCAAACCGCCCAAAACAGTATAATATAGTAGTTAAAATGAGCTCAACCTTAAATATCGACAGCAGTAAAATGCAACATATACATTAATGCAGCTGTAATATTAATCCAAAAACATCATCATATATTAAAACACTGACAGGGACCATTTAATAATCAATAGTTTTTGCATATTTTTACTGCATTTTGCTGATAATACTTACATTAACTTCAGCAAGGTTTTATTTTCACAGTGCAGTACTAGTACTTTAGTACAGGATTTGAATACTTCTTCCACCACTGCTGAAAACTGTGCTGTAATTTACTGCTAGTGCCACCACCACTTCTGCTGCTGCTGTTCACAAGCCTCCACCAACCTCCACCCCAGCATCCACCTGTAGGCTCTGATACTGTGTTTCCCTAGGGGGGAACTTATTATCACCACTTCCCACCCCCTGCTGTGCTAAGCATGGTGTTTACTTGTGCAAACATCAACACCATACATATTCTGCATTCACACAATTATCTATTCCATGTGAGCGAGCTGACTGAAGTGTACCATATCAACATGTAAGGGTGGAGACACAACAGGATATATGAGCTCAGCTGCCAGTTAATCACAAGCTAAAACTAATGCGGTCTAATATTACAGTCTTAACTACTTTCATAAAGATTATGATGCTCAGTTTTTATTGAAACCGTTTTAATGTGTTGATTCAGTTGTACGACAGTCGTTTGTGGTGCTGTTGAACTGCATTGGTCCATATTGACATGTGTTTCTATTATTTTGTCCACCCTGTTTATATTCAGCGAGGGTAGGCTGAATAACAGAAACGCATCCCTGCATGATGCAACACAGCTCAACGGCAACACAAACTCATAAACTTGAATCAACACCTCTCTGAAACAGTTTCAACAAAAACACGATAACCTTCATGAAGGTAGGATTTAATGCAGGTAGCAGACAGCATTAGTTTTAGCTAAATAAACTACAAAATGGCTTCAAAGTGATACTAATAGGTGACACAAATGATTGACTGGTCAGTAAATGCAAAGTATTGGCCGGATCCCACCAGCAGGCTGGAGTTCAGATGGTGGTGAGCACCATGGACAGATCCAGGATCAGCACTCTGGACAGCGAATTTGAAACGAACCGAAAAAGAAATGAAAACAGACTGTCTTGCATCAAGCATCAGACTTCTTGGAAATGTATAATTTTATTCTTTGAAGTCCCCTTTTCAATAAACTAGGAAATTGTAACGACTAAAATAATAATTTTAAGTGTCCTGAAAATTGTGAAACACTGTTGTAGGCTTGTGTAAAGACTGCAAAGGCCTCCCTACTGAGTGAAAAAATTCCCACCCAGGTGCTACTTTGATCTGGCACATTGCTCTTCAAGGTTATCTCAAACATGCGACACAAAGTGCTCCCACCCAGCAAAGAGAGGAAGCAGGAAAAGAACCAAAACCATCAGTCACTAATTCTATTTCCCAGCTCGGGGAGGTGGTACAGCCGGAGGGGAGGAACACTGACTTACACACCTCCACTTAGCCCCAGCTGAGGGCCCCCCACCACCCTTGAGATAGAGTTACCACAGGGGGCCACTTGGAGGCTAAACGCCCTTCTCCAACAGGCCCCTCAGGGCCCCATTGTACATTCGTCCCTCAGTGGGAACCCTTGCCACTGCAATCTCCAGCCAATCACCTTCCCGAGAGACAGTCTCATTTGTGTAGACACTGAGTGAACTTTATGTGGATGTGTAGCGAAATTCACACTCCAAGGACTTGCTCAATAGAGGCTATTAGATTTTTTTTTTATTTTGTGTGTTTGCAAAAAGTGCAAAGTGTGATATCCTACAGCATGTCACGGCTTTGTAGATAAATGAAATTCATCTCTGTGTATTTCAAAATGGTGTCGCTTGTTAATGACTACGATACAGATTCATGAGCATCGTGACCTGAGCTGCATCACCTCGGCCAATTCAAGTCAGTGTTTCGCTGCCTCGGACTCATGCCTGTCCCCTGTCGTTGGGCATTAGATGTGAGATTTAGTCCGTGGCATCATCGGTAAAGAGCTGCAAAGCATTATCTTCCTCAGTGGAACACAGCTTTGTGAAGGAATTTGCTTTCAGAAGATAGCTTTGCTTTTTAAAAGGGATCCTACCCAGCAGGCTCTGCGCCCCCGTGGCCTCCAGTGAAAGGCCAAGCCTGTGTGGCTTCAAGCGGAGATAGGGTCTCGAGGCAGGGGACGGATCAGGCCTATCCCTTTTCCTTCCTGTGCTGGCGATAACGCCTGCTGTACATCCTCAAAGTCCGGAGCAGTATAGCTGCTCCACAAAGCGTAATAAGTGAATATACCAGCTTTTCTTTGCATTCAGCCTCCTTATCGTAAGTCTTTCTCCTCTTCTGTCTTTGTCGCAGCAGGGGAGACCAAACAAGGCACCAGTGAGGACTTAAACTGCTAAATGTGATCCGCATGACCAGGCCACATAAATTCACATTAACTGCAACTCAAAGAGAGACAGTTAAAGGGTCAAATATAACACCTCTCCTTCTTCTTCTACATGCTCCTGTCCAACTTAGTCTATCCAGTATAGTGATTTGGAGACCGGGTTGTCATGTGCTCTGCTTTTCCACAGTGGATAAAAATAGTCTCATTCTAGTATTCCCACATGAGCTGCCCATACATCCAATATGAAGGCCACTTGTCACGATAGTCAGATACATACTTTTGTTTTGATTTAAGCCTCAAACTGCTGTCGTGGATCAATTGAACACTATATTTCCAGCGGGACTTTGCCGTCTCATCTCCCTCCTGTCCTGGTTTTCCCAAGCTGCAGGGTCTCGGACTGTCTGTCAAACTGTATCTTGTGTGTAAATGTGTGTGTGTGTGGGTCTCAAATACACAAAAGTACAAATCTGTCAGTGTCAGTGCAACAACACTCCCTCATGGACTCCGTCACTAACTAGGTTACTATGGATCACAGCACCACTTTCCTTCACTGGAAGTCCTTCTATATTTGTCTTGCTGACTATCCTTTCATCTCTCTGCATGTGAGCAAAGTGTGCACTTACTCACACACACATCCCAACTGCACCAGAATATTATAAAAATAAGAAATCCTTCAGTTTTTAATGGCCTCATATTTTAATGGCCACATCATGCAAACATAAAACAAAACCCTTCAGTCCATAATGTCACGTTTCAGACAGACTGAACTGTCTTTGAAGTAAAAGTAAATAGGTTACGAGAGCTCTGGCAGCTGGTGTAAAAGGTTAGCAAAGTCATTGGGCTGCAGCCCGCGCCATGTCGCTGCCGCAGCATCCATCTTTGTGAGAGTAATGTGAGCGCCGTGACATTCTCCTGGTTTTAGTGAGGGCACAGAGAAAGATATGGTCTGTCAGCATGACGCAGATTGGTTGCTAGATGCTAAAGGTGGGACGCTGTAGAATGTGTGGCTCTGCACTCGCTGCCCCTCATTTGCATGAAGTAGTTTGTATTCCAAAGTGGTTTGTCTGTGTGTGGGCATGTGTGCAAGCAACTGTGAGGTAACCACTTACCAGCTTACCTTGTAAATGCAAGAAAACATTTGAACCCCCCGTGCCTCTTACTAATCTCTCTCTCTCTCTTTCCCTGTTTCTTCTGCTCACCAAAAACAGATGTCCCGGCGACCTGCCTCCATTAGCCACAGCTCCCCTGGAGTATAACTCAGCGCTGCTCCAGACCCTGCCCAACCTCCAGACATCAGGCCCAGCCCTCACCATCCTTCTGCCCAGACGTGGGACTTGCAAAGCGGACTCGGAGGCTGTGATGGCAGGGCAACAAGCCAAGACTGGCTCTATCTTCATATAACTCCTGCTGGAGGTGGGAGAGTGCGAGCTGGACTCTGCCCATCCCTCTGCTGTAAGTGGTCATTAAAGAGCTGGCTGACAGCGCTTTTCTCTATGAGTAGTGGTGGAGGTGTCCTGTTCGCTGCACTTGCTACTCCACTCAACACCACAAGGTTCAGTTTAATGGTGTCTGCTGGTTAGTACTGATCCATCTGTCACTGTGTGAGTGTGTTAGCTATCATCATGCTCTGCAGCCCTGTGCTGTGAGGAGTGTGTCATCTCTTCACTGACAGTATTAATCTTCAGGTTTGGATTCAGTTTTGTGCAGATCGGACAAGAGGAGACATATGAGAAGATAAAGGAGGTGAAGTGGATTCTTCTCTCGTTTTTTTTCTTACCTTTTTTTGTCGTATTTTGAGTTTAACGCTTCAGTTTTCCTCTGATGAACCTGATTACTATTAGAGATCAAGAAACAGAAGCAGAACAGAGCTGGGTGATAGGTTGATCCTCAGGTAATCTCAGTTAAGGCCCATCTGTCTGATTGCTGTGGACTGAATGTGAAGCAAATTTGAAATGTTCTATACAAGAAGGGCTGTAGATTGCTGCAGATAGTCGACTCGTCGGCACCGCGTGTGTGTGTGGCCCTACAATTACAATGATTACATACTGTATACGTGCCTTCAAGTACTGTAAAGATTTGCGTGCAGATGTGAGCAGGTGGCATTTCCAGAAAAACGTGTCAGTTTGCAAATCCTGAGAGATGTGATGTCATTTCAAGCAAACTTCCCAGTTTGGGTTTCAGAAAATAAGGCGAACACATACTCCTAAGTATCATGCTCAACTCTATCACTAATCAGGTGCCATTGTTTTTCCTTCCACCACATAATCATCAATATTGATGAGGCATCATTTGATTACCATGGTAGTATTATCCTTAGAGTTAATGGCAGATGTAATTTTATACCCATCAACTACAACATAATGTTCTATTTCTTTTTCATCCTTCAATTCCACCGAATTGTTCTCGCTCCAGGTATCCCGGCAAATGGTGAATAAATTACTTGGAAATGCCCAGAAGCCTTTATGGTTTTTCATTGTTATTCATTCAGTATGGTTCTGGGTTTTATTTATCTATCTTTATTTTATGTTGGAAAATCATGGCAGATAATCTTAGGAACAGGCATGGGAGAATTAAGCCGCGCGGTGCCTTGGTTGCCCCCCTCCTCCACCTCCACCTTCTACTCCCCCTCCCCTGCCCCTTCCTCTCCCCATGCCTGCCTCCCAATCCAATCTACCCCATTCATCAGATGGAGGTGATAAGCTTGGGGAGCACATGCAGAGGCAGTATGTCAGCTAAGCTCTCTATATGACTGTTATATTGCAGTAAGTGTCTCTTATATGTCAGCACCTTAAGTGAAACATTTTGAGCATCGTCTGCGTGTTGTGTGTGTGCAGGTGTGTGGTAAACAGCGGTGGAGGTCAATATAGGACAAAATGGATATGATGGGACAAGGAAACATACTGCACAGCGGTGGTCCTCAACCTTTTTTTTTTTTCTCCAGCACCCCCACAGTTCTGTCGGATGACCTCAGTGAGCCCTTCATCAACTCAACCTGTCATATTCCACACAGTTTGATTTGAATTATTTTTAATAGGATGTTAGCAGTGGATATTGTTCCGATAACTTACAATTAAATGACAGCCACTTGGAGCTGGACTTCACAACATGCAGTACTTTTAGCAAACTATTTTTAATATTTATTCATTACATTAAGCTATTTCTTTTAATGTTTTTCTATTATATAACATTTTCAGCTGTTCATTAGCTACTTTCATCAAACAACTTCAACTGTTTCATTGCTTTCATCCACTACTTTTAGCTGCTTTTAACTCTTTATAAATCACTTTTTTTTTCTAACTAATTTATTATTATTAAGCTATTTTTAAATGCTTATCTGTTACCTTTAGCTAACTATTTCAATTGCTGATCCGTTACTTTTATCAGACTATTTTAACTGTTGATACATGACATTTAGCTATTTCAAACAATTATCCATTACACTATCTTTAACTGTCTATTTATCATTTTTCTTCATTAAGCAAACTATTTTTAAATGTCTATCACTTTTAGCTATTTCAATTCTTTATCCATTACTTTTATCAAACTATTTCACTTGTTAATTCATAGCTATTTTAACCATTATCATTTATTGATCACATTTAATGTTACCTAACTATTTATAACTATTAAATTGTTTAGACTCAATTACTTGCTTGCAAACTAGTTTTCAGGTATCCTCAAATCACAACACATAATAGTGAAGTGTTCCTCCTTGAGCTGACTCAACATATGGATATATATTATAATCAACCCATAATTTCTATTTTCAAATGAGTTCAGATAATATTCATACCCCCCCATAGTATGTGTGCCCGCACATACTGTATCTTCAGGTGTTGTTAAGAGAGACAAAGACAACAAAAGACAAAGGCAGAGCGATTAAATCTCACTAGTATAGTGAGCATATCTCTCCTACTGTTCAATTCTCCATGTTAAACTTATCTCAGTCGATGAACATACATTAAATCAAACAGGACCTTCGCTCTGCAGCGAGAAAATGAATTGCCTTCATCCTTTCATAAGACACTTTATCTAACTTCCATTCTTCTATTTATCTATCTGGGAGAGCATTCATGTGTCACTTTCTCTTATCCTTGGAGACGAGCGTGGAGACAATGGTTCCACTGCAGCATTTCCTCTCTGCTTTCTGTCTCTGCTCAGCAAAACATGACGGAACAAATGAACCAATTAAGTGTGCTGGTGGCTGTGCCGTCCCAGGGGGGGCATCTAAGGAACTGAGACGGCCTGATTAGCTCAAAGGTAGGCCTGACTGGAGACAGCCAGCGAAGACGGCTGGAGTGAGAAAAGCTCCCTTAATGTCAACACACGCCCCTCGACGGTGCACCTGTGTGTATTGTCTTTGCTTTTGGCATTTTGATTGGTGTTGATTGGTGTCAATGCTTTGTTTTAAAGTTGGAATTTCCATAGGGGGACAAACACAATGTGTGTGTGTCAGATTAGCCCTGAGAGCAAACTTGACAGACGTGCTGTGCATGATAACTGACTACACAGACAGACCTTATAGCCATTAATATGGACTCAAAAGTGGGCTACGTGATGCATCAACAAATCTTCAAGTGGTGAGTTCAGGAATGTTTAAACCACTCTAACTTTATTTCCACTGACCCCGTGTGCTTCAGGAACACCCAGACGGGTTCCACTTGACTGTAAAGAAGAGTGATCAGTTCATATCTGCAGTATTGATCTGACCTGACCCTCTAATGCAGAATCTCTTCGCAGACATCAATCAATCTTTCTGTTATCACTCACTCACAGATTTGAAACTCATGAACTCTTTAAGGCTGCAGGAGAGAAAATATTGCTTACAGGGTGACATCTAGGTATTTGTCTTCAAATGTGTTTCGCCGCCAAGGTCAGATTTTCTCTCAAGAATCTGAGATTCACAGAAAATATCTGTGTTTAGGAAATGCTTAAGTTGCAGCCAGTTGGTGGTTTTGTGATTTTAAAAGATAAGCCATACCCCATAGAGGTAATCTGTGCTGCATTTTAGCTGAGCTACCCCCAACGCCATGGAGGGATTCATCCTCTGGCCTTTGATACACAACATGCTGAATGGGTGACTGTGTCACCTCAGTTGTTCAATACAGCCTTTTTCCTTTTCTATCAATCCCAGACACAGCTCTGATATTAGCCCTGCCTACCTTTCCCATCCCATTTTGCTGATTTTCTGACACTGTGACATTCCCCCTCTCTTTCCTGTCTTCGCCATTCCGACAAGATCTGCAGTTTCCGATCCTGGAGGGAGAACGGGACATTCAGAACCTCTTCATCTCCAAGGCAGTTTTGAGGCACCTTGTCCCCCATGGTCAATTTGTCACCATGTGGAATGCCGGGAGGCGTCCTTGGGGCTGACCACTGGTCATTGCTCTCCCTGACACTCGGAGAGAGAAAAAGAAGGAAACAGAGAGAGACAGAGGGAGAGAGAGAGGAGCAGAGGGAGAATGAACCTGACAAAGGCCCTGAAACAGATCCGTCCCACTCAGCAGAGCCAGGGGAGTATGCAGCCAGGCTGTCAGCACCTCTCATTAGTCAAAGGCAGCCTCCCTGACAATGTGACACTGATTACCTAAAGCCCTGATTCAGACTTTCTCTCCTTCTCTGTGTAGCCGCAAACAGCGTCAGCTAAAGCTACATGCACGTGCTCACCCACAACCCCACACACACACACACACACACACACACATGCACACACTAGTCCAATCCACTCTCTTTCCACCTCAAAATGCTTGAAGTGCATTTCATTTCATTTAAAAATTCCCCTCCCATCTCCAAAGGGAGTAAAGCCTTCATTAAAAAGAGCGATAAAGGGCAAACGGGTGTCTTGCAGCTCTATTTAAAATCTATTTATTGATTTTCACAGGGTGTAAATAAATATTAAATGGCATTATTGTGCACGGAGGCTTTCACACTTGCAGGAGCGGTAGAATTAAAGGGGATCATTTTTATTGATCTGCCTGACGTGTCTCAGCGCTGAGGAGGATCTGATTGCTTTTACTTAATCACTGCATAGAGTTGAAGGGAGGACTGAAAGAACGTATTAGGGGGAGCAGAGAGAAATAGAAATTGTCTCCAGACACCAAATGCAGTGTTATTGCTGACTGTCTCTGTGGAGACTGAAGCTTTACTGCAGAGAGACCTTCGTTTCTAAGCATAAAGGTAAATGTCACATTTCACTACCAAACACTGCACTATGTGTTAGACAGTTACCAATAGAGCGAAATGCAAACATGATTGTAAAATGATTATTCTTCAACACCAATGTGGTCAGTTTTCTTCTCCACTTTTTGCACCTCACTTTAATCATTTCTTCAACATCTGTCATCCGTTCCACGAGATAAAAACAGAACGTGACTTTTCACAGGTCTTGGCTAACAAGTTTGAAGCCAGATGAAATATAAATGTTTGCTGATAGGTGTAATGTGAGATGACATTATTTACAGAAGAACCTTAGATGGCCTCTCCATGTGCCCTTTTCACACCTTTGACTCACAATATGATGCTCTTTGTTATATTTCATGAAGAGGTTTCAGTAAACTAGCAAGTCATAACTCTTTCATGTCCTTTGTTGAAAGAGACATAAAAAAGGTTCTGCGGGTTTGATGCTTGTTTCATATGTTCAGTTTAAGAACTGTAAGTGTATGGCTAGTTAGCATGTTGTTAATGTCAATGATTTTTTTTTATTATTTTGAAGCACAAATCAAACATTACTGACAGATTAGTGAGAAGTGAGAAGTTGTTTTTTTTTCAGACTTGCGTGGGTACCCCTCTAGGAGGATGCACGCACAACTTCACAGCTCCATGATGATTAAATGCAAATTACATGCACAGTCTTGATAAGTGTCCAATAAGCAGCTGTGTCAAAATAACACATTTTACTGGGTTCGACTAAAACAAAGCAATCCAAAGAGATTACAATGTAAAACCATTTAAATAAAAAAATTTGCCTCTATACATTAGATCATAGATATGCTCTGTCCTACATTTAAAGTTTGTTCTTGAAAAGGGAGGCAATTAGCAGCACTTTGTAGCTCAGCAGCATAGAGACAATGTCCTATATAACAGAGAGGAAAATATAGTTAATGGGCATAAAATAAAAACAAGTGAATTGGAAATATGACAAAAAAATAAGGTTATGCTAATGTGTATATCTAAATATAGATACAGATACAAAAACTGACTATTTTGCCTGTTAGCAGACAACACAGTCTAAAATATGAAATGCGTCTTCTTGCAAGTCTTGAGGGACAGGTGTTCCACATAAGATTTGCTTGTCCTTATACAGAAGAAGTCAGTCGATGGGTAAGTTTGTTCATACATAAATTAGAATATTCAGATGTACAATATTTAACAAATAAATGCAATTATTTTAATTCAATTGCAGAATCAAATATTTTGCAGAGCTCGACTGGACGACTTTCGGAGAAAACGGAGTCCTCAGAAATGTAATAAGGTGCCATTCCTACACATGTTCTTCTGTTTCTGTTCTGAATGAGCCTATTATGCTGCAAGGACAAGTTGTGCCTAAAAATTGGCTATTTCTGTCTAACTGTATAATTATAGCCTTGATTTTCTTCTGTATGCTGTGAACTGGTTGTGTAGTTACACCCAGAACTGTTTTTGTCCTTTTATTTTTAGTTCACTCTCAGCAGAGAAACATCATTCAGCCTCAGTTTTCAATATTTTTAGAGGAGTATGCTTCATGTGAAAAGGGCTTATGGCCCTTATATGGATGAACTGCATGCTCAAAATAAACTGTTGCATATAATAAAAATGGATAGCTATTATATAAGTATTCGTTATTATTCCTGTACTGCTTTGCCAGTGTTAAACCACTGGGTCACCAGAGTATGTAGCTAACATGAGTAGAAGCACAAGTAATAGTACTTTTAATGGGTAAGGTCAAACAGTAGTGGGCAGAGTAGCAGTGGCCTCATTGCATGTCACCTCCAGGAAATGAATGTTCTGTCTGCAAATCTCAAGATGCTGCAACAAAAACATTTAACATAACCGCCCAAGATGCAAAACAGTCAAACTGAAACACTTATACAACAGTTTGACTCACACATGCAGTCGTCTGACGAATGTTTTAAATCTTCGGTGGATTGGTTCAGCACATTGGTTCTGTGTATTACTAATATTCTGCTGACAGCGTTCAGCCGAATAAAAAAATAAATCTCGTCCCTTTTATTTGGACCTCTGGATGGGATGCACAAATTGAGCTGGCAGACCAAAGTGTAATGGGATCCAAGAGGAAGTGCTGATTTACAATTCATACCATCCCTATAATGTTATACTGAAACCATATGAGAAAACTCCATAGGCACACTGGTGGGTAGCACTAATATAATCTATTTTTTTTTAAACATCCCACTGACATTAGAAAGAACTTCAAATATGCTCCATAGATTATTATACATATAGAGGGTTTATCTTTTTTTGAATTAGCAGACTTAAAATGAAAAAGAGCCATTGAGGCCACACCCCCTCTAGCGGGGGATAGAACTTGCACTCTTGTGATACCTTAACTCCACTTAGAAGTAAGAAGACAACAGCTGTAAGGTTTCTGCAGCCCAGCTGTGACGAGGATTTGAAGGCAGAAAACCCTCCAACGCTCTGCAAAGGGTCCTTTTCATGTGGATGCTCTGAGGGTAGACAGCGGGAAGCTTGACCCCTGTGAGAAGAGTGTCCACCCTGCCCTTCAAGCACACACACTGCTGTTACCCTGGCCAGGGCAAGGATTAAAGGGAATTTGTAGGGAGTCCTCAACTCTGCAATTCTGACTTCTACACTGTGTTTCCTAGTTTGTACCACCTGTGGACTTGCTAGGGGGAGCATGGTCTGTGTGCCTTTGATTGATCCATGTGGCATTTTGACCTAGAAGGGCTCCATAGGCTCCACTCTTTATTGGAAAGCCTGCAGCAAGCTCCCACCAAAAGCCGAGAGTGTTTCCCTCAGAGTCTCCTGTGTTTCAGCCTCCCCGACATGAATGCTAAGTAATCTCTCTTTGGCCCTCCTCATTTATCCACACTTAACCCTTTGACCAATTGACTGCTTGGCTTATTTGTCAATCTGCCTTCGCAGTGATGCACATGCTATGTAGCATGCTTCTTATTAGAGTGCTGTTATTCTAACTGCACTGCATCGCACACTGTCGACTTGTCAGCATACAGGGGGTATGTTATGTATCAGAGGCTTCAATCCTCCCCTCTCACTATCTGGGTTCTAACAAGGCCAGGATAGCAGCCAGATTGACAGCTGCTGGGGCATTTTAACAGGCTTGGTGTTAAACTGCTAAACTCTGAGGAGGCAAATGAATGATAGGCTGCCAAACCACACAGAACACAAACAAACTGTCTTCACTGTTTCTATTTTCCAACGGCCCATACGCTTCCACAATGAAAGAAAGAAAGAAATATTTGGCTATTTCTATAGATACTCATTTCAGTACAGACTACTTTTATTTTACGCTGGTTTCATTAAAGAGCAGTGCTTTTACATGCACACGTGTCTGTCTGCACCATGATGCAGCCCACATGTCTTTTATAAGGCTTTATTATTATGAGTCAATGGAGAGAAAATGTCTGTAATGATAGACATTTATCATTCTTGTCATTCTTGTCGAGCATGATGATTCCAGCAGATGTTTAGATGGCAGATCAGTAGATATTTTCTGGCAACATTGATCAGTTATAAAAGAACTGTCAGTTAATGATGGACAAATAATTAATGAATCATTTGTATAAATAAGTAAAAAAAAAAAAAAAAGGATTTGTTGATGTCATCAACAAACACAAATCACACATCATATACAAATCATCATGTATTCCTATTTACATGAATCATTTGTTGATACAGCCATTACAAGTTATTCTGAACAAATGATGTTTACGTTATTCATAAATAATAAGTTATTATTATATGACTAAACATTTCAGACAGGGTACCATTTAGGAACTTGATATATTAGACCCTACATCAAATAACAGATTTCAACTTTGAGCAAACTCTATCTGCTGATGAAGACAGTGAGATGTGGTTGAAAGCACCAAAAATAAACTAGTAAGTGGACGTTGAGTTTTTTTGGCAAAGTAACACAGAAACACTGACCTAATTTACATTGATGAGATGAGAGCATGTCCATAGATTCCTTGATGAAGCCCATGTGATACAGTTGATTTAACTCTCGGTTAAAATATAGGCTCTATTTATCTATGGAAATGTTGCTGAAGTAAGATTTTACAATATTTGCCAATGTACAAAAAGCTCCTCAGTATTAGTCCGGCACATGCGAGTACAATGCGTGGGGAGTAAATTCAGAGGGAAGGAGGAAAATGCGAGCACTGATGCTACAGTGGAATTTGCCAGTTCTCTTTTCTGTCACCTCCCGTTCTCTCTCCAAAACAGAGGGAAAGTCGAAAACACCATTTGTCAGCGCACATTACATCTCTGCTGTTATAGTCCCAAATGAAAGCCCAGTATGTGGCTCCTTTCACCAGAAGATGGTAACAGGCCTTGTTAATTGGACTTGGCTTGGTTCTCCGTGAAGCCTTATTGTCAGCATGACTGACTGAGGATTTCTGGGCCAGAATTGCTTACATACATAGAGACGCATACACTAACCGAGCACAGAGTGTGTAACCCAACGAGTGGTTTAGATGGAGACTACGCCAATTAATAATAATTCAACTTTAACATGCGACCAAAATGTTGAAATCCTCACAGCCTCCTCATTTTTTCCTCAGCCATGCTTCAGCTGTGTGCACAGAACTTAACAATATTTGTATGCAGGCTACAACTGGATTTGTGTAACTGTCTAGCATGAAGGAGCCAGAGTGATGGCTTGGATTAACTGTCTACAAGTGCAGGAAAACTGTAGTCACTTTGAAGTTTCAGCTGGATCAGAGGCAGTTTGAAGAAGTTCAGTCAAGGTAGTTGCATGACATCAGGACATTTGGAGGAGTGTTCTTTTGTCTTTTAAAAAGTGGGTGTTTGTAAGAATCACTAATGACTAGTTTCTTTATAGGATTGTTATTAATACCAACTTTATTATACTGATGAAACTGCTGATCTTATGATTGAGTCAATTTAAGAATATTGTTTCCTTGCCCGAAACAATATATGTATTAAGAAAAAAAACATCCGTACTTAGACCCTCCATCAGTGCTCTAAGTACTGTATTGCAGACACTGTTAGATAAATCAAATACTAGCACAAATCAACTTCAGCACAACTCAAGCTGATGCAGCATAGTATCTAATGCCATACTTTATAATTCTGCATGGTTAGCCTTCCAGCTGTGGCTTAGAGTGTCACAGCTTCAGCGACCGAGCCAGGATCGCCCTGCCCGGCTGCAGCGAGCGAACGCCATTCACTGGGACTGTCGTGTGATTGGATTGAGGCGGACCTAAGCGCGGCTCGAGCTGCACTTATCAGCTAGCTGGCAGATAGGACTTGTCATACCGCCTGTCAGATCTGATGAGGGGACCACAAGCCTCACAATGGAGCTAAAATGCAATCTCCTCCTCTGCAGCTGCATGGCCTGCCTCAGGGACACGCTTATTAGACTTTGTAAACAGCCAAATGTGAGCGCTAAACTGTAAGAGCTACTGTCAGGCAGGCTGCCTCAGCCAGCTAGCCAAGACTGGGAACAATTCCATACAAAACTACTGTTGTAATAAAGGGATTTACAAGAAAACCAAAGACTTGAGTGAATGGCAGGGCTATTGAAAAAGCATACATGGCCTCAGTAGTATGTTGGTCAGAGGACGTCTTCAAGTTGGAGTCTGTATTTCACATAACAAGTTATGGTACCACCCTGTTTAGTATTCATCAGCACTTAATAAATGTTAACACACTAAAATGTTGTTGTAAATAAGTAAATGCATGTTTAAGTGTATCAATCAACAACTTTAACTCGTATGTTTGTGTGTGTAATTGTAGGCCTATATCATCACATATGATTTCAACTGTGCTATATTGTGTGGAAGTTTTCACCTGTGACAAACATGTTTCACAATTTTTTTTATAGATGCAATTAAAGGTTCTCACAACTGCATTATAAGCCATCTACTATGACTACAGGTTAAATGGAGAGTTTTAAAAAAAAAAAGTCTTGTCAAAATTGTTCTTCAATTTAAATTTCAAAGTGAAACCTGCACAATTCCAACTCATTTCACATTTCTAAAAAGTGCATTTTCAAAAGTAATATTTCTCGAACTTCCAATTGGGAAAAGTGCGAGGCTATCTTTTGGGAAACCCATGGAGGCACTATTCTGACATAGCTTTGCCATGCGGTACATTGACTTGTCCACAAAGGAAATAATGAGGGACGGAGTGAGAAATAAAGGCCTCCACAATGCAGAGCTGATTATCCTTTATTAGCCTGTTCCTGCTCTTTCAGCCCTCACGTCTTGCCACCCAGGTACGGAGCCCTCGGCTGGATGTCAGTGCTATTGAGATCGGCCTCGTTCCTCCCTTTTTTAAATTTATTTATTTTTTTAACCTGCTCCCCGTCTCAAACTCGCTCCCCCATTTTAATATAATCCCACTTTCTTGTTCTCTGATTATGGCCCTTTCACCAAATGCCTCCCGGTTCCCCTGAAATAATGATATTTAAACAAGCGGATATGCATAGGATTGCCAGAGGAGGCCCAGGGACGTTTAATATCTGGCTGAGCACAAAGAGCAAAGGAGAAAGAAACCCGGTTGACGGGAGACTCGTTCCCTTTTCCACGGAGCACGCGGGCTCTGTTCTGCTTTCCTGAGATCATTAATTTCTCCAAAAGAGATCTCCCCGGGTGAGACTCATTCACATGCAGATGGCACTATTCCTCGGGAGCCTCTATCGCTCTTTCTCTCTCTTTCCATCAGGCCATTTAGTGCTCCCTTTCTCTCTTTTGCTGTGTCGCTCCCTCCTATATTAAGCAAACGGTTAGCTTGGCAGCCTTAGGTGACATAGCACTCATATTTCAGCACTGGGGAACAGGAGTAATGCAATGTGCTGCTATGGATACATTACATGAGAATTTGTCTCTTTTAAAGTGAGCAAAGTTGGGGAGGGCGTCACTTAGTGATACAGGCATTTATCTATGGAGATCATTTCTCTTCTCTGTCCTCTATTATTCTCCAACCAAAACCTCCTTTTTTCTTCCTCACGCTCGACTCGATATCTGTGTTGTGATATGTGACGTTGGCGCATGTTACAGATGTCGCGCCACTGGGGAAGATCCCGTTTATGTTGGATTGAAGAGTAAGTGTTCCCATGTTTTCTGACAGAGAGAACAGCTCTCTGCCCTTTGCTGCTGTCACCTCCATTGCGCCCTCATCCTTCCTCTGAACGGAGATGTTGCCGGAGTTAAAACCGCTGCTTCTGCGCCAAACAGCAGCTCCTGCGTCGGTGTGTGCCACGGCAGTAATTAGTAATTAGTGACCCGTTACTGCATGCATTTGTGCAGTAACCCAGAGGCGTTAGCAGCAAACTCTCCCGACCCCCCTCCCCCTCCTCTCTTTTCCCAGTTCATATCTAACCTGATAGACTTTGATGACACGCTTCTTTGAAGACCTGATCAAAGACGAGAGCCTTTGATGAGAGTGATGTTTGCTGTTGCTGAGGAGGTAACGTTGAGGAGGAATACCAATCGTCTTTTACAGGGAGAGACAGAGAGAAAGAAGGAGAGACAGATAGGGGGCGTGAGAGGAAGACAGCATACACTTTATTTAAAGTAAGAATACGCCACTCACTTTATATATCAAAAAAATCTGTAAATCAATGTTTAATTTATTATTCATGTCGCAGGTTTGAACTTAAAATATGATAATCAAGTATTGCTTTTGGAATATCTGTAGTCGTCGTATAATGTGAAGCTAAAATCTTTATCTGTTTATTTTCCAGAGACACATTCATCTCTGTATGCAGATTTATACCAGAAGTGAACGGGGCCTGCACCAGAACCTGTTAGAAATCATCTACACTGCTTCATTTTCCGTGTTAAAATGTTTTCTATTCCCATTTTTACTTCTCATATTTATGCAAATGGATGCTAAATAAGCGGCTATATTTTAACCATGCAGCTGAATTAATCAAATAATGCAGCATGATTTGTGTCTAAACTGAGTCTCACTGTTAACGTGATAGCAAGGTCACGTTTGCTAATTAGCGCAAAACACAAAATACTGCACAGCTGTTGTTGATGGGAACGTCATTAGTTTTGCAGGTATTTGGTTTTAAACGTGTTGGACGAATAGAAATGTTGACTTGATGATGGCAATAGCTGAAAAGTTAAAGAATCACCAGAGTGAATACAGTCGAAACCAGTTCCAGTGGGATCTCATCCAACTTGTTTTGAGACATTTCACTCAAAACCGGAAACTGTCAACCTCATGCAGGCGCTAGAGGAAAAGTCAGCAGATCACCAAAGTCGCTAGGATTCTGAAAACCATGAATGTTCTGTGTCAGATTTTGTGTCAATTCATCTAGTAGATGTTGAGATAAAACTCTGACCTGCCAGTGACGCTGCAGGATCACAAAAGTTGACAGGATTCATCCTCAGGGAACCATGATTTTCTGTACAAAATGTCACGGCAATCCATTCAACATAGACAATATTTCAGTCAAAACAGGTGTTTGTTTACATTTCTGCAGGATCATAGAATCAAATGTCTTTGGCTACAAGCGGTTTCTGTTCACGCTGTACAACACAACAAACACCTGCATTACTTTTAAGATCTGAAGCGCCTTTCTTCTCTCTGGGATATCACATCTGATGTCCTGCGTCCACTGTAAAGCTTAGCATGTGTGTGTGAAGTCTGCATGTTTCTGTTTGAATGTGTTGAGCCTTTGAGAGAACCCTGGTGTGATGCATGTGGAAAAATGTGCTGAGGAGAGAAAAATATTACCACAGTAATAAAGGTGCTGTTCGTATCTATCCAGAGTGCATCATCTGTATAATATATGATATCTTAATTATGTATTCCTTTTCTTTTATATTCCTAATCTGCAGCAGTGTTTGCAAGAATGTGATACATCTTTTCTGTCTTTGTTGCAGTTCATATTGTGGTTCAGTGATTCACGCATCAACAGTATAAAAAGTGACGCTCGCGCCAAACAGTTCCGTTGTAATACCGTGATGCTCCTGAAGGGGACGTGCAGAGCAGGACAGCTTGTAAAAGAACAACTATGCAGACAAACAGAACAAAGATGGACACGGGCAGCAAATGGGACTGAGAGGTGGGAGAAAAGAAAAGAAAAGGCAGAGCGACACGAGGTGAAACAGGTGGAAAACGAATTATGACAAGAAGCAGCAAACAACACCAGCGCGGCTCCTCTCAGGCTGTCGCATGGCCTCGTATCTGATTTTTATTGTTGTTGTGTTCCCCTCATCCTGCCCGCTATACTTTGCTTGTTACGTCCGTTGCGCTGGTGTCCTCGTGTGCCAGGTGAGAACAAAGCAGAGGACTGAACTCGGCATCTGTATTCAGGTGCACTAATGGAATCACTGAGGCTAAAATGGCAGGAGGTGAAAGGTGAGTGCACAGAGAACAGCAGACAGCTCCACACCGCTGCTGCTGCTGTCGCTCTGCCAAACCACTCGACTGTGATGGTATGGGAAGAGTGTGTGTGTGTGTGTGTCGGCGTGCGCGCACATGAGTGTGTGAGAATGGGGGAGGAGAGGCGATTGAGTGAGAGGGGTTTTTTTGTGTGTTCAGATGGTTATGGAAGGACTTTAGCGATCAATGCTTTTTGTTCACAGGCATTCTTTTTTTTGTTAGTTATGCTCTGCTGTGGGTTTTGAAAGATTTGCTATTAGGAATGTGTTTTGGGAGTAACTCCAACAAAATAGCTATTGACTTTTATGAATATACTAGAAGGCTTTTTCTGACATTTCTCAATATAGTTTAGTCTCTACTGAAGATGTGCAGACAAACAGGTTCAGGGTAATGCATAGTTTGATATGATAATGAGTCAGTGATTTCTCTGCTTTTGAGAAAAGGTTTGCATAAGACGTTTGTTACGAAGTCAAAGGCCCACAATGCTCAAAGTGGCTAAATACACACAATGCTCATAGATCCTTCAAGAGAGTATATGAAAATGAAAACAAAAGTAGTAAATGTGGAAGAACTACAGGTTGATTGGTTGGGCTTGGGCTAAAAAAATTTCAAGTCTATCTCTCTACTGTTCAGCCAAAAGCTCATTCCTGTAAATTGCATCTTTTTGCTTCTCTAGACAATGATTCTTCAATGAGTCCAAACGGCAATGGCCAGGGCCTCCCTATTAGCCTTGTTTAAACTTACAGGTGTCCTGAAGAGTTTTTTGTCAAAGTGAACAAAAAGTTATTTTCACATTCAGTTTTTCCAACCAAAATGCATTGTGTGTATTATTCTCATGGTCTCATAAATGTGTCCAGTGCATTTGCATCCTCATAAAACATTGGTAAGACCAGTTTTTTAAAATATTTTAAATTGTGCATTGTCTACATTCTGCATTACTATGTATATTACTACTTCTTTGCTGCTGCTAACTTTTGATCAGCAGAATAGTGTGACCATACACATACATATGAACACATATATGTTTTAAAAATGGGGTCCCAATCCCATTGTTGTGTGTTGTATGTGTCTAAAGCATGAGTTCTACAACACAAGCTACAGAAGGTTTTGAAGGATTTATCCAGTTAATATCACAGTGATGTGGTTTTATATACTATTACACAGAAAAGCAAACAACACTCTAACTTCTTCTGGGGAAGTGGCTGCGTTTTGTTTTAACATCACCCCCCTTTTTTTTCAATTTGGAGCTACAGTGGCTGTTCCCCCTTCACTTCAAATTTTATGAGTGCTAATATCCAAAAGCCTTTCTCCGCTGCACTAACTAACACTGACAGTGAAGAGTCAGTAACGTCTCGAAATTTGAACAGAATATTTTTTGAACACACCATTGCCTGCTACTCCTGCTGAAAAACAAACAATTTGCAGAAACACTTCCTGGAAGAAACTACACAGCAGGCACCAAAATCAATCCTTGCATGTGGAAGCCGGAGTACAAGAAAAGAGAAGCGAGAAGAAAAGAAGAATGAGCTTCAGCCAATTAACTACAGACTGGACGAGAGGAGGTAGAGGCAGCATATTGGGCGGATGCACAAAAATTTGAGGAATTGCAGGAGGAGGCCCGGGCATCAAGTGAAACACAGGTCAGCGGTCGTCTTGCCACAGCAGGTCCAGAGCACAAAAACCACCACTTTATCTATTCATGTTTGAGTTAGTCCTGTCAGCTTGGGTAACAAACAAGGACCCGGCGTTCTGCCGTACAGGTAGTTGGGACAATAAAGACTTTGCCGGCGGGAGCCAACTATTGTAACCAACACAACAGAGCAATTACGCCGCAGTGATTTCACTGAGGACTGTTATGGGCTGATTCTGTTTTAGACAGCGGCGCAGAGGGAGTGCCTATGTATGTGACAAAGAGATTTGAAATAGCGGGTGTTTTTTTTTTTTTTTTTTCAAAGATAAACTGAGAAATAAACCGGTGCCAACAGAAACATTAGATTGTAATAATTTTCTGTGGCTGTGGGCGCTTCAGTGAAAAATGTTCAAACGTCACGACAGATTAGGATAAAATGACATACTGTGTAAAATACATGAAAAAAGTGCTGTAATATATCACTAAAGGATGATTTAGTCCTGTAATGACAGCAGAACTATTTTCAAAGTAGTGTGTGATTCACGCTAAGTTTAATGGAAATCTAGACCATATGTTTTTCACTTCTGTTGAACTTGAATTATGGCCACCAGGTATCTCACTGCAACTATACACAGCTTGACACACACATATATCGACCAGCAAAACACTGATCAGACAGCCCGACATCAGCCCGACTAGTTTGAAATAAGGTTTTCCTTGCACTCTCAACTGACACTCAGGTTTCAGATGCTGTCAGCTGGATGGACTGTAATGAAATATGGGACATTCATGGTCCCCAGACAATGAATCGGGACAAATTTGTTCTCGGTCTTGAGACTTTTCCTGCAGCGCCAGCACCCGGTCAAAGCGTTCACTTATCAAAAGAGATTTCTCAACTTGTAATTGATTGACTGGCACAACATTTTGTACAGACGTTCATGTCTCCCAGAGGATAAAGCCTCACGACTTTGGTGATATCCTGACATGTCCTCTAGCAGCTGCAGCAGCTCAAAGCTTTCATTTGTCCAGTGAAATATCTCAACATCTAATAGATAGATGGCAAAAACGTGGTAGAGACATTCATAGTTCCCAGACATTGAGTCCTAATGACTTGACTGACTGATTACATTTATTTTCTCAGAGGGAAATTATTTTGCATTGTGGGTTTAACATAGGACACACAGAAAAGAAAAGACAAAGACCAAAAAATTCTCGACAATTGTTCATTTGATGAAGTTCGGTGGACAAATTCATGCCCCCCCTCAGGATTAATTTCTTATACATTTGGTGATCACTTAACTTTTTCTTCTAGCAGCCATCAGAAAAATGGGATCAACAGAACCACATGAGTAGTCAGACACAGATTTTAAATGAACCAACAGTTTGTCTCAGCCAGTTTATTTAGAGGGTGAAAAGGAAGTGAATTCGCCCGTAATATCTGTAATCTAAGATGGATGTATAGAACGGACAATGGTTGTAATTTTTCTGCTCGTCCTCCTTTTCTCTTTTGAAATTGACATAACTGGTTTGTGTACAACCTGTCTGATGGTGTGATTCTCGTGCTTGCACTGAGACACAACAGCATTTCAAGATCTCATGTTATGAGTAAAGAAAGTACAGATGGAGAGCGTTATTAACAGAAAACCATAACTGCAACAGACTGGATTTTTTTTTCTTTCAGCAATATTGCCAAATAAGCATTGAATAGATTAATCCCAGTATTGTGAAAGGGCTGTTAACATTTAGCCAAGACCACGTTGTTGTCTCAGACACTGGCAGACCAAACCAGGGCTGAAATGTCAATAAATACTGGACTTACATTTAAAGGGTGGAAAAAGAGGACTCTAATGTAATGTTCATGTTGTCCATAAGACGTTTATTAGTGTTTTGTAAGAGTTGGTTCTGGGTTCTTCCACACTGCTGGACAGTACACATAAAGCAGAAATGCAAGCCGGTCCAGATACATCATTACATTTATTTAGCTGATGCTTTCATCCAAAGTGACTTGCAATAAGTGCATTCAACCACGTGGACTGAAGCCAAAAATAGCAAGAATCATGCAAGTACATCAACTTTATCAAAAAAAAAGCTGAGCTGCTTGAAGTGTGAGGGTTTTTTTTCTTAGTATTCATGTGCCAAGGTGCAGTCATTATTATTATTATCTTGCCTACGTGCCATTGATTTGTCACTGATACGGTCAACTTTGTTCCCCTTTGTTCTGCACACGCCGCTCAGGATTTTCAAAGCACCAACTGAGCCAGGTCACGGTACGACACACATGCAGCACAAATGCAACAGTGAGGCACTTGTGCCCCCACTCCGGTCCTCAAATTGTGACGCTCAAAATAGGGGCATGATGACAGCCTTAGCATCACTGTTATTTCAAGTGGCAAAAAGCACAAGAGGGACAAAGCAGTAGCCCCTTTAAAGGAAATCAGAAAGTTTTCCTTTCTAACCTTTCATCTTTGCTTTACATTGTTCGCTCTCTTTCTCTGCAGTTTGACTTTTATAGTTTAAATATCTTTGTTGAAAATCCATCCGGTCAGTGGTGGAGAGACAACATCGTGCAGCTCACCCTCCAAAAATGCAGCTGCTACATGGTCGACACACATGTAAGCAAATCTGGTTTTAAATGTTTAAAAGAAATCTTGAAATGTACTCTGCACGGTTGCTGCATCTCAGGGAAACACACAATGACATTTTGTGAGAAACGTAAACTTGTTTGTAAGAAAACTGCCTTTAAAGGTACCCTGTGGAGCACGTCTCATCCTCTTTCTTACCGCTCCCTGTAGTGTGCTTCCACCCCACCCAGACACATCAGCGGACACACATACACAGGAAACAAGAACAGCTGTACAAGTGTACCCCCCTCTCTCTCCCTCTCTCTCTCTCTCACACACACACACACACTGAAGAAAAAGCAGCAGCGTAAACCAAATCTGTAATATATGAATAAATTAGGCATGTGACAGTAAAACATATGAGACAGTAATAAGTAATACCATCACACGCGGCACAGATTTAGTGCCAGCTGTTAAACACATTAATAGCAGCAGGAACAGAGGAAAGCTTAAATCTCATTGTTGTGATGAACGGTGCAGTTTTCAGCCTGACTCTGACTCAGCTTAAATATGAAGCGCAGAAGATGAGTTTGGTCATTTCGGATGCTGCTGTGAATCTTATTTAAATTCAGATCATCGCACAATTGCGTTACTCATGGCAGTTCATTTCTAATGTTTTCTTTTTGGTGGTTTGGAGTGCAAATGATTAAGCAGAAGATAGCGATGGAGGTAAGCTGAAATGTTAATGTGGCTACTGCTGCATGCTCATGCTCCAAATAGATACTGATAAAATATCAAAGGACCACTGTGAGCCAGGCAAGACGGGAACAGCTATTCTGTCCAAGACTGAGTGAGAAGGAAATTGGACTTTGGAAAATCGAGAAAGGAAATTGGACATATTGTGAATGACTATGCGGAGTGCGAGCCCCGTCAGATGCCCTACAAATAGAGGAGTATGAATGTGGTGCTATCTGACTCGTGCACTTGTACAATGTTTACCAGCATGAAAATCCGGATGCATTACAGCCTCCTTGTGAAGCTCCTCACTGTTGGCTGAAAAGAAGCAGGTCACGCCATGGGGGAGACACATGACTGTGTCCACCGTCTCTGGGCTGACGGTGGGAGAAAGCAGTTCAAGGGAAACCGGCCATTCCAGATAGCAACAGTTTAATTTTAGCATGCACGCCACATAAAAGCTCCATTGGTTGTATTCAGAACATATGTTTTATATAACAGAATAATCCAACAAATGTAACTTGACTGCCATCATCGTTTTTACTTTTCAATATTTTAAGTATAACAAGCCACATTTAAATACATTTTCCAGAACCACTGAATACTTCTTAATTATGAGGTGTGTAATGCACCTTAGCAGAGGTTACCAATCTTTTTTTCGCACCTTAGAAAATACATGTTGGGCCTGTAATAATACCCTATCTTCCTCACAGATTCTCCAGCTCGCTCCCGAACTCTGTGTGTTTAATTTGTTTCACTCATGTTAGCAACAGTAATAGTAACACAGCACACACAGACTGAGGAGCTGAGTGGGTGAATGATTACTTCAGGTACTCATTCACCAAAGAAAAGTCTTATAATTATGACTTCCTATCTGATAATAACAAGAAAAGATCACATTATTATAAGATCCGGATCTTATAATAATCAAGATAACAGGTGTTGTTATCAGTGGCCCATTAGATTCTGTGGCTTGATAGGAACTTCAGCATCATGTTTTAATGTTTTATCATACTTTATTGCTTGCTTTATTTTGATAGCTGTCACCAAATGGCACCATACTATTTAGATACGATCGCAAATGTTGACGGCTTGGATGCGTTTCTGACGTATGATGTATCCATGAAGCATCCCCTACTTATTTAGCCGCTCCTGAATGAACAGTGACTTGCGGCAGGTCAGAGTGTTTTCTGCCTCAACAATCCCAGCGACTTTAGATGCACAATGTTGACATAGTAATTGCAGCTTTATTTCACACCCGTCAACATATCAACCTTGCGTGCATAGTGGCGTTAAGTCATCAGGAGATCTGGTTATTCACTCAAGGCGTAGAAAACCACACACGTAATGATATCGTCCACATTACGACGATGTATAACCCGAGGGTTGAGGGTTTTATAATTGCAAGAAAACTCTCATGTCATGATTCTGACTATTTTCTTGTATCCAAATTCCACCTATATTCAACACTGGCTGTGTCACAGTTCTGCCAGACATGTTTCTGTGTTAAGTCTCAGTTCTTCAGTCTTAGTTTTAGTCTCTGTCTTAGTTTCAGTCTGCCATGTCTATGTCCAGTCTGTCTGTGTCCATGTCTGAGTCCTGTTCATGTCTTGTATTTGTCCTGCCATGTCGTGTCTTAGTTTTCTGTCTTAGTTCTGTGTCTTAGTTCTGTGTCTTAGTTCTCTGTCTGTGTTTTATGTCATAGTTCTGTCTTAGTTTCTGTTCGATTTTTGTCTCAGTTAACATCTGTCTTAGTTCTCAGTCTGCTCTGTCATAGTCTGTTATGCCGTATTCCTATCATGTATAAGTTCTGTCTGTTTTAGTTCTGTGTTCTGGTCTCTGTGATTCTGTATTCAGTATTTTTCCACTCACCCCGCCTCTGCCTCACCTCACCTGCCTGCCACGCCCACCTAATCAGCTCACCTGTGCACCCAGCTGTTTTCCATTACCAATCAGGACTCTATATAAGCCGCTCCACTGCTCTCTCACTTTGCTGCATTGTTCTTCCTCTCAAGCTTGTTAGTGTTCTTGTCTCTTTTTTTTGGATCTGTTCTTTGTCTCCTGCTTCTAGCTCATGTTTGTGGTTTCTGTCTGCCTGTCCCTATGTTTCTTTTGGGCAATCCTGGACACGACCCCTTCCATGAGTTTTTTGATTCAGAAGATATCTTTTGCCTCCAATAAAGGACCTTACCAAGCATCTGTTTTAGTGTTGCATTTGAGCACTTCAAATGTCAATTTGAGTTTTATTTTTTGTCTAAATACAAATGTTGCTTTATGGAAATACTAATAACTGCTCAAAGGTGGCGTCAACTTTATGGACCAACTGGAGAACACAACCTTTAATTTTGCTCAAATAAAAATAATAAAATTACACAAGTACAGAAACATGCCGTGATGCATATTTTCAGTTCAATCTGGCTATTTGCAATTTAAGCGCTTATGCTACGTTTGGCTAACCCTATGTTCATTTCAGTCATGCACATCACTTTTGAGTTTCTTCATTTGAATCTTAATTTGCAGTACGTTGCAATACTCCTCTGTGGTACCTGACTCGATAAAGTAAGCGTGACCATAGCAACAGCGAGAGTCGATCAAAGAACTGCAGTACAATTATCGATGGTCATTTGTTGCATGTCGCCACCAAGTGAGCGGAGCTGAAACAAAACGTGGTCAATAAACTTTTATGTCTTGTAGTGACAGAGGTTCGTCGTGAATTTTCCGCAACATGCGAACAGCAGCTGACCTGCACATTACTCCAGCTTGTCTTCACTGCTATGCTTTAGGATTATTAAGGTTAAGTAGCTCACTTTGCTTGCATGTTTAACTCTGGCATTAGTTAATTAGCTTGCTAATTATCAATGACAGTTGGCCAGAGAAGGATGCTGGCCTTCACGCCTGGACGCTGACACATGCAGGAACAGTTGAATGTTGCAGTTGCTACTGTTAACAAAAAGTAGTGTAGGTCAACTTTGGCTAATATTATATATTTCACTGACTAATATACTTGTGTAAAATTTAAATGATTTGCATGGGTTGTATTTACAACCTTCCAATATTTTTACTGTTTTTTTTTTTTTTTACAGTGTACAGTATTATTATATAAATATATTTTTGTATAAGACACATTTTGCTTGCATTTTATGTTTATGTTTGAGACACATTTCTATAATTCAAATCCAAAATGATGCGAAATAAAGATGGCGTATATAATCTTATTTAATTATTTTTAATATGCTTTGGCAGGAGAGACAAGTGAGGAATCACAGAGGAAGGGACAGGCGGCAGAGAGAGAGCGAGAGCGAGAGAGAGAGAGACTTATGTAGCTCATTCTTTTGGGGGGGGGGGCATCATGCTCAGTTTCTGGACCTTCCAAAACCCTTGAAGCAGCCCTGTTGCCTTTGGAATTTTATGCTTTAAAAAAAATCTTTAATCTGTTTATTTTCAAGGGAAACAAGTACTTTGTGGAGAAGACAAATCAAACACCCCCAAATAAATATGAGTTTATTCTGTCGCACAAACAGAATACAGGCAAGAAAGGGGAATTAATTGTTTCTTTAATTGTCACTGTCGCTGTGCCTTCAGCTCTCTTGTAATTTTAGCCCCAAATCCTCCCGGCTCACTGTCTGTCTGACCAGTGGAGACAAGCTCCCACAGATCCCCACAGAGTATTGCTCTCTCTCACACATACGCATTTTCTTTCTATCTGCCTCACTATCTATGGCTGTCATTTTCTTTTCTCTTTCTGACACACACACACACACACACACACACACACACACACCTGTGTCCCCTGTGGGTCCTGTTTGGAGCGTTACTTTCTTTCCCAGTGAGGCGCCATTGTGAAGCCGCCTCGCCTGAGGGGAGAGAGAGGCCAATTTAACCCTCCCTCTATCACTTCTTCTCCCTTTCCCTCTTCCTCTCTCCCTGCATCTCTTTCTCTCTCCCTCTCTCTTGTCCCCGCTGACTTGTTTGTCCCACTGGTGTTTACCTCCTCTTCTCCCTCTGTTTGGCTCAGCGTCCACCCTGACAGTATAAGGCCATTATTTTTCCTTTCTCACTTGTACCCTCTCGTCTCACCCTGTCCCTCTCTTTTTCTCTCTCTCCGCTGCACCCACCTCCTTTTCTCTTTCTCTCTCTGCACCCTAATTGGCACGGCACTTTTTCCCCTGTCATCTCCAGTGTTGCTTTGAAAGCTGCAGTCAGCCCAGCAGGAGACAGGAGAATGTGCAAGGCCCCCCTGCACTGACAAAGTCCAAACCACTGTTTTAGTATCATCATTATTCTAGTCTTTATTTACACTACATGCTCCCTCAATCATCCCTAAAGACGCTCATTCAGGGGAGTAAACATGCATGCACTCAAACATGCATGCACTCAAACATGCATATGTGCATGCATACATTGCATTGCAAACTGGTGCTACCACTGGGAAACGAAGAAGGAGAAGTACATCGTATTATTTTAGCAGAGAGAGAGGAAGAGTGCGTTCGAAGGTGCATGATGCTCAAGGAATTCTCTGTACATCTAAGGGTGTAAATATTTCAGTGTCTCCTGCAGTTGTGTGTATGCATGCTATTACCCAGCTGCAGGCTGTCTTAGGCAGGATAATGCTTGTGAGTTCTTTGGGGGTGAGACCTCACCGCTTAGCACAGCTAAACCATTACAAGGCCTCCTCAGGAGCCCCCATGTTGAAAATGGCAAGCTGTCTTTAGTTATTCATGATATGTTGCATTAGACTCACCGCTGAGGCTTGCTTTATATATTCCCTGTCGCACGGCACTCGAAGTACAGCATGTACCAACTTAGAGTCGGACATTCACTGAGAAACAATGTGTGAGATTCATAAATATTCATGATAACACTAAATTCTTAAGACTTTTGGCCGCAGCAAGCAAGTGAATGCGATACCCTGGTATTAGTCTGACAGTACTTTATGATTTTGTGACAAAAAGATTATGATATCAAAGATGGGTTGCAGATAAAGAGATAGAGTGTGCAAAAAGAATCTGTAATGGTTTAAAAAAAAAAAAAAAAAAAACGTAGCGTAAAACCCCTCCTCACAACCCCCCAGGCCTTGTTAGTTAATTAGTCTCGTTAGCCGGCTTAAAAGTGGAATCTCCCCAAAGCCTTACGTAGATTTATCAGCAGTAATTGAAAGGTAATTCCAACTCCTGCAGGTGTAGCACTGCCAGTGCTTCCAAAAGTGAAGCTAAAAGGGCCAAGTGGAGGAGCGGCCTATCTGGGCTGCAGTATATTTTACAACACGGCCATGGAGACTTTGCACCTCCTCTGCTCTGTGTCTTCATGTCTTGATCCTTTTGTACTTCCTCCTCTCACTCTCAACATTGCTTATTCCCAGCACAGCCCATTCTCACCACTCCCGCTTAGCACCTCCCATCTTCTCCCCCAGTGCTCTCCCTAGATTCGGCTTAATAATTCATCTCCGCTCTTACCTCATGCGCGATCGGTAGTGCGCATGCGCAAACATGTGGTCCTAAGACGTACTTGGCTGGCGGTTAGGGTTAGAATAAGCCATCGGTCAGGCGTTAGCACCTGACCTACGCACATGTGCAGAAATGATCGAGCAGGAGGTACGGATCGGGTACTGACACGCTCTCTCACTAAAGAGAAAACAAACCCTGCAAAGAGAGAGACGAGTGAGGACTACCCCTCCAATAACACCTTTCTGCAATGCCACCACAGTTGGGAGCCCCAGGCTTCTCTCTCTCTCTCTCTCTGTTTTTCTCTCCCCGCTCCCACTCATACCCCCTTTCACGGCTCCCGCTCTTCCATCCTCTCCCCTCGGCACGCACACATTATTTTCTACCCCCGAGCATGCCCAAGATGCCCCCAGCTGTGAGGAAATGTCAGACGTTTACCACCCACCACCTTCCTTACCAAATATGCACACTCGCTCAAACACACACGAAGCACAAGGGCATACAGTTTGCATGCACATGACACACACACATGCCCACACCCTCTTTACACACAACACAACGGAGGAAATCTCATTAGTCAGAGGGTGTACGGCATTGATTTTTGCTTCTCTCTGGTCTTGGTGGGATCTGGTTTGGCACAGTCTGGCTCATGCTAGAGAACCCACAACAACACCACGGGTTAAGCCGATTACATTTTCTGGGAGCAGGGAGACCTGAGGGGTAAAAGGATCCAGTTTTGTTCCACTCCTCCCTCTGCATTTCCCCCCTTTTTCTCCCCCTTTTTCTCTCTGCTGATTTATTCATATGCTCCTGAGGTTTAGCCACCATGGGCTTATGGTTGCATTCATTGACTTGAGCTGGAAATGATTTCAAATTCAGTGGATTACATTTGTGAATATTGAATAAAAGGACAAATGGGTGGAAAAAGGGAGGTGGGTTGGAAGGGAGAAATGGCACAATATTTCACTAATACGGCTTTATGAAAACAGACTTCACAGCAAAGCAAACTGATAGCAATAGCCAGGTTAATGACTGCATATTACCTTGCTGTTGGCCATATTTAAACATGTGAATAGCTGGCATAAATTTGATGAGAAGCTAGCCATATCTGTCGCTCCTCTGCCCTTTATCCCCAAGCTTTGATCCGGCATCAGGTACAGTTTGATAGAAATGCTTGTGGTATCAAATTTCACACAAAGTCAGCCTGAATAAAAGTACACATCACACTTTTTTCCCCCTAAAGCCCTCTTTGGTGTAAAAGAATGAATGAATAAAAGGTGTGCCATTAAGATAAAAAAAACTGAATATAGCCAAAGTCATTATGTTGCGTAGTGTCTGGTCATTTCATGCTTGTGTCCACTGCCAGATGGTGGAACGCGGGCCAGCATATGTGAGTCAAACTGGGAGAGAACAGAGGTCTCTCTGGTGTTGGCATCGCCGTCCCCGTCGATTGAATCCTCATTACCGTCCTCTCATAATTGTGTTATTCCTTTTTTTTATCGGATATTCTAATGGCTGCTGTTGCATGTAATTATGTAGCAATTATCTGCTTCCTTGCCTCGAACTGGTGTTCCATCGCTGTAATGCAAAGTCAGATTGTGTCTATTACGCTCCCGCTGGCGTGGCAGGTTCACTTGGAGTACTGTAAGGCTATTTGATGGAGGACATATCGAATGTTTGCCTAAACTTCTCTTAAAGTCTAAATAACCTCTAGCCTCCCTTTCAATCCCTCCGTTGGTTCGGTTCCAGCACTGTCCGAGCCCGCTCTGCGATACAGAAGGATAATTAGTCTGCAATCTCAGAGAGAAGAAATCATTGATATGTATTTTTCCCTCTCTATTTTCCTCCCCTCAAGTCAAGTTGATTCTTTGAAGTTGGGGCATGTATGAAATCACTTGATCTTTATTTCTTTAAGTTCATTACTTATTTTCTAGTTGTGTGCATATCATGCATTTTTAACAAACCCTTTGAGTTGACTTTGTGATGTGTTGTAGCAGAGAACATCAAAGGGATCTCTCTCTCTCTCTCTGTCTCCCTTTCTCTCATTCTTTAGCCTTTTCATCTCCCTTTCCCCCCTTTTACAGTCTGAACCGCACGCTCAGAGCTTTTCTTTTCTGGTCGAATTGTGAGAGAAAGGTAGAAGAAGGAGAGGTATGGGATTGCCATTATTGTTTTTAAAAAAAAAAAAACTCATTTAAACTTTCTTTCATTCTCATTCAGACCATTAAATATGGTTGCATGCCAGCGATTAGATAATGAACACTTCCATTACTCCCGGGGGCAGGTTTCTTGTAGACCGCATAAAACACTAAATTGCATTTTCCCACACTTGTTGACCAAAAACAGTTGGACTGTGTTGGGGCATTTTCTTCTTTAACATTTTATTAATACAGTTACATTTGAATCTGATTTCTAGAGATGACTCGTGCGCTATTTAAATTCCATGTTTCAAATATCAGATTCTTCCAAGAGACAACAGAACTTGCAGGGAGAATAAATATATAAGGATTTGCTTTTCTTTTTCTTTGTTTTATCTTATTCAAAATTATGGAATTCATTTTATATAATCAAAATTGAATTTAATATCCAGAAAGAACTTCTTTTTTAATATATATTAATGGCAATGCATATTTTAGACGCTTGCAACACTGCTCTATGGACGGCAATGCTAATCCACCAATTTAGTCCTGACTGAAATATGTCCACAACTATTGGTTGGATATCTGGATTCATCCTCAGGGGACCCTAAACAACTGTGGTGATCCTCTGACTTTCTGAGGTTGAGGCTGTGGTTTTAAGGCTAAATGCTTGGACAAATCTTGAGTGAATTGACCATGGCATTTGTTACACACATTCATGTGCCCCTCAGGAATAACCGTAAAGACAGACTCTTCATCTAGCACCATCGTCAGGCCAAAAGACGAACTAAGATATTTTGGTTTGTGACTAAATACTTCCAAAACTAGTGTCATCAGCCTCAGTTGACCTTGTATGTGCAAATTCGCAAATATCATCATTCTAATACAAGATGGTGAACACTGTCACTGTGAGCAAAATGATCGCTGGCATTTAGCTCGGAGCACTGCTGTGCCTTCACACAGCCTCGCAGTGGCTGTAGACTTTTGGTCTTACTGCCCACTCATGGTCCTGGAGAGCTGTGTATCTGCATATTTCCATCTCTCGCTATCTTGCCTACAAGTGCTTAGCTCTCGGTGAGAGCAGAGCTGGGAAGTAGAGAGCTCGGGCTCTCCAGTGTGAGAACCACTGGCCTAAGACAAAGGGAAATGTTCCCTACCCATAAAGAAGGATCACCAAATATGGAGATACATGGTTTTCACTGGACAGCAGTGAAATCCTCTGTTAACACGCTAATAATTAACTAAAGAGACATGTACAGTAATTATACTTCAGCAAGTACATGCTCATTTAATTAATGGTTCCTTAATGTTACTTCTGGAGGGCAATCTGCATGGGTAGCAGTGTGGTGTATGTTTCTATGTGAAACACAAGCAAACATGTCACTTTAACTTCTTCTCCTTGATTGAAACATTTACGTACCTTGCGCCTGCACTTGACATATCCAAGGATCACGTCTGTGAAGACAATGACACACACACACACACACTCCTCCATCTGTGCCCCGGCCTTGCCAGACATCTTGCGGCCTGTAGGGCAGCAGCAGGGTGTGGTCTGCCCTCGAGGCACCAGAGGGGCGCCCTCTCGCCTCGAGGCTCTCAGCAAGCCCAGCTGCGCCATGGATGGTCCCTGCCCCCGGGGTACCGAGAAAGTGTGTCGCCTTCCTTTGATTCCTTTTCACACACTCGGGGCAATAGCCGGCAAAAGTTTTCTTGATAACCTCTTGCTGACAAACAGATACAAGCTAGCAAGACCTTCCAGATACCATCTGTGCATGCTTCACTTCACTTCTGCTCTCCGTCACAATAAAGCATTGCAGTCAATGTAGGGGCAGAGTCCTCTGCAGTCATGTCATGTCATGTCATAATATTTGTAATGGCATGTGAAATAATAACTAACATTTACAGAGTAGTACAGGAACAGAACAGTAGAACAATCATCCATAGTTCATAGCTTTTTTGAAGTAAAGTTTCTTTTTTTTTCCCCCATAAGTTGCTGCATGCTATTTTGCAACTCCATGCTTTTGCACATACTTGTCTGAATAGCTGTTCTTTCTCGGCTCAACAATTTGCCTCACTCTTGGGTTCCTCTCCCACATAATGACCAGCCAAAGCCTGTAATCAACTTAGTGAGCATATCCCTCAATGCATGCACACTGTGAGAGATGTGAACGTCCAAATGGAAAGGCGATCTCTCTTTCTCTTACTTTTCTTTTATTATTTATTCTTTTTTTGTCTTTTTGTCCTCTTCCATTTTACAGACTGCTTTTTCCCTCGTTGAATACAAAGTCAAAAGGATTCTTCGGAAGAGAGGATAGAGATACGACAGCACTACAATTATAGAAGGAGGTAGGCTGCAACTGTTCATTTTTGAAACTTAACAATAGATTTTACTTGTTTCACTCATTCCTTCCCGTCTCATGGCAGTGAGAAAGGACAGCAAAGCTTTTGGCAAGTCAGAGTGTAAAAATAGCCAGAAGTTGCCTTTATGTTGTTGTGCGTCATTGTGGGGTGTGTTCTGTGGGAGGTGAGCGAGGGAGTCAGAAGCACGTACTATTAGATAAAATGTTCACAAAGCCTTCTTGCTCAAAAAGATATTACAACATAATTACAATACAATTAATATTATACGTAAAATGTTTTCATGTCGCTTAGGAATAAATGTTTTTATATTGTTACTCCTCCACACCAAAAATAGTCCTAATGTATGTGCCCCTGAAGTTCTTGGAATTGGATCGTGATCCTTACTTTCTTTGCCTTACATCTCTTGAATGACTAGTGACAAAATACAGCACATTCTTAGTGTCCAACCAATCTGAATGGAGTATTGAACAGAGCCACTGGATAATCAGAGGAGTGCTTAAACCTGCACGCAGCCTCAGCAGCTGTTGCTATAGAGACTGAGGAGTTGTGGGCAGAAGTTTCTTTTGGATTCCTGACTGGTGCTGTCTTATCAGCTCCTCTGACTCCTTTAGCCTTTTGTTCCCTCTCTGATAATTCAAAAATACAAACACACACACACACATACATACACACACACACATCCCCTGAGGTTTTGGCCTTGCAGTGCCAACTGAGGAAATAGTCAAATTCAAGACATCCAGCGCAGTGTCACGACTGACAGTGAGTCCAATTATAACGGATGTAATATAATGTAAGGTAATATAATATGATGTAACATTTTATTTGCTGTGACATAAAAATGTAAACTAAATATAAATATGCAGATTGCACCTAATGCAGCTTGGGTATGACTCTCAGATAAATATTAACTTAAGGCAATTTAAATGAATATTAATGATGTTAGAAAATGCACACATCTATCATTTCTCACCTGTCATGTGTTTAGGTTGTAGTTAGTTATTTTATGTTGAAAGAGCCTTTGTTCATTCATTGTCTTAGCTTCCTGCCTTTCTGTTTTTCCCGCCTGTTTCCTGTATCACCTGTGTTTCATTAGTCATTAGTCTCTTGTGTATTGAGTCCATGGGTTTTCCCTCTTTGAGTTGTAAAGTCACCTGCATTTGTTGCTTGTGTCCCACGTCTGTATTCTTGCTTCTTTTTTTTTTAATTCTTGCCCTTAGACAAAATGACTTTATCGTATATACAATATGTACTGCTTGTGTATATATGCTGTATTCTCTCTAGGCAATGCGAATAAAAGTAACTTATCGCATTTAGGTAAAGCCAGAAGCAATTAGTTAACAGAGACTGGCAGATAACTGATTAAATCACATCTTTTAATGAGTAAAGAATTAGATGAACAATTAGATGATTGGCCTGTTTAGCCATATAATAATCATTAAACAAAACGCTACTTCTCTTATGAATTATTTTATCTGTATGGTCTTTTTAAATTTATTACAGACCGTGAATTTTATATATTTCTAAACTTGTTATGAATATAAGTGTACCGTCCTTTAACTTTTCAGACTAGCACTTTTAGCAAGTCTATAGTTTTTATGTTACATAATTATTGCTTACATTTCACTTTGTTGAATTTCACTTTCACTTTCACCGATTTTTCCCGCAGGCATGATCACCTTGGGGGGGAGGACGCATTCCCTGATCCCCCCTGACAATTATGCTCATCTGTGTACAGTAACTAATCACCCCTATGCAAATGACATACACAAAAAACATTATCAGTCTGACCACAATCTTAGACAGTCCAGATGTCCGTGGTATTGTATTGTACAAGTACTACATACGGGTAGAATTACAGTCAGTTGGGAAACACTGTTGCCAACAGGGAGAATTTCCTGGGATTATGGATCTTTTGAGATGAGGAAACTCTCTGTGGCTTTCTAATCTGTACATATATCTATTGATAATATGTTTTACTGTCGTCCCAAAGGGGGAAAAAATCCATCCTTTTATTTTTTTTTATTATTTGCTATCATGTGGAAGTAAGCGTTTTGCTGTAGCTCCTAACAGAGCCCAAAAAGAACGAAAGAACAGGGACAGAAGAGAAAACAACCTCGGAGGAGGTGTCAGGGAGGTTTGCAATTACCACAGTGAACTCTTTTTTTTTTTCGGGAAGATTGTGAACCACTCCAGCTCAAGAGGATTCTTTGCTTTTGCACCGGATGTGAGAAGACATGAAAGCTCAGAAAATTGTCAGAAATGTTGTAGTCCATTTCCACTCCGAATATATATATCCTTTTCAGAATGGCTCTGCGAACATCAGTCAAAAGAAAGACTGGGAGCTACAGTGGTGTTGGACTAAAGTAGGGCAGTATGTGCAACTGGGAGTAAATGTGTTCTTAGCCTATCCCACTCTGAAGTATTCGCGCTGAAGTGGAATAGAGAGGCACATCTATCAGAAAACACTCAGCCAAATCCATAGCCCAAGGCAACGCAGTCTGAAACCTCCAACACCACAAAACACAGCCATATTCCTGCTGGCACAATTGCCATTTCATTTATTGGTATGTACAGTAAGTTGCATGAAATATGATTATTGTCTCTAAAGTATGTGCTCTGTATTCTGTTATATGCCTGACTCAACGTTTTTTGCAAATTGCCACGGTGTGAATATACATCAAAAGCAACATCAAATCCAGAGAAACTGCTACTTAAGGTGCCGATTGTGTTTTATTAAAAGAAAAAAAAAAAGCACAGGCTAATTGAGCTATTCTTAATTGTGTAATTATAATAAAGTGTGGTGGATGTAAGAATAAGATGCCATCAGCTCTCTGCTTCTATTGTTGTAATTTAGCAACAAAGATACAAAAGAGAGAAAAAAAAAAGAAATCCTGTGAGGATTTCTACGAGGTGGGATACTACTGAGAGACAATGTGCATGCACAAAAGTAGATTTATTGAGAGACTTAGCTGCAGTGAAATTGTAATAAAAAATATTTTGGGGGGGAAAAATTGAGTGAAGAGTAAGAGAGAGATCATAGTCCTGTGAATATCAAAAAGAAAAGTAAATTATAAGTTTTCTTGGATTGCAGAGACACACCGGTGACAGTGAAGAAAGAGGAAATAGGATTTTGGGGAGGTTCTTCAGAGGCACTCCAATTTCACACTATCAAATTAAAGTGTCCATGTATCTGAGGATGGATGAGTGATATTCCTGCTAGGTGCTAGGTAGTCTGCAATTCCCATGAATAATTTGAGTGTGTCACTGTGGGCGGTCCTTTTAAAGGAGATTGTGCGGGCAGGGGGCCGGGTAATGATAGATATACCAGGCTTCCCTTTCATTCCCCCTCTTCACCTTACCACGGGTTAAAAGAAGGATCCTAAAGGTGGGTTAGGGAGACAGCTGGTGACCGGCTCTGTGAATTTAGAGGTAGTCAGCCCATCAGAATTTCCCCTGTCCTTCAATGTCATTCAGTACACAGATTGTGGCATTTGGGGTCAGGCGTTTCTGAGACACTTCATTGGATATTTACATTCATAATCCAGATTTATAAGCCTCGGCGGTGGAGAAGAAAATAGCCTGAAACATCCTTGGCACCACGGAGAACTCCCACACAGCTTCACACTATCACTTGCTGCCAAGGTGGCAGCTATGGTGACAGGGGCTAAGAGGGGAGCCTGTCATTTGAACAGAGAGGCAGGAGGGAGGCGACACGGGGAGCAGGGGCTCAATAAATTGTTGCGAGGGAGCCGACATGAAAAATAAAATGAAATAGGCGTGTGAGAGGCGACTTGGTGGTTTAGGAAGAACATACAGATTAGTAAAATAAGTGGTTTTGTTTTTTTGCCAGTCCAGTTTGAGGACACACAACAGAGTGGGCACACAGACTGGACAGCTACTTGCAGCACATATATGCATGTATAGATCAATATATGCGAGCAAAAATGCGTGGACGCCAATCAGACGTCAGTCACACAGTAACCGTGGTCTTCCTCTTTCCTCCACCCTGGTCTGTTTCCCCCCCAAGGCTGAGAGTTGATGTGTGACTGACAGACAGCCACGGACAGCTTGGTTAGACACACCACACTCTGGGGAGGCCACCAAGACTGAAACCGAGGAGAGGCGGGGGGGCGAAGGAGAGAGATGAGGGAGGGGGAAGCTGACGAAAGGAGTTTTAGTGTTGGAGGGGGTGGGGGTAAAAAAAATCAGAGTCAGGGAGAGCTCAAACAGACTGAATGAAGCATTCTGCAAGCAAGATTACGACTGAATTTTTCACTTGTCTTCCAGGTTTCAACTGGGTTTATGCATGTCCTGCTCACACCCCCATCAAGGTCACAGTCTCTCGTCTGTGATAAGCATTGTTTCAAATTGGAGCAGCAATACAGGCTTTTGTGCAGCGTGCAGAAATGATGGCGGTAGCCTTGGTACAGAGTTTACCCTATCCCGACAAAGTGATTAAGACTCGGTTCAACATTGGTCAGGAGACTATTCAACACTCACACAGTGAAATCGTAAAGGCAAGAATCTCTTCCTTTGAAAGGAATAAATGATTGAAAACACCTAACATTGAGGTATCAAAAGGCTGCAGATTGATTCAGCTGAACTCCTGTTTCCAGCAGCTTCTTCTGTCTTTGAACTTTGCATTTCTTTATATGTCTGTCTGTAAAGGTGTGCAGGACGTTTTGTGTGTTTATGAGTTTTTGTGAAAATATGAATGCCTATGTGTGCTTATGTGCTGGGCATATAATCTTGGTTTCAAACCTCAGTTGGATTTTTAAACTTTGGATGATCCAGTCTAGATGTTTCCCCTGCTCCTAGTCTTTATGATGAGATAAGGCTCAAACCAAAAATTGAAGCAATAGTTTGACATTTTGGGAAATGTGCTTTTTTTTTGCTTTTTTTCTGAGAGTTAGATGAGAAGCTGGATACCACTAAATAAATATCAAGTAAATATCAGGTCACAGACAGAAGCCAGTTAGCTTAGCTTAGCACAAAGCCTGGAAACAGGGGGAAACTGCTAGCTTGCCTCTGTCAAAAGGTAGCTCTAACCCTATGTGAGTGGTATCAATCTTCTCATCTAACTATGGACAAGAAAGAGCAAACACATTTCCCAAAATGTTGACTAACGCTGCTTTCACACGCTCCTCACATGGTCCCATTTCCCAAGGAAGTCGTTCTTGCAAATTTGGTGTGTTCATGAGCTTTTAAGTTATAATGTGGAAACAGCCTGGATGCTACAAGAAAGATATGTTGTAATATGGCTTTATCTGATTTTTATCAGGGTTAATGCTAATAAAAAACGTGAACAATTCTAGATCATTCTCCATTGATGGCAAGTAAGGATTACAACCTAATACCATATTACAAATTACATGTGAGGAAAAAATTTTTTTTGTAATACATGAATCAATAAAACATTTTTCACCATCAACCAAATTGTACAATTTTTTTGCACATCATTGTTAAGGAATCCTAACAATTCAGATTTAATTAAATTAATTAATTTATTTATTTTGTCATGTTAATACCCAATCAAGTGTCATCATCTTTCTCTCTCTTCCTGTGACAGTCTCCAGTCAAACCAAGTTATTGACGTAGCAGTGGAGGAGAGAGACAGGGAGGAACAGGAAGCTGTAGACTACTCGAGTATAAATACATATTGTGGACTCCTGATCACCAGGGACTCAAGAGCGAGTGACTGGTCCACTTATACTGGTCCACTTGTCCTCGACACTTACTACTCAGCTCTGTAGTGGTTTGTGGGAATAGTACAACATGCATATTGAGGACCAATTGTGGGGGGGGTAGTCTTGGCATCTCTTCATCTTGAGATACAGGAGTTGTAAATCACCTTCAGAAATGTGTCATTTTTACAGCCAGTGTCAGACCTCGGCCTCTAATCACATTTCTTCTCCTTATCAAAGACCCGGCCTTTTAATCCAGCATGCCTCTATGGTCACATTCAGTCATGAGTGTCCTGGAAATCCACCACATCTCCTCTTCAAATCCATGCAAATCACAACATCTAAGAGCAGCAGAGCTTCCTCTGAGACAGAATTATGCACATGTGGGGATTGGACAAGTGATGGAAGGGGGGTCGGGGTGGGGGGGGTTGCGTGTACACCCCTCCGTTTCTCTCTCATCCTCAGCTATGTTTATGTCATGCTTCTCTTCAAAAGATCTCACACATTCTTTTAAGTTGGTTCAATTTGGCTCCGTTTGGCAATGTTAAGCAAGCTAGAAACAGTGAGGGGGAAAAAGTCCCAGGCATTTTGGAAAGATAAAATATTGTGTCTGTGATCCAGGGTTTGGCTAAGTGCTGGGGTTTAGAAAGTGTGTGAGGAGGGGTGGTGTGAGTGGTGGGGGGAGGGAGGGGGTTGTTCCGACAGTTAAATCTGGGTGCAGAGAGGATGAAGGATAAGTGTAGGGTGACTAGAGCGGATTGACATTATACACGCATATTGTATGAAAGGAAGTACATGCACACACACACTTAGGTTTGCAGCGAGGGCTGAGGTCACATCTGGGTTTGAGTTAATCTCTTTCTAAAGTAATACCAATATGTATTATATTTCAAAAGTTTACATTGTGATTGCTGACATGTTTGGCGCTCAAGTGGCAATGCGATTATCTGACATTAAAGATGCCTGTGAACTCCTGAAACCCTTCACAGCTACAGTTTAATAACTCTGCAGCATGACTCAGTGAGGCAGTGTTGCTCTAAATATAAAACTCACAGACACAGCACACGAGTGACTTTCATCAGCTCTCTTACAATTTGACATGTGAATTTACAAGAAATGATGCTTTATGTCACCTCAGTAAATAAATGCTCTGAGCATTTTAAAAAGCATCCAATTGCTTCAATGTCAGTCAGACATTGGTTTTTGCTCCATGCATGTGTTTGCTTGTTTGCCTGTGAAAAGCATATCCTGAAAAGTGATTAATAGATTCACAAAAAAAAAAAAAAACACCGTACAACTTCAGAGTGCCTCTCGGTAGATGAAGAGGCAAACCTCTCATTATGAGCCCAATCAAATTACACTCTGATAATACATAATGAGAGCTGATTGGTGATGAGGTGCTTTTATAATCTGCCATCATATCTCACCGAGGCTGGATGTAACAACTGGTTAAAGGTCCAAGGCCCCAGGGGGACACCAAAGTCCCAGGTGTAATGTATAGCAATTGGTATTTAATTGTGGCCCTGTTTGGAAATATGGGAATATGATATGGGTCCTGCTTTATTACCTGATTTTGCAGCCCTGTTTTAAAGAGAGGCTCTGTGGCAAAAATCTAGCTTCAAGACTTTAATTATTTCATCGGACATGGTACATATTAATTAATTCAATTTTAATTAGATTATTACAGAACAGACATGTTCATTCTCTCCCTTTAAATCGAAGCGACTATTAAGGTGCAGCTACAATGATTTAATTCATCCATGATTCAACTATCAGACACAAACCCTTCACCTTGAACACTCATTGCTCATTTGCAATACATCATATGATAGAAAAGAAGTGATTTATAAACAACGAGCGAATGCAAATGAGCAGAAAGTCCAATTTTACTTAATCTGTCTTATTGAGTTCAAGTGAGTTTAACTTCTACATCCCAGACTTGATTTATCTATGATATTACAGCTCTGGGTATAGACACACACACATGCTCACCAATACCCCTCACCTACCACACACACCTCCAGCCTCATAGCCTCTGCATGCGCTCGCATATACATGCCCACACACACACACACACACACGCCTGTTTGCAGCGCTCATATCTGCAGAGAGCCAGATAGGTGCTATGTGTCCTCTGAACATCCTGATCTCATCTCCCGGCAATGTGATTGACAGCTCCGACAGCTGGGCTCCATCCACTCTGCAGACATGTGGACAACCACACACACACACACACACACACACACACACACACAGCAGCCTAACAGCAGCAGAGAGATGAAGGAGTGGGAGTAAGGGGAGGGGAGATGGTGGGGGGAGGGAGGGTGAAGGAGAGAGGAGGGGAAGCAGGTATTTCACAGATTGATGAGGAGATACTGTTCGAAGAGAGATTGACTGATAAACGTGGACTTAAACACAGTAGTGGACGTGTAAACGTTCAAAAAAATAAACTTGAGGGGAAACGGTAGGAGTCAGGGGAGAGGAGAGCCTGAGTGGGCAGTAAACTGAGGCCATATGAAAGGATAATTATCCCCTCGACACATGTGCAGCAGCAGGCCACAGCAATACACATGCGCATATTTAAACACGCATACCCTCTGATATACACTTTGAAGAGCGATGAAAGGGCAATTATTGGGAAGCGCGCTGTCGAAGCCTGAAGCGCAGTGTTGAGTGCCTTTGGGGAATGCTGGGGGGGTACACTGAGCCAGGTGGTGGTGTTTTGTCACACACTAACAGACACACACCGAGTACTCATCAGTGGACGAGAAGCGGCTAGCCGGCCCGTCTGCACATATTCATGTGTCAGTTAGTAATCACACAGCATGGCCTTGTTTTCCCTGACTGCTCAGGCTTGTCAGAAACACTCAGGGTAACATGCATCACTCACTTCCCTGACATCCATCTTTGCCTGTGTGCGTGCCTGAGAGCGTGTGTGGTCAACAAGTATATGTGTGTATGACCTATCTCCATCTCCGCTTCGGGAATGACAGCCAGCCCATCATTAACCTCTCTGCAAGACTCCATGACATGTCTGTTTCCTGCGGCGGCCATTTTCTCTCTACCCGTGAGCCGCGGCCTATATATAAATCGTGATGAGGACGAGCGATAAGGTGCTGGAGATAGAGGACAGGTCGCTAACTTCACAGCGGCCTCGCAAATTGCCCTTTAAATGTGCATCAATAGCCGTGTCAATGAATAAAACCGCTTCAAAGAGGGGGGAAATGCTATTGAGATTAGGACCTTATGAGATTGATGTATTGAGTGATGTGCTGCTCAAAGCTACAGACAGATATTGTCACTTGACAAAAAAGCAATGAGTTGAACTCGGGGCTCGCTCTTAGAGAGGATTCTTGGGCTAAGACCATCGACTTGTAGCTGGATATAGTGTGGAGGCTGTGATAAGACTCGAACACAGCAGGAGGGCCTAATCCAAACCACCTAACTCCTCAGATGCTGAGCTGCACAACACCATGGAGATGATTAAGCACGATTCCTGGAAGATAAATGTTTTCGCAAGAGATTACTCCCTGCTGGTGCATAGCAGAGAAGTTTGCTAGCTGGCTTAGGGAGCTCCTAAAATATATGATCTGTGAATGAGATCAGGCGTCCTCGTGAGCAAGGGTTCGTCATAATTGAAATGATTGCCGATGGAGTACGGTGAGAGACGAGGAGGGGTGAACTCCGAGGCACGAAAATGTCACTTTGGGTCTTCAAACATTCAACTAAAATCTTTATCCCTTTTTATCCTGCGCTCAAATCTGTTGTTTTTCAAACCTAATCTAAAAAATGTCCTATGTTGTCTTTCAGTTTAGACTCCGTGTTTTTGTGCCAAACTAAATTAAGGGCAGAAACAAATAATGTGCCAGACAAGGATGTTTTTTTCCCCTCTTCTCTTTCCATGTACTGCGAGACGTTACTACATACACTGAAGTATAGCGGAGGCCCATCACACTTCATTTCCTCCCAGACTCTGTCTTGTGCACTGCTGTTTCTGTTGCTGAATCAACATCACGGCGGCCTGAGATAACACAGTGCAGTGTCAAGATTATGTCCTCAAGTGTAATTTTACAGAGCCTGCCTGCTGCACTGACCAAGCACAGCTGCTAAGCTGGACAGAAGTGTGTGTATGTGTGTGCATGTGTGTGTGTGTGTGTGTGTGTGCCAAGTTGGGACCAAAGCTCTATTATAGCAGCAGTATTCTTTATTACCTTTCAGTAGAATCAGGCAGCAAAAAGCATTACTGCATGGGACTTGATTGCTTCCTGGCAATAGTCCATAAGTCTGATCAGCGGCACATGCTCACGGTAGACATCAGCAGCCAAGGTTTCATCTGCGTTGTCACTGTTAAATAATGAACTCTTCAGTTTATAACAGTGCTTTGTCATTCACATTTAAGCCCTGTTAGAAATCCGGCTGCGTTAAAGGAGTTTAAGAAATCAGGTAACAACATGACTAAGTTGGTTCATTAAGCACATGTAAACACACTGAGGGCCACATTTACAATTTTTTGCATCTGCTTTACGAGTGTAAATATGATGCATTTAGTCAACTACAGTTTTGAGGTGCTGTAGTATTTCCATTTTATGCTACTTTATATTTCTTGTCCGCTACATTTTCCCAAAGAGAAATTGTGCTTTTTGCACAGCATTTTTCTAAATTTTTCAGATGGGTTCATTTAAATAACTAAAGGGGTAAAAATTGTCCACATTTCACAAAAAGCTAATGTTAGAGAAAAGCCCGAAAAAATTACACATTTTTGCCGAGCAGTACTTTGTTACTTCTTCTTCATACCTCATTAATGAGACAGGAAACAACCCACCATATTTATCTTCAGTCCCTGGTTTGGGAAAATGCTGCTAACACATTGTTGGATCCTTTTAAGATCTAATACCATCATTTCTATCAGTCATAAAGCCACTGAGAAGTTGTTCAGCCATTTTATCCAAAGCACATGCAGTGTATTTATCAAAGAGGTGCAGCTGTTAGTGATGTTTTCGAGATGTACCTCATGGTGATAATGGGTGAAGACATGGTAACACGTGTTAATTAAGTATTCTGCTGGATTTACTGAATAAGCTTCAACAGTCAAACATCTGAAGAACAGATCGGCTAGAAATAGTGCATATGAAAATGACACGAGCTGCAGGGAAGACTGTGACAAGAAAAAAAAAGGTTATGGTTCAGAAATCTCTGCAAGTGAGTCCGGTACGTGTTGACACTGATGATCAAGCTACACGAAGGCAGGGAATGACTGTGTGTGCTATAACTCACGCTTCCTTTCATAGCAGTAAACAATGTTGGCGAAGGCTGCTGAGAGAAGCAGAGATACTGTACCCACCAGCCATCTCGCTTTCCACGAAGAGAGGTCTGTGTGAGTGGACAGTGGGCAGCCTGAGAGTGTCTCGGTGAGCTTCGTGCATATGTGTGTGCGCTGCGAGTGTGGGTTTTTGTGTTTGCGTGTGGTGCGTATATTTGTGTTTGCCTCCGTGTGAGCCCTAAATGCCAGATCCTCAGACTTAATAGGCCCCCATTAAGAAATTATCTCTGGTGCTTTTGTGCCTTTGCACAGAAAAACCTAACTACCAATTAAGTGGTTGTGTGCCTAGATGGCCCATTTGCTTGGCTGTTGGTAATTATGGGTTTTCTCAGTGTTCCTCTCTTCTCAAGCCGGCCCTTCTCCTTTTGATTAGGCTTCTCCAGAGTGTTACAATCCACAAACTCTGTCACTCTCCTCGAAATTAGCTGTCATTCCAACCATATGCATTTTTCATCATGCCCCCAGAGAGAAACCACAATTGAACCACAGAGCTAGAACAAAAAGAAGGAGCGTCCTGATTCATGTAAATATTCCTGAAAGTTTCGCTGATAGGCTTTAGATGTTTGTGCAAATTTGCTCGTTTCATTTGGATGAGCATTAATGCAGTCAGATAGACTCCATACGCTAGAAACAAACAGTTCATTTGTTTTCCCGGCAAAAGCATCCTTGTGCTGAATATTCTCGTATAATTCGAACTCTGTGTGTTTCACTGTGAAGGATGGGAACACGTCTTCAGTTTCTTATATGACAAGAATGTAACATTGCACGGGCTTTTGCGCCTTAAATGGTAAATGGACTGCATTTATATAGTGCTTTTCTACCTTAAGGGAGGTTTTACAATTTTGCCTCTCATTCATCTATTCACACACCGATGGCAGCAGAGAGGCTCTGGCTTGTCCATTAGGAGCAACTTGGGGTTCAGTGTGTTGAGATGTGGGCAGAAACAGCCAGGGATCAATCTGCCAGCCCTGCACTTAATGGACGACCTGTTTTACCTCCTGAGCCACAGCCGCCCAGTAATCACTGTGTTATTATACTTCAGTGCCTTTTTGTCTATTCCCAGGCTATGAATAAAGCTTTTCAGATCACAAATCAATAAATCAATTCATTCACAAAGTAATATAGATTTACAGAGATGTAAGTCATTGATACTGGTGCAGATAAATAACAACAACCAGTGACGATATTGTACATAGTAGTACAACCATAACATTTCTTTTTTAATTTAATGCAAGAGATAAAACTAAAGTTTACTTTCAGTACATGTTTGTGTTACATTTGTATGTTGGCATGCATTAAAAAGGAAGAAACAAGCAGCAAACATTGAAAGCAGCATATAGAAAATAAACTCTTAAACGAGTCAGAAAATCAGATGCAGAATTCTTAAAGAAAGAAAAGACATGAAAAACTGAATCAGTGCAAAATCATTTGTGTGTGTGTTAAAATCCTAAAGGAACACATCTAACCATACAATGTACTGTACATTTTTACTTATGATTTTATTTTAATCAACATTAACTGCAAATCTGTGCAACAACATATCATTAAACAACTGACTTATTTTACTAAGTGATTGAAAATAAATACAATATTTCACTGAAAATTGATGTTAGATTTGATCAGATTTCTTAGTTTGATAAAATACCACCTGATATCTAGAATGTCATTTTCAGCTGAAAAGATTGCATCTGTGTGTGTGTGTGTGTGTGCGTGTGCGTGTGGGATCCATTGTGTTTCATTATGCTTATTCTGGATGCAGCTGTTCACAAAAGTACGATCAAAGTTCCATTGAATCTGATCTATAATAATTAATTCATGTAATTTTAACACTGTTTTCACTGTTGTGTCAAAAACATGTATCACAAGCTCTGACAATCTATTTTTCAGACAGGCCTTTTTTTTAAATGGTTTGTTTAACAAAAGAAGGCTGAGAATTTTTCTTAACCACTACGGGAACTCTAACTACTTCAATTATCTCAAAAATCAAAATGACCAAATGTGGAGATACAGAAAAATGTAACAGAGGTTTTTTTTTTAAACACAAATTACAACAGAAGCACAAATTTTGTTTTGTGTTGCAACTTTTGGATTTTCAAGACATAATTTCAAAATCAGATATTTTTTTTCCACATTTTTGTAAAACTGCCATTGCAGTAAAACTGCAACGGTGATAAACAATCTCTATCTTTGTGTAAAAATACTCAGAATAAATATAAATTTTGCACCGTGAAACAAAGACTGCAATTTTGCATCTTTAGACAAAGCCAAGTTGAATTCAGCTGACAGGCGTCGCTTATTCATCCAGCTTCATGCTGAGAATTTGTTTCTCCCCATGTGGGTCTTATCGCTGTGCTTTGTCTACCGCTGCCTGTCAAGGTCAATAATTGTGATTCAGGCTATTCATGCTCATCTCCAATGTGGACGCCTTTCATGTGGGGACAAGGAGTTGTTTTGAAGCCTGTGAGATGGAGACAGGAGGAGGTGGGGGAAGGTCAATTGATTAGGAAGATACTTTTGCTGATTAGAGCCATCACTCAGTGTCACAATTATCAGTGTCATCAGCTCGTCTGCAACGAATTTTTGTTGCATCCCGGGACAGGCTGACACCCTCTGTATGTCTGTGTGTGTGCGCCGGCTCCCCACGCTATCTCCACACACTCCCAATTACTCTACCTGATTGGATATATGCAAATTGGACCAAAATTAAAAGCCACCTGCAAGGGGACCCCTCGTGGGACAGTTTTGTACACACACACACACACACACACACACACGCGTGCATCACACAGTATGATGTCTTTAGCTTTAACCTTCAACTGTCCCAATGGTGGAAAGCATGTCTGTCCCCATTCCTACTGAGCAGAGATGTACTGTAATCGACAGGATTGAGGTGTAACATTTAAACAGGTACGATCATACCAAACAAAGAGAAACTATTTGTTTCAGATCTCTGCAGCGGCCTTTGCACCGTGTCTTTTAAAATATATTCCTTTTTTTCTCCCATTCCTTTCATGATATGCTCTCTCTCCACATGCATCCTTCTAATCCTATACTGTATCTATGCATCTGTCCTCTCCTCTCAGTGGTCACGGCCTCCAGTTGCGCAACAAATGACCCCTGCCCCACTGTGACCAGCAGGCACTTCTCTCCTCTCCTCGCCATTCTTTTCTTCTTATCTACTCTCATCTGCTCAACCATTCAGCAGTCTGTCTCTATTTCAGAAAAGACACTTAATTTCTCTTCTCTTCTCTTCTCTTCTCTTCTCTTCCTCTCTTCTTCCTCACCTCTCTTTCCCCCCTGAGAATCGGCAGGGGGAGAAATCTCTTCTCTCTCCCGTAGGCAACCCCAGTAAATCTCTCTAAGCTCTGCCTCCCCTGCCATACCTTTAGATTGAAGGCCACCTCCAAAGGTCACTGAGCAGAACTGATCCTCTGTATTCTCTTTATCCCGAAAGGCTGAATGAGACTGGAGAAAGAGGGGTGGCCTGGGGGCAGCGAGGAAGAGAGGGAAGCAGAGGGAGGGATGAAGAAGAAAGGAGGTGGGTAGGGAGCAGAGGTGTGGTTAGGGCAGGGAGGTGCGGGTAGGGAGCAGAGGAAGAAGGTCGGACAGGCAGCGGAGCAGAGGGATGGGTGCGGGATATAGCCGGAGGTTAGGAAGGAAGCAGGGGGCACTGATGTGGGGGCGCATGAGTGAATACAAGTACTACAGCAGGAAATTAAAGAAAAAGCAATTCCAAAGCTATATACCAGGCTTGTGAAGACTACTTTCTAAATTTAATCTGCCAGAAATTAGTGATCACCTACTAAAAATTCATTCTTCTCTCCGGTGGGCAACTCAAAGTCAGTATCGGAGCAGAAGAAAAGGAGGCTGAAGAATTAATATAAAGACTGGCAAGGGGCAGGGTTGCACCACAAGTGCAGCTGTGCCAAATATTGCTCCCCTCGCTGCCGTTTCATTTGAATACCGTGTTATATGCAAATACAAACACACACACACACCGACACACAGGAGCGCAACGATACACCTTCTGCTAGCGAGCCTGAATGCAGCATGATACACAAAACAAAACAGTGGTGTGATACTGTATGTGTGTGTGTGTGTGTAATCTTTTTGACATGTCAGCTGTAAAATGGCTGTTTCTGCCTTTCTGTCGATACTAAGCAGCTCAGACGGAGAGACAAAGAGACAAGGAGGAGGAGGACAAGGAGAGAGCATCCAGAGATGAAGGCAGTAATAGCTCGGGCCTATAGAAGGAGGAAGGGGAGAATAGTCTTCTCAGAGCGAGGAGGGTAATATTTTTCTCTCCTGGGAACCCTTAGCCTTTTGGATTATGTTCTGTTGTTATGGTGCTTATTATGTTTGCTGACAGCTAAATGGTTGTCAGACATCCTCCAGCCTATAGATTGCGTCTTAATATAAGGGAACTGGTGTGTGTGGGGGTGTGTGTTGCTGTGTCCAAGCATTATATCAGTGATGGAAGAAGTATTCAGCTGTTTCGCTTATGTAAAAGGACCAATACAACGATGTAAAAGTACTCAGTTACAAGTGAAAGTCCTGAAAGTATTAGCAGTAAAATGCAGTTTAAAAACACACTCATTATAAAGAAAAAATTACAACATATGTTATTACTAATCCTGCTTCATCAGTGCATAAGCAGCATTTCACTGTTGTAGCTGGAAGGTTGAGCTAGTTTAAACTACTTTATTTACAGTTGCAACAATAAGAACTCTGACGCAATTCTGAGGGAAATATTGTACTTTCGAATCTACATTTACCTATATTTCATACTTTACCACATTTATTTGATACCTTTTGTTACTAGTTACTTTGCAGATTCAGATCATAATAAAAATATAACGAACAAGTGTATTATGAAAATTAAGACTTGGATCTCTTTATGAAAGTCAGTCACAGGCAAAATGAGTACTTTTACTTTTAGTACTTTCAGTATATTTTGATGCTAATACTTTTATACTTTTTGAATTTGATGTTTTGAACAGAGGACTTTTACTTTTTTTTGGTGGAACTACTGTCAACTCATATCTGAAACATGACAGACACTAACTAGTCATTGCCTTGTTTTAAGGGGAACAAACAGAAGAATATGGGAACTGCTCATTTAATCTTCAACAGTTGTATTCTATAATCATATGTTTTAAAGTAACTAGTAACTACAGCAGTCAAATAAATGTAGGGGAGTAAAAGAAGTGAAGAAGTGTAAAGTAGCATAAAATGGAAATACTCAAGTACCTCAAAACTGTACTTCAGTAAGAAATAGTCTCCACCACTGCACTGCATATGTTTTCCTGCACATGTGTGCATCTTTTTTTTTCTTTTTTTTCTTTTTTTACTGCGTTCAATCCACTGATTGAAGCTAACGATGTCAGCTATTGCATCCACGCTCCCATACATCTCTGTCCACTTCCATCTACCATCTCCCCATTTACGCGCCACCTTGCCTCCCTAATTTCTCTCTGTAATGAAAGTTCCTCTGCCCATCAGTGGCTGAAAATGATACTAGAAATATTAATAAGGGGCCCTTTTTAACCAAATTACATTCTATCAGAGCTGAGATTAAATTAGCAACCGCCAAGGTGTGTAGGAACAAAGCTAATGGAATTGGATGACAGCGTCCGTCAATCAACAAACAATTTAGGTTTCCCTGTCCGACCTTGTCCCACCCACTCTTATCAATCTCGCGCACACACACAGAAATACGCTGTAGCTCATGAGGGGATGCAATTGCTGTAACAATGCATGTGTTAGATGTTGTCTCCAGCAGAGAGAGAGGAAGCATGCAGGTCTCCAAGTTCAGACACAAGTTCTGTGGTTTCATTGTAAATGATATACCTAATGGCATGGCTGAGCCGTGACGTTATGTTTCAATGCAAGACTCAGGATTGCCTCAGATGGTGTCACTAAACACATTTTCCTCCCGCGGCATATCTCCGAAAAACAAACATCCACGCACACTGTGACCATTATACTGCAGACGCCGGCTTCAATGAGGTACACTAAATAGGGTTTGCAATACATTTGTGCAGCCGGAGTCATTCAGAGACAGGTTCATGAGAGATAAAGCGAGTGTGTATGCATGTGTGTGTCTGCCGTCCTGCGGAGATACAGTCTGCAGGTTGTAGGATGAAGGTATATCTAGTGATGCTGATAAGAAATATATATTGTTATGGTAAGAAAAAGGAATTGGACTGACTGGCCCATCAGTACAACGGTTTCTTCTATAAATGCCATGTGATAGAGACTTTTTATCTCCGACTGAACGTGTCAGTGTGCTGGGTGGATCCCAGTTATCCTTTCTCTCCCTCATTTCTGTCTCTTTGCCTCTCTAATCTTTTCTTCACACTCTTTCTCTATTTCTCACTTAGGCACACACACTCACACACATACACTTTCTTTTTGTCTCCCCAGGTGTGCGCTGGTCCAGGTGTATGTCTTCACGGGAGCTCATCACTGCTCTAATGAGAATGATCACTGCTCATCTGTCTTCATCCACATCCAACAGAGAGCACCTGCTACTATCTGTGTGAGAGTGTGTGTGTGTGTGTGTATGTGTGTGTGTGTAGATTAGTTTTTGTGTTTATGTCTATATAACATTCAGTGTGCATAAAGGTAATATATACTGTGTATAGTAGTTATGTATTGGGCTCAGGTGACTAATACGTGAGTCGCATTTGACCTTAGACTTTGTTACTGACCTCAGATTTAACTCTGACTCACTGACAATGACTTATAAGCAAGTCTTTGTATGAGTCTTTGAAAAATTGCTAAGGCGCAGGGAACTTCTCCACAGGAGCGAAGTTGTTTTGATTTAACCCTCTTGCAGGGGTTAAACCTGAAGGGGTTTGGCATCGCATGAGTCAGATGAATGAATCAAACCACAGCAGGCTGCAACCGCCACTGAATCCAGAATAGTCACACATTGTGAAAAAGATCTGATCAACTTCTCATAACTCTACAGGGCCCCTGAATACATTCAGTCAGGTTAGCTTTTTAGCGAAAGTTAGTGGCAGCCTTGAGCTAATGCCAGAGCTAGGCTTGTTGACGTCATTCAAGTAGTACTTCAGTGTAGGATTGATTCAACCATTTAAAGCACTGTATCTTCATGGCACTAAGTCATCCTTTCAGAGCATTGAAGAGATTATAAGACAGGTTCGCCCACAATAAATATTCAAACTCTTCACTGGCCAATTTATTTAAGGTGTAGTGACACTGGTGACATTTCGGCAAATTATCTTAATATCAAAACAAGACATGGCTCATCTGTAACAAAGCTTCCTCTAATCATTTCTACACACACTACAATGACACTGCTTTTTTTGAACCAGAAATTTCTTATCTTAAAGCTACATTAACATTTTAACCTCTTGCAGTTCATTGTTATGGTTTTACCACCCACAACTTTAAACCTACTGCAGGCTCTGCTTGGCATCACAAAGCAAACTGATAAAATTAGTGAACATAGTGGAACATTAAGCAGCTAAATAGTCAGTTATACAAATTCCTCAGGTGGTGGAGACCAAACCAGAGTTTAAAAAGGAGTCAACACTGGGCTTAAATTAATCAGGGGGACACAAAAATGACGCCAATGTTGTTTCATGTCTGCTAGATGTTTAGATAAGCAACTGTTCACTAACATGTTAACCATAAGAACTTTATGGGTGATGATATTTCAATGTTTTATCGTGCAGTCAAAAATCTATTAATGCAGCTTTAAAGTCTTGTAAATCAATAAATAGCCATATTGTTGTTGAATCTGTACCTTTGTGGAGAATAAATTGGACTAATCTTGATTTAAACATGCATTTTGTGAGTCAACACCTAAATTCTGTTGTGCAGGTCTGGCAAAAGAAAAAGAACGACAGCCTGACTAAGTTGTGATGTAACATACGTAATGGAGACTGCAGCAGAAAGTGCAGCAGTTTGAACCCCGCTGGACAGCAGAAACAATGAGGATCGCCACCATGAGACAAACTGGTGCTGAATTTAATCAGCTGCTTTTGCTTATTGTCTGTTTGTTTACTACACATTTGGCTGGTGTGCCTTTATATGCTTCTGTTAAATGTCTCCATCTTCCACCTCTCTCTCTCTCTCTCTGTCTTCCAGAGGTGCCATCAGGTGAGATTGCTATTCTCTTTACCTTTCTTATGCTTTCATCCTTTTGTAGTATGACATGCTTTGACTTTGAGAGCTGTTTGACTTTGTCCTGAAGAATCCTGAGGCTGTGTGTGTGTGTGTGTGTGGGTAATTCATGGGTTAGGATTGTAATGATCACATCTGCTTTCTACCCATTTCAATCAAGCGTCCTTTGTGGGATCTCTTTCCTTTTGACTTTTTTTTTTTTCAGGGGCCCGGCACTTGAAAATACTCAATGTTTACTTAAAATGAAGCCAAGAGAGAAAGCAAAACAACAGAGATTGTATTTACCCCCCAAAGGCCGCGTCAATTGGCTATTGTCAAAGTCTAAGTAGATTTTATGTAAAACTCCCAATCCATGCTGTTAGTATTGACCAAATGACAAAATGCTTGTTCATTTTTTTCTCAATCCAATTAGTTTTCTTGTGGCTTTCTGACAGCTCGTTTATATCTGTGAGTGAGTGCCCAGTGTTGAATGGGTAATTGTGCAGTTAGTGTGCGCCTACCATTGTGTGGAGAATCTTGTTACCTGAGTTTGTATGTGAATACAAACTGAATTGATTTAGATCTGAGATTAATAGGGGAACGTTGTGATGGGCTATTGATCGCTTTCTATGATCAAATGAAATCAAAGCTGATGCAGCACACAGAGCAGAGGGAGCTCAATTGTATTTTCTACTTTTAAATCGCAGAATTGTTGAAGCTGCATCTTTCTCTTCCTGCTGTAGGTTCTTTGACAGATGCAGTTGTGTACATGTGTGAAAATGTGTTTAGAACAAAGAACTGCTGTGTATGGATCTTGTGTTGGAGGCAGGCAGCATTTACATGCTTCCAAAAGCTTTATTTTCTACTCATAGCCTGTGCTGTGCAAAAAAAAAAAAAACACATCTTCATAAACAGTATATTTTTCTGGAGTTTTCCATCAGGAACTCGCTTTTGTTTGCATCTCAAATCAGCATCAACAATTTGCAGGTAATAGCATGTCTTGCACTTGTCAGTTCCCACTAACAGGGAATTGATAAATTGGCGTCGACAACAGAAAATGGCAGTTTGATCTTCATTCAAAAGGTTGTTTCCCCTCGGTTTGTCAACACGCTGCCTTGCTGTTCAGCCGGTCGGTTCTCCAGGTGTACATCGCCTCCTTGATACCGAGACATGAGTGGCGGTGACAGTGATGGAGGGAAAAGGTCAGATATGACACAGTGGTTATGGAGTGGGAACACAGCAAGCACTTTGACATTTCTGGACAAAATTCGTGCGCTGCATTTCAATCATTAAATGAGATGAGATGACTTGATCAAGGTGCTCAAGGCATTCCAGGAGGTAGATTTATTGAACTAACAGTGAAACTCATATTTAGAAGTTAGAGAGGCATCATAACTTGAGCAAATGTCCCCAAAAGGCTCAGAGAAGTTGGTAATGCTTATAGGGGATGCACAGAAAGTGTTTTGCTTTGGGAGTGCTGAGGACTCTGGGTAAAGACGGGAGGTCTTAGTGCTTTGCCTGGAGCCATCTTGGTTTCACCTGAAGGTCAGGATGTACAGAATAAGGCCAATGCACGTACACTTCTCTCCTCACTACACAATACCCACAATAACGATCCCATTCCAGAGGGATGTTTAAGTTAATCTTCAGACTAATGACTGTTAAGTACTCGGCCGACTATGGAGGAAATTATAATTTGTTTTACTCAGTGCATACATTCTGCTGGCTGCCAGAGCGAGCTGACCCTTAAGGTTGATGATGTTGCTCAGCCTCCAACTGCCAGGTCAATGAGGTTGCGTTTCCCTGTCCAGCTCTGTGTCTTCCAAGTGGGGTGACATAAGCCATCCTTGGCCTCTGTCTCCCACAGTGCCAGTTCTGGGTCCAGCAGAAGCCATTAAAGAAGCAATTAACAGCCCCAATTAAAGAATGATGAAGCTGAGGGGAGAGTTTACACAGTGTAAAGTGACTAAAGGGCTCTAGCTTCGGCGCTTTAGATGTCAGCGACTGTCGGCGGTGAAATTGTAAATCATCCACTTGAAATTCATCTTGTTGGTTAGTTTGTCTCTCCACATTTGTCTCCATTTAGAGAAATCACACTCAAAAACAGCTTCCCCCAAAAGTGGGAAGTGGCCGAAAGGAGGCTACACACATCTTTCCATGCAAATCAGGACCCGCCGCCTTTCCAATCAGGGACAGGAGATTGCTTTGTATCATTTTCGTCAGCTGTCGAGGAAAGAAAAACCCACAGTTTTGATGTTTGGGTTTCATAATTGAGCCGGCAAGTTGGTGTGTGCATAAAGGCCTCTGCCAATAGCCTTTGACGTGAACAGAATGTAGAAGATACCTGGGAACCCTGAGATGAAAGCGCTGCTTATACGTCTCTTGATCTTGCTTACCTCATCTTTCTCTTGGCTTTTGCCATCTTTTTCTCACCAGCAGATTGCAGGCCAGCTAATGGTACCTTTACTGCTTCAAAGGGCCTTTTGACTTGATAAGGACAGTGTGAAAGCTGCGTGTGTGTAGCTGAGTGCACGCACTGGGCCAAGCTTGTTACGCTAACCCTTCTCTAGACCAGTGTCCTCATTAGATCCAATACCCTTAGGGTCTGTGTGTATATGTATAGAGTCATGTCACGTACAGGACCTGACAGAAGTGTGGGTGTGTGTGTGTGTTTGTGAGTTTTTAACTTCATCACACCAGCCCCTAGGCAGGCCACTGATCCTCTCCAAGAACGATAAATACAGCTGTACTGTGATGGTAATGAAGACTGATAGAGGAAGCGTAAGAGCAAGGAAAAAGACAGAGAGAAAAAGATGAAAGGGGAAATATAAGTACTCTTCTACAGCGCTGCAGGTTAGAATGTAATTGTTCCCCCCTCGACTATCACTATAGGGTATCTAAGGTAGAGCAAACAGACTTACCCCAAGGCCAAACTCCCACTGAGTCTTTGACTCCTGCTTATGTAATACAATCTCAGGGTGACTGATGGAATTAGTCTGGGACTGTTTTTGTGTAAGATAGGAAGTGAGAGAGAGAAAAAAAAAAAGATGGGGGGTGGGGGTGTTGGGAGGGCTGTGAGCAGAGGGGATTGCTCCCTCCTGGATGAAAGTGCCAAAGACAGGCACGTACGCATGCGGTGGAGCGCAATGGCGATTGTGCCGGGCTGGCAGCCGTCCTCATTACCGTCCACAGGCAGGGCTGGAGTGCCCTATTAGACAACCATTACCGCCACTGATGGGAATCTGTACAGTAACACTGACACAAACAAGATGGAGAGATCTGGGAACCATGCCGAGGCCGCAGAGCAGGGGCTTGCAGGGAATGGGCGAGATGAGCCTCTCCGCCCTGATCGCCACACTCTTCGCCTGGGTCACGGCGCCTAAGTAGCGGCCGCGTGTCAGCATGCCATCTCTGGTTCCCCCGGAGCTAAGATGTGTTCACCTAATTAAAATCTCTCTTTCCTCCTACCCTCAGGGACACATGGGCAGAGGAATATAGTGAAAGAGATGGTGAGGTAGAGGAAGAGGGGATGGGCGAGCACACCAGTGACAGCGACAGAGGCCAGGCAGACAGGGAAAGAATAGAGAATTGAGGCAGGGGAGAGGAGACTTTTTCAGGGGCAAAACAAGAGGGAATGATAAACAGAAATCTGGTGCTCTGCAGAGGAGGGGTCAGGAACCACACCAGCTCAGCTCATTCACAAGTTTTCTCAATTTTTTTGTCATGGTGGAGAATTGAAAAGGAATGTGCTGTGTGGCGAGGAGGCAATAGAGAAGGGGAGACTTTTTCAGATTTTAGTTGCCTATTCACTGAAAAATAGAGAAAACTTGTTTGAACTTGCTTGTGTTTTTTTTCTTATCAGACCCCGGGGCAGCATGTGGACTCACAGGCTGTGCAAACATGGAGGAAAGGAGAGAAAAATAGAGGGAAAAAAGGAGAGAGGTTACAGAGTGCATTGTGCATTGATGGCATGAGGTGAGAGAAGGAAGTGGAGGCAAAAAGTGAGAAAAGTACAGGTACTTGCTAATTAGAACAGCAGTCACAGTTATACTTCTGCAGGAATTCTGAATAACTCTGCATAAGGTTGCTTTGTTTGTGACCTCCTCAACTAATGTTCCAACTAGACACGGTACACGGAAAACATTGTCTGCTCTCTATAATAATAATAATACAGATAACAAAAATAATAAAAAATGAAATAAAATAATCACTTTATTTATGTAGCACTTTTCATATGCAATTAATACATATTTGTATTGATTAATAATAAAAAATAAATAAGTAGAAGTGGTGATTGATTGACAGTAATAATGACAAGCAAGATATAAATTCCTACAACACTGTAAAAACATGTCACGTAAAGACCTAATAAATTACCAATTCACAATGCAGCACTTCTGCAAAAGTGTGTTTTTTAAGAGAAAAGAGAAATGAAAATTACACAGAACATTTTAAAGGAATAGTTCAATATTATGGAAAGTATTCATACATACATAACCATACTATCAGCAGCCAGTTACCTTAGCACAAAAAATGGAAACCAGGGGAGACAGCTCGCCTGGCTTTGTCCAAAGATAACAAAATCCGCCTTCCACAAACCTTTAAAGATTATAACATATCATATCTATTTTATATTCTACTTAAGCAAATAAGCACACTTCCCAAAATGTTGAACCATTCCTGTAAAACACTGGTTATTTGTAGCTTGTTGTGTATTTTAAAATGGTACTCATTACATGGAAATAACTAGCATAGCATATAGCATATTTTATATAGCATATTTTTTTATGGATACAGAAGTAATTAATCCAAAACTCCTGCTTTACTGTACTTTACTGTTTCTAGTTCCAATGATACTTTAGTTAAAAGAGGTTTGGAGCTTAAAAGAAGAAACAGTGTATTTTGAGGGTCTTATTCTGAAGATGGCAGCTCCAGCACTAATGGAGCAGACAAATAGGATGGATGTGGAATTTGGGACACTTCACTGTATGAGTCCTAAAATACCATCTAATTGATCGTACGGTGCTGGGAATCCATCGACTGCGGCACATCATCTGTAACCTGCGTGCTTTTAATTAGTGATTGTGCTTCAGTTATTCATTGTGCTTCAGTTATTCTCTCAAGGCTTTGCTGTGGATTACTGTCATCTTTTGCAGCTGCAACATGTGAAGTGGTGTGAAATTCACGTTATTGTGGAGGATTTGTCTGAACCTGATTAACATCCTTGGAGATGTGTCATCGGTTTAATGCGCAGTTATTCTTGCTCAACTCTTTAATTCGTTGTTTACTTCAATCTTTGCACCATTCTTTTCACCGGCATCCCCCTCAAGTGTGTTTTTCCGTGGCACTGGTAGCAGTCGTATGTAGGCTTTGATATACAGAAAATACCACTGGTGGGATTTGACTGGTTGTCCGGACAGGTTGCCATGGTGAAGGCAGTGATTAAAGCTATTAAAGCTGCAGGCGTAGGGTTAAATGGGAGCTCTGACTGCTCCTGCTGTCACAAATTAAACAGAAAGGGAGAGAGAGAGAGAGAGCAGGAAAGAATGGGAAAGACATGAAAAGATGAAATTAGAAGAAAAAAAATTGCAGAGAGAAGAAAAAAAATAGGAGGAAAAAAAAACTCAAGTGTGGGTGAGCAAAATGTGATTAGTTGTGCTAAAAGCAAGGCGGGATCCTACCTAGCTCTTAATTGATTTCTTTTTACAGCAGATGAAATAAAAGGTTACGGTGTTCCAACAATAACCTTCGTATCTAAACCCAGACAGGAGGCTTTATCACACTGTAAAAGACAGAGGGCTCGTTCATCATCGCAGACCCTGCTGTGTACCGCAGGAGCTTATGGTGGTAATGCGTGTACGTGAAGGAAGACAGAGGGAGAGAGAGAGAGAGAGAGGGGATATCTTTTTTACAGTGCATGTTATAATCTGGTGTTTTAGCAGAGTGACATGATAATTCAAGCTACTCGCAGGCTCAGCCGTGTGGGAAACAGGAATCCGAGGCAGACCTCTCTTAATCAGGGTGTCATTTCACCTCCTGTTGCACTACAATCAATACAAAGAGAATCGCACCGTAATCATTTGCTATAATGCTGTTAGCAAACAGGTCTCCAGATGAAACTGCTGTCCTGATGACCTAATGCAAAGCGACACTCGAAGTGCAAGTACACTACTGATGCAATATCATAAGAGAAATTACCATAATTGGAAAACACAGAATTAATGCTACCGAAAGCATTTAGAGGGTTAGAGTACATACACTGAATTGGATTATGCAACAATACCGTGAAATGGATGTGTAATTTTCACATGTTCTTTGCCGTAGAACAAAGCGGACACAATAAACACCAATCAAACACGACACGACACATTTTTGCCTAAAGATTTACCATCAGGTTTCATCGATAGCTCTCTGATGCAGTCACAACATTGAATACATATGCAAACAAGCATTCATGTTATTATTCTGTAGATAAGTAACAGTGTGCTCTATGTTTGTGATGTGATGTGCAAATAAAGTTGGAGTGAAAGAACCACAAGATCTATGGTGGAAAGTAACTAAGTACATTTACTTTAACAGAGTTCTTCCTTTTTATGCTACGTTTTACTTCCATTTCACTACATTTCAAAGAGATTTCACTCCACATTTATGCATTTATTTGACAGCTGCTCTGGTTCCTTTGCAAATTGCGATATTTCATTAAAAACCTGTGATGAGCTTACAAAATATGATGCATCACTATATATCAAGCCAACAGTCCAGCAACAATCAGAGCTGGATAAATCTGATGCGACGTCACAAACTGTTTCTGTTCTGAAATATTAGCAATGAGACCTTTAACATTATTAATGTTTCATTCCTCATGGAAATGAAAAATAAATAAATATACATATGCAGATGATACAAATTGTCCTTTGTCTTCAAATGAATAGTATTTCCAAGCCTTTATTCAAGAATTTGTTTTTTTGCTTTTTGGTTTTGTTTGTTTGTTTGTATGTGTTTGTTTACTTCATGTGCCATTAAACAGCATTTAGTTAATTATTTAATTATGATTAATGTATAACACTGAAAATAGATTATCTTGGGAAATTCTGCATTTATTTTTCTTTTACATCCCCAGTTGGTGATCCTTGCCAACAGTAAATAAATAACGTAATCAAAGTAGTGAAAGTAATAAAATCAGTTGACCAAGCTACAACATTAAACTGCTGCTTACACAATGATGAATCAGTAATGATAATCTTGAATAGCAAGATTATGACAGAAGCCATTCTGCTGCACAATGACTGACATTTGATAGTTCAAGTACATTGTAGTGATAATACTTATGTACTTTTACTTATGAGTTCTAATTTTACTTGGATTGCTACTTTCACTTAAATAAAATATCAGAATATTTCTTCTACCACTGCCTAACATACTAAAGATTTATCTGTACTGCCAAAAAACATGTGTTTCTACCCCAAAGCTGCAACTTATATATGTCAGACCAGAGTGACCTGACATATTTTTTTTGTCAAGAGAATGGAGCTAAAGCTCTGCCCCTATAGCCAGTTCTCATGAAAACAAGTGAAGTGTTTTGTTGCCCCCATTGTATCAACCTGCACCTCTCCGATCCGAGATGGACCAGGTGTAAAGAGACCTGTGCAGTGTTTGTGAGTGTGTGCGTGTGTGTGTGTGCGTGCATGTGTGTGTCTTTGAGAGAGGAAGAGGGAGGGAGATGAGAGGTAGACTGCTGAGTGCAGGAGCTGTTGATTGTGTGTGAGAGCTTTGAGAAAGGGTGCAGAGAGCATCTATCTGTATCATTCACTCTAAAAGCCTGGAGAGATGGAAAGGATGGATGGGAGGACAAGTAGAAGTCAATAAAGAGATGGTTGGAATGGAGAGAGAGGAGATGAGAGTAGCTCTGTGCGAAGATGACTTAGAGTCATCTCGGGGAGGGAGGGAGGGAGAGGAACGGACAGAGACGAGCACAGCGGTGGAAGAGAGAAAGCCAGGTACCCAGGGATGGAATAAAGTGTAGAGAGGAGAATTTGGCAGGGTGAGAAACAGGAGTGATAAACAGAAATGCGGTTCTTGGAAAGGCAGGGACGGGGGAAGAGATGAGAGTATAGTAAGTGAGGAGAGGAGAAGACACAACGATTTACAGTAAAAGCAAATCATGATGGGGAACCGAAGGCCCGGCAGAACGATATCCTTTACACTTACACAAGAACACACACGGTTTCTACAGCATAAGACTTTTTCACATTTGACAAAATCCTCTTTATGTGAGAATTATACATCTCCCCTCTCGGCCAGGAAATACATAAAATCACCTTTTTCCTCCAACATGCTTCGGTGTTGACTCGACTGAGCCTGAGAAGCTCTAGTGTTTGCGCAGTCCTCAGATAGCCCAGGGTTACATTTTTGAATTATTGCTCTACCAGAATTTTTCCCTCTGCCTATCACTTTGCACAGCTCTGCAGAGACAGAAGGAAGCCTGACATTAGTTTCCTCTGTCAGGCGATTGAGAGCGAAGAGTCTCACTTCTCACACATCTGTGATTCATGTTTAATGAGGAATGACAAATGTTATATTTTTCTGAGAGGTGGGAGTCAAACGTTGTACACATGCACATACATACTGCAGGGCGCTGTTATGAAGCAGCTCGCGCGTGTCTGCACGGCGCCGAGTTAAGCACACATACAGCACAAACCTACTCCACGTCGTGGCTGTTGAAATTCATAAGCTAGAACAAGCAGCCACCGGTTCGTCTGTTGTCTGTGATACAGACAGAAACAACAGCTCACAGGCGAAGCAAAAGCATATTTTAGCCACTAAGCCAAGGAAAATCACCACAAACATTATCCATCTGCTAAAACGCATTTTAGGTTCATCCATCCAGAAAGGGCCTACAGATAGGTCAGAGGTCTGAGACTAAATCCTCAAATTTGTGCTGTGCTAAATGGAGCATTATGCAATGTTTGGCGTAGCTAACTGAGGGCTTTTACTGAACATCTTGTCCTGTCGCTAATCCTGCCAACAGCAACCAGCCAGGGAGAGAAACAAACTCTGACCCTCAATACATGCGCACTCTCACGGAGATGTGGGAATAGACACACTGTGACATGCATGCATGCACGCACACAAAACACACGTAAATATGGGTAGGCCTACATTGTGCTGCACACAGCAGAAACATGCAAACATATGCATAGGCACACACACACACACACACACACACACTGCAAAGCCTCTGACTCATGTGGAGCATTACACAGTCTTTTATTAAAAATAAAGTGTCTTAGCGAATAAATGTACTTACACTTGAGATCATGAGTGTCATCTATCTTTTATGGCTGTGAAAGCTCATGCAACATCTGGATTTCCATGCTACAGTAGATTGCACCAAAAAAAAAAAAAAAACAGAGTACTTTTTTTTTCTGCTCCAAATTCAATAAAGCCCTAGAAAGCAAATAAAGCATTTTTTTTTATAAATGCATGATTTCTATTCATTAGAGTAAATCCCCGCGTTGCAACTAGCTGGGGATACTGGTGTGTTAATGGATAATAAATCTATATTTAAGGATATAGGAGAGCGGAAATCCAATTTGTGTCAGGGCTCTCCACCCGATCCCCACTTTTATCCCCGTACGCGCCTGGCTGGAGGAGTAATCGGCTTTGTGTAATAAAATGATGATGATGACTTTATCTGACATTTGTAAAAGGAGGAGCCCCAGATTTCTGTAGGTCTGTATTATCAGCCCCTATCCAGTGAATTAATCCTCAGACGGAGTGAGACAGAGTAAAAATGTTGTTCTTGGGAGTAAACACAGGGGTTATATTGAGGTGAGCGGAAGGAATGTGTTTGCGGAGGGTTGCGCGCGTGCTTACATGCTCTCGCCATGTTCTCCGAGCTCCCTTCCTTTACCTCCCTCACCTGCGAAGTGGAGGAGGATGATTACATACCAAGAGGTCAACTTTATCTCCATGGAGATCCCTGAAGGAATAGAGATACAAGAAATACGCTCAGAATACCTCTCCATTACCTGCAAGCCGCCTGTGAGAGGAGATAGACGGCAGAGACGGAGAGACAATGAGATGTAACCAGCTGGCTGTGAGAATTGCCCCCATAAAGCGGCATTTTCAGATGAATCTCAGCTGATTCAGCCTAATGATCTGAGGAACACACATCACAGTCCTCCGCTTCATTGGCTTCAAAGCGCGTCAAACCTCAACCCATGACGTGCATTCTCTTTTGCTCCAAATCCGCCTTTTTCTATACCGGATCGCATGGTGTAGGGTTTCTCGAGTGCTTTCACAAGGGCCAGATTCAATTAATGTGGCTGTGAGTTAAGTGGGCCCTCAGGGGATAAGGTCTGTCATGTCAGATGGATCTGTTTGTGTGGAGGAACAGGAGAATCCCACACTCCGCTAGTCCTGTGCAGGGGAAAGAGATGCCTCGGAGCCCATCTCAGTATTCCCTTCACAAGCCTATATGGCTCGGAGGAATTTGATCTCAGAACCTTCAAGTCTCATATAAGGAGATCTCAGAACCTCCCATTTCCCGTTGGGTTAAGACTCACAACCTGCTCCGAGGCTGCGAGTTACAATTGCGTATCCTCATTCTGTTTAAGTGCTCTTCAGAGTGGCATGTTCCCTTAAAGGCCAGGGAATTCACAAAGCGCGCACGCGGAGCGACGGCTGTAAATGATTTCTCATTGATTTCGCATTTACGTGAATCCATGTTGTGTTTAATATTTAAGGATCTCCTTTGGTAATACCTAAAATAATATGACACACTGACAGGATGAATCCTTGTTGCTTTCATTATACTGTTTTCACGGAGACAGTGCGCGCCGCCTCTTGTAAATTAAATGGAGTGTGATGTAACAGCGAGAGAAAGCAGCCACGTTATCATCTAAGACCAGGCTAATTGATGAGTGCTTGTCTGCAGGATTTCAGAGATGACTTGTTTGTGAACCCCCCCTGTATGACATGCCGATCTTCTTGCTCTCAAAACAGCGCCAGAGGCAGTCGTCTGAGTAAAAAGCCTGTCACACAGCTAGACGGAGACACCGGCGAAATATCAAGGGGCAGACGCCCACGCGTTTTCTGTAGGATTTTTTTGGGAGGAGAGCACAGCCATCTTAGGAAAAACAAACAATTGCTTCCACCTGCTGCACTGTACACAATGTACAGTTTCCAAGCTAAATTGTGCACCTGGCCCGTCTGTATTTTACTCTAGAATAACTTGTTGAGAAACACCAGTGACTCACCGGCTACTGTACTTCTAGCAGTGCTATAGATTTAAATAGATAAATAGATGTGTGAGATAAATAACGGCATCATGCAACCTTTAAACAAACCCTACAGTGGCATTTGGTGTTGTGGGTGGTTTGGTTTAAGGGCCAAAAAAATGTGCCTTTTTCCTTTCTATTAATTTGCATCTTGAAGCTTTGAATTTATTTAAAGCTGCACTAATCAATATTTATTTTATTAACAGTGGATCAAATGAGTGTGCAATGGGGAAAAAGGGTCAGTTGTGCCAAACACACTCAGAGTTATGACCTAACTGTGCAGATGTCCTCAGCTACACACAGCCTTTTAGCTTCTTTCAGCTCATTGTTTTGGTTTCAAAGCAACTATTTTAGTTCACTCTAACTGCTCTCTTCAGCATTGTTTCAAATCACAAGAGGCAGCTGTTCTCAGCAAAAAAAAAAAAAAAAAAAAATCTTTCATAAACCCACATTCAGGAACTGGTGAACATACTGCAACGGAAGAATTAGGGGCTAAAAGAGCCAGATGGTTCTCACAGGAGTTGGTGGAGACTAAAACAGAAGGAGAGGGAATGTAGCACTTATATTTTTTTTGGCTTGGCCAGAAACACAGCTTCAGATGAAAGCTAATGTTGGTCTGTGTTTGATAGTGGTGATTAAATAGGCAACTGTTTGCTAATGTTCATATCAACTTTTTTTTTTACGGTGATAATATGTGATAATATCACAGCCAAAATAAAACAATGAATTCATGTTCATTCGTTCGATGTGTGGTTATATAGTAGTAACTGTTGGCTGGTATAACTGCAATCAGCAATCAAATTCAAGCAAATTCGTGACCAACTTAACTCTTTTCACAAAAGGTCAGATTTTTATCCCGTCCATTGAAGCGTGCGTTCAGATGACACTCAGATGGATTTGATCTGCTCATTAAAGGCTCATTCAAGTAAACTCAATGTGCAGCCGGCGTTCACCTGTTCCAGCAGTCATGTTGTCATGGAGTCATGGACTTTTTTTCTACATTGTCTGGAACATTGTCAGATCATGCTGGGATATAGCATGAATCCTCAGGTCCAGATATTCTGAAATTCATTTTGCAAAGGTTCAACTTTTCACTCAAATCGTTAGGCTGATATTCAAAAAAACCACGGCTCAGTGGTTTCGTCTCACAGCCATAAGGTCCTGGGTTTGATTCCTGGCTGAGGCCTTTCTGTGTGGAATTTGCATCTTCTCCCAGGGCTTTTATGGGTTTGCTCCGGTTTCCCCCACCATCAAAAGCATGTATATTAGGTTAATCCTCCTGTCGGTGCCCTTGACCAAGGCACTGGCTTAGAGCTGGAGTTGGTCCCCGGGGCGCTGCACAGTGGCTGCCCTCTGCTCCTCTGGGATGGGTTAAATGCAGAGATCAAACTTCACTATGTTGTACTGTGTGTGTGTGTGACAATAAAGTCTGACTTATAAATATTGCAAATAGCATCTTAACAACAATGACTTCACAGTGTCACTGAAATGCTCCAAATGTACTATTTAACTTTATTTTTAATCTTGTATTTTTTTTCCACACTGTGGCAAAAAGGCACTTGCACTGTGTTGAACCAGAAGCCTAAACCTCTGTCAATCAACCAGTAAAAATAGTAATTTTAAAATCAACACAATCAATCACTTTTTAAACAGGAGCTTGATGTCGTGTTACACCACCCTCACCTGCATTTCCGTTCTGGTAATCCTTAAAATAGCAAACACGAGCTGCAGACTAGCAGCCACACCGCACTGCACGTACAGGGAGGGGCCCCTTCACCTGTATTTCTCTCTGTGGCGCCCTGGGATCCAGAGCTTGAGCTTCCCAGACTATGGACAAGTTCCACACATACTAATTAATTCAAATGTGGGATATAGGAATGATACGGAAGGATAAATCTAGCCTCATTAACACTCTTCTCTCTATGTGTTTCTCAACATTTCACACACAGATACAAAAAGACACACTGACACGAACATGCGTACATATTCACACACTTTTCCAGCACAGAGTGAGGAGGATTTTGATGCTGTGGTTTCTGAGCCAACAATGACAACTAAGGAAATACTCACTCCGGCGTGTGTCCATGCTGGTGAGTCTTTGGTGAAGGGGGGTTTGGGGTGTGAGATGGTTGAATCATAAAATGAGACAGGATAGGCACTCTGGCATCGTGTTTCTCTGCCATCTCTCTTCCTCTGCTCTCTCCTCAGCGTTTTATTCATGTATTTTGACTCTCCCCACAAGGGCAAATCAAGGCAAGGCCGCTCACTTATTGAATTAACAGCTATCGGGAAGCATTAGGCAGAGGTCCCCCGCCTGATTTTCCACTCAGTGCTGTGGCAAATGGGGACAACACACAGAGACAGAGGCTACGGCTTGTGGTCTGCTTGGTTGGTCAAATCAAGCTCGTCAGGAAGCCAAGGGTGGGAGGATAGCCTCAGAAAAAAGGTCAGGGCTGGGGCTGTAATTGGACGTGCAGCCCCCCCCGACAGAGTGTCATCTCTGGGGTGGGCTCAGTGAGAGAGCCAGGGAACGTTGCGGCGCCACAGCCGAGCCTCGGAGAAAGGCCACAGATCTGGGCTGAGGACTGCTGGTAACATCTTATCACAGCCTGGTTTCTTCAGTCTGACTCACAGACTCCAAGCCTGCCCGAGGACACAGTGAGGCAGGATTAGCATGGCTGTACTAAGGACACACACACACGCAGACACACAAACACACCATACTGGTGCAGGGCAAGGCCTCATCTTTGGTAGAGCCTCATAAAGCCTTGTCACCATAGCAACTACTGCCTCATTAGAAAGTCACTGGTGGTGGCCAGTGCCCATGCACTTTCCTTCTTTGTCTCTTTTATTCTGCCTTTGTGCCTTTATTTTTTTTTTCTTTCTCCATAATTACAGCTCAAATGGTATTTTTCCACAAATAGCTTTGTTACATGCAGTGATAAATAATAACTATTGAGACCACTTATTTGAGAGTGAAAATGAAAAAGACATAGGTAAGGTAATAAGACGAAATGCTATTATGATCCACTTCTGCCTTAATAAAACTGTGTTTACCTTAGCTGACCAAACGTGTTTCGCGTTATGAATTCGAAACATTGCAGAACACGTTAACAGCAAAACAGCTATTGCCTGCACCCTTTAATTTAAAATTGATGTGCTGCGTTTTATTTTTCATTCTAAACCCGGGCTCCTCTTAGCAAAGCAATATTGGGCGATTCAGGGTGGGTGTTGCTCCGACAATGTACAGATGTCACACACAATGGCAGCAATAATAGAAGCATCAGAAAATGTGAAGAAAAAAATCTGATGTCATGGTTGTCAATGAATTTTCTCAAATTTGTCATCCGAGTGTTGTCATTGTGCACCCAGCCCACCCATCATAGTACCTGCAGCTGGTTTCTGCTGTGGTGGTGGGAAGCCAGTGAGGGATCATGTCCTTGTCACTACAGTAAAATCACTGCACTGCTGAGACAAGGACACAGAGGGATTTATGATTTGTTTTCAATGTGCATTGCTGTCTGCCACAGTACCCTTTTTGATCCCACCACTAGGAGTCACCAGAGTCAGATATTGTCAAATCCTACAAAGGGAGCTTTAAAGTGACTACAGCTTCACACAGGACAGGCGCCTCTCTCAGCCAAACATCTCAGAAAATGTGACTTAGTTTGAAAAAAGAGAACAAATATATGAAATGACGTTCGCATTGGATTTGATCACATGACTGATTTATTGCTATGAAAATTCAAACAGAAATGAAACTGATCACATTAAAGCATCGCAGAGACGTAATTCTGCATTGTACGCTGATCCAGGATAAAATCAAATTGGATGAAGAGTACATGTCATTTTGTGCATGTTGTGTCTCGATCAAGTCTTCCTTACAAAGTGCTCTGTTAATAATGTTTTAGTGAAAATGCACCATTTTGTCAGTAGTTTCCTGCATTTGCATGCATGTGACATACTTTTTAGAGGCTCATAAACCACGTAATATTCAATATTTTGCGTGACATATGAGCTTTTGGAAAAAAGAAAACAAAAACAAACCTGTGTCAGTCCTGATACAGACACGTAAGACCAGGGTGCGACACTTTATTCATGTCTACTGTATCATCAGAGGCATGGTATTAGTGCCTCGGTGTGCTGTAGCGTGACCGTAATTGCATAAACCTTACTTTGTCTCCCAAGACATGGGTGTTTCACTTAGTTCTTGGTCCTTTATCTATTTATGCATCAAATCAAAAGGGACAGTGAGCCACATTTAGGGAGTGGAAAGTGTATCCTGAAGAATTTAATAAGAAAAGAGATCTTGATGGATTACAGACCTTCTCCACATCTGAGACATTTTCAGAATGATAAATCACAAAGGCCTTTCATTCTCCCGCTTTCTTTCTCTTTTCCTGTCTCTCTTCCTCCCTCTTTCTCTGCCCCCTCTCCTTCTCATCTCATGAGCCTTGGCTTTCAATTGTAAGAGATTACAGGAGCATAGCCGGACTGTGGCCCGTCGAGGATCTTTTATTAATATTTATATGCATATGAAACAAGCCAATTCTAAGCTGTCGGTGAGCAGCTGAACCCTGCGGCCCCATTGTGTGTATATATATATATATATATATATATATATATGTATATGCAGGATCCGGTGTGTGTGGCGGTTTTGTGAATATACAGTATGTGTGTGTGCTGTACAGTACCTGTGTTTGTGTGTGTGTGTGCCTGTGTTCCATTTTGGCACTAACCGCTTAACCCCGCGCTGTCCCAGACCACCTGAGCCACCGGTTATGTATCAGAGACCGCGAGCGGTGTTCCCACCAGGGTTTGATCGTTAGCAGGACTTCTGGCTCTCCGTCTTCAAGGTTAAACAGGACTCTAAGGTCGGCGGTGTGTAGCTGCAAACAAGTGTGGAGCCTGGCAGTCAAGGCTATCGAGGAGCTGATATCCCGCCGGTGGAAGGAGCAGAAGGAGACTAATCCTTCATGCATAATAGATAACCAAATCCTCTAAAACACAGAGACACTAGCTGCCTGCACCACAGAGGCCCTGCCACTGCTAACAGATCAGACATCAGGCATCCCCCTCCTTGCCACCTTCATTAATACTCAATTACAACGGAGCTCCTCCAGCCTGACACCATTGTCTCCTCCTGAAAAGCTGGCCTTTGTCTAGAGAGCAGGTATTGCTGCCCCCCCGTACACAGAGATAATGCCGTATAATATCTTCGTCGCCAGGGTTAAGTGGAGAGAGAAGCCCGTCCTCAGAATAACATCTCCTCTCGTCGCAACCACTTTGCATTTGTCTGTCATACAGTCGCGATGAAAACAGGAAGGCAATGAGCAGATCTGAGGGAACTTGGTGTTTATGCTTGCAGCTCGCTGGAGTGGTTGTATCATAGAATGAGAATAAACATAAACAGCATTTCATTTACTCCATGGGCACTCTGGAGTCTGATGCACAACACGTTCATTTTAAGCCAAAGAGGAGCTACACACTGTTTCTCTTCCAGCGATATTGTCTGTGAGCGATATGAAAGTTGACATGTGCATATGGGCCTTTTGATCAAGTGACAGTATATTTTAGCACTAGAATCTTTGTGGTGTTCAACACTTATTTATGGCGACAACTTTTGTAGGTCATGTTTATTCATTAATTTTAATATTCACTGTTTAAACTATGATATTTATTCATGATTCTGTTTCACAAATAACTTTTTTTTTTTTTTTTTTTTTTACATCTTACACAATTGCTCCATGCTATGCCTCACCCTCGTCTATATTGCATCTGAAAAACTGCATCTTTACATTTTGATGATTCATGTTTTTTTTTCACGTTTTCCATAAATACCAGCTTTTTTTCCACTGACTTGCACTTCTACACTATAATAATTAAAATAAATAAATGTACTTATCATATAGGAAATGCAACTCAAAGTGCTTTACATTAAGAGCTACAACCAAAAACAACAGAAATTGTTGATGTCTGTTCAACTTCAATCTTGTACAATTGAGCATCTTGTACATCTTTAATTGTGCATTGCATTTCACCAATGTACTTCTTTCTCTATTTTCTACAACCAAAACTGCATTTCTGTCATTTATTTTAAGTAGAGAGAGAGAGTTTTTAAAAGCTCTGAAAAGCTTGGAATGTCACCAAGAGACAAAACCTGAAGGCACTGACTTGAGTTTTTTGTGCTTTTCCAGTCAAATATACAACACTGACTGCACTGCAAAAAAACAAACAAAAAAACCCCCAGAGGTCACACGTGGAAAGTCAATTTCTTTCTTTCTTTTAAAAAAAAAAGACATAATCAAGCAGGCATCAATGCTTTGGAGTTTTTAAGCTCACATTTAAACTGTGCGATAGGAAGAAAAAAAACACACTGAATAATTGTAGAATGGATTTGCCTCTTAAAACTCAAACATGTTTTTTTTTTTTTTTTTCACTTTTTCATTTCCAAAATCTACATTTCCCTTTTTCTGTTGAGTGCACATTCTATTGAGCCATTATAAAGTAATAAAACGTTTCCTCTCCTGGGTTTTTGTCACCATTCGTAACATTTGTAGCTGGAAAGCACTACGCTGAGTGGAAGATGTCACTAACAATACTTCCTGACGTAGAATTAGTCACTTAGGAATAGAGTACTGCTGCTGTTGTTCCAATTAGCGAGTCCCTGCATGACTTGCCTGCTTCTCCTCTCATCCCCTCTAACCCTTTACATTACCCCATCCATCCCCATTATACTCAATTTCTCCCTCTCTCTTCTTCTCTTTCTTTCTCTCTCCCTCTTTATTTCCAAAACTTCAGCCTCCTCGCTGCCTTTGGGGCTTTCGAGATTTTCAGACAGAAATAACCAAGCAGGTAAAGTTCTCTCTCTCTCTCGCCTTGGAGAATGAGAAACCCAAAGCCCTTTTCCTCCTTTTTTCCTTCTCCTACTTTTTCCTCCCTGCATCTATCTTTCTCTTTGTCTGGGCAGGGCTCCCCAGGCAGCAGGGTCCCTGTGGGCTCCCGGTGTGATCTGTGGGTGTTTAGCTGTTAATCTGTCAGACTAATTCTATGGACAAACACTGCTGCGATGTATTATTCCCAATCCACAAGGAGAAAGGACGTGGAGGCCATAGGGCAGCCTGGAGACTGATGAGCCACACTAGCATAATTAAGGCCAGCACCTCCCTCGGGATGAGCCTGCACGTCCTTCTCTCTCTCTCTCTTTCTATCTATCTATATACACTATCTATCTATCTGTGTCCTTTCTCTTCTCCTTGTTTTTATCTGCCTCGCCGTTTTATTGTGTCTCCGGTGGCGGTGGATGAAAATTCCTTTTTTTTTTTTTTTTTTTCTGCCGCTTACATTGCAAATAATGAGAGGGAAAGAGAAAAGAGATACATAAGCAGGGGAAAAGTGCTGGGTCTATTAAGTGTGCAATAGTATTTGTATTTAGTTGTTTGAAATTCATCATTCATCATTCAAGGTGCCAAGGGATATTTATTGTTCCCTACCTCGCCTCTAAACCTACTGCATGTTTAATTGTTTTTTTACACAATGATGAAGATTTTCTGAGAGACCCTGCGCTGGCTGAGACCACTTCTATCCACATAATGGCTGTCAATTCCCCATTTAATTTCCAGCCAGTTAAGGATTAGTCCAAAGTGAGGAGGTGAAAACCAAATAAGCGCAGCCGGCTATGATTATTTCATTTCTTAAAATCAGTACAAAGAGCAAAAGAGCTCAAATGGCACAAAGTGTTGTTTTTTTCATATTATCTTTTTTGGTGTCATTGCTATTGATTTTAATTCATCAGTAGTTTGTCTCATAACTTCTTCTTCGCTGTTTCGCATTCAGTTATTAAACAATTTGTGACATTGCTTCTGAAAAGTGGTGCACAAAAATTCCTTTAATTGGGAAAAATGTAATTGGAATATATATGTGTGTGTGTGTGTGTGTGTGTGTGTGCGCGTGCTTCCTGCACAGATAGTCTATGTAAAATTAGATATAGAGTTTTGATGTGAAACAGGCATTAAGCACAGTATGGGTACAATCCATGCTGTTATCCTTGTTAAATGTGACCTGTGTTAGCAGTGGGAGCTGTAGCTTTGTTAGCGGCGGCATGTGACAGCTCTGGTAGTGGAAGTGGTTGTTACTGCTGATCTAGCTGTGAAACACAGTGCCATGTCTCCAGGCAAGCTGGAAGATACCATCACACACACACACACACACACACACACACACAATCTAGCGTGGATGGAGAGAGGGATCTCGACAGGAATGAGATTGGAAAATAGACAGTCGTCCTTTTCCTCTCTCACACCTGAGAGTCCCGTAGGCTGTGTATAAGAGCACTTTTCTGTAACTCTCTCCATCAAACTCTCCTCCTCCTCCTCCTTTACCTCCTTCTCTACTTTCTCCTCTCACTGCAGGCGATTGGTTTGATCTCTGATCCCTGTAGTCCTGCCACTTTCCTCCCTTCCCCTAAACCGAGCACTGTTGTTTTCTCAACCTACATGGTTCTGCACTTTCCTCACAAAAACAAAACAGAGCAGCTCTTGTGACATAAATACACTCGGATATGTTAGCATTATATCTAACTCCAGCCCTCCGCAAAATCTCACCCAACACATTGAGAAGTATTAATAGGATTTGCTATTTTCTTCAGCTTCATAGCGTACGCACAGACCTTTTCCTTTGTTGGCGGGGTTGTCTTGAAAGAGTAATTCCCAGGTGAGATGTAAGGGAGAAAGCAAATGAAAAATAAAGAAGTCATATAAAGAGATGGCTAAATTTGTGTTGCTTTGAAAATATCCTGTAGCAAATAGCCTTGCCCCACAGTAACCTCTTAGTGCAGCGAGCAATGGTTTGATGAGGCGCCACACATTCTCTCTCAAACACAGTGCATCATATTCACAGGATTGAATGAGACAGGTCTAATGTTACTAAATAAATTATTTTTTTTAAGCCCGAAAATACTCAGTGAGATAATAAAACTGAAAATATTTTTTTTTTTGGTTCATCTGAGTGTCTACTTTTGCACTTGTGCTTGTCTAGGATTCGGAGCAGTGCAGTCAGAGCAGTGATTGGTGCTGAGCCAATCTCCCGAGAAAGAACAGACCTAGTTTCACAGATCAAACAATCCAGCATTTAATTTCGTTCTCCAGTATGGACTTTTAAAATGGTTCCCCCGGGGACTTGTTTTCTTTGAGAACCTTCAAAGAAACATGGTGGAAACATGTTCTTTCTATCCATATTGCCGAGCCTTTTTGTCTCCTCTGCCGCTGAGATAAACACAAATAACTGCACTTCTGTGTAAAAATGCCATTAGTCATTTGGTTGAGTCCCTCCATCTTTGATGGGAAAGCATTATGCTGTAAAAACAGCAGCATGCTTCCAGCCTCGGCCCAGGTTCTCAAGGGGGCAGAGCAGCAGTTGTTGTTGTTTAAGAGCTCCATTCATTCTAGGCTGGCGAAAACACACCAAGGCATATGGCAGCTTGATTTAGTTAGCTTGTAAAATCATTTCAGAAACTACATTTGGATGAAGATAACAAAGTAACCAAGTAATTAAATCGAGTATGGTCAATTTGAAGCACCCGATAGCACAGATCCAGCTGTGGTGGAACATCTGGTGGAGGCTTCAGAGATCGGTAAAGGGAAATGCTGTGGATTCAACTCTCCGGTCCAAGAATAACATGCGTACATAGTTAAAATAATGTTTTTTTCAAGTCTGTGTGCTTTTGCTTTAAATGCAGTGTTAAACCCCCTTTCAGAGACACACGAGAGGTTAACTCAAATACGTCGCTGTGGCATTCATCAGCTGTGTAAGAAAAAGAAAGTGTTTCTGCCACCTGGCAAATGAAAAGGGCATTTGCTTTCCCTGATCTCACCAGCATGACAACAGCACAGAAATACTGGCATGTAGTCCTGCTCCGTGGCCAGTATTGACTACTGAGCTGCTGTGAGATTTGATGCTGGACCCGAGTTAACCCTCAGGTCAGGTGCTTCCAAACATTTCTTTTAAGTTTATTTGACTTGACTGAGTCACCAGCATCACCTTCAGCACATTTCTCTACCCATCAAAACGGGCTACACCGGCTTAAAAAAAAAAAAGACACGTGTGCAAAATCCTTGTCACTGTGCGGTACGAATGTTGGAATAGGCACGAACGCAATCAACAGATAAGAGAAGTGAAACAAATGGGAGTTAGTAAAACAAATGGTTTGATTTGAGGCTGTAATCTGCGTGAGTGCTGCATGGGGGCCTAAGAGACAGCAACAACTATTATTAATGGTAAACAGTGAATAAAAAGACCATAATAAGACATGCATGATTAGATAAAGAGGAAAAGGTCACAGCAGGTTGATGCATCTGTCTCATTAGCTGCTTTATTTGTGTCCCTTCGTTTACCCTTCATTAGCCTGCCTGTTTAATCTTCTTTCCTTCTCCTTTTCTCCAAGTCTCTCCTTTCATTAGGCCTCCATCGCTCCCTCTCTATGTGTTGTTTCTTAGTGTAATGGCTTCCCACAGTGTGTCTGTCTTTCGAAAATGTCACCCCAGTCTCTACGCGGCGTACTACTTTTGACATGAGCACTATGTGCAGCAGACAGGGCATAGGGATTAATTTGCCATGTGTGTATACCTCAGCAGCAGACAGGGGTAGAGACTGTGACTGAGGCCTGTCTGACAGCAGAGACGGAGCCTTACTCACTGGATCCCTCACGTCTCCTACTGCACTTGATGTCACAGGCAGCGGGGAAAACGGGGAGGTTCGCGATAGAGGAGGAGGAGGTGTGAATGCAGCCTTGTGGGAACGAGAGAGCGGGAAGACAGAGAGGGAGGGCGGGAGAGAGGGGGAGAGATACGGGGGAGAATATGTGCTCGGTGTCAGGGTGAAAATAAGTGAAAGGAAACGAATCTCAGTACAGAGAAATAGAGAGGTCCGCTTTGTGGGGAGTTATCACTGTAATGCAGCTCAGTGCCAAAAGAGGTCATGTGTGTGCTGCAGATTCATTAGTTTCAGAAGACATTAATATCCTATAATCATTACCAGTTACAGCAAAGAACATTCTGTATGTGTGAGGCTTTATTAAGCACCGCTCGGTAAGCCTCAGGTAAAGCCTGAGATTAATGAAACTGTCTCTACACTAACCTGGTTTGGGGTTCATTTATCTAAGTTCTGGAAAAAAAAAAAAAAGATTTCATTACATGTAAGTGTATTTATTGAGGATTTTAATCACAACGCTTCTTTTGCCATCTTCTCGTGCACATTTTCTCTTTCCGTGCCTTCGTCGTGTTCGGTCGTCTGTTTCCATTAACGCACCGCGCTGCGTAGATGTTCATCTTTACTGCAACCTGTTTTCATAGATGAGCCTGCTGACCTTCTTGTATACAGAGAGGAGAGCTAACTTGAAAAGTAGCAAGGTTATTTCACATACAAGCATCTAAATCCCCTTTTATAAGACAGCTACCATAGAGATGAAAATTTAAAGATATATTCAATTCATTTAAAATCATTTTTTTGTAAGGAGCCAATAAAGAGTATCCATGTTGTGTGTTTTGAATCTGCAATTACCATAAAGAAGACATTTTAATTTTGCGTGGCTTTTTCCGTTGCCGTCATCCACCGTATTTGTGAACTTAGCTGGTATTGTCAGTCATCATTTGTAACAAATCCTGTGTGTTTCTAATTTTCTACAAGCAAAGCTGGCTCTAAAAAGTCAGGCAACCACCAACGGGCATACCTGTTGTATGTCCTAAAATATCCTATTCTGAAAAATGGAAAAATGCAGTGTCACAATATTTTATATTCCCTGACACAAGTTTCAGCCATAAACGTGCATTAGAGTCACTGGAAGCCTTGAAATAAGCAGTGTTCAGAAGAATTTTCTGTATTTTATCCACGATAGATAAAAAGCACTGAAGAGAGCAATGCAAGGTCTCACATGTGCATCCAAGGTGTTGTGTTGCGAGTTGCACTTACTGTAATGCTAAAGAATGACTCTTGTAGACTGAAGCTGTCACGGGTTCACACATCCCTTTCCGGGTTTGCTGAATAGTAAATGCTCAGGATAAGCTGCGCTCGCATCTCTGGCTCCACAAAGTGACAGTGAAATTGTAAAGAAATTCTCTTCATAGCTAAACTGCTGCGGCTCGACCTTTCCTTGCCAGCAGGGAGGATGGTAATTTACTTGGAGGCAAGAATGTAAGCCATCCTGCTCTGTCCTCTGATGATGAACTTAACCATTGCACGCACCACACCTGATTACGGCATTGTTCACGACAGCCCACTGCAGCCGCGCCCTCTTAATAAAGTAATGTCTGGAGTGGCTGTGAGAGCCTTGTCTGGGAGGGGATGCAATGGGCTGGGGAGTAATGAGCAAGTCTGAGATAAATAATGGATTGCCGTCATTCATATTACAGAGGAAATTACTGTAATGGTGCTTGCTGGGTGAAAGACCTCCATCTAACACATTAACACTCAGGACAAAGACAGAGATGAAAGGGGGACAGAGGGAAGGAAGAGGATGAAAGTGGATGACATGAAAGTGAAGGAGGGAGGAGATCATCATCCACAAAACATATCCTGCCACTTGAGGACTGGCATAAAATGAAGCGAGAGGGGAAAGGGAGGAAACGAGCACATGACTATTTTGAGGTCGAGATTGATGGAAACACCTAAAAGCTGCATTACCAATGTGACTTATGTCAGAAGGAAGTTCTCTCTCTCCTCTCCCCATACCTTCCTTCTCCAGCCCTCCCACTTAGTCACCCAACCCTCCCACCCTCTCTCTCTCTCTCTCTCTCTCGCTCGCTCGCTCCTCTCTGCTCTCCCAGGGCATTAGAAACAGAATGGTCTGAATGTGAGCCTCCAATAGTGGAGATAAATGGGATTTGAAGCACAGGCTATAAGGAGTGGCAGTCATTAGACAGTAAGTGAGCCAAGCGAGTTGTTAGGACATGAGCAGTGCTAGTCGTTAGGAAGGGATGGAGGGAGAGAGAGAGAGAGATGGAGCGATGGAGAGAAGGAAGGAGGCCACTGGCTGTTTGTTCTAGGACTAAGTGCTGGATAATGAGATCAGACTGACATGACCCGGCCCCAGAGCTGAGAGAGACAGCTTTGCCATTACACCTCACTCTCCCTCTATCTCTCGATCTCCTTCTCTTTGTCTTACACATACTTTCTCTTTCGGTCTCTGTTTCCTTCTCTTTTATCTAACTCTCTTTTTCTTGCACAAACTATCGTCGACCAGCAGTGGCATGTGACGCCTGAAGCGGAGGAGACCGCAGTTTCCTTCAATTGTAAACAATAAAACAGATCATAATTAGAACATCAATACCATGACTATAGGCCAATTAGGCATATAAAGCATTCGAACATATACAGGTTAGGCCTTTGACTGACTGAAGCAGAGGTGAAGATAAAGACAAACATTTGTGCTTGTAAGAATGTAAACACTTGAGACAATTGAATGTGCTTTTGTCGGAAAACACAATATATATATATGCAAGAAGAATGAGAATAATGCCTACATTTTATTAGATTTTTCAGGCTTGAAGCCCTTCAGACAAAGCTCTTGTCAGATCAGTCAAACAATGTCTGAAACGCATTTCCTCCAATTGATCATTTCCGCAACTTTCCATCACCAACATGTTTGACAAAGCGTGCCCACTTCCAGCAACAATTGGCCAGGTGTGCAGTATGAGAGTATGCAGGATTTTAACCACTCTCTCAAGCTTCTTCCATCACTATTTATGTGTAAATGTGCAACACCTGGAATACCTTTGAGGTGAAACTGTCTTTATTATCCCCATTTGTACTCGTTATTGCATCTTTTCCCTCTGTAGGGATAAACACCTTTGGAACAGGTATAAGGTAAATGCTTTTGCCTTTAGAGGTTGTTCGACTACACTTTAACTTCTTTTCAAACACACCCACGCCTTTACCCGGTAACGCAACTCCGTCTGCCTTGACCACTTAAAAATTTGAATGTACTCCTATGAAGGCTTACCCTAAAAAGCAGACCTGCTGGACTTTTCTGACTGCCAAAGCCTGTCCACTATGAGATGTCAGCAATAGTGAGACTACTTCTAGTGTTATTCCCTTGTGGGAAATGAGGGCAGCGTAGCAGTGGCTGTCTAGAGTCTTCTCCTCTGCCCTTCCACTGGAAAACCTGCCTCCCACCTCTCAGACGATAAGACAAGATGCTGTTCGGTAAAGTCATGGAGGCTTTTGTGCTGCTACAAACACTTATTCCAAAGAAGCTGGAATGCTGTGTAAAATGTAAATAAAGACAGAACGTGATCATTTGCAAATTAATCGTGTTCTCGAACAGTGTCATGTATTAATCTCCTTTATACAGTCATGTGTTTGACAAAGTGTTGAACCTCTCTCCATCCTTGCTTGTGAACGACTGAGTCTTTCCAGGATGAACCTTTCATACCCAATCATGATACTATCACCTGTTACCAATGAACCTGTTTACCTGTGGAATGATCCAAACAGGTGTCCACAACTTTCACAGTCTTTTGTTGCTCCTGTTCCAACTCAAACTTAAAATAAGCAAATATTTACAAAAAGAGTTTATGTCAAAACAGTTTTGCAAATAATTCTGTTTATTTTGTATTTTATTTAAGTTCTATATAGTAAGATTTCAGTGTGTCATTAAGTCTGTCAACTACTTTGAGCCTGGCTCTTCACCCTGGATCACTCACATCAAAGAAAGAGCCAACATGCAAGGGGCAGCCTAACATAGGATCTCATTCAGATGAAGGCCTCCAACTCCAGCTTCCTGGAATTCACCACAGTGACTTGGAAAACTGACACTGTTCAAATGCAGCCCGTCACTTCACGATGTACTGGCTGCCAGAACCATCCCTAGAGCTGTGACCTGATCGGGGAGCAGGAAACCCATCCCTCTGCATATTATGGACAAGGTGATGATGGAAAAGCTACACAAGACATTACTCCTGGCAGCCCAGTCGGAGGCTGTCTTGAGGGTTGCACACAGAGCAAAGTACCACTGAATGAGAGGTGAAATGTTAGCAAAAGGTACTGAATCCATCTTGTTTTCTGTTATTGATTGTGTCTTAAAAGTACTGTCAACTGAAAATGATGTCAAAGCAGAATGTTGAAGGAAATGTAATGAAAGGGTTGTTCGGGCCAGATATCAGGTTAACATTTTGTAGTAATAGCGAGCCAAAGGAACAATGTGACAGATCAAATGTTGGAACTATTTTTTCACTCCTTTTCCCATTTTCCACTTGGTTCTATTTTTTTTTTCTCTGTATCTCTCCTTTGTCACAGCACAGCAAAGAAAATACACACATGAAAAGATGATTGGTCCAGTGATTCTCTTCAGCCTGGCAACTGCTTCTGATTGGGTGAAAATGCTCGACTCACTGCAGGCAGCACCTGGATGCAAGCTGAATGTTGGAGTCATGGCCACATTTTGAGTGGGACAAGATGTAAATTGCCTCACATCAAGGACCAAAATGTGCCATTTTTTTTAAGGGACAAAAGTAGTTTCCAGTTACTCAAGCTTATTAAGTAACTTTATATTTGCTGGTCTCATGCTGCTTAATTCTTTAATTATTTTGGAATAGGTTACCTTTATTTCAGCTGTGTGTTTAGTTTGACTTTTAGCTGTGTTCAGTTGTTAAAAGATGCCGGCGCCTGCTTGGATGTTGGACGAGTATATCTCAGGATTCCCACTGACTTGCTGACGGATGCAGTTTATAGATGCTGGTGCAGCCACATAAGCAGGTGCCAGTGTCTTACAGATTATGCTGCGGCTAAAAAGTTAAGATGTTGTAAAGTTGTGTTACGCTGAAAAATACACAATGCATGACTGAAAAAAGTTAATATTAGATGCATGTTGTCATAATAGAAGTAGTTTAGTAAGTGAAAAGTGAATTATTTGTACAAAAAAAACTGCAATTCTATGAGTTTGACCTCTTCTTGAATTACATGACTTAGGTGCAAATTTTGTTGTTACTTACGTTGTCTCCACCCTGAAATGTTCACAAGTGTTCAAGAGTGACTGAGTCGAGCAGAACATTTGCTAATGTGACTGATGTTCACTGCAGGTTCTTTAACATCTCCTGCAGTTCCCTTCTTTCACTAGTAAATTTCAAACAGCATCTTACAGTTAAAGACAGTTGTCGAGAGATTGACAAGATGGATTCGATGAGATTCAGTCCGGTGCTGCATGAGGTCTGTTAGAAGGTCTCTGAAAGCACGGAGAAAGTCAAAATGTTATTTGTCAAAGACGAACCCATAGCTCAAGCCGATGTATTAGTTATAAAGGCTGAAGATTGATGCGTGCCAGCGTGTCACTGTTTTTTATACTAAGATGTTTTTTCTTTGGTTTACTACAGGTTATGTTGGAAAGGGAAAAATGGTGGCAGCTGCAGGCCATTTATTCAGAAGATGATTTTCCCAGATACCACAGCCACTTTTGTGCAAATGAATCCAGGTGGCCATTGTTTTTGCCAAAGCACAGAGCGGGAAGGTTTAGAACAGCGAATGTCCATTAATGACTGTTTGACTGACAGTTGTTTTGAATGCAGCCATCAATTCTCATTTGGCAGCTTATTGATTGATTTCTTGGATGATTGTGATCCAACACCTTTAGATTTGTGAAGTTGCTATGAGCCTCTTTACGCTGAATGATTTGTGGTCTTTGTCTTGACACGCAGTCAAAGCAAAAAAAGGGTGATGAGAATATTTTACTTTTTAGCTTTGATGTTAGTTAGAATACAGAAATGACAGCGCAGTAAGACTTCTGAAATACTGATTTTAATGTCCACTGACGGGACAACATGTCAGGTGGTGGAATACAGCCTGCAGCAGGACGTATTGAGATGTATTGAGGGACTTGTAGCTCCTGCACGGTCACAGTCACAGTGGGTGAGTGGCTTACTATGAGATAGAGGCAACCATAGTAAGTCACTGATTTGTCATGAACGCAAACAAAATCGTATTTACAACACTGTTAATTGTATGTTACAGAACATATTTTGTGTTTTTATTGTGGATATCTACTGTAAATTGCACAATTGGAAAAAGACAGTGCTGACAAATGATCTATTACGGCATTTCACAACCTCCTTTCCTCTACACCCAACAGTCGAGACACCAGCCTTTATCATATTGCATAAAGCCATTGCTTCGTACTTTCTTGATGCTGCTGTAACTTAGTATTTTTTCCAACAGCAGAAGTAGAAGCAAAGCGACAGGCAGAACTTCAAAGTGGTGCCAAACAGGTTTGTTGAGAGAGTCTTTGTTGAGCTGAGCTTCATTGAACTTTGTTTGCTCCGTGCTGACAGACACACACACACACACACACACCCCCCACAAACACACACACACACAGATACACAGACACACACACATGCAAAGCAAGAGACAACGTCACAAATTCGTACACACACTTGTCACACACACCAGAGCACAAAAATACTCGTACATACGATACATGAGTGAGAGTCAGGCAGCTGTCTGCGTTGTTCTGTGATTTCCCCTGGAAATGCTAGAAAAGAGTGCGTAGAGTGAAGGGGGCTGTAACTGAAACAGGAGGGGGTCTGCTGAAACATTTCTCTTCCGCTCCACAAAACCAACGGGGGGCATTTGGAGGAAACACAGCCGTTTTAATTTTCAAGCAAGTGGTTACGGAGTATCCCGTCGGAACTTGTAGCATGTATTTGTACACGTACACACATGCTTGAGTCGCATAATACTTGTCCACATTATTAGACATGAATGAGTAGATTCTCTTGATTACTTAGGCACGCAAAATGGGCATCTTGCAAAACGTGTCTTCTTAAAAATATGTATAAAAAAAAAAAAGGCAGCATGCTGTTATTTGAATAATGCAGCCTTGTAGCCTGGGTCCCAGCTGTGAATTGCAATGAGCCAGCCAGGGTCTGTGTGTGGATCAGATATGTAACTTCCTGACATTCTCTAAGAGTGTTAACATCGTCACACAGAAAATATATCTAATAAGTTAAAATAGCGATGTTTCTATGATTATTTGTCCGTCTGTCATCTGACTCTTTTCTGTGTGTTTTATTTACCCATGTGCAGACACTCACTCAATCACACATATGGCGAATACATCTTTTAAATTCCACAGAAATTTCATTTTGCGGTTGCTTTTGTTGCGTTTTGTTAAACTGATCCAACTTTTAACTGCCATCCCTGGAGGAAAATAACCACTTTGTGTCCAATCTGCTGCTGTTGTATGTGTTTGTGTATAGTCCGCACCTGTATATTCGTACCTGTTTCCGCATGTGTCCACTCTGTGATTAAATCCTGAGGTGAGATTGAAGGACGAGATGAAACCACATGACAAAAGGGGAGATGGGCTCCGCTACCAAATTCACAAAACGCAACACCAAAGAGATATATGCGGTGTGCGCGGCTGGGTAGGTGAAGATGCAAGAATTCAACTTTTCTATTTGACAAAATGTGTATGAACAATTTACAGGAAATGGTTTGGTGAGGAAGCACTGCCGACTTTTGTTTTATGTTTTTGTTCCATTTTTTTTTTTTTCAATCCACTTTTTCGGCAGACCTCTCCACCTCTGCTTATGAAAGGCCTCGCACACACTAACACCTCGACCAGCGTTAATGAACTGAGAAAAGGAGAAAATATAGCTAAGTGGGTGTGATAAAAAACTCGGCTTTAATGTGGGTGTGATGGAAATTTGACTATAACAGCTCCTGTAACTGCACTTCTGTGGACCGAGATCTTGGATGATGTTCTTTGAATCTGTTGGAGCCTCACACTGAGCTTTGGCGTCACAGCCCTGAATAATCAGAATTATCACCACTGCTGTTTTGTGTTCCTTGAGCTTTACCACAATATCCTATTAGCTGGCCAGCGCCTGGATCTGGACATCATGATATTTGCTCAGTCATATTCAAGCATCTACTACAAATCCTCTGTACTGGTCCAGGTCCAGTTTATAACTTTACATTCTACTTCTTTGTACCTAATTGCCTAGGAGATGTTTTCATTGCTCTACAGTTGGCCCCATTTCCTGAGTGTTGTTGGTCAGTCCAGTCTTTTTTCAGCCGCTGGTTGTGTTATCTTATGTCAGTCAACATTTTTATCTGGTACATCTTCGCGTGGCACTGCCTCTACTTTTTCTCCACCTACACCTGCATCTGCTGCTGTGAGATATTCTCTTGGCAGCTGATTCTTAGCAGATACTTTACAGATGTACTTTTCAACACTTTTGTTTCATTGATGACTCTGGCTGACACACTGGCCTTCTTTCTCCAGCTGTTGTGTTTTGTTAAACTGATGCTTTTTTGTCTGCTCAACTTCAGTTGGAATCCTCAATTCAACATGACGACTTTCTTGATGTCAGCAGCTTCTATGTCCTCTCTTGGCAGCTTGATACACCAGCTGGATATCCGACGATTCGAAGAGTGCATGTGTTGCTGGCTTGGATCTTGTAATTTCAGCTTGAGTGCTCGTCTTACTCTGTCAAGCTATATGGCTGTTAATGTCTCTCTTGAGTTATCAGGAGCAACTGTGGGACCCCCACTGATAGTTTGACTCCTCGACTGTTAATTGTCCTCCCTTTCTTCACAGTTCCTCACCAGAAAGAAATGCCATCGTCTTCACATCTGTGCTTTATGATGATCTGAATGATGCAACTCAGCAGCAGGGATAACTCATTACCTTGATATATGTCATACTTGATGGTTGCTCAGGGAATTATCTTTGAGTCGGTTGTTATAGATTTTCAGGGGCCTTTAATTTTAGCGATTCTTGGCGATGCTGATCGTTCGAGGATCCATGTGTGTCGCTGAGACAAAAGCATTTTTGTAGACACGAGTAGATGAGCATTACGTATCCTGAATTTAAAAAATGGAAAGTCCAGTAACAAGCTGTATCTGCTTTCTCCAGTATAACAGAAGTTGAGTTTCCAGTAGACAGGCTCAGTTGTACTGAATATTCTGAGCACAGTAAACATAAGTATTTACGGGAACAACCAACATTAGCTTTGTCCTCTGTATCCTGTATCACCAGCACACAGGTCAGGTTTCCAGTAGACAGACACAGTAGTCTCTACACATCTTAATAAAGTGCCCATAAATGTACAGTTTCTGGACCCACCAGTACAGTCCAGTTGAGTTTCCCTGTAAGGTGTCATTAAAAGGCAAAGACCTTGTACAGCTACAGTAACCCCCCCGAGATGAAAACATGTTGTATCACCCACACTGCTAAGACTAAGCTACACTTTGTAACAGTGACTCACACAGCGTATAGTGAATTTGTGACATTGGATTAAGGCTGTAATGCCTTGCCACTGCAGTATGTAGTTGGCATGGTAGCATTGTAATGTATATAAGTCATGAGTAGATGGGGCAAGGCAGCTTCTTTTACCTCCTTTGATTAAAAAAAACCTAGCAAAAATGAACAAAAAGAAAAGGCCAGGTGGATGGCAGTTACAAACGAGCACATGGAATGCATTTATTTCATATTTGGACTGTAATGAAAAGATCAGGCCAGTGTTGTGGAAAATATTTGGCAAAGCAAGATGTGTGAGCGGGGAGTATTGAATCTTGCCTTTTAGTGTGCCCTCACTATAATGGACTTATTATGGTCTGCAGGTGCCCTTGGAGAAACCATATACTCCACAGCCAATCACAGCTTGTCTTGGTTGGACACAGCTGAGCTCCAGACCGGGGTCAAAACCTGGCAGGTGGCGTTCCACAGCTGCCTCGGCACATCGTCTCTCAATTAAGCCATAACATAGATTAGCAGAGGGGCTGTTATGCTCAGTGTTGATTCTCATCTGCCACACTTAAGAGCATTTGGACTAATGTGTACCTAAACTTACTATACTATAATCACATGACTCTGTATTATGTTTTAGTGCAAGGATTTCTATCCCTTCATCTTTGCGATCTGACGACAGAGAAAGATTTTCCAAAAGCAACATCTACTGAGAGAAAAGGAAAGCTTGATCACTATAAAATAATCAATGGACTAATTGTGATTCTCAGGGGCCTTGAAGTTAAATGAAATAGAGTTGCGGAGCTTGGCACATGCAAAGCTCTTCTTTTTTGCAATCCCTCACTGTATCGTTGAGATCTTCTTATAATCCACCAGTCGAGACAACAAATGTCCAAGAACATTAACAACGAACCCTTACAATACTCCACAGTGTGATCAGGCCTTGTTTCAGACTTTAGGTTGAGTGGAGACTGTGACTCAGGCATTTGAGGAAGAGGTGACGACCCCAGAAACAGCACTTATCTTGCTGTTGCCTGGCACCCCAACCTGGATGCCCCTTCAGAAACAGTTGCCTCCAATGGACTCTTATTGTGATTCTGTGCATCTCAGACACTGATTTTTTTTTTTTTTTTTTTTTTTTTTTACCACAGATTGAGGAACTCTAATAGTGGGTTGCAATAATAGGGACTCTCTGAGTTTGGAAATTTGTCTTTTATGGTACTCCAAGACCTCAGTGAAAGCTCCCATTTTTATGGTTGGCATTTCTTTCCATCACCAACAGGAAGTCTTCCCCCAAAACGCATTAAGACAAGATAAGACCTTTATTCATCCCACAGTGGGGAAATTCACAATATAGTCAGAACGTCATTTTCTTTTTGAAAGTTACTACTTATTGATAGATGGATTCAAAACTCTCTTCTTGAAAATTAAAGTTTCAACTTAGTCAGTATTTTAATCTCATACTATAGAAGGAAGCTGGGAAATTTCAAAGACAAGGCACTTTTTAAAGATCTTCGAATCTCACCAACCCAGAAAATGAGATCACCCTCAGCTAAGAGCTGTCCTGGCATCTACAGGCAACAATAAACCAGCCACCACCTAAGGTCTGACAGAACAAACAAGGTCTGACAGAGCAGCAGCGCTGGTCCTTGGGGATTATACTTTTCCTGGTTTTCCATTCCTCAAGCATATTCATTGCAGTCACTGGGTGTCGCAAGCGTAAATCACTTGCTGATTTGGTGTCGGCAGGTACATGACCAGCAACTGTAACTGAGCGCCAGTGTAACTTTATAGACACTAAAACACTGCTTAAAAATCTTCCTTTCAGACCTGTGTTCATTAGGTGTTTGGTGGTGTCTCATTTCTATGTACCTGGCAAAACTGAGACAACATGATGATTTATAATGCAGCTATGATGGATTTTAATAGGGGGTGCAGATGCAGCTATTTTGACTATCTGGAAAAAACATCATGTTTTATTTACTCATAATAATAAAAGCAAGGACTTAAATGCAATGACACTGAGTCATGTTACATCTGGGTAAATTACATTGCTAGGCTTTACATACTGTGTCTATATTTGTTTAACTGTTTAGCTCGTGTTTTTCATTTGTGTATGGTGGTTATTTGGCTCTGTTAAGTGCTGTGGTTAATGCTTTCCTGTGAAGTTAAATGTAATTTTCAATGCACTATAGCAGAGTGTGTGACGTGAGGGTCGTGGCCCCGACTGCCAGCGAATGTTACGATGCCTAAAGATTGTGGATTTTAATATGCGTTGTTGCTGCTAATTAATGCCAATTCATATGGTGCGTCTTTAAGGCTCTGAAATAAAAATATGAGATTTTGCCAGCTAGTTTGTTCGGCTGTGATATTATGTCTTACATTAATTACAAAACTCAGTGGTTTTTGTCTTTTTTTTGTTGTTGTTTTTGATAAACTAATTTCTACATAAAATGCTCAATTAGTGCTGAGACGAGTTTGTCATTATTTATTGATGAAAAACGTGCTATTTCAACTTCATTTATGGATTCAATCAATTTTTAACAATAAATAAACTGGCTGTCTTATTGCTTTATCCGACATCTGTGCCATTATTTAGACAGAAACTTTTGATCATATAATCGAAGCTTTTCTCAGACCCACATACAGTCACCAAAACATTCAGATCTCACGTTTTTTTTTTTTGTGGTTTCTTCTCCCTGACACTGTGTGTATTGATTCAATTACCTGAAAGTCATGCCAGTGTTTGTCTGTCTACCTCTCTCACTTTTTTCCCCCCCACAATGTTCTCTTTGTCCACCTACCCACACAAATCCGTCTTACTACCTCCCCGGTTGTCAGTCTCGCTTTCTGTCTGTCCATATCTCAGCACGTCGGGATCCTCTTCCCTCCTCTTATGTCGACATCTCACATTCATTACCGCGTGGCCTTGGCTCAGTCTGCTCTCTTCCCTTCTGTGGTGCTCAATTACTCTGTCTTCCTGGGGCAAGCACTGGTGTCAAGCCACTGTAATGACTTTCTGATTATCTGTCTTTATGTGATGAATGAGATGGAAATGTACCACCACGGCCAAACGGGGCTGGCGCTGTGCCAAGCTGCCACACCGCAGTCGGGGTGGACGGGAGCGGGGAGGGGTAAGCAACAAAACAAATAACATTAGATCGTAATACAGATGCAACTGTTGTTATCTGTGTCGCTGCAACCGAAGGAGTCGTGCTCAATTTTGGTATGTTAAGGGCAGTGATGAAATTTATTGTTTACGACACAACGCGTAAAACAGCGGTTCAAAGCCATCCAGTGATTAATTAATCAACCCGTTTGCGAGGAAGAAATAAAGACAGCTCAGACGGAGTCTTTATGAGAAATAAAGTCTTTGTAGCGTCCCAGTGAGACATGGGATTAACCTCTACCTGGGTGGACGTGCTCTGTGAGCAGATGCAACCGGGAGGACTCACCCCGAATCATAAAAACACCCAACAATCAAGGACAAAATCGCCCTCCGTTCCAGCATCTGAATCCAGGGGTCTTGCATGCTGTAAAGTGATTGTTGATGCTCGACTTTGACCTTCTAAAACTCTCCTATTGATTTTCCCCCTTTCTTCCAGATGAGCGTTGATGCCTGTTCAGCCCCTAATGTGCCAGAGGTGAAAAATGAGGTTGACGTAGACATGGTTAACCATAATGCCAAGGCGGATGCCACCCGATAGCAGCCAGACACCTGAGAGAGCAGGCCCGGGTCCAGCTCGCCACTCACCCCCCTCTCCACTTATATTATTCATCCCTCTTTCAAATGCCTTTTATGCTGCTCAATTACCCCTCCAGCGGCCCAGTGTGGACACTGTAATGACATTCTGATTATCAGTCTGTAAATGAGAAATGAAATGAGTGTGTGATGCCGTGCCAGGGGAAGAATGGAACGGCGAGAAGCCTTTCAAAAATGGAAGCTGTGGAGGAGGGGGGAAGGGTGGAGGGAGGACGGAGGGAGGAATGAGTGCAGCACTCTGGTGATCATCGACAAGACGATAAAAAGAGGAAACATTTTGTAACACACTGCAAATGTATGAAATTACACTTTAGAATTTAATTGCCCCCTATTCAAGGCTTCACTGTGCACTTTAACAATGCAAGGAGATCCTTTATGTTTTCAAACAATCAGTCGGGTAGAAAGGAGCCGTGTTGCAATTGAAAGTACGTTCAATCATCTCGGAGAGAGCTTAAATAGCAGATATCCTCTTCATATGCAGAATGGAGAAATAAAATTTCCCACTTGCACTGCTTATAACTTAAATATCAGAGTACGCCAGTGGAGCTCTTCAAACATTGTGCTAAAATGGCAAATGCCTAGAAAAAAAAAAATCGAGATAAGACGTCTCAGGAACAAATTTACCACTCCAGCCAGGAAGACGGTGTGAAAGTTTACTCAAGCCAATCTGTAAATGAGAATCAGCACGCCATACTGTACCTCAGCTATGACTGCCGGTGAGTTTAATGAAAAATAAATGTTGATTTAAGTCAGTTACTGCGAAGGATCCTTTGACAAATACCATGGTGTGTGACACAGAGTATTAAGTGTAATACTTTTTAAAGCCCCCATCCCCCTACTCTCTGTAAAATTGCATCAATACCTGTCTGTTTTTGGCTCGGCCACCTAGAAAGTTGTCTGTCCATTCTGCTTTTTATAGCTCCATGAACTGCCTTTCAGTAGCAATTACCCAAAGTTGTTCTTGTCCAGGTTTATCTGGCAATAAAATGCAACTCTGGGCCATTTCTGTGTTCATTAGATCTGCAATCTAACTGGCCCACTAAACTACAGTCGCTTCATCCTGGAGAGTCTCTCTCATTTCAGCCCAATCAACAGAAATGCTCTGTAGCCCCAGACTGCTGTTTAATAGGATATTAACATCCTGATCAATCACCTTAATTGATATTTTTTAGGCATTAACGCTCTCAAACTCTAACAGATGTAATTGTCAGATAGGGAGTGGGATCCCCATTGGCAGTAATTGGGCCATTATGGATGCAGGCATGACTGAGAGATTTAGAATGCCAATGACATGGGAGATAGATAGAGCCAGGGCCTTTGTGGGTGGATCTGTATATCACTCATGCTTGGGCACCAGAGGATTTCCTGCTAAAGGCCTGGTCTAAATTAGCCGGGGACGCACTCAGATGTGATTTTAACAATCCTGCGTGTGTGCGTGTGTGTGTGTGTGCACAAATGTATGTGCGAGTAAATGCCTGGCTTTTCTCTTGTCTGTGCCAGGGTTTCAGCCCAAAAGTTCCTGTGACAATGATGCCATATGGCATATTGTGTTGACTGCTTTTGCGTTGTGTGTCGTACCATTAGAGCCAGGAGCCAAGGAGTGACTTTGGCATCTTCATTAATCCTGGCTAACTCCTGTGTGCCAGCGAGCCCAGTTCCACGAGAGCCTGCTGATGCTAGCACAATGTCACAGCTCACTCAGTCACTGCTCCCTCCACCTTCAGCACGCAGTAGGAGGAAAGGGACCAATTGTTTGCAAAATACCTTTCATTACTCCATTGGCTAAGAGCATTTGAAGTGAATTTGTGTGAATTATTGCCCATAGCTGAGTTTATGATGAGAAATTTTCGTAAGTGCACTTCGAAGATGCCTTTTATTGAGGCTTTTGTAGAAGTAAAACACCAAAAAAAAATGGATTGCAGGGGCTAAGTAGAAACCCATGTCCCATTTTCATTGAGCTATAAACGGTTTGCTTTTTTCCATAAGAATAAAAGCTATGAAATGCAGCCTCACATATGTGTTTTTTGAGGTGAGGATCAGACAAAGAAAATAATTGTGTAAAGTCTCCCATTCATACACACAAATACTTTAAGCCCTGTTTCTATGACAACTAAGAGTGTTTTCTTCATGTCAAATAATAATAATAATAATGGATACTGTGTTTGTTAGAAATTAAAGATGTAGTCTATTGTATTCAATTCTATTCAACTCTAATTATCAAGAGATGATGCACATTTTTTCTTAATGCTGTGCTATTTGATAGGTCTGTAGTTGTGTTAATCTCTAAGAATGTGACGTGATCAGAGTGATGCTTTGATCCTATGTGGCACGGTTGTATGGATTGCCTGGAGCGCGTTCTTGTCAGTCATAAAAACGCCCCAATCAAGGACAAAGACCTTACTTAATTTGTACAAGAATCGAATATCACTGTCTCAATTCTACAATTTCATTTAGCGACGTACATTCACATACAGATGGAACAGCCATCAGGGCAATTTGGGGTTCAGTATCTTGCCCGAGGACACTTCAACACATAGACTGCAACAGCTGACAACAGCTACTTATTCTTATACAGTATATAGTGAAGTTTATTCATATTCTATAACAGTTACAGGAGTAAATGCAAAATAGAACAATAAAAGACATTTTAAAAAACAGCAAGAAATGCATACATTTTGTAGCCTGCTTGTGCATCTGTGGATTTGGTTCAGTGCCACTCAGTCGGACTCTCTGGTAATGTGCACTACTCCATTAAATTCATATTATATATCATTATATTCATATTTGATATTTAATATTTCATTCTTCTATACTGGTCATACATATCATATTCATCTCATATTCATATTTTCATGTATATCTGTAAATAATCACGTGTAAATTTGTAAATACTTTTTTCAGCTTGTTTATATTCATTTTTAACTTGTTCTATCTCTTTGCTGCTGTGCAATGCAAATTTCCCCACTGTGGGATGAATAAAGGTTTATCTTATCTTATCTTATCTTAATAAATTCTGAAGAGTTACCTTTCAGAAGAGATCGTGGTTGTAATCAAAAGGGTTAAGAGCAGAACCCTTTTAATCTTGAGTATGCTATTTTGGGGCTTATGCACAAAATGGGAGCCCACCCTCTATGTCCTTTAGCATGTCAGGTATCATTAGTATTTGTTGCTAAGAATGCATCATTTTATCATTTTTGGTCAGTTGAACCTATGTTTGCTGATTGCTTTTCTTCCTGGCTGTTTTTTTTTTTTTTTTTTTTTATTTATCCTGATATATAAACTTTAAATTAATCCTTATCATTAATTAATCTGCAAATTTGAATTTTGAATCACTATGTTCTGCTGAAGACATAACTTTTACCTTGGATCCCACTGGATCCAAGATGCCACTGTCTCCCACCTACAATGCTGTCCTTCCATCTCTTCCCAGGAGAGTAAACAACCACTTGACCTCATGTGACAGTGTTAATGGTCATTCACACTTGGTATCAGGTGACTCACAAATGACTCTCAAGTCATGGTGCCACAGTAAGTGGTATCAATGACGCAGTTAACGACTCCACAGAGGTACAAGTACCTGGGTCTCCGTGCCAGTCACTCAGAACTGAAGAAGCTTCTTGGATGAGAAGAGAAACGTCTTCAAGAACCTACACTAAGTCCAGTTGCCTTTGATTCAACTTGCACTTGGATCCCACTGGAGTTTTTTTCCCTGCCAAGCATGACATCTTTTTGACTGAACAGGAAAGCTGCTCTGAACACAGCCATTACACCAAGGTCAATTGTATTTGTCAGAATGTGTTGAACTTAACCTATCACATCATCTCACTGTTTTTTCTTCGGGGCATAGTTTCTCAAAGTGCGGGTCAATGGCGGCCCTCAGAAACATTTTGTGCAGCCTTCGAATGTCACATTAAATTCATGCATTATATAACCCAGATTCCAAAAAGGTTAGGATGCTGTGTAAAACATAAATGAAACAGAAGTGATAATTTGTACATATAGTGAATTAAAAACTCAATTAAATTTATGTCAGTTGGTCAACTGTTTGACCTCATCAATGTCATTGATTTTAGCTAATATCTGTTTATTCTGGATTTGATGGCAGCAACATGTTTCAAACTAGTTGGGACAGGAGCAACAAAGACTGTGAAAGTTGTGGACTGATTGAAAACACCTGTTTGGATCATTCCACAGGTAATCAGGTTCATTGGTAACAGGTGATAGTATCATGATTGGGTATGAAAGGTCCATCCTGGAAAGACTCAGTTGTTCACAAGCAAGGATGGAGAGAGGTTCAACACTTTGTCAGACACATGATTGTAGAAAGGAGATTACTACACTTTGTCGATGTTGTATTTTAAACATATCATTTCAGTACTTTCACTTTCATTTGCCTACATTCAACACACTACTTGGCTACTGTGTCAAACTGCAACCCCCTAACAAGCATCTAGAAATGACAGCTTGTAGAATGCTGCTGGTTGCAACTAGTGACACCTCATGAGGGAATTATGGTCTGTCATCAATGATAGTGCTCTATGCTAAAGCTAGAGATTTAAGTGGATGACTCGGCAGTCTAATGTGAAAGTGAGATGGAAAAGCCACCACAGAAAAAATGTTGTATGGTTGAGGAGAAATGGAGATTTGGGGAAAAATGGTCCAAAATGAATAAAGTGATCTGTCTTATCTGCAAACAGGTGCATGAAGGAATTTAATGTCAAACACTTTTATGAGACCAATCACAAATCCTGCAACATGGGTTGTCCTGTGCGGCCCCTCGATCACATTCTTGCTCCCTAAATTGGCTCTCAGTCTTCAAAACTTTGAGAAGTCCTGCTTTAGGGCCTATGCAACTGTTCAACTAGCAAATGAGCCCAGAAAAGAAGAGAGTGCTGACAGTTTTCCTCTTGCTGTATTCAGGTCACAGTGTCTGGTAGTTAGATAGGCAGATCAGACTGCTTCATTGCCAGAGGAGACTCCTCTGTCTGGAACATCATTTTTAGCATATGAGTGATCAGCTTATGCCAGACTACATTCAAAGTATTCTGTGTATAATGTGTGTTTTCCGAAAACATTTCAAACCTGCATCTGTCTTACGTGTCAAGCTTCTGAATCCCGAATACTTTAAGGTTTGACTGCGCCGCAACAACAGAGTGAGCGAGAGCAAGAAAGAGACAGAGGAGCAGAGGCGGAGGGGTGGGAGTTATATTGCCGGGGAGCTCTCACAACATTGTTCTGAGCGTATGAGACATTTTTTGTTTTAGATGTCCTGTTTCTATGACTTGTCAAATACTCTGCCCACATTGTTCATTTTTAGGGAATCACCATCAATTGGGGAGAGAAATGAGACCATCACGGCAGGTCAGTCCAACAAACTCTCTTTCGAGCCTTCTTGTGATTTGAGGAAGCTTGAAAACACAAATGTGTGTTTAAAACTCAGCTTCCTTTAAAGTGCCGTTGTATCGGTAATTGATAAGGTTTTGGCCTGATTGATTCTACATGAATGCTGTACTCCTTGGCTATGTTCTGGTCCAGCCTACACAGCTAATGATGGCCTGGGGCATCCTGAAGGTTTCACCGAGCAAACTAATCCCCAATTGGGATAAAGGCTGTCAGACATGATCGAAGAGCAGGTTCTTCTCTTAAGCCTGTGTGTGGTCGATGTTTAAGGATAATTCATTGCAGATCCGCTGCTATTGACCAATGACCAGTTAATAGTCCTCATGTCATCTGGAAACATACACATTCACTCAATACTGTAACAACAACACGCATATTCAAGCATGTGAACACCTCAATTTTTTTATTGCATAGATGTATCGCTAGTGCGTATACTGTGAAAATCCATAGTGGTGACAATGGAGCAGAGGCAGGATCATGTAGATGTAACAAGTTAGAAGAAGAATGGGAAATGGCACAAAAACTAGGTTGCAAAGAAGAAAGGGAGGAATGCACATTGTAATTTCAAAGAGAAGATAAAGGGTGAGCAAGTCTAAGGGTCTCAAATGTGCAACCTCATGGTGACGCCAAAAGAAAAGCCAGGAGATCCAAAAACATCAGTATAGGATTCATCCTCTGGGCACCATGGATGTCTGTTCCAAATTTAATGGCAATCCATTAAACAGTTGCTTAGTTATTTCAGTCTGCACCAACAGGCCGACGTTGCCAGCCCTGCAGCCACGCCGCAAGCATGGCAAAAAAAAAAAAAAAAAATCGAAACAAATCAAATAAGAGACGAAGAGGAGGAAGGAGGGAGGAGGGTGCGAAGCATACAAGAAGAAAGGTAACTCAATCCACTAATAATCAGTGAATCATCCGCGTTGTAGGTAATGTGGGCCCGATGTGATACTGTGTGAGTGTTTACCACGGAGGATGTTATAAGACAGAGAGAAGTAACACACACCAGCTAGTGGCTGATTGCACAGAGGAGGTTACAGATTTTACCCTGAAGGACAAGAAAAGGCAAAATTGAGAAAAAACACTCCGAGTCAGAATAAAATTAAAATACAGTGACTGTGATTTTCCTTACACCTCTGGTGTAAACATGATAAAAGGCCTTACAACAGGGTGATGTCAACATTTGCACTATTTCTCCGTAATGTTTTGACATGTGTCAAACCAAACTCCGGTTGAAAGTTGCACTTCTTTGTCAGCACTGAACTCGGTGAGAATACATCAGAGATAAGCACATTCGTCTGACTGAGGGCATTCTTTTGGAGACGGGCAGAGTGCTGTCTGACTTTGCACATTTGTCTTCTGCACTGAGGCACATCAGCAGTTCATCTTGATAACGGAAAGGGCTATGTGAGCGGATTTGGTGAAATAACCTTTTGTGAATATTATTCGAAAAAGCAATGTGTGTGAACATGGGGGGGTGTAAATAAAAAGAAGGCAAAGAAAGGAACGATTGTATCATCAAAACATTTTATCTCAATGCCTTTTGTACCGCTGACCTGTGCCTCATAAAATTTCTTGATTGACTTTTTGCAACGTGTTGTACTTTCTGTGTGCGCAGTAGTTTGGGGAAAAATTGGTAGTTTCGTTGATGCAAGTTCTTTGGTGCTAAGTTCACTTTCTTTGTGGACAGTTAAGTGTTCTCCAAGATGCACGTACAGTGTATCACTGGATAAAAAAAGGGTGAAGTTGCACTCAAAGTTTAGAATCGATGCATCCAAGATCTCTATTTTTCATGTGAATAGGACACTGAAGTGGCCTAGATGGAACATGCGACGGAAAGAACTCGTGAGTGGGACTCTTATGGGCCAAATGGAACCCTCTTCAGCCAATTAGAGTCCTGGAGGGGGCAGTTCAATTGATTCCCATGGTAACGCAGATGAAGGGCACAGCACTCCGTACCTCCTCCTGCTCCTTCTTTGTCCCCATCTTTTCATATGGAAATGCACTCCATTGTCCAGAGCTCCTCCTGCAGAAATGGCGTCCTGACGAAAAGGCGTCCTCGTTTGTGGAAGGAGATATTTGAGTATGAGTGGCAAAAAGCAGTACTTGAGGAGTACCGGAAATAATTTCTGATGAGATGATGGAAAGACTGGCTGAGATGTGGGCATTGTTTACCTGCTCACTAATTTAACATGCTTTCAAGCAGTGGCGTGTCCACACTTTTTTCGCCTGGGGCGCCCCGAGTGCGGCACTGGCTTGTGCAAGGATGGCATGAAAAACACACATACACACATCAGAGGAGCATTAATTTACCATTTCTCATTTGTACTTTAAATAATATCATTGCAATATTTTACAGATTCTTACATTCCTGTATTTGAAAATGTAATTTAAGAGATAAACAGATCTACCAATCAGAACACAGAGTGGCACTTTAATATAAAGCTTCTATACTTTCCTCAAAAGGAAAGTGTACTTCAACCTATGTATTATGAGAAAACAATGCACAAAAATGTACAAACAAAATGAAAATAAATAAGCCTGTGTGGGGAAAATATGGTATGGACAAAATTGTTTAAAACTTCAACTCTACAATACAGATCTTTGTCTCAAATCTTGAAAATGTGTTCCAGTGAAATCTCACAAAAGCTACTAGCTGCCTCTTGCAACACGGTCCAAGATACATTTGTTAATTACAACCATCCTGGACATTTAAAACTCTTTCATTTGTCCATTCTTCTGTCTAAACACTTTCATAACATTTTAAAATATTTTATAAAGGAAAGTCCAAGCAATTGGTTAGAACTAAGGTCCTGCCTCTGACCAGGCAGATAGCCAATCATAGTTTAGGATAATGGGATGGTACCTGGGGTGACCAATCAGATTTCAAGGGAGGCCTGTGCCCCCCCCTCAGGCCACCCCCCGTTTTCATCCCTGCTTTCAAGAAGTTGTAAAACGCACTGTGAGTGGAGGAAAGTAATAATTCAGAAATACATTAGCACATGCATCAAAATGAGACTGTTCCATTAGCATGATTGTTTCAACATCCTGCCATACAAGACCTGGCTGGAAAATAGATGGGTTTTGGAACCAAAAAACATGTGAGTCACAGGTTATTTATACCCATTTCAGACACAGTAATGCAGGTTAAACTCACTCCTGTGGTCAATTAGAAAGGGTCAGTGTGTGTCATCCCGCTTGGGTTGAACACAAGGTTGGAACAGGCTTTGGAAAAAAGGCGTTTCTATTGGGGACAGGGATTTTAATTACTGTTATTGACTTTAAGCAATGTCTATGAACATTCATGTATGCAAGTAGGTTGAACAAGAGCAACACTGAGAGACAGAGGGAGAGAGAGAGAGAGAGAGAGAGCATGTACAAGTGGGTGAATGAGGGAGATCCGCCAAAAGAAACTTGATGTAGTCCTAATTTTTGCTAATTTAATTCTGCATAATTGAGACATACATGGGTCTCCTGTATGAAAAGGGTTTTCAATTAGTCTATTGTTGACAAATGTATGATTCAAATGTTCATCACGATGCATTGGTCAACAATAGTCATAGAAAAAGGGAAGACAATATGTAATGTCAATCATAAATAGTCAATGTTTTTTTTTTTTTTTTTTTTTTTTGGCTAGTCCTGAAAAGCTAGAGCATAAAAGTATGTACAAACACTACATTGGTCTACATTTACCTGCATAAAAAATGAAATAAAAATTACAAAAGAAATCATCAAAATGTAAGAATCAAGAAAAGCAATAAGTACTGTTTTATAAAGGGTCCACTTGTCAAACATATCTTACTTTTCTCCCATTGATTTCACTGCAGACAATGCCTCACATTGTTCGCTGGCATCGTGAAGTTTACAGGTTTTAGAAACAAAGGGCTTAATATTATGGAACGGATTCTTGTGAAGGGCCCTGGGGGACACAATTCAAACTTTCTCTCAACTCTCTCGTCTCTAAATAACACTTGCGAAACCTCATACCACATATACAAATTCATGAACACCATGCATATGCAAAAGTGAAACATCAATCAACAGCTCTACGTGTGGATGATTTTTGCTTGTAAGATCAGGAACATATTTTGAGCTTTACATGCTGTAAAATTGTACCTGTAAATTATTGTATTGTGTTAAAATGCATTACAAATATAATTCTTTGGCAAAATAATAAATCAAACAAATTTAGTTGGAATGTTTCAAGCTCTTATTGTCTATTCTTCTATTTGTGAACATTTTTATGATGAATAAATCTACTAATGCTTTTGAGCAGTACAGCAGAGGAAAGCGTGTCTTTACTGAAGTCTAGAAATGTAGCAATGATAATTCAGTGATAAGATTCTCTGCCACACAGAAGAGCAGCTTTGATTCCTGGACATCACTGTTAAAGTTTGCCAAAAGATGTTTTTTTTTCCCTCTAACTACACAGAAAAAGCTCCCTGTTACACCGAAACTGTTTGGATGCATTTCAATTATGTGTGCAGTTTTCACAGTGTGTATGTGTGTGCTTCTTTTCACCTCTATGTGTGTGTGTGTGTGCATTTTACTGGTGTGAGCATCTTTTCTGCACAAGGTTACTGTGTGTGAGAGGTATATTTCACAACTTTATCATTGTCCCTGACTGTGCACAGCTCTGGAGGATTTAGGAAGAATCGTTTGACCTTTTTCTCACCCCGACTCTCCTGAGATGAAAACAATCCAATGGCCTTGTACAGCATATTCTGACTTACCTCATTAATTGGAACTCGACAGTCTGTTACAAAGTAAAAATGCTTGCATGTTGTTTGGTTGAATTCTAGGAACAATTTAAATCAGAGAATACCCAACGGGAGCTTTTCTAACTTTCCCACTCCAATTTTACAACCTTTAGGCTACGACTTTTTTTTTTTTTTTTTTTTTTTATCAAGGCCATTTAAGGTAAAATGCATATTTTAAAAACCCACAAGGAATTAAGGAAGCTTCACACTATTTATCACATGCTATTAGCACAGACTCCTCTTTCTGCTTGTGTTTGGCACAGCAGGGTGAGACACTCAAGCCTTTACCGAAATAATGACAAACCTTTCTCTGTAATGGTTTTTTATCACTGCATGTGTCTGGGAGAGTAAATTTCGACCTGTTCATTTGTGTGTCTGTTAGCATGCATGTGCTTACCGGTGCCATTAGATGACCACACCACAGTACAAAAAGCAATTACACCCCCAGCTCCCCCTCAGCTGAATTCAGCTGCAGTGACTGTGGACTTTTTAGGAGAGCCTGGGGTGATCCGGCAGTTGGAGCACGCAACGGAAATGGTGTGAGACGGATGAAAAACAGGAGAGGAAAGGGATAGGTGTGTGAGTGAAAACGCTCAATCTGGAAGAGTGGCGATGTGCTATAATAGCTGCAGAGCGAGGCAATCTTGTGGAGTTGAATAGTGTTGAATGTGCTAAGAGAGAATGGTAAAAACAGAGCTTAGTCTGAGCTGAATGCTATTGTAAAGCAGAGGTCACCTGCTGAAGGGCAGATGCATCCAACACGGTGAGACTGCTCACGTCCGCCCTGTGTGTGAGCTGATGGTGAGTTTGTGAGCTCGACTGTTTTCCACTGTTTTGCCTTCCTGTGTTTGTGCTCCTCAGGTGGGGTCAGGATGGGTCAGCGACCTTAAGTCACCTTTACCAAAAAAACACCAGAGCCAAGTTATACAAACATCCCAAAGGCGGTTTCAGCACAGATTTAGGTGTATGAGGACACAACCATTGAAGAACAGAAGGTGCAACATTCAAAATGTCAGATCAAAGCTTCCAGGAGGGCAGAGGATGAAAAGATTGTGGCCTTGATCTTCGAGACACACAAGCCAAACCGCATGCGCACACATGCACACTGCAACGGGAAGCCAAAAGGATATATTACCTCCGTACTGTTCATCCAGATGGTTTGAATGAGGAGCTCCAAATTAACTTTTTCTTTTTCCAAAACTTACCTCCAGTGAGCCAAGAGGATTCTGGTAGGAAAGTCATTGTTTTTCTTTCTACTGTATAAAACGGTGTATTTTGATATTGAAATACGGATTTAATAATATGGAAACCTCTTTTTTGATCACCTGACAGGAAGTCATGTGACTAGTTAATCGGCTCACCTGTACATTGCGCCTTTGTTTGGTGTGTCTGACTTTTGCTCTGATGGAGGCCTGAGGCAGGTTGAGCCATTTCTCTATATACTTTACGTGACAGAAAGGAGAAGGTGACTTTGTGAGTCGTACTACTTCAGTGCACCAAGATTTTCTACCTATGCACTCGACAAATGGACGAAATGAAGGCGAGGTGAGTCTCACAAACACTTGAGTGTTATGAGCAGGGACACTGCTAGAAACTATGGGCAGATATAGCAGATAATGATGACATCTGAGAATCTATAATGTCCCGTACAGGTATCGAGCCTTCCAGTATTGAAGCTGATCCCAGGAGACTGACAAATGGCCCACCAGTTGCTCTTCAGAGATAATGAGCTGCTGAGTGAGATGTTTGCAGGGCCAGAGGGCTGGGATTGGAGTTGCTTCACTGGCTCTGCATGGAGAGGACCTGGGCTCGGCTCTAAATTAGTGAGCCTTCTGGATCAATGTGGGCTGTAATTAGCTGCTATTGATCCCAGACAGATCAGCCACTACAGTAGGCCACAGCCAAGCACCTCTCAACGTCCATCAAGCTGCACCCCCATAGCACAGTGGCGCAGCCTCAGATCACTCTGAGAGCAAACAAATAATATCAGCCAGCACACTCAGCTCCTGGTAAGTGCACTAAAGATACTGTTCGACATTTCAGGATTCACTTACATATTCCATTAGTGCACAGTGCAATGCATCTTCTTGATTCAGTGTTTTATCTTGTGTTCCATTAAATCATATAGATTACATTATGTGCTTGCGTAACATGCAGAAAAGAAAAAAAAAAATCGGCCAAATCTCTGGCTATTATCCTGATGCATCACCCATAAATCAGCCGTCATTATGTGCCAGAACTGTGGACAACATTGGGGATGATGGTAATGCAATCTGGCATTTGGAAAAAGAGATCTAATCTTCCCCCCAAAATGATCACAATCAGGACTTTTTAAATATCTCATCAAAGTGAACCAAGTGATTTTGCTCTTTTCAGTAATGCTAATGATCTGGGCTCTCATTAGTCATGTGAGTTTTTTTTTTTCTCTTTTCTCATGTGTTCAAAAGTAGCCTTATGTGGTGGTCCTGAAGTGATTGGCAACAACAAGACTCTGTGTAAATAAGAATCTTTTCAGACAGCTCGCCCAGTTTGAAAATCCTCACAAGTTTTTTTTTTTTCTCTGTCTTTCTCGCTTGAATTTGTAATCACAATAAAATACATGGCCTGTAATTATAATGGGCCTGTCTGTCAGAGATATGAAGCTGAATTCAAAGCTTGAATTATTTAAGTCTATTGAACAAATGCAATTTAAACAAAGGCAAAAGAACTGAAATCTGGTCAAAATTACACTCTTCACAGTCTCATTTCTCTTAAAGCTCCACTGTCTGAGGGCCTCGTACTTTCACGCCTAATAGACTCGAAATTTCTCCCCGTGTTCGCTGGAAATGATCACGCTCAAATCGTTATGTTTCAGAGAGCATGCTTCAAAGAGCAATAATGGCACATTAAAGATTCAAACCTGTCCATTCTGTTAGGAGACAGTTTATGGACACCATCTTCAATCTCACAGGGACATTCATCCTTGCGAGGTGTATAATTAACAGCGGTGACCTTTTCTAACAAACAATTTCTCTATTTAGAAATGCTGCTGAGGAGAGCCGATCCTCGCCCATGGGAGTCGGCCCCCAGTATGAAAACAGTGGGATGGCAATAATGTCTAATTTTCTCAATCATCCAGGTCATAGGATATGTAGAAATACTAAGTCAAGCGCAGCTGGACTTGTTTGTTCTTGAGGGCATTTCATCACTCATCCAAGAGGGTTAATCAGCTCCACTGATCACAGTTATGATACCGTTTACACGTGTTGTTTTATTTCAAAGCATTTCAGACTTTGACCAACTTCAGTGTTGAACATGAATAATTGCCTGTGCTTCCATCCAGTCCCGGCCTCAAACTTATTGAACTACTAGAATATCCAATTTCACCCAGTCCAAATGTCCTTTTGCCTCAGTCTGGCTTGGTTAGATTCAATATTGCGGTGATGTGTGCAATTCCAGGCCCAAATGAATCTCCCAGCGCAAGCCCATCTCAGAAAAGATGTTTCCAGAGATTGAAGCGCAGGGATACCAGGTGGAAGAGTAGTGGTGCAAAGTGAGTGAGACCAATTTGCGCTCTGCGGGTTAAACCAAACTTTCTCTGATATATATAAAAAAAGAAACTTGAATCAGCAAGAAAAAACGATGAAAGTGATTTTCTCAAAGACTTCTTAGCACCTTTGGGTGTGGGGGTGTTTTTTTTTCCTTCTTCTTCTTACTACATCAGATCAAAAAGGATATTGTCTGGACTGCACCCACGAGCACAGCCACAGCAGAATAGAAGCTTCACTGAAACCTTTACAAGATTATTTTTAACCTGTAAACAAAAACTTGCAAAAGAATTAATTTTAATTGCCCTTACCTTACAATATAACACTCCCACAATCTTTTCCATTAAAGATCTTTGTTTATGTTTTGTTGTTTTCGTGATACATAAGTGTATAAGTTCAACCTTCTTCATCAAAAACAGAATCCAGCATCCAAAGTCCAAAGCACTGTAGCTTCAGGAGGTATCAAAACGTATATAAAGTAACATATGAACATTATTTATGAACAGATATGTGCATATGAATGCAGAATCTGTAGGCAAGGAACAGGTCGTCTGCATTCATATTCACATATCTGTTTATAGAGATAAGCCACAATATTGAGTTGTTGTTGAGTTTGAAAAGCAAGTTGCCAATCAGACTGTAATGTTCAACTATCTCTTAAAACTGGACTCAGTTTTCTCAAAGCGTTTTAGATTATAACCTTTATTTCAGTTTTTCTAAACTTATTTTCAAAATTTTAACAGGATGTCCTGGTCATATTTTTTTGGGCCAAAACAGTTAAAAAGTAAAACACTTTTGTGCATTACTGCATGTGGATTATGACATATAAATATGACTTTTGCAAATCACTGCAATTGGTCACAGTTTGTTTATATCCAATATACATAGTTAGCTATATAAAGAGTGATTTTTCAGATGTGTTTTCGAGGGTCAGACTTTCTTTTGGATCTGTTTATGACACTTTGGAGAATACACAGTAATGTCATTCAAATGGCCCTGCCTGGGTGACTGTGTTTGAGATTCTAGCCGTGTAGCTGCGTCCTGTAGTGTCCACTTCAGTCAGTGCTCAGACTCAGAGATGTGTCAGTGGCTCCGATGCGGCTTGTCAGGCATGCTCTAGCTTCCGGCCAGCCTGGTCCAGTCGGCCCCAGCCCTCCGCACACTCCTGGGACCGTCCACAGACAGCCATCACAACCAAGCCATCTCTTTGTCTCCCATCCTCTCATCACCCGTCTTCTTGTCCCTCAAGTCTCGCCATTGGAGTGTGAACATCAGGATTAGGTAAATGACAGGAGGAATCCACAAAGTTGACTAGGCAAATGTCCTTTGGGTCTGTCTTCTATCCTGATATGTGGACACAGGAAAGAAAAGACTTTTTTTTTTTTTTTCCCTCATGAAAAGTTGAACACAGAGTGGTTTGTTATTTTTCAATCTTTCCATTAGCGCAATCAATTATAATCAATTTCACCATCAATTGCATCAACAAACTTTAAAAGGTCTTTGTTACAGCATGAGGCCAATCAGGAAGCTTCCTCATGTTGAGACCAGGAAATAGAAACACGCTAGATTGACTCACATCACTTAATGTCATTACCACCGGAGGGGAGGCTGGCAAAATGAAGATGAGCTTCACCGCATTACACCTTCATCGCTCAGGGTGCTCCCATGAGTGAGGTATGCACTCCAAAACAAAGCAGCCACTCTCCGCACATTCGCAGCGTTCCATTTTCACACGCCGCCTTTCACTTGATTCCATTCAGTTCACTAATTTCAGGAAATGACTGAAACCAGAATGCAGAAAATGAAAAGCGTTGGCCTCCGTTACGTTAAATCAACTCTGAGTAAGACTTGCTGCATTCCCCCTGTTTCAAAACTAACTCTTCTGTAAATCTTTGCTCATCTGCACTGCAGTGCGTGTGTGTGTGTAAGAGAGTCCCCAGAGAAGGTTATTAGGCGCTCATTAGTTTAGTTTCATCTATGGAGTAAAATTGTTGACAGCCCGGTAAACCTTTGACCCTTTTATACTGCTTCATGGAATTTGGCTGCCATGTGGTACTTTGTTGCTTTGCCAGAACAGCTATTTCAGCCGTTTTAACAATAGTAAATTGCAGTAGCAGAACCAGCGCACGGAGTGGAGTTTATTCATTAGCACTCAATATGTGTTCTGGCAGTCTACTGCAAATGGAAAACCTGTCAGGTATGAAAAGGGCATATGAATGTTCTTTTTCTTGCACCGACCTGTGTTTATTCCTCCAACAAAACAAAAGGGAGAAGAATGTCATTTGTTCGGCCATTGGTCCCTTTATCACAAATGGCTACTGTAGCCACTGAAACAACAGTAAATTGCCTTTACTTCATAGTAAATTGTTGTGAACAATAAGATAAGCTTTATTGATCTCCCACAGGGGAAATTTACTCAATGCTGCAAGCTTTTGAGTTGCTATGTTTTATGACGCCTCATTATGCCAGTTCTCAATTTAACTCAGCTTATTCTATTTAGATATGCATATACAATATTTGTGTAACAATACAAAAGGGTAAAAATGGTATTCGTTGAACATCTGTCTCTTTATCACAAGATGGCATCACTGTTGACTTGTAATGTAATTAAGATTTAAAGAATACTCTGGCAATTACCTGTCTAATGGGGCGTTTATCAGCCCTCATTCTCCAAGCTGTCTGTCTTGCTGGCTGGCTCACTGAGAGGCAGGCAGATGCATATGTAATTGCTGCCAATAGACAAGACAAGAGAAGCGGCTTCAGCAAGACAGTCGTCATTCTGCAAAAAAAGTCTCTGGCCTTTGATTCTCTCTGCTTCTGGTCCTCGTGAGGTCGATCAAAGCAATTGGAGGAGAAAGAGCAGATATTTCCCAGGTAGAAGTTGTCGATCGGCTCACCCACCAAACGAGCGACCCGCTACCTGTTCCTGTCACTCGAGCATGATCGGTGAAAGGAGGGCACCACGAGCAGTGAGAGCGTAACCACACGGAACAATCCATATTCAGTGATACAGTGATATGGGGGGCGGAGGGTTACCTTTTCCATCACCGGTGACACCTGAAAGACACCCTGCAGCGTTGCCCTGACAACAGTTATGAACCTGCTTGCCCCCCTGGGTGCGAGGTCAGGGTTGAGTGACATCTTGTCTTTCTGTTCTTTGTGCTCCAGTGGGTGGTGCAAACTGATTGTGGCACAGCGGGATGTATGTGGATGTATGTTTGTGAACGTGCCCACGTGTGCATGCGTGTGTGCAACAAGGGGGAGGGGGGGTTCACTATTATTGTAGCACCTTTATTTGCAGATGTGTGTGGCGAGTTGTGAAACTGTATCTCAGTCCGTATGTGCGTACTCAAATTTGTGAATGCGTGCAAGAATCTCTAAATGTGCATTAGATTTGTGCAAGAACCTGAACGTGTTTACTCAAAAAGCCAAATGTAAAATTCGAAAAGAACAGAGCTGGAGAAGCACAATTCTTCCGTTCAAGTACAACTCTCAATTAGCAGTCTTTTCGCACGGGACTTTTGCTGCACTCCTGCCGTGCATGAGATTTGCAAATGTAGTTTGCGTGTGTAGTAGCTTCCTGTCAGTCATTACATGAATACACATGAAAACGTAGGTACACCTGGTTCTGCTTTTTGTTAGAGCAATTGCGAACACCACAGTGACATTTACAGCCATTAGCACCCTGCCATTGATGGTAAGAAGGATCTTTAGTGAAAAGGGTCAGCCTGGCGTGAGCCTCTGAGCCTGAGCTTGGAGTGAAAAGAAAACCTAAAGTTAGACAGAAAATCGCCACAAATCTCATGCGCGGCAGAAGTATAGCAAAAGTGGCATAAAATGGAACTGAAGAATTGCATGCTTTTCTAGCTCTTGCACCTATATACTTAGACACTTTCCTTATTATTGATAAACCATGTACATACTTTTTTTATTCAGTTTAATTATACTTTTTAACTTTAAATTTACACACGTACAAATCTAAAGTACATTCACAGATTTTTGTCTCCGTAAACTTTCAAATCTGAATACACGTTTGCAGATTCCTGTACAAATTCATCAATCCGAGTATGCACATTTGGATTTAGGTGAAGTTTCACAACTCTTCACACACATTTGCCAATAATATTGCTGGAGGGGGCAAATCACCACCTCTGGAGTTCTGGTGTGTGTGGCGGTTGCAGAGGTTAATGGTGGTATTAAAGACAGTTAGAAGGAATGGTTAAATGAATGGGAAAGGGCAGGGGAGGTGAAAGAGTGATGAGATTGAACTGCACAGGATGAATTGGTTTTCATTCAGTGTAGTAGAACCAGATCCACCACTGCTTGACATTCTACTGCTGGAGAACGCTGCTCATTTAAAATGGTGGGACATCGATAATAGTGGTCGTATCATCCATTCAAATGGGCAAAAATCAACCCTAAAACACTTTCATGAGGTTAAAAATGCTGTTGGCAACATAAATTGAACTGCACATTATAAATTGATTGATTAACTTTGTAAGTGTATCAAACAATGTTTTTGACTTGTGCAGACTTTTCACATGCAGTGAGCTGTCCAGGAGATGGCCCAGTACCACTTCAATAGCTGAGAAGTACTGTCTGAGCTGGGTGATGGACACTATTGACCTAAGGGATACACAACTGCACATATGCACACACACACACTGCTGCACACAGCAGGTTCTCGTTCAATCTACAGTCAGATTGCTACAAATGAACGACCCTTGGTGAGGACTAAATCAGATTAGTGTGCTATGCAGTCCTTTAGCCCACAACCAGCATGTTCTAATTTGAAAGGAAAAACATCAACATCTATGCTGTTTTACTATCAATATAGTCTACGTGGTATTAGAATTCAGACCATGATACATGATGGATGTAATTTGGATTGGAGTACGCACGGTTGTTACAAATTTGCAAGATATTTATATCAGTATTCATAGTGACTTTGTCATGATAGATTCTCTATCATCTTCGTTTCGGTTCTACTTGAGCTACATCACCACTGTCAAAAAAAGAATTCAATGGTCTGGGGTGTCAGTGAATCATGAGCGAATCAAAGTCCATCCACTTAAATTGATCCTGCAATTCTGAAGCTAACCTGAAAATTCATTGTGTGTGTGCACGTGCATGTTGTTTGTGCATGTTGTGTTTTGCGTCATTGATTCCAATGGAATATGCCATTGTTTTTCAGTGTATAGTGATTTATGGTGCTATGTCTCTTAATGCTCTCTTTAGACTTTACACAGGTAGCCAAGATTGTTGATATAGTCAAGTGGACATCAAAAGCGACAGTCAATCCCATGAGCTGCTTTAACCAATTACTGTTAGTCAAACTTAGTATCTTGCCCTGCACTCAAGGGCAACATACTGAAGTCTCAAATAGCTCCCGATGGCTGCATGTCAATGGTTATGGCTCCTGATGAGCGGGTGGCACTGCCTCCAGTATATAAATGCGTATGTGAACGAGTGAATGCTGGCTCGTGTTGTAAAGCGCTTTGAGTGGTTGGTAAGATTAGAGAAGTGTTATATAAATGCTGTCCATTTACTATTTCCAGATCAATTGACTATTTCCTTGCTTTATTCACCATAAAAAATCCATTTACCATTTACTTAAAAGAACGGAGTGGAGCTCTAGTATACTAAAAGTCACAGCTCAGAAAATATAGTTTTGCCCAGACTGCTGTTGGCAGCAAACAGAATTTCATCAAGAGAAATCTCATCGCTTTTTGTCGGGTTCTTGCAAAGATGCCTATTCACTTTTTGTCTGAACTTTCTGGCCAGCAAAATTGACTGGACTTGAAACTTTTGACTTCAAAGTTCTTCGAGGATCAGCGAGTGCCCACAAGATCATGAGAGCGCACTGACAAGCTAAATATAAGCGTTTACTTTGCTGAACTATATACTTGAACATTAACTTGTGTAATGCTCTGATTGATAGAACAAAGTGTGGCTCAAACTTTTAAAATAGGAGCTAGATTCTAATTTATAAAATCAGTTGAATTGAACAAAAAAACCTGAAGCTTCTTTAAGTAAACACTGAAAGAAGTGTTTGAATGATGGGAGCCCTATTGGTTGACGTGAAGTCGTTGCCTGTGCCCATAAGCCCAGCTGCATTTTATAGCCGTGTGTTCGTGTGCGTCTGTGTAAGCTGAAGAGCAGAAAATGCAGCGTTGTCCATATGGATTGATCAGTGGGTGGTGGTTGATTAATTTAAGTAGGCTCTGCGGTGCATCAGGTTAGTGGTTGTCAGATTATAGCCCTTAATTGATTGATTCATTTTTATTAGTCATGTAATGAAATTACCTATTGACAAGCCAGGCAGACTGGTTCTGATCAATAAACACTGGTAGTGGATAGAGTTTCAACAACCATCTGTACTTATATAAAGCTTTTATTCATAGATTAATTTTGAGCCTAAGCTATGAGATAGTTTTAATAATTGGTAATCATACTAAAGAAGCGATATTTTGTCTGGACAAGCATTTAATTACATTTTGAAAAGGTCATGATGAACTCTAGATTATGGTGAGAGAGATAGTAAAATAACAAAGCTGAATGTTTTAATGCCACTGGTACCATTTCATTAAAGCATGATTTTAAAAAAAAGTATTGGGATTTTCATTTAAAATTTGAAAGAGTATGTTGTTAAAAAAAAAGAAAAGAAAGGTTGGACTTTAACTCTGTAATTTCATACGAATTGCAAGCACTCATAATTCACACTTTTGACAGGGACTCTATTATGATACTTTCAGTTCTTTTGGCTCAATTTTAGATAATGACAAGACATTTCATTTTACTCAACATTCAATAATAACTTACAAAGCATTAATCATTTCATCGCACCGAGAGCACTTTAGGCAATTTATGCCACGGTATTATAACAAACTATTATCCCACAAACGCTGATCGAAATCGAGGCACGAGGGCTTGCATTCTTTTATTCTACAGTGTTTTACAACATTTACAATGTTTCATGACTGGAGGTACAATGCAGCCATAAGAAGATTGTTATGAAGTCCTGCAGTAGGATTTAACAATCTCGCATTGAATATAATTACAAAACATGTTATTTCATCTTTGTTTTCGCTCTCCTGTAAAAGAAAATAAATGTCACAGGCCCAAGGGTAGGCATCTGGTTGAGTAGATTAGTCATATTTTAACACCTCATAAAAGTCAGAGGATGCATTTGTTTGACCATCTACCCCCCTGCTCTGTTTTGCTAATTGGGAACAGCATGCAGCTACTATCTCAACAGCCCATGTATATGTTGTATTCTAAGCAGCATGTAAGTTACTACTACTACCACACGCTCTCCTGTCTTTCTCGAGTTCATTTCACTACTTGGCTCCCTTCTTTTTGCTGCAGGCGTCTGCTAATAGGGACCTTGCCCGAGGTGCTTCACCTCATGCCCGATGTGCTGCTTTATCAACACTGGGTCATGATATGCACAACAAAAACTGAAGTTTCTCATTAGTTGCGCTGGACTCTTGCAGGAATGTCCGACTGTCTGGAGGTCATTAGATCTTACTTGTATGTTGTCATATTGAAAACAAACAGATTATTGAGGCTGACGGATGAGATGATTGAGTGTGTCCCCCCCCCTCTGTAGACCATGCAGAGGACATTATCAGCCGCAGCATGCTGGGTGTACGTCTCCTCCAGCAGTCTGACCTAGTTACCAAATCACACTCTCTCTCTCTCTCACACACACATACACACACACACAGCTCTCTAGTGGGTATTGCAGGGGATAAGTAAAGTGTCATTCCCTCAGCAGAGTCGCGTGGTTCGGTGTAAGTCCGGATAGAGACAGTTCAAGGAGACTAAGGGAAAGGAGGAAACACTGGCTCTGAGGACCCTATTCAATGTTTTCCTCAGTGTGTGTGTGTTTGTGTGATGCACATGCTGGCTGACTCTCCTCTTCTCTCGGTGGCAGAGCTGCACTCTAGCACACATAGCTCACTGTTCCACCCAGTTCAGCCTCCACTAAATCAGCTGGCATTTATGCTCGCTCTTTCCCCCTTATCCTCCCACTCAACCCTCTCTCTCTCTCTCTCACCCTCTGTCTCTCTTCTTACAGTATCTGTCTCTCTGTCCCGGGCTTTTTGATTCTGGCTTTCTTTATTCTCTTCTTTTCCCATTTAAATGCTCTTTTTATATTGGTTGTTATACGGCCAGTTGCGTTTTTGCCCAGTCCTTTTTTTTTTATTCCAATTCATGAACTGAAATTAAATGAAAATCATGAAAACTATGAAAAAAATCAAAACCAGCCCAAGCCGATGTATGGGGTGTGTAGTCTGCGTTTGCTATTGCTCTTTACCTGTGTTAACCGTCCACTCCTGTAAAACTGTGCTATATTTTTTTTCCTAAAAATGTTTGGCCCACAGAAGATAAGTGCAGCACATCCAACACTGACAGGGAGAAAAGGTGTGTGTATTTATCACATAGTACTTTGAATATGTTTGTGTATTGCAGCGTAGGTAACTGAAATAGCAAGATGTTTTCGTATAGTGTGTGGGTGGTGGAAGTGCACACATTTCTCAAAGATGGTCTAAAGGATATATTGTTAGAGCAATCTGCCCACATGCTGTCAGACATGACTCTGTAGTGTGTAATGGGAATAAATGGCCTGTTTATGGGTTCATCTGTATGCATGCAGAGGGTACACACCCTAGAGGCGCGGGGCCGTCTGAAACTTACATTGACGGCGAGTGTCTGGAAGAAGGGGAGGAAGGCCGACGGCAGATTTGTAGCCCGAGGTGTTAGAACCTGCATCCAGCTGTATTAGAATTTACAATGTTTCTCATTTATCTCCTGGACGCCTAAAAAACTGCATAACTTTGCGCTGGGTGTTGTTTTATTCATCCAGACCATATTGCTTAGTTGTGAGGGCAGAGTTTGTGCTGTGAAAGTGTTAAGTACACGGCCTCGTGCCACGCATGGAGCGGGCTCTGGAGGTGTTCGGGTGAAGTGAACGGCTGAGGCAGAGGCCCGCGGCGGGGGCACTAAGCCATCATCCTTGGCCAGGGCTTATGTCAGGGCTGTGGCAGTGATTGCCATGCCGCGCAGCCCGGGGATATAGTGTAGCAGTGGCTCCCACTCCTGTCTCCTCCCCTGTCCTCCATGTTGTGAGACACACTACTGCCCCGGAGCTGGGAGCCATGGCACCAAGCCTGGCTGGCCTACCTGTGTCTGCCCTTATCCCATCAGCCAGCTCTGGCAGCTCTGTGTGCGAGGAGACAAAAGTGTGTGTGCGCGTCTTTGTGTCTGAGAAAACTGAAAATCAGTGACTATGGCAAAGCATTTAGCTGCATCTAAGGCTTGCTTTTGTTTTGTTTTTTTGGAAATCCAACAGGGATTCATTCATTTTGAGATTTGTTGAGGGTTCAACCTATTATTGCGCCGAGTGTACTCCTCAACCAAACCATAATATTACAAATGACAGAGGCTGAAGAATCCATGACAACTGTTCAAACTGCCATTTTGCTATTCAAAAGCAATTTCTTCAAGTGTAAGACAGGCAGGCCAGTCCATTTCACAAAAGACACGTTATTCATCAGCCAATTGATTTGCAAGAGACTTGGAAGAGAAAGCACTCCCCTTCTCACTACAGCTGCATGATACTGACTGTGTGTCAGCCTGGATGTGCCAATATTTCCAGCCATGCTGTCTTATCGATATCTTCATTTTCAAAGGGAAGCAATTAAAATCTGATAATCCTGTTCTTTTTCTTGCTGATTGCCTTCCGTCGCTGTAGTTCTGCTTAGATGAATTCATCCAGAATAGCTTTGCCGAGTACATATACAGCAATACTTTCCTGCAGCATAGCCCTGCTCTGTATTCATACAGTCACATGTGTTTACACCTGGGTGTTACCTTGTGTTAGTCTGTGTCAGTACTTTCTGACCTCCCCAGCCTGTCTGTGGCTTTCTACTCTATTTGTTCCTGCTGAAGATGTAAATCTCTTTTTTTTTTAAATGTCCCAAATGTATAGTCTCATTTTTTTTTAAAGTTCCTAAAACAGCTGGGCACTGTAGTTTTTAGCAATTTTACTCAAACAGGAGTGAATAGTATATTTTTGGGGACTATTTTCAGCTGTGGTCCCTTAATGTGTATTTATGGCAGCAGGTGTGTGTGTGTGTGTGTGTGTGTGTGTGTGTGTGTGTGTGGGGATAGACTCAGGATAAACTACAGTGCTCACTTTCATGGTCATGAAGGGACATGTCACCGGTTTTAACAGCTTTTTGACGACAGTGGAGGTTTATGGCACAGAGCAATAAGCTATAGAGTATCAGGCATTGCACATAAAGATAAGATCAATTGACTATTTTCTTGCTTTATCCACTATAAGAAAAATAGAAAATATTGTCAAAACTTAAGTGTGTTCCTTAGAGAGAGGTTTCTGAGTGAGTCCAAGATCTGAGCAAATGTCCACTAATGGCAGATTCAAGCTAAATTTCCTGGTGGATTAGCATTTGAAGGTGTGTACTTTGTGCTAATTCACCCTCCTGCATGTCTATTTTTTGTGTACAATCTCAGACAGAAATGCTATGAAATATCAAAAGCAAGATTTCTTCAAAATGTTAAAAGTTAAATAGATTTGTAAAGCAAAGACTTCATTATCCTGGAAGCAAAATTAAAAACTGTCTCCTGACACATGCATTGATATGTCGCGCTAACAGCCAAAGGTGTAAATTCAATCACATTGCAATATGTTTTATGAGCTTCTCCCTGATTATGCATCCCCCCCTTTACCAGTGCTGAGAGCAGAGGGAGGTCTCCTTAATACGAGAGTTTAGGCTTTAATTTAACTAAAGTGGTCAGATTTATGCACTTTGAATAATGAACATCAGTTTGCATTACCTCTGCTCGGAACTGCACACACTCACACACTCGAAATTACACACTGGCCGAGAAATGCGCATCCAAGCTGGTGCACACACAGAGGCACTCGTATGCACACAGGCATGATAGCGGACTTTAATGTCGAGCTAATGTTAATTTAAAAAGTGCTTTATCATCTTTTGATAAAGTGTAGCTCTTACAAAAGCTAAAAAATGAGAGCATATATGATAAATGGAAGCGAGTAAATGAGAAAGTTATTTGATATTACATGGTCAAAAGGGAAAGAGTATGAACGCATGCTTTGAACAGTTAATTTATAATATACCTCCACAATTATATCCTGGTCATTTTACAAAGATGGCTTCTTTCTACAAGTTGCAACAGTTGTGTGTTTAACTATTTGCAAAAATATTAATGCAGTATTTAATAGCAATGTGAAATGGATTTTAGTGATATGAAAACATAATGCCATAATTATGGTTTCCTATCATCCATAATTTTCCTCTTCACAATTCATGAATTCTCGAATGTGTTTTTGCTTCCCATTACTTAAACAGAAACACAGCTTTTACCAGACACACACTTGCTTTTGCCTCCCAGCTGCACAATTTGGCCAAAACATTCCTCCTTTCTGCGTCCTCTCCGGATCAAACGCTCCCATACTGCCGCACCATGCCACGTACACGCCCTTTATTTCCGGTGTCCTGAATACATTCATGACCCCAGCCACTCACCCCATGGAAGATAAGTGGGTACCCACTTATCCATGTTACCCAGAGTCACCCCTCAGTCCCTCTGCCTGAGGCCATATAGCCCCCTCCTTTGTCCCAGATCGCTCTCAGCAGGATGCAGCATTTCTCCCTAACAACCATGGGGTCCATTTGGGCTTGCTCCAGTTACCACCAAAAATCTCTGACGCAAACACTCCTTGGACACAGACACAAATATATTTGAATGCTGTTTGTTTTTTTTCCTGTCACCCTCTCTTTACACTAAAGTCAAACCCAAATGCATCCACACATGCACGCAGATACAGTCACATAGAAACACATATACAGTTTGTCCTGATCGACCTGCGTGCCACATGACCAGTAAGTAGCCCTGCGCCCTTATTGTCCTGTTGGCATTTTCAGTATACTAAAAGGCCTGCTAATGCTTTCTGCTCTGTCTGCCATTTATTTAATGCTCCAAGGCACAGGGACACTGCGTAAAGAAATGCCCCCTGGCACAGTGCAGCACGCACACAGCCACACATATATACATGCACAAAAACATGCATTAAGGCACGTACGTCTTTCCTCCTATGTCTTCCCCTGTCTGCTCTACCGGACACAAATATATTGACCTAAACACTGAGAAAAATGAGAACATAATCTTTCAACACATGAGCATTTTCAAGCTGCAAAGAGACATCGTGATGTGACCTCAAAGAAAGCCTGTGGTATGTCCCATTATTTGTGCATGCCCACACACACACACACACACACACAAAACACTGGGAAATAAACACATGGAAGAGTGCCCCTTCGGCAAGACAGTTCACCCAAACACACGACTAAATGGAAGAAAAAAACAGGCTCAAAGACTTCCTATATTTATGTCCCCTTTTTCCTGAACCTCTCCCATTTATCATCTGTTGAATCCCTCTCTTCATCTCATTTCTATCGATCTGCTATCTGAGGTGAACGTGTCAGAAGTGAAAGTTACATGGGGGGCAACGGCAGTGCAAGCGCACACAGCATTCAGCTGTCTAACTCAAAGCAATAAATGTGCTTTTGTGTTAGCAATGTCGCAAAAGGATAAGCGCCTGCATGTGAGCACACACACACACACATATGCACTCACACCCACACAAAAGACTGCTGCAGCTTTTCAAGGTTGTGATGTCTCCTATCCAGAGAAGAGACCCGCGTGGTGCTGCTGTCCAAGGTCCTGACCAGCTGATGTAGCACAAGAGCTGTCCACAGTTCTGAAACCTGCTTCGGCTGCTACACGCTGTGCAGCGGTAAACAGCGGGCTCCTTTCAGTCTAAAAATACTACTGGTAATGAAATGAACAGACTGTATTAAAGTGTTTGTGGCTTTTTAATTGCCAAAATTTTTAAAAACAATTAGAAATTCACAGATTTTTCTGATGCATTTTGTTATCTATAGCCCACTGTGCCTGCAGTGCCTTTTGTGTTTCGTTGCTATCTCAGTTGTCTTAAATGTAGTTTTTTACCACTGCACGAAGCAAAGTTAAAGTGTACATATATATATATATATATGAAGGGCAGGAAGATGCTCCACAGCTGGGTCAGGGACAGAATTTCCATGGTACAGCCTGAGTCATGATGCTGGTGGCAGACCCACCGTTTAATGTGATTTCTCCGACTTCTCCGTACTTAGCAATGTGGGACACAGTTCAAACGAAGAGCTCAGACAGAATATATCGGGGGAGCTGTGTGTGTGTGTGTGTGTGTGTGTGTGTGTGTGCGGCTGTGTGTATGAGAAAAGAGGTGCAGGCTGGCTGATGAAGTTTGTGTGCACGGAGGCGGTGTGTTTGCGTGCGCTGGCGTGCGTGTGTTTGTGCGTGTGCACACACGCTCACACTAAGTTGGGCGTAACGATGGATTCAAAGGGAGCCTTTGAAGTATTTTGATGTTCCCTGGCTGCTCTCTTGCCAGTTTCCTAAATAGGTCAGAGACTCTGCTCTCTGCCTTCTGCACTGTGCTAGCTTTGCTGCAGCCTGCTAGAAAGAGTCAGAAAGGGCAAGCAAGGGAAAACAATCTACTTAACTTTACATTGCCTCATTTGAACTAAAACTCTAGCTGTAGATTTTAATTGATACTATAGAGTTTCTATTTAGTGCTAATGTTTGTTGTGAGGCTCGGCAGGCGCACGGGGAGGACCTGGAAGCTGTGGACCTGTAACAAGATAGATGGGTGGAAAGAAAGACAGACGGATAGAGTAGGAGCAGACAGAGTGAAGTAGAACCACAGATAAAGTAAGACACAATGAGTTAGAGAAAAAGACAGACAGAACGATTGAGATTGAATGAGGTGGTGATGAGAAGGATGGCACAGATAGAGCAGGGAAGACATAGTATGAGAGAGAGGTATGCGAGTGCTGGTGTGGTCCTGCAGGCCATCTGTCCATGGTGCTGTGTGAGTTCTGGCTCGGTGCTGCCCGCTCCATGTAGGCCAGTCATTTGCATCTTCCAGCCTGTTGATTAATTTGGTATCTGGAGGAAGCTTTTTTCTCAGACACATCAACTCAGTCATGCCCATTTCGGTGCCTGTGTGTGTTTCTCCGTGTGTGGCTCTTAATTTTCGTATTTGGAGGAAGTCTTGTACCAGCCTCCACAGGTGCCAGGGTGAGTCCGGTGCAAAGCCAGGCTCAAAACACGCGTGCCAATCCTACATAGCAGCTACCTTGAAACCTTGAAAAAGATATCACGGTGGTCTAAAGTTAGAATAACAAGGCTGTCCATTTGTCCTCTTTTTCTCTTTCTCTCCCATGCACAAATTAAGGAGGCATACAGGAGCACATGCACAGACACACAAGCAAGCACGCAAGCACCTTCTTCTCACCATTCCCAGGGACCCTGTTAGCACCTCCTCTTCTCTGCCTCGCAATAGGAGGAATAAATCAGAGTGAGTGAAGTGCTTGTTTTACTTGCCAGTGGTGGCATGGCCAAACCTTCAGCAGGGGGTGGCATGATTTATTGTCGAGTGGCACAAAGCGAACAAATTCTGCCATGGGAACAGGACAGACACCCCCGCAGAATGCGATTTGCCTTCTGTTGGGCTGGACCGTGTTAGCAAATAAGGCAGAACCCATCCCCTCCCCGCTCCAACACACACACACACACACCCTTTTTCTCGGCCGCAATACTACTGGGGACAAGCCAGGGGGGATCAGAGTGGGAGGTTGGTGTACGAGGGAGGGAAGTATTTCTGTGTTACGAAAAGCCAGATCCCTGTTTCCCTCTTCTCCACCCTGCTCGTCGGTGGCCCACAGCCCTAAAAAGAGAGCCCCCAAGTGGAACTTCTCTCTGATCCTCCCCCCTTTCCTTCATTGGTCCCCCCAGCAGGAGGTCTGGACTCAACCAGAAACCCTCGGCCTCCCTCTGGGCTTCTATGATCCCCTCCATGTCCCCGCCGTGGATAAAAGTCGTCTTACATCCTCACAGATGTTAGGCCAATTTTCCAACACCCAAGGCCCCACACAGATGCACAGGTTTGTGTCACAGTCAAAGGCACCACAGCCACACACAGAGACGCATAACACGTGCAGATACGCGTACACATAACTAATGTGTGTCACTGCTGCATATCAAAGTCTTTATGCATCCCCACAGACTCCCAACTTATCATTACAAAGACACACTCTCACATGCACCCACATGCACTCTGTCGCTCTTTCACAGACACACTTGATGCACTTTTTTTTTTTTTTTTTTTTTGCATGCTACGTTCTCTGATAATACTTTTTTGTTTTTTTTTTGTTAGGTGCCAAGTTTCTGCAAAATAACCATGAGATTAAATGGAACAAGCTCAAAACCAGACAGATGCCCTATCATATTTGAAGTATCACCACCTGCTGTGTTTTGAAAAATGAGCAGCTATATTTGAAGCATGAGCGTCGGGTCTGCTTCTCTCCACTGTTTATCTTAGTTGACTTCCCATGGGGGATTGTAATGCCTGTGTCAGTGGACACACTAATAGAGATGTGTGAGGTTAAGACTATTGTATACATCAACGCCGGGGATCTGTGCTCCACTATTATAGGCCTGTCACCTTCCTCCAGGGATTATACAGGTTTTAAATGAAAGAACGGCTTCTTACAATACAATACTGAGGGGTTTTAATCTAGACAAACAACACCTTCATATGAGGTATTATAGCAGACTGTCATCCGTGGATCTCACTTCTCGCAGAACAGGATGTAGGGGTGCTCGCTGAAGGCCTGCCACCGACCACACGAAGAGGATTAGCCTGAGAGAATCTACCTGGAAAACGTTAATGTGCTTAACCAAATGAAACCGTCTGAGCCCGAAATAAGAATTATGTATCGACAGGGTTGAGAAGGTTACTTTTAAAATGTCATCTGTATCAGAATAGAGATTTCCTGCTAAAGATTGCATGGGTAAGAGCACATTTTGTGACTTTTAAAGTGCTGTTCCAGTCCCTGCTATGTCCCGGCTATAATTTTCAGCTAGAGAGATGGCAATGTCATTCTGTCAGCCTGCCACTTTGATCCAGACTGAATAATTATTGGATGTATTGTGTTGAAAGTTGTACAGATTTACAGATCGCGCCAGGAAGATGAACTCGAAAGACTTTAGTGATCTGCTGACTTTAAACCCAGCGTCGCCAGCAGGTGAAGTTATTCCTCATCCAGTGAAAGATCTCTACTGGATGGATTGCCACAATATTTGGTAAAAACATTCCCAGAGGATGTACCTTAATGACCTTGAAGCTCCAGTTACTTTTCCTCTAGTGCCTGGTTTCAAATGAAATGTCTTGACAACTGCTGGATGGATTGTCATGAAATTCAATACAGACGTTCATGTTTCCCTCAAGGTGAATTTTGCAACAACTTTGGTGATCCCTATTCATCAAGCACCATCATCAGGTCAGAATTCTAACTTGATACTTTGGATTATGACCAAATACCTGCAAATCCAATAAAATTCCCATCAGCCTCAGCTTTGCTTTGTGTTCAGTGCTAATTAGCAAACGTTAACATGCTGATACTTAATGAGAAGCCTGGTAAACTGATAGCGCAGCTGAAGACTCTCTGAAGTCTCTGAAGTCAGTCATGAGAACATATAACAGAAAAATTTCTATAGGAGAAAATGATTTCCTTATCTTACAACATAAATTACACTTTTGGAATACGTATAATTTAATTACAGAACCAATGACAAAAATCAAATATGATGTCATCAAAATGTTTCATGAAAATATTTTATCTTGAATGGCCTTCGTTTCTTCAAGGGGAGTCTATTTTAGATTTGGTGGCCCTCTTAAAGAACCTGGGGGCACGGAAAATCTTTAGCAAAAAATATCTGTAAAAATTTTAATTCTTTTCACTGAAAACATCATCACTCATGTCCTAGAACTTCGACCTAATATTTTGTTACATTGATGCGGAGAGAAATTCATTGAGAATGAACAATTGACCTCTTCATTTAAGAGAAAATCGTGTTGTGATCTTCAGCCGTTTTACACTTCGTATGGATCAGACATTAAGGTCTGTGATACAAGACAAAAGTTCCTTGGATTTAAAGTTTTTCATTCCTAGCCCAAAGCCATTTCCAACAACTTGAGTAGCTATACAGAGCTGAAGTACAGTCTGCCTTAACCCTGAGGAAAGGTGATTGTATTTTTTTGCCTCTGTGTCTATGTGTGTGCATGTGTATGCTTTAAACTCGTGTGCGTGCCCGCCTGTGCAAGTGTGCGTGGCAGATGCATGCTTTTTTTGTCAGTTTCTGAAATAGCTTTCTGACCTTTCCGTGAAGTTTTTCTCCTCTTTTGTGCTGTCAGCCATATCCTCCTCTTCTAAATGGATGGCTGTTACTCGTGCTCGCTTCCTAACAGCAGCACATGGCTAACGTTATGCATTAATAATATTTAATAATGATTACAATCTCAATCTAACCATCCTACCCCCTACCTTCTTTCCCCCCCTTGTCTCTCTGCTTCTCTGCCTCTCTCTGTGAATTTATTCATGGAGTGAAACAGCAAATTAACCAAATTCCAAATGGCTATGGCAAAGGCCTGAGAGCAGAGTAACAAGTTGGGGGAGAAAACACACCAGTGTCTTCATTTACATTTTCATTTAATTTTCCCTTGGCCTGTAGCGCTGTGTACAGAATCAATCTTTCTAACTCCATTTCCAATATATTACTGAGAGACAGCAGGAAGAAAGGGGAAGTATTGATTGGAGCGTTCATTGTGTCTTCTCACAGATTGCACACTTCATAAGAACAGTGATGAAATTGCTGTTTGCTTCCTTTTTCTGTGTCTTTATTTTATCTGAGAGAGTAATGATGGTTGTTTGATGTGGCTGAGGTGTGACAGTCAATACGCATTTATCTCTCCTCCTGCACAGCACATCCTCTCTTGCTTTGTCTTGACCCACTAAACACAGATTCTTGAAAGAGAGGCACCGCTTGTGATCAAGTCATGCAGGACTTCACTTACAAATTAACATACTTGCAGCTTGTCTAGAAATGAAGATTGTCCACAAAATCTGATAGGGCTGTAACTGACTATTTTTGCTAAACCCCAGACAGAGATTGTCCATTCATCGCTTAGCAATGGTAACATGGTGGGGTTTTTTTTTTAGCCTTTGCAAAACCAAAAACACAGCTCTATGTACAGTAGTAGTCGAGTGTTATTTCCATGGGCATGAAACATGTAATTAGCTTTAGCTTCCTACAATATTCTGTGGGGTTACATATAACTGTAACCCCTGTTTGGATGGAGCATCCATCCTGTGTGAGCTGCTAATATATCATAGGTTAGACTAACAAGTGGCTCTGTCCTGCTCTTTATTTGGTTTGGGGATAGATAATACTCCAGCAGCTCCAGCCAATCTTGCTTGCCAAACACATTGATTATTGTGATATACTGTTCAAATGAAAATACTAATGATAAAGCACAGTTCTCAGGGTGTTGCATGTCTGTGTATGTTTTCTACAGTGAGTCTCAAAACCATCCAAGTGTTATGTTAGAACAAATGAGCAACATTTGTATCTCTAATGCAGTACTTTAATAATGAGCTCTACTTTGCAAAACACGAACAAAACCACTAATTTACTACAATCTTTTATCATGTACGTAGCCATCAGGGTATTTGAGACCTTTTTACAGGAGTCTTATTTTAAAAAAATCAGCTGGAAACAGTAAAAAGTCAGCTACAGGTACGACCGATAGTCATCTCTTCAGTCGATGAAATTCACAGTTGTTGGCCTGAAATTACAAGACTGCATTTGCATGCTTCTGTGCCGAATCCAAGACTTATTCTTTAAAAACAATGATTAGTAAATCTGCCACCATCATCATTGTAAACTGCGTATGTGTCACGTGCATCAGTCATGGGCAAGACTTGCTTGAATGGTCGGTTGTAAAATTAATATTCAAACACCATATCTTCATTTTAATAGCAATCATCTCATGCATCAGTGCAAAAGTACTAAAAATCATTATGTGGCTTAAGGTTATAGCGGCAAAAGGGAATTTCACATTCAATTACAAGCAAAATGTAATAAATAGTAAACACCAGAAAACACAAGTGTGTCGAAGGTGCACATGCGAGTATTTGGTTTCATGTTTGTGAAGTCAAACTGTAGTGAATGTTGCATGTGGTGGCAAGCAAGTCTAGAGTATGTAGGCTCGGGAGACTGTTGAGGAGGCAGTAGAAAGATTTGTACTGCCCTGGAAAGACAGCCTGTTCTGAGCTGCAGCACTAGATGTTACAGGTTTGAGTAACAACTCACTCAGCTTTGCCTTCTAGCAACCTGCAAGGCAAACACAGCAAAGCACACACAAACATAGTCTGCAGGGTCATCAAAAAAACTCATTAAAGACGAAAATGTAAAAGCACTGAAATAGGAGGATATACTGTATATATTAAATATTTATTGTGGCACTAAATAATTTAAATGACTTGCCCTACTTATGTTTATGTAACTAATAATTTAACAAAAGTTTTGACTCAAAGTCTGATATTAAAATAAAATTCTATTTCCCAGCTGTCGGGTTAATTTGTCTTCAGCCGTCAGCGGCGCCAATGTAATTCACTGCTCCCTGTGTTTGAGGTTGAAAAGCTGTTAACTGGAATCCTGACACTAATTCACACCTTCAGCTGGAAGAGGTAGGCAAATCTGCCTCAGGACAAGTCCTCCATATACTTGGAGTATCTATTGAGATTCCAATGATTTTCAGAGCAGAGACTCCTAATGGAGGTGTATATTAGGCAGCCAGCTGTCTGTTAGTGCGGCTCTGTGATTGATGGGAGGAGACATGCGCCATTTACTGGCCAAGCTGGAACTAGAAGGAATCTCCATCTTCTCTTTCAAAGCAGTCACAAGACGCCTCACAGAGAAAATTGGCCTATTTCCACGGGGGGAAGATCTGCTTAAATTCAGGACCAGTCACAGAGCTACAAACACAGTGCATTTATTTACACGAGAATGCAAAAGTACCTGTGCGCACACACACGGACAGTAAATGAGAACGCATGCAGGTGCACACATGTGTCGAGGTGCACAAACGGGTGTTTTCTTTGCACTTAGGATACAGATTGCACTTGTTGTAGGATGCATACGTAGCCGCAAGCGCATTCACACAAATGCGCACAAACAGCATTTTGTACATCTGTCTGTCTCAATTTACAGCTCTTCAAATAAACATGTTGAAGATGCCTGTCAGTCAAACATTGTTAAAAAGAGAAAGGACACATAAGATTTTCACATCTGAATTGTTGTTTTCTTTGCACACAAAATCGATTTGGCCACATCAGGCTAACATGATCGATCTCAAATTCCAATCAATATATGCTCGAGGGATCAATTACCGATTAAATGACAAGTGCTCATCAGTGGCCAACCTATAAAAATAACCTATTACATACCTTTGTTTCATAGGACAGTAACTATTATAACTCATGGGATTGAAAGTGTCTTCGGGGGCACATGAATTGTTACTGTCATATAAAACAAAATAGAGTTTTGAGCTTGCTTCTTTGGCAAAACCACTCACGAATACAGTAACTGACAGTGTGGCAGTTAATTGACTCACCATCTTGTTCTCTAATATGTCTGCTGTCCTGTGTTCGAACAGAGTAAGTTTGTCTCTGACTGACACACAGCATGCTGTCACCCACCCATTCATCAAGCTCTTGTGAAAACAATGGGCTGTTTGGAGCCAGCCCTGCCATCCTTGCCAGTCCAGAGGGACATGGGAGCCAAAGACAGATGCCGTCTCATCTCTGCTAATTTGATTTCTGGTGTGTGCCTGTCGCAGCTACATGGACTGCACATTAATTGAGATCATGCAAATAAGACAGGGCTTAATTTACTTAATTATAGATTTTTTTCCCCCCCTTACAGTATTTCTTCATCCCTCTCCCAGTTTCTTAGTTCAGTCAGATGGATGTGTCATCCTGGCTTTCCATTAATAAGCATCCTCTTTGACTGTGCTTTCAGGCGCTGAGGAAAGTGTTTGATATTGGTTATTATTCCGTGTTTTAGTTGCTACATGGAACTGACTGAAAACATTATTTTGGCATGTTTCCCGTTGTGAACAGTCGTAGCTTGTCCCTTGTAAGGAGCAGAGATGAAGTAAGAAGAGTGGATGGTAACACAGAGAGCTGCAGTAATTTACCTTTGATAGACATCCTTTACTGTCTCTGGCACTCTTGGCTGGACGTTTACCGTGGCAGAGCAGCATGACATAAGAGCAGAGACAACGTTTCCCCACAGTCGTCTATATAAATGACATATTGGTCCGCTTGCACTATAGTGAATATATTATGGGATTGTTAATTACGTGAAACTGGCCTGCTTCCTGACCTTGTAAAATTTCACCACCTTATCAGCTTCCAATAAGGGGTATTTATAAAGGGTATATAAGATGTTGCTAATGTTTCTGTGATGTTGTTGCTGATGACTTAATTAACTGTATAAATAAAATGAGATTTTGGGTTGCCAAGTTTTTCCCTTACTTTCATATGAAGAAGGCTGCAGAGCATCCTGACTGTCTTAAGTTGAAATGCTTTGCAGCAAAACTGCAAACCTGCAGTTATAAATCTTGATTACTTGCTAAAAAAAAATTATGTTGGCACAGGAAATATACCAACTAAATGAATCCTCCTCATAAATGTGAGCTCACAACCTGGCAAGCCCAAAAGGTCATTTCATTTTATGCATTATAGCCGGTCTCTGTGCATTCGGTTGACAGACTGGTCCGGTGCGTGTTTGCATGATTCAGGGGCTGGAAGTGAGGGGAAGCAGTTAGTTTTGGCTGAAGCTGAAACCTGGTAGCGACAAATTTGTCTTATTCATATATTGTGGGATCCTTGCTGGCTTGCTACAGTTTGCTAGAGTCAGGAATCAGTTGGTTTTGTTCAGATTTGAGCCCCACAGCTTCACTTCAATGTGACTAACCAATATTTCATTTGCCAAAAACATAACAGGGGTCTAATTGCAATCAGTTGACTTCTGTCCTTACAGCCTTTAACCCTGCATGAATCAACTCAGCTATTTTCTGAGATGTCTCAAAGTCACGTTCGGTACAATAAGACAATGCAGGCAGCATATGCTCCTGGGGTTATTGCTGTTGTTTTGAAATCTCACCCCAGCAGAGTGAGAATAGTGTTTTACCCCATTTGTTACAGTGTGTGCTGGGAAATGGTAATAGTGCTGACAAAAGTGTCAAAATAAATTATACATTTCCCCAAGAAATACATATCATACCTGAATACATTATCACAAAGCAATCTGGCCATAAGTCAATGTGTATTTTATGCTGATGTACAGATTTAGGAGCTGCACAGACGCACCTGTGGATGACTGCTATCTATTCCAAACATAATAACATGAAATAACAGAGGCTGAACTCTGATCCGGCGGAAAGTTGAGGAATAGCAAAAGCAATATCTCACAGATGGCCGCGGCTTCCGTTCAGAAACATCTGTTTATGGGTCCCCTTCTCCTGCATAGTCACTTGTAGCGCGGTTCAACAAGACCTCACCATATCAGGCAAACACAAGCTCTATCAAGGGGCAAAAAGCAGCAGGTTTGGTTATCTGCAACTGGTGGTACAGTAAGTAATATCAGCCACATCAGCCATATTGTCACACGTGAATGATTTTTACTCAAATGCAGGTTAACCATTGTTATTTGGCAGCAATTATACAGCCTGTCATCTGGCCAAGTATGTAGAATAAACACATCATTTCCCTCCTATAGAGCCAGTGTGCGGCGGCTGCCCCCTCCCTCTGCCTCTTCCATTTCTTTCCCCTCGAGTGCATCTGATAAAATTAATTGAAAAGAAAAGCAAGTAGCATCCTAAGGCAGTGTTATTGTTATTATTATAATTAGCAAACGTGGCATGGCCCACTGTCTCTGTGGCCTGTTAGCTCACGGGCTAAAGCCTCTAATGAGGTAGCAGTCATGTGGTGTCAGCTCCGCTGCGAAAGAGTAGTGTAGACGAAGCGGAATGGGCTCATCATATCTGTGTGCGTCCACTTATGTGTGTGTGTGTGTGTGCATGTATGCATGTATGTGTTTGTGTGTGTGTGTGCATACGCAAATTGGCATATCATGGGCAGAGCTCAAAAGGGGTTCCTGACAGAATTCAGATGCGGTCAAGAATTATCAAGTAGGACACCACGGACCAAGAGCATATTAGTCAGTTAATGCACCAACTTGATTTTGAGCACTGTTACCATGTTTACCCATACAATGCTAATAGCATGGGCATGCATTACTTCACAATGACACCTATAAACTAAAAGCCATAACATTAGAGTTATTTTTATGGGACGCAACAATTACTGTGTGCGCTCAAGTGGAAAAAATTAACTGTGCAGTTACTGGAAGCAAAGATAATTGTCTAGATCATCACATCATTACATCATCCAGGCGTAAAAATCCAAATCCGAGTGAGCTTTAAAGTTCCTCTCCTGGCATTGGCTAAACCCCTAAAAAAAAAAAAAAATCATCTCTGTTCATCATAATTAGATTTTTTTCCATGAATCTCTTCACACCTTACATTGGCTTAGATGTAACTCCACAGTTTTGTCTTTATGTACAGATCTGAATAGTCTCCGTCCACCTCTGTCTCCACACACCCCACCGCCGCTCACCTGCAGTGCCTCCTCACCTTTGACTCTGTTCATCAAACACGCACTCCATTTAATTCAGCAGCTTAGCTATCTGACAAACTGTTTTGAGGAACGTTGGAGTAAATTAAGTTTTTCCTCGTCAGCACATAAAATCAGTCAGCATTTGACATAAATCATCATGTAACTTGGCAGGCATTAACACACTGCAAAAAAACATTATCTAGCATACTGCAGGTTTGTTTGGACACAGTCAGCAGATGAAACACAAGAAAAATAAAACTTGCCAGTTGACCAACATGTTGGCTCGCTGCGTTCCCAAGATAAATGAATGGAACAGCGTCAGGCTTCAGTGTACGTCGAAACAAGTGCTCTGGAAAATGGCTGCTGCAAACCTGAGTTTTCTCTGGAAGTTCGGCTCTCGTATCTTCAGATGCTGTGGTGATACATGAAGGCTGACATTTCTCCTTCTGATAGTGAAACTTGCAAAATACCAATGCACAGCTACACCTGGCTTCCAAGGAGTAAATGCTCAGCCATGGTGTTGACTGCTTATATGATATGTCTTGTAGCATATAAAAGCTGGACATGTTAACAAGGTTAGAAACCTGATTTTCACTGGTGGGGGGGTCTTTAAACATACAGTAATTTGCTGAGGATTTACATCATTTAGCTTATTTTACGCTTGTGTTTTTGGACTTGGAACAGGAAATGTGATCCCATTTTCCTGAAACAATCGAGGAAAAGCAGCAGCATTCTAGTGAGCGCTCCAGTCCCTCTGCACAATCATTTCAAGATGTACATCACGCATATTTTCTCACTACTCATTAAAACAAAGAAATGTTCCGGATGTTTGTTTGCCTGTTTGTTCTAGTGTTGCGTCATGGAAATAGGAACTGGAGCTGTTTACAGTGAGAGCAGAAAAAGTCTTTTATTTTGTGGGGCAACATTTAAAGCAATTTCTGACTCTTTCATTTTTTTTGTGCAGTAGCTGCACTGTGGTTTGAACCTTGTTGTCACATTGCGATGCATTTATAGTAGAAACAGTATGTGTCCTAACAACATATGTTCTTATATAAGACAGAGCAGTAACGGTAGTCGATTGAGTACCATTGTATGTTGCTAATTAAGTGTTAAGTGTGCAATCTGTTAATATGGACATAAAAGTAGTCTCACAGCCAAAAATTAAATCAAAGGATTACAACTTGCTGTCACTTCAATATGGGCTGACTGGCCTTCTTATCTCATTTTATCAACACTAAACTAAATCAAAGCAATATGCCATGGGCTTGTTTCCATTACTAATGTTTGCAATTATGATAACTAATGCTCCGTACGAGCACAATAACTACAGAAGCAGCGAAGTCAAGATAGGTTTTTATTTAGTTTTTAGGCTGGCAAGCAAACTATGTGAGTTATATAAAGGTTGCAATGCTTTATTTTATGCATTATTTAACTGATTACCTCATAATAAATACATCAAAATGCCGATACTGCACTCTGTATCACACACTATATGCACTTTGGATCAGGGAATTCAAGTAAATTCAAGGACAAGGTGAAAAAATAATAAGATCTACAAAGAAGAAATAATGAAAATTGACTTGATTTTCATTATTTACAATCCATATTTTATGGAGACTAAATGTTTCTAGTTTTTGCATGTCTTTACATCTGTTGTTAAACAACATTTTAATTTTCAGTTTATTACATTTAAATTGTTTTAAATAAATGTGTGATTTAAAGGTAAGTAGATTCAAAATCTAAGCTTGTTACTTTGAACAGGTGTTTAGCTATTTTATTTTTCTCTCATCATCATTGGATTTAGCTATTTTAGTCAATTATGTGGAATAAAAAACTCAATTACCATGAAGTTGGTTCATGAAAATAGATTTTTTTCAATTACAGGTAACAGCCAGGGAGATATAAGTAAATACATTTAACTCAGGCAGGTTTTGACTTACCATAGCTCTAGTTGGCTGTCTCTCTGTGAGACAAGAAGTCTGGCTGAAGCTTCTCGAGCTCAGAGATTACAATGCAGTTCCTGCAGTTTGGCTTGGTTTTTATAGCTCTGTTTGCATAATGCAGCATAATGATTTCTGTTACAGCAGATGCCAAAATCAAAATCCAGTATTGACTCAGTTTTAACCAAATATATAGTTGCTGTGCTTTTGCTTTGCAGTGCCAACTGTAAATCTCAACTGTGTTTGGTCATAATTTTACAAATCAGCATAATTAGCCTTAGTTTTGGTTGGTTGGTGTTGGGGTGAAAGATTAAGCTCTGACTCTAATGTTTAATCACTTTGGTGGGGGAAAAAAAAATCATAAAGCAAATGAGCAAATAATTGCCTGTGAAAAAATAAAAAGAATCAAGCCTCTCTTGAAAAATGTGTTCTTATAGTGATGTTTTATGCTGAGCCATATCTCGTAAGAGAAAGTTTGACTGTGTGACTGCTGTGGTCCACCCAGCTGAGATCACAAGCTGAGGTAAAGCAGGAGGCAGGCTGTTTTGGCTCGTGTTGAGACTGAGCGCTAAGATTCATGGGAGCGCGCAGCTGTCAGAGGCCTTGATTGGTGGAGGGCTTTATCGGTCACACGACCAAAACAGAGCCCTTGTGGAGGGTTTCGTAGGACGGCTGCTGCTATAGCGAAGTGTTTAGTTCCTCCGAGCCATCAGCTGGGAAATTGCTGAGTAAAAATAAGGGTGTGTGTGCGTTTGCGCGCACATACACACACGGTGTAGGGGGGGGGGGAGACTCAATTAAAAACCAGCTGTGCCCTATTCCTCTGTAAGCCCTCCAGCGTTCCTCACCCCCCTCCTCTCATGTCTTACCCCCATCCCCTCCTTCTCCACTACCCCCTGCCACAAACCCCCTGCTGCTCTGTAAGCTGCCTGTAAGCTTCCAGACTCATGCCGATGGATCTAATGCTTCCTCTGAAAACACACTGCACACATGCGAGCGCGCACGCACAAACACATATGCCTACCCCTCAAATATACTATAAATGCTCATTTGCCCCCGCCGCTTGATGTAATTTCGGCAGACTCGTGTGCCAAACCGAGCCAGCTCCTCTCTTCTTCCGCCGCTCTCTCTCCTACTCCCTGATGTACCTGTTACTGCCTCACATTAGCCAGCTCTCACTGCAGCGTACAGGCCACTTACAGCTCTGAGGGAGAGATGAGAGAAACGAGGAACGAGGGGAGCAGAAGCACAAAGTCAAAGCTTTATTTACTAAAGAGGCAAACAAGCAGACAGACAGAGAAAAACAGACTGAAGGAAGTGCCTGAAAGCCTGTTAATATGGTCTTAAATAAGCAGCTTCGTTTTGTGCAGCAAAGGTTAGTGTGAGCACAAATTGGCTGAAGATACTGTCTGTCTAATACCCATTACTCTGAACATTCCTGCTGTTTTTCGCTCGTCTTGGCTGACTGAAAGCCACTGTATGTTAGGATTTTTTTGCTATGATTTATTTTTTGTATTACCGCTATAGTGAAAAAGGTACAGTTAATATAGCTTAATAAGGGTGTATCCAGAGGGCAGCGATAGTGCTTACCCAGCTAATCAGTGGTAATTCTATAAGTTCAGGTCCTTTAATTAGCTAATTTGCATGTTGAGAATTAATTGAATTGATTATATAATTAACAGCACAATACATCTTCTTCTCGGTGGTAGCCGGCTGCGCGTATACACCCACAACATGGACGGATACTCGCTGCAGGGAGGGTTAAGCCTTCAGGATGTGGATATGATTGGTAGTGATAGATGTATGGGAGAGAACTCATTGCACAAGGTTAAATAGAACCCCTGACACTGCGCAGTCTGTAATGGTGGAGATAGCGCTGGGAACGCGATTCGCAACTAGAGTGCTGTGAGGCCGATGGACCCCTGAGCATTGGCTATAAGCATTAGGCTTTGATAGGTTATAATGGCTTGTGCTAATATTGGCTCGTGATAGAGAAAGGTCAGCTAACTCATCTACACGTAAAGCATCTCACAACTTGCCTCGGGATTATTTCTTCCTCATTGGAGCAGGTCTCGAGCAACGCATTCATCCGAGGGGTCAGATTTTATGATGATCCATCACTTTTTGAGACAGCGGTTTCTAATTACGCCGCGGGGCGAAGGGATGGAAAGACCGGGGGAAGTAAGAAATGGAACCTAGCTGGTAACTAATTGGCAAAAGATTATTGTCACAGTTTGCTTTAAAGGGGAAAAAACAATTTGTCTAACACTGGCGAAAGGAAGTAGAAGAAAAAAGTGAATAGCCAGTGGTATTTTAGATACCACTAGAGGCCCTTGGTTTGCCCTAATGTGGTAAGAATGCCACCACTGATCCGGCATTAGGACAGGATGAGGCCCATGGGCAGCCTGTAGGCAGAAGCTGGCGGCTGTCTACTCGGAGGTCGATTTTAAACCGATGAGCAAAATGTTAGTCAGCCACCCGTGGCTGCAGCTTCTGGGCGATCTAATCTGGGTTTGTTCACTGGCCGCTCTCCACGTCTATGCTCACTGGCTAAGTGTTGGCCTGTTATAGGACATATTAGGGCTAATCTCTAGGTGTGTCCATATGCAAGGACTTAAGTGCAGACGGATGGAAAGGACAGATTTAATAATGCTGACATCATTACTTTCAAATCCCTGCTAAAACCCTGGGAAAAGCGGTGGGGAGGTAGGGGGGTGTAAATGCCTCTATTATATATATATTTTTTTTTTTATCATATTATTGTTGGTTTGTTGAATAACAGCCAATATAAAACTAACTGCTGCACAAAATGCCACATTTTTTGTCAACAAGCTCACGTTGCTGTATCTGTAAGAAGCTATTCTGAGCTCATTATCTTTAAGAAAACAAAGCTCCACAATGGACAGTATGTGGAAGATAAAGCTCTGGACAAGCTGCACCTGCATGATTAAGAATGGGTACCGTGGGTCCAAGTCAAAGCTGGGTTTTTTTAGGTTATCACTTGGGGACTTAAAAAATGGTTCAGTACGCCATCCTACCCTCATCTGCATTTTTCATCTCATACTGCACCTGTGATACCCACTAGAGATCCAATGATTCCCTCCTCTCTCCTTTCACCCTTCACTCTGGATTCAAACCACACCATCTGCGAATTCAAATCAAGCCCGACGTTTCGAGGTTTTACTTATCCCATAAGCTGACACCCTTGTTTGTCTTAACCAATATATCGCCGGTGGACGGGGTAATGAATTTGTACACCAAAACGGGAAATGAGAGAGTAAAATAAATAAATAAAGCCAAAAGTGGGAGGTTTATGTCCCCTGCCAATCCCCAGTTATGCATAAAAATGCCTCTGAAATGAAATCTTTATCAAAAGAGCCACAAGGTTCTCCTTACAAGGTGTTTTCAAATAAGCGGGCGTTATTATCATACCTCCATTGGGAAATATGCATTTACAGCTTGGAGAGTGAGAGGCAATAGGGTAACTGTTAACAATGTTTTCCCTAGTTATGGTGCATAATTGCATGCTTCTGTTATTGCACCTTTCTATTGCTGCTAATACAGAGAAAGCCCATTAGACAGTGTGTGCTAATGTGAACAGTAGCCTGCAGTGCAGTGGGCGCACTGTTTAAAAGGAGATGCATGAGGACCACTGTAATGAGCACTAGGCCGCGGAGGGAGTGTGCTAACACCCAACCAATGCTTGTTCAAGCTCTGAAAAATACAGTCAGAGTCAACTTTTGCCTGTTAGACTATAAATATGTGTGACTCTATATGTTGCTGTAGCCTATTTGGAATAATTGAGCTGACCTTTTATTCTTTTAATACATGTATGTTATTATAGAAGAATATTCAGTGGAGCTTCACATCATGATTAAATATCTGCAAAGAGATCTGCAATATTTAATTTATGATCTTGCCATATTATATTATAGATTTTTTGTAATGATAATTTTTTTTATTTATAGTTAAAGACTGAGCATATGCATTTGAAATCTTTCATTTTGACTTGTAATAGTTGAATGGCTGTGGCTGCTGATCCGTGCATGTCATGTTGCAGGGATGCAGCTGCAGCCCACAGTGCACACTGGATTAGTCTCTTCATAATGACCACTGACTTGGTTTGGACGTGAACGCGCGCTCCGCGAGTCTCGCTCATTCCTCTATACTCTGTGTGTATGTGTGTGTGCGTGTGTGTGTGTGTCTGTGTGGATGGTCGCTCCCTCGGTGCTGCTGCCGCGCTCTGCTTCGACCGATCGGCTCACGTTCAGAGCCCTGTCTGAGGAGAGCCAACCGAGGACGCGCCATTTACGCACAGCCGCCTCCGTCCGGTTTCGGGGCTCCATCTTTTCCACCCGGCGCTGCTCCTCTATAACGAGCATCAGCGGATGGATTGCTCCGTTTGATTTGGTGAGATGTTGTACCGGAGGCTTATAGCCTGTCCTCTCCATTAGCTCCCCCCTCCTCCCTCCACCACCTCCCTCCTCCTCCCCACTTCTCTCATCTCACCCTTTACGCAATAGCGGCTGCTCGGGATAGACGGGGCAAAGAAAAGTATGCAATAAACAAGTGTCAAGTAGCTACTGGCTGCTCGATCGGAGGGAAGGAAAAGTTCAAGTTTGCAGGAGGAGGATGATGATGATGATGCAGTGAGTGCCGCGCATAGCTGGAAACAGGTACGTGATGTTTCGCATATCTTCCCTATTTTGGAGACGACGCTGACGCGCTCCGGTTGTTTACGCACCAGCCTTCTGTGGCCACATGTGTGCGCAATCGTGGCGGAGCAGGACGGGGCTGTGACATTGAGGTGTCTCCTCTAACATTTGTGGTCGTCGCGTGAGAATGCACTCGAGTGGCATCGGTCACGCGGGGGTCCTCTCTCGCGTCTGCAGTGTGTGTTTTATGTGTCATGTTATCCAGCTGTCTGGCTCATAGTTCCTGGGCAGGGATGACCTTATGTGCATCAGATATGGAGTTTGACAGCACATCTGCACGGCACGCGCGCACACACAAACACACAAGCCCTTTTTAAAAATCGACACGTGTGCTGGCTGTGATGTGTCTTCTTTCCTCAAGGTTGGATGTTGAAGCTTTAGTTCCTGTCCGATTTGCGTTTGTGGCTACCGCAGCATCCTCTCATCCCTCTGCCGTGCATGCGCCACAAAGTGAGTTTGCCCTTCGAGAACGATGCTCCCACTTCATCGTGACAAAGAGTGGAGTTGCTAGCCGGCTTTAATTGGCTGCTTGACCCGTCATTACCGCTCTCCTCTCCTTTCCTCTCCTCTCCTCCAGACGCGCCACAGCGCTGCGTCGCCGCGCCGCAGCCGCTGCCGCGTCCTCCTGCCGCTCCACGAGTCCATCTGTTCAAAAGCACCAATTGCTACAGTGCACTTTGTATTTTCTGCAGCCTTTGTATTCATGAATATTTCACCCACTTGCTTCCATGCTGCCATATATTGGATGAGAAATAATGCATGGTATGATGCTTGGTGGAAGGCTGAATCAAAGGTCCAGGCAGTGTAGGTGCATGTGTGTTGTGCTGAATTTTAATATCTCCCCTCTGCTGCCATGCTCTTTTTTTTTTTTTTTTTTTTTTTGTTTTGTTTTGGTGACACACAGAGGCTGAAAGCCACAGCCCAGCTGGCTCCCCTCGAGCTGCAGTGAGGACCATAACACTGCAGGACGCCCGTTCACTCAGGAATATTCATGGAGCACGAGTGTGAGTCTTAGTTATGGATCTGATGCCACATGCGTTAAGTTTAAGGTTGCATGAGAAAAAAAAAAGTTTTGGAGTCAGTTGGGTATCAAATATGGTGTCAAGGGATGAGGCCCACACACCAGCTGCTGATCCCAGAGCGTGGCAGTCGCAGGCACCTCATGACATGAAAACACAGAGACACACACACACATGCCACGCTGATCTTGATGATGAGGCTCCCTGCTGAGTTCACACTTCAATCTAACTGGTACAGTTTCTCTCCGTGGCCCTTCTATCTCCTCCTCCACCTTTAGCTCTCTTCAAACCTGCCTGTGTCTGTGTGATCTCTCACGCTCTTTGATCTCTCTCCCACTTTCCGTCCTTCCATCTTGTGCTTTTGACAGGGGCACATAAATCAAAAGGAAAGCAAAGCCCTCAGAGTGGTGTGCAATCATTACTGGCACACATTTAAATGCATGCATATGGAGACAAGTGCACATTGTGTACTTTAGCTGTGTCTGCTTCACTCGCGCGGACGAGTGCGCGCACTCGAACCACCTTCAGTCTTTAACCTGCCAAGCATAATCATTATGACCAGTGTGTTGTGTGTGTGTGTTGGTAGCAGTCTTAAGTGCTAATAGGAGCTCACACTGGACAGCAGCAGGCCGTGTCAGCCACAATCTCCAGACAAGCCCTCAGGGTGTCCCATTTGGCATGGCTACACACACATGCAGACATACACACACACAAACAGACCTGAGAGGGTTAGACTGGACTCAAGGGTCTGAGCACTCCGGGTTCCCTGAGTCCATGCCCTTGTTGGACCTTCACAACTATTCAACAAGATTAAGTCTGAGCTTATGCCACCGAGATACACGGCAAATTGACTTTTACACATGCAAACTTTTCTGTGCATGCCGGGTATTCATTAATTCATGTGTGAATATGATAAGAGGCTGAATCTCTTTCTGCTAATTATTCTTTCCTCTCTCTTGCTCTATGTGGGTTACGTATTTATACATACATACATACATTTGGCTGCAACACCTGTGAGGTCTGGAAACAGGAGCATCAATCTTCATTAGACTGAAATGAGGCTGGCCCTTTTGAATAAATGACTGTAAGTGTGTGTGTGTGTGTGTGTGTGTGTGTGTGTGTGTGTGTGTATGTTTGGCTGCACGCATGCATGTGTTGAACCCTGCAGTCCGCTCTGACCCAGCTGACAGATGACTGCAGTGATTTCCAGGGTTCAGCAGATTAGGGGATTAAAGACTGAAGGCTTCACACAATAACCCAAATGCATGCGCATGGCGGCAAACGTGCACACACAGACGCACGCGCGCATCAAACAAACAAACACACGCTCCCAGGGCTGCGGGGCTGTTCAGAGGTCAGTGATATCCAGTGTGACCTCTCTGCTGTGAGTCGCCCTGCGCCGTGCAGATAGGACGTTCCACATTCACACATGCAAGCAGATGGAAAATAGCATTAGAAAACCTCAAGGGTCCAATTTCACTAATGCCATTTTCACGTGACAGACGTGACCCGTATTGGTACTGAGAGCCCCGTTGATACATTTTGTCCTTCCCAACCAATTCAGAACCCACTCAGTGTTAGATAATGAACCAGCACAGTGGGCTGAATGCTTGTGACTAGGCCAATGCAATTTTGTGGCCGATTTAGAGCCAAAAGTCCCTTTCAAATACAAAATAGCCACCATTGTGTTCATTGTTTTAAATCCTGTCAATGATAACTACATTGCAGCATGTTAACTGATGTCATAACAAAAAGCTGCTCGTATGTCTCTCAGGTATAATTACCTGAGAGGCAGTAAAGTGCCCCTTATTAGTATGTTTTGTATGATTTCTTGTGTGGACTGATTTGTTTTTGGCAACAATATTTGCTGCACATTTTTCCTCCACCTGGACATTTTAACAAGAGGCCAAACACTGCTATATCTGAACCATAGCAACATTAGCAAGTTTTAAAATACCTTAAATCTGTCAGATTTATTCTTGGGGGGGCCAGGTTTCGATCTTTACTTTTCCATGAAGATGCCAGAAAGGAGAATGCAAGCAATCATCCCCAGCAGATAAACCCACCTGCTGCTGAAAACCTCCATTGTTTCTTTGTTTTTAAGCCATTTTCCCAAGAAGGTCTTGAATGTCTCAGAGCTAAATAGGGGTGACGGCGTGATTGTTCTTTTATCAGGTAAAATCATTTTTGAAATGTAACAAAGACTGCTGTTTACGGTACATTAGACCTCAGCATCTTATCATTTGGGACAGAGGAGGAAAGGTGGTAATGGAAGCAGAAACAACCTCTTGTCAGTACTGATTAACTAAGAACACTGACCTTTACAGAGAGGAGAGGTGGGTGAAAAGGATGGTCTCTGTGACAGAATATGGAGAGGGGTCGCTTCTGTTTACTCCGCCGCTGTAATTGTCAGCACATGCTGGTAAATAGAAAATACTAGCTTAGCTCTATTAGAGGCGGTTCTGTCCGTCCTACTACCCTCTCAGCTATTCCACAAGCTCATGGCTTTTTTGAGCCAGAAATACAATTAACTCAGTGTCATAAATCCACATCCAGAAAAAAAAAACTGCTGCAGGAATGGTTTCAGTTCTATTACGCTGCCCTGGTTTGGCCTCCTGCAGAGCGGCGTTGGGGTGGCATTAGATGCAACGGCCTTGACGAGAAAGGACCAACCCCCCACCCCCTTTTACGACTGCATATAACCAGTTGCAACTGCTTACTGTTCCCCCCCCCGACATTTCCACGCTCTGGCTGTCTAGTCCTCAATTTGATCCATTCATGCTCCATTGTCCTCACTGTTTCATATTTCCACATTTCAACTTTCAACATTAATTGCGCTCCTTTGGGGAGCTTGCCGAGTAGGAATAGCCTTCTGCGGTTTATTCGAGAGGCTAAAATTACAAAGACTTGCTGATGAAGGAGCAAATTAATTGCAATAATTGATTAATTGGTGGGTAGACCGTAGGAAACCGCAATGTTAAAAGTGGTTGATGACATCTCCCATGGCTTTCTGAAGAAGTGCGTTGGGGTTTGGGTTTTGATAAAAGTACAACTTAAAAGACGTTTCACATTGTTTTTTAATCTGAAGTGCTTACGTGGTTGAATAAATCGGTTTTAGTTTAAATGCAATATGTGACTATCCACTGTTTCCAAAACTGTGAATGAACAATCGTTTGTTCAGTTGTTGGCTTGTTTCTTCAATTGACAGTCCTCCAAAATAATCTTGTTAACATGACCTACAGGGAGACTTACAGGACTCTCCCCATCTACCTCTTTATGGAAACAATGATTCTCTAAATTGCTGCCAAGATACATATTAGAAGTGAAATTAGCCACTGAGACCCTAACTTAATGTGAAAACAATTTTGAGTTCATAATAGTCTGACATTTCTGGAGCCATCATCCAGCAGACATTACTGGTGCTCTGTCGTAATGTACTTCTGCATCGCCTTCAGCTTTCAGATTCATTACATTTGAGCACTGTTAACAGTATGTTGTTTGTTTCAAGGTCTGAAGGCCTTGGCTTGTTCCGTCCACCTGTTCCTTGCATACCATTTGTGACCTTAATGGCCCGTCTTTGTCTTTGTCAAGGGGCTGTAGTTCAAACCTCAGTGCAGTGCGATGTGTGCACGCATGTGTGTGTTCGCATGTGTGTGTGGCCTGTGACACCCGACATTAGCTGTGCTTTAGAGAAAGTGACGCTTGTAGAGAGGAGCCTTCATCTTGGATTACCATGCCCATGGATCCTGTGGGTTTTTGTGCTGGAAGAGATGGCAGAGTGGGATGATATTCACTACATCTGTCTGACAGCTGACCGACTGGTTTTAACTCATCCTCCTCACATGCTCATGGCGCTTTGTTGCAAGCTTCCTGGTTACATTTAAGTTGAGCAAATATAAAGTCTTGAACTCATGTGCCTAGTTGCACATGCACTCGTGGATAATGGCTAATATCAAGTCTCTTAACAAAGATCACATTATGTAAGCCCATCGGTAACAAATCACAGTGGATGATCTACAACGTAGGTGAAATTGTGTGCCTTAGAAACAAAGATTAATGACAGCTAGAGCCTAAGAAGGTTAGTCAATTTATCAGTTAGTTGATCAACAGAAAATTAATCTTCAAGTATTTTGATGATCGTGAATCATTTTGAAAGCTAAGCTGGCAAACATTTTCTGGAATATTTTGTGGTTTTGGACTGATTGCAACTTAAAGGCGTCGTCTTGGACTTAAAACAATCAGCAGATTAATCAATAATGAAAAATATCAGTGGTTGCAGCCCTTTATGGCCTAAAGAGTGTCATGTTCATCCAGTCAGGTGACATCTGAAATGAAGCCAGCTGCACAGTTTCTAAAAACTGTTGGCTGATCTCATTGTAAAGTAATTTTGTTCCGTTTGAAGATGCAAAATCAAGCAAAATGCCCGCTGTGCCTTTCCAGACCGCAAAGAATGAAACTGAATTTCTTGGCTCACTCTGCAGAGCTAACTTATACAAAACATAACCAAAGAGCAGCCTTCATCTGTTGTCCCTGCAGTGCAGGCTTTTCTTTTAAACTATTTCCCTTCGGTGTGGAGAGGCGAGTAGTCTCCCAGACAAATTACAAATTCTCCTGCTTCTTCTTTCTGTCTCTGGTTTGAGAAATGCAGTGAAAAGTGGACTTGTCCTCTGCTGCCCTTGGGTGCGGCCTGTTGAGTCATGCTCAAAGAGACTGCCTAGTCATTGCTCAGACCCACAAACCCAGTCAAGCCCTGACCCCTTTGCTCCTTCAGACAGGAAGTGTAGTTAGGGCAACTGCTGATGATGCTTGAGGATCTTTTATGCCAGTGGACTTGCTTAGTACCCTCAGCCTTTTGCATTTCTAAGTACACTTCAACTGAGGGCTGTGCAGGCTGCACAAGGGTCTGCTGCAACCCTGACTTGGCGAGGACAGATCAGCTAAGTGAGCACACATGCATCCAGGCACACACATACATGCACTCACGCTAGCAATTCCATGTCGGAATTACTCTGGCTTCTCCATTTATTGCACCCTAACTCCCCTCCCCTTGATTTGTGTGATCATTCAATTCCGTGCCTTTCACAGCCAATGGAATAACCACAAAAACTCTGTGGCAGCCAATGAATTCAAGAAATTTAGTGTACCTTCCACCCCTCTGTTGCTTATCCCCCCTTCTCTCTCTGTGTCTCTGTGTCTCTCTTTCGAAGCAGACATGCCTAGTTACAGTCTAAAATGGCCTTGTGAAGGAGGACGGGAGTTAAGATGGCATCCCCAGAGACTTTTCAGAGAAGTAATTTAATAAACTGTGATATTTTCCCTCTCCACAAGGGAAAGGGAATAGACTCAGAAAAGTAATGAAACTCGGCTGTTGAATTTTTAATATTACAGAATCAATTTCCTGTACTTGAACATAACCAAGGATGGCTCTTTTCTTCTACCTGAGTTGCAAAATGCACAGTACAGCATTGACTTCCGGCTAGCTCCCTTTCCCCACTGAAATCAGAGCGGGGAGGTCGAAAGGTTTGATCAAAACATTTGTTCAACAGCATCTGCTGGCTCCCCCCTGCCCTTGAACATTTGAGTAGCAGCTGGAAATATAGGTTGTCCTAAGCACAGCCACTGCATCAGAAGTGGAAGAGCAGCAAGGATAGATGCATGTCCTTGTTCATTAATTAATAATAAAACTATGAGGACAAAAAACACAATTCACATTCAAGCTGAGGGTGTGAAGTTGTAGATTCGTGAGTGCAGAGTCGTTTCGGTGTAAAATTCTGATTTCATGCGCACTTCAAAATCTGCTCTCACAACTTTCTCTAGCTGTATTGGCGTATTCGGAGCTACAGTTTCTGGCAAGCGTGATTTTTAAGGATACGGCCATACTTCATGTGGTTTTCAGGGTCATTTTTATTTTAAGCTTGTATCTGTAGCCAAACAAAGACAACCAGTCCATGACAGTTGGATGTAGCCTTGTGTTACTCAGATGGATCGGACAAGACGACGCTTTACTTCAAGGTTAAACCTGGACAACAAATCATTATTACAACTGATAAGAATAATTGATTATATCAGTATCATAATAATGCAAATATATGCAAAATGGCATATAAAATAATCAAACCATTGCTTTTCAAAGCAGCATGCTACTGCACAATCATGCTTTATTTAGGTTTTATTTATATCTTGCTCTGAGAAGAATAATATTGACTACTTTCAAATCTAGTGGATCTCTGGTATCCTAGGAACTTGATTCATATTGAATGGTTTTGCAACATGTAACACGCATGCATTTACATCCAATTCCAACGTTCAGTGCCCATTGGCTTTGTCCTTTGTGCAGCATGGTGTAATGTAAGGGTTTAGTGATCATAGTGGTCAATGGACATTCAGTGAATCTGCCTTCATACAAGAGACTGGAGATTGCATCCTGTAACAGACTAGTTAGTGCTCGAACCTTAACTGTACATTAACCATAATGTATCTGCCATTGACACATTGTATTTCTAGTCTTACCATCCTGTATTTGCCATGTGTAGATATTATGAAAATAAATCATTTTTAAAACGTTGGCATTGAAAATGTAAAAAAAAATGATGTTATATAATGTTAACCAGGGCTTTGAAAAATAGTCCAATATCAATGTTCTGTCTCGTAATAGGATTCGACTCAAAATGTCTATTAAACACTTTTGTCCTGGCTTCCACTCAAATCTTGATTTACATAATTAATGCCGTTTTTTTTTTTTTTTTTTCTTTTTAATTCTGTCAATAGATTTGCAATTAACAGGCTCCCATACATTTGACTGATCATTCGATTGAACTCTGGTATTTGATAATTAGCACTGTTTCCTTCCTTTCACGCTTCTGTCAAGGCTGTTGGTTGTTTGTTTACTGCAGATATGCAATGACACTCCTTTTACCCTGACTCCGCCGCTACGTGTGGCAGAGGGAGAGAGAGAGAGAGAGGGAGAGGTCAGGTGATGATTTATGACCGCGATGCTGCATTCCAGCACAGGATGATTAATCTCTTCTGGGAACACTTCACGAGTACAAGTTTAACCTACCTCGGCCTTGCACACGCATGCACGCACACATGCCAGCGCGCGCGCAAAAACACGGACGCACACACTCGTAAGTACAGGCGCGCTCTGCATGCCTGACAAGCAGGACATAAATGCAGGGGCAGAGTGCATGTAGGTGCTTTTGTATGCAATTCATGTGCAACCCCCCTCCACACACACACACACACAACACAACCCCACCCCCACATCCATCCATCCCTTCTTCCTCCCTCCCTTCTTCATTCTCTCTTTTCTCTCTCTCCCCGCTGACCTCAGTGGTGCAATGTCTCACATTCACCCCTCTCCTCTTTCGCCTCATCCATTCATCACAAACAGGCACAGATGCTCACACTCACACACACAGAGAGACAGAAAGCCAGAAAGGAGGAGGGAGTTAAAGAGTGAGCGAGCCTCTGTATAAGGCCATTTGGCTCCAGTACCAGTGAGCATAAGGCTATAGGATTAGTGCTGCTAGGTGCTAAAAGCTTCAATGTCTTAATAAGCGCAGAGAAAAGCGGGGACCGGCCATATCAGTGTGATACAGCTGTGTGTCTCTGTGTGTGTATAAGTGGGCATATTCAGGTGCTCTGCGCAGGTACAAATTCTCTTTGGCAGTCCTGGGCCAGCACATTGAGAGGATAAGTGTAAATACCACAGGCTGCATCTGAAGCTCTATTACTTGAGCACACTTCAACGAATCGTTCCACAGTCATACTCATTGAAACACAGAGGGTGGTTGAACACATCTTTATTGTAATGAAGTCATTTATTGTAATGGAGAGCATTTACAGTCAACTGTAGCTTAGATTCCTGCGCTTTTGTCATTACTCGGCTTCCCTGCCTCTCCGTCGAGCCCGCTCTCTCTCTCTCTCTCTCTCTTTCTTAGCATGTCTCTCTATTTCTCCAGTGACCAGCTTTAGCCTGTGGACACAGTGACCTTCTCTCTCTCTCGAGCGTGGGATTCTTTCATAGGAATGGGATTTGCAGTAATTGCGACATTTTTAGAAACATGCAACATTTTTAGCGCAGCCTAATGTCCTCTGGCATGTAAAGCATGATTTATTAGCGAGAAATTAGCCAAGAAAGAAAAAAATGCAGTAACGACAAAATGCTTGATTTGATTGACAATATGAAGCTAGAACCAGTTATAATACATTTAAAAGATGGAGTGTAAGTTAATTTTGTTGTGGCATATATCACTTTATGAGTCAATCAACTTTATTTGAGAGACATGTTTCTTCTCAGCTTTGCAGTACTTAAAACACCTACGTACATCTCTAGAATGTTTAATGTTTATATAGAGCCTTATGTAGACTGAGTCCGCTGTCATCCTCTCTCTGTGTCTTGCAATGTAAATACCAATCAAAAATGCGTGTATATTTGTTGTACTATGAAGTTGTAATCCTTAAACTTTCAGTCCTGGTCTTCTTTGTCAGCAATACAAAGAAGAGAAATTGTTTACAGTGCAGCCAAATAAACTAATATTTTGATTTTTTTTTTAAATCAGGAAAAAAAAAAATGGCAAGCGCAGAGTCATTTTGGTGTAAAATTGTGATTTCGTGCCACTTCAAAAACTTTCTTCAGCAGTATTGGCGTATTCGGAGCTACAGTTTCTGGCAAGCATGCTTTATAAGGATACGGCCATACTTCATGTGGTTTTCAGGGTCGTTTTTATTTTAAGCTTTTATCTGTAGCCGAACAAAGACAACCAATCCATGACAGTTGGATGTAGCCTTGTGTTACTTAGATGGATCACAAACCTGGACAAGATGCTTTTTCATTATTATAATTGCTAAGAATAATTGATTATATCAGTATATATCATATCATTTAAAGAAATCAGTGAAACAAAATATTGGCAAGTGCATTCTGCTTTCATGCTACACATGATGTGACAGTGAGAGACAGTCGCAGTAAAAGGATTTGTTACCTGTTTGTTACCTTGCTGAAGAGTCGGAGGTGTGCAGCCTGTCACCTGCAAGTCTTTATCTAATAAGAAGGAGCAGCTCGCTTTGGCTGCTCCTTCCTATTCCATTACTCCTGCAATATTTAAAACGGATCCACTGTCAAAAAGTGCCGAAAACGGCTATCGTCTTTTTCTGTAGACGCGTTTTTGACAAACGATTGCTGTCAACACTAACTTCAGTGACAAATACATTATGTTTCCTGCGGCTGCAATAAAAGCCACCCTGTGTTTCGCGAATTGAATGCTTTTAATGTGATGCAGCACCAGTAGGAAATACAGCTCTGATAAGGCTGTGGGAGAGGAAACAGTCAGGCTGATATTATTCAGATGAAATTAACAGTGAGGCCGGATTACATATGTACATGCATTTCCTGTGAATTGTTCCTTGCATCAAATGTGGAAATGGCGGACCCTGCCTCTAGCAATAAAAACAACTTTGTAGAGAGGAAATTGCAGAATGTGAATACATTAAATTATTGATGAAAAAAACATAAGTAGTATCAAAAACATGGTTCAGCTTTATGACCATTGTAAGGATTAGAACTGAAATATAAATCTAAATAAAAATGCATTTCAGGTTCTCATTCACAACAAATCCCTGATGCTGAATCACATAAAGTCATTGATGCGCTAAAAACCACATTCACACACAGTAGCAGAGCAAACTCCATCCATCCATCCCTACTGTAATTAAATGGCCAGCAGCTGCCACCAGATTGCAACTTATTTCATTAACTAATGGTTATACTTATCATTATGTCTACAATAGCAGACATTTAAACATACATTTAATCATCTCCACTATAATGCCACCTCTAATACGGCGACACAGATAATACTGAGCACGTTATGCTTTGGCTCCAGTCATAGTATTCCCACTGGGGACTCTTACTTTTGGCCTGCCCAATATGAGATGACTTTCTGATTAGATAGATGAGATAGTCAATAGATTGACTACACTGCATAATTAGCCTGTAAGTACTATACTTCTGCCCTCACATTGCTCATGACACAGAGATAGCAGTGGAGGACAAATAGCAGCTGGCAAGAGGAAAAGAAATAAGTTCAATAAGTCATATCTAACTTAAACATACGCTCACATATGCTTGTGCGGATATAGCTCCATCTCTTTGGGGCTTAATCCTTTATTTAGCACCGGCTCAATTCGTAACACAGGCAGTGTCCATTATCAAATGTGAGCATAGGGGAGACCGAAAGAGTACTGTATGAGGGAGCGAGAACGGGAAAGAGAGTAATGTAATCCTTTGTGAAAGTGCCATCATATCACCCAACCCCACTCAATCTCCTCACCAGCTACAGAATAGATGAATGTCCTGGATGATTCTAATCTCATCATCCACATACACACATTATACACACATGTAGACACACGGGCACGAGCACACACAGAGAATGACTCGTCTACTCCATTCATATTTGATGTTTACAAAGAGATGGTGAACAGTAATAACACCAGTGGATGCTGCGGCGGGACCACGCTCGAATACGCGCTCGGAGACGTTTGTGTGTGTGAATGCGTCTCTTGGTACGTGAGTATTAGCAGGTGTGAATGTGTAGGAGTTATATTTGTAAAGTCTGACCAGAACATCCGTGATTAACTTTAATTCCTCAGCTTTTAATTGTGACCAGGTGTCGTCGCGCCTTAAGATTTCTTTTTGTTCGTGCGAGTGTCGAGTCCTGACGGGCCCCTGGTGTGATGTGACGTAGATAATGAGGGCACATCACATCACTGTGTGTGTGTGTGTGTCTGTGTGTGTGTATGTAGACACTAGACGTCTTCTAGTCCACTCCACTGTCTTCTTTACGCTGCTATCACTCCACACTGATTTAAGAATATGTCTGTAATTGAGGAGGGAGGTCTGATAAGGACTGAGGATAGTTTGGGGAGCCGTGCGTTTGATTCATACTGTGAAGTTATCTGGCTCTTTCAATTTTGAATTGTTCCTTTTGAAGCACGTTGCATTTGATGTTCACATTGAGGATTTACCTTTGCTTGATTAAAGGTTTATTCGCAGCCATTTTTCAGCTTGTTTAGCTTTGACGTGAGACACCATGTCGATTTGATCCATTTGTGTTTAAGACAACTAAATTGATCACGGACTGAATTTGAAACTTAAACATCTTCTATTACAATATTTACTGCTATAATCATTTTAATTTGATGCAAGATAGTTTGCATCAGCTGTATTTTTTTTAATCTAAAGTAAGACACAAAATGCTATTATTTATCGAGTTTTATAAAAATAGTATTTGGTTAAATTGGTATGGTTAAAAAGTGACTGATTAGTCAATCTGTCACAGCAGTTGGAATTATTATGTTGTTAACTGATTAAATTTGACTTGAGAGTCAGCTTTGTTGCAGCCAAATTAAGTGATTGATAAATAATTATTAGTCCTGCTGCTACCTGCAAAACAGGAGTTGAAAGCTTTTCTTTTTCTCAAGGAAGTTCGAATCTGTGAAAGTGAAGACATGACACCTCTAATATAAGCAAATGTTAGTTTTTTTTTGTGTAACAGCTGCTTGAAGTCACATGTCACAATTAAATGTTTTTTTAATTCATTTTGTCAAAATTGGTTTGCCAGTGCAAAAAAACCCCCAAAAAACTCACACACATGTTGACTGTAGTGTAAAATTCAGTCAAAATTCAATTTCATCATTGGTCATCTTTTGAGCAAAACTAAATCCTTATTATGATGTCAAACATGCTTGATTGTGTCAGAATGGATGAAATGAGAAAAAGACGGCATCGTGTTAGCTCCGACTGAGTCTTACTCCTCAAGTGCTGTGACAGCGGAGCACAACTCTGTGATTAGACTCCAAATTGGAAATTTGCCTAAAACTGAAATCACTTCAAATATTATCTGGTGTAAGGTCAGCACAGGGTGTGTGAAAAGGCTTAAGAGCAATTTTGGTATAAAAATTAGGCCTTTGCCTCTAACTTCTCAGACTATGTCTTAGAGCAAACACTCACACTCTGTGCTATTTTCATGGATTTAGTTTCATGGATTTTCATGGATTTAGTTTGTGAAGGCGCACCGACATAATCACTTAAACTGCCTTCATGTTTATTATGTCTGCCGGCATTTCATTTTCCTCAACATGGATTTTATAACGTAAAAAGGAGCTAAATCCAGTAAGAGTCTGAAGCAGAGTCATTTAATCTGGGGTACAGGATCATGGATGGTGGGATCCTATGGATTCACTGGACGAATGAGATCACGTCATCAAAGATCTCAAGGACATTATACTATACACATACATTATTCTACATATCTGAAGTCAGAGCAATCTTTTCCCACTGATCTCAATTTTCTCATCATCATCTCCTCGTGTGGTATTTTGTGAGTGCAGTTTGTCTGTGACTGCAATGAATAGTATTAAACGAAAATGCCGCAACAGAGAGCATCAATATTTGTATTAAAAAAAAAAATCACATCACATGACTGAAATCAGCACCACCTCTTTAAAAATAATTCTGTCTTAATTTACACCAATGTTATATGGTGTTACACAGCGTGCACACATCCTGATATGGTTCCTGCTGCACACCCAGGCGCTGTCAGTTAGACGGCGTCAAAAACCGTTAACATCAATCTGGCTCAGTGCTTGATTCCATGATCAGTGCTGACAAAATGTTTTATTTCCTGTCATGTACACATCTGTGATTCGAGTTTTGAGGGCAAAGCCTTGAAATCCAGTATAGAGATATATCTGTACATTCTCATCGTGGTGGACAACATTACATTTGTCTCCCGAGTTTTCATTATTGAATCTGCCTCTATACTGCTCTGACTTCAATATTTTTGCCACGATAGCCGCCTGTGCCGTCAGTTCATTTGAGTCATACGTACGAGGGGAAGGAGGAAAAATGAAATTAAACGAAGATGTGAGCACAGAGGTAATAAGGCGCTGTCAGTGTTCTTGTGGGCGTTGCTGCTGATGAGTTTAACTCTGGCTCATGACCTGCGTCGCCTCGCGTCACCTTTTCTCATCTGTAAATTCCATTTCAAATAGAAAAAAAAAAAAAAAAAAAACACGCGCTATAAAACATGAATACTAAACAATAACCGTAAAAAAGAAGAAAGAATCAGCGAAAAAATAATTTGACTGCGTTTAAGACGTGTTTTTGTTCCACAGCGAGGATTACGGTGGGGCTTTTAAACTGTTAGGTTCCCGCTGCTTTTTAATATCTTGTGTGATCTATTTGTGTCCTAAGCTGCTAATAGCTAGAGGGAATCAGGGGAACACAGCAGGGGTGGTGCTCGCATAATGGATTGGTTATTTTATGTTTTCCTCCCCCCAAAAAAGAGATAGGATTGGGAATTTGTCTTTCCCTTCTTTCTACATTCATCACTTTTGTCTCAGTTGTGTTTTACTAGAAAACAGAGGCTTGTTTGGAGGTGCAGCGCTGTAAAAACTCTGTTATTTAGAGGCATGAGCTGTGCTGGTGTTTCCAGGTTCGAGCCAAGATACGATATTAAGTATACGGTGAGGACTGAAATCCAGCGTAGGAATGAATTTCAGGACCCTACACTCACCACCGGCAAGAGGATATCACACCGGGTGAGCTGAACTTGAGGAACACTAGCCCAGTGGGCGAGAGTGATTTTTCTGAAGCAGCAAAACCGTATTCTCCATTTCACAGTCACAGCACTGGCGCAGCTGTGATAACAATGTGCCCTAAACCCGACTTATGTTCTTATTTATTCGGTGTGCCCCACAGTTGCCTGACGATTATTCTGAGAAAAAGTAATTGCTAACAACATTCGTGCACACACCCCTCCCCCCCCTCTCTGCTTCGTCTTCGGAGCAGCAAACCAGAGCTGCCGCTGATATGCATAATCACACGTTTAGAGACGGGTGAGAGAGAGCTATTTTCAAAACGTCTTCCTGACAACTCGGAACAATTTAAGAAGTTTTCGGGACAATCAGCCTGCTAATTCTGCTTTAATTAATGATCAAGTATGAGCCAAAACAAGTTAATGGCTGTTTGTTTTTGTTTTTTTGGAGTGGGGGCAAAATGGGTTTTCCTCATGACAAGAGAAGGAAAGAGTAAATGGCAGATAACATTTCCCCCCGCGCAATTATTACATTCTTGATCATCTATAGGGAGCAACCAATTCTCCATAACAAAATACTAACAGCTGTAATGTTGGCCGATGTTGCATAAATGTTTTAGAATCGCGGTGCTTGTTATGGGTTAGACCAAGCCTCGGTGGACCAATTTACCAGGCCTTATAATGGTATCTCAAAAGCTCCAGTCTACATGAAAATAAACATGTCTGTAAAAAGGAATATTAAATGCACTGTATTATTGCTTATTCCCAAAGAAACAAATTGATCTTTTTATGGCGTTCAATCTATAAAGCAAGGCGGAAGCTATTTTACGGCAGTTACCATAAACAAACTAGTGAGCCGAGTTTTATTACCTCACATTTCAGCATTGCAGATAGAATTTTTAAACTGATCCGGTTGGCTACACCTGGTCTGAATGTGAGTGGATGCAGGTAGAGCTCCGTCTGCGTGTGTGTGTTTGAGGGAGATTGTGTGTGTGTGATCCCTGCCGTAGCTGTGAAGTACGGCTGATTCCCTGATCCAGCAGGTTAAGGAGGGCTTTGGCTCTGTGCTGCTGACCCATCTGGACTGTTTGCTGGGTTTCAGCCTCATCCCCGGACTCCAGTTGGAGCACAGGAAGCTCATATCCACCGCCTCTACTCAATACAGACCTTTGGCATTATAGCTGTCACGAAATTTGAATGGTCATTGGCCCATTACACCTCTGAAGATTTTGTGTGACTCAGTGTGTGTGTGTGTGTAATCCTGTGGCAGATGTGCTTCTTGACTCAGTTGCATCAACACAAACACACACACACACAGATAGAAAGAATGCAGACGGATAATTCAAATAATTTCCCCATATTTTTCTATGCTGCTGTAACGCTGATCCTTTTCAATCTGTTGTTGGTTGCTTTAGCTGTTGTGCAAATATCGTAGCTCCTCTGTTTTTCTGCCCATCTTATCCTGGAGCTCAAGCTTGACGTGACCTCCTGAACACACACACACACACACACACACACACACACAGACACACTACGAGAGCCAAAGAGGATCAACACTCAGATCTACTCAGATTACCACCTTCTTTGTCGCTCTCTATCTCTCTCTCACTCTCTCTCTCTTTTTCATTCCTGTCCACCTAGAGATGAATGCTCACTCCATCCAGAAGTTACATTTGGACAAGGACAAATAATACAGCAGGCACACACACACACACAGGCAGTCACTGCTGCAGGGCTGGGTAGCATTTGAGGGGCAGGATAATGTCAGCTGACCAAGGCCTTGGTGGCTCCCAGTCATCCGTGGCTGCCAACTTCACTAACATCAGCTCCACTCCACAGTAATAGGACAAAGGCGGCCTGCTTTTTTTCTGCAGCTTTTAATAGGGCAGCTCGTCTGTGTGTGTATGTGTGAGTGAATCAAAGGGAGACAGAGACAGAAGAGGAGGAGCATAGTGAGCATCAATGGGACTTTGTGTCTTTTTTGTGACTTGAAGGGAAACACCAGCAGGTAGCAGGGCAGTGAGAGTATGAGGCCTCAGAGATAACAGCAGTCTGGTGCTGTCCTGGTTATAGGCCTGGGTGACACCATAATGTTGTTTGTTTAATAAGTCAATATCAATATTTGCCACATCAATTATAAACCCAATTCCAAAAAAGTTGGCTGTGTAATACGTAGAAAAACCAAACAGAATGCAACCATCTGCAAACGAACTGTGTTTACTGACAATGGTTTTACAAAGTGTTCCTGAGCACATGTTGTAACATCCTTTTATACAATCGTGTTTCACACACTTTCATACCCAATCATGATACTACCACCTGTTACCAATGAACCTGTTTACCTGTGGAATGATGGGTGTTTTCAATCAGTCCACAACTTTCACAGTCTTTTGTTGCTCCTGTCCCTACTTGTGTGAAACATGTTGCTGCCATCAAATTCAGAATAATCTTATATTTACAAAAAAAATCAATGAATTTGTACTGTTTTCAATTGAGCATATGTCAAAAAGGATTAGCAAATTATCACATCTGTCTTATTTATGTTTTAAACAGCATCTCAACTTTTTTGAAACAGGGTTGTATGTCACTCCGTCTGTTGAGCACAAGATTCCCCTAAAGGTGAACTGCACCGATTTTACACATCAAAGTCTGTTTACAGGTCTCGGGGAGGAATGTGAATAAAAGTTGTATAAAGACAAAGTCTGATAAATTGCCTCAAGTGATGTCACTTGAAACTACAAGTTTAAAAAAAGAATAAAATCTGGGGGTGTGGAGTTGGTAGGAAGTGAGCTCACCAGACCTGTAACTGACTCCTCATCTCCGCTTGAGGCTAGAAGCCCGAGGCCACGTTAGCCACTGCTAGGATAACACATCTCAGGCTGAGTTGCATTGTGGGAAATGTGGGCATCAGGTTTTGACGACAAAGTAGAATGCATGAAATAAAAAAAGGCGACATCTCTAGTTCTGCTGCAACAACTTTTAAATTGTTGAAATTGACCATGATTAGTCCAACAGTGTTATAGAAGTGCAATGCAAAAGTGGTACAGTACTCTTTTAAGCTTAAAATCCCCTAGTATAATATTCAGAAACTGACCAATAATTGTGCGAACTACAAAAAGAATATCTATTCAAATCAATGCGTTATACAAAAATAAACAAAAGCTTTAATCCTGTCAGTCTAATTTATTATTTTGTTCAAGTGTTTATAGTTTGGGAGCATATCTAGAGTCGGTTACGTGAAGCAGTTACAATCACTTATTTTCAGCAGAGCACTGAGTCTTTTGCCACTAAGCAGCAAAAGCATGTGTGTTATATTAGTAGGGATGGGTCTAATTAGTGGTTAGTGTGCAGTGCTTGCAATCAGTGTAAATTATGGTGATTCTTCATTTAGGTTGTGGCATTTTTTTGGCTAACAGTATATATGGTACGTTTCATGTCTGACTTTAGTCATTTTAGCTTATTCCTGTTTCAGACTGTGTCATCTTTTTACATTTAAGTTAGTTTTGGCTGTCAAGCTGTCGTTATCTGTGCAGACACGAAAAGCTTTTCCTCAAAGGAAGCGGCCGTGCCTTTTTTTGTCCATTCCTAAAAGTCTAGTCCATATACTACAGCTTCCTCCTGAGCTTGGGTTAGCAGTGAGTTGTAAAGCAATGTAATGTATCAACAGTACATTGAAGTATGTGTTCATGTTTTTTATTTACAGCTTGTTCATGTTCTTGATGTACCTTGTGTTCCTCTGTTCCTGTGTCTCAGGCGAAATGCCGCAAATATGTTCCTCTCTTCTTTTTCCCTTTTTCACCCTGCAGGTATTCCTGCTGTCACAGCAGACCTTTCTCCTTTAACATCATACCCCCGCCATCCCACACGCATATGCATATATAAATTTGCACTTATCTCAAAACAGCACGCTTTCACTGACCGAAAATACATTGCGATTTGTGCAACATCACAAACAGTTTTGCAGTATATCGGAATCTGACATGTTGGTTGAACTGTTTGTTGCATTTGAAAAAATATGTGTGATAGACACATGTACAGACGCGCACACGCTAAAAATCGCACTTGGCCATTGTTACTTAACTCCCAGTCATCCTCCCACACACGCAGCAGCAGCAGGGCAGCCAGCCTCTTGACACCGTTCCATTTAGCCCACACTCCTGCCGGAGGATTCAGCTAATAACTCACATAGCCTGAATACAGCCATAGCGTGAAACAATTACTTTCAAGAAGAAACAGAGGAATCAGGGGAAATGAGAGAAAGCGTAACCTTGAGAGAGGATAACATTTTTTTAACATCAGCCAAAAACCCCTGAGCTGAGGGGTGATGTAGCAAAAAAAAAAAAAAAACAGTTTGTTAATGAATCTCTCAACTGAACTGAAGTTGCATTACGGCACACACTCATCGCTATTCAAGGCCTTTCTCTCTCTCTCTCTCTCTCTATCTCTCTGCAGGCCAGAGAAACAGGCTGGAAAAGAAAACAGAAAAACACTCCCAGTGTGTCAGAAATCGAACTGCTCTCCCAATGGAACTAAATTACCTGAAGCAACTGGGGACATTTAAGAAACACACACAGCCCGTCTATATTTCCCATCAAAGGCATAATTTGCTTACAGTGGTCATACAACATAACAAAATAGTGGCTATTGATTGCATATTACTGGAAAATTAGCCCTTCAGCAATGAGTGGGGTCCCTGTGCGCAATGGATATTAGAGAGACAAAGCAGATATTTGGTGATCAATGACGAGGCGAAAGAGCAGAGATCGCATGCTATGTTGGTTGGGCGGGTTTCACGCTGTCCACTCTTCTTTCTTTCTTTCTCTTCTTCTGTGTATGCCCATTAGGTGGATTCTCGAAATTCTGCATAGATTTGACATGAAAAAGATTTTGTCTGTAAGGCCTGCAATGGACTATAAAGTCAGTCAGTGTATGATGGGATATAGATCCTGATCTACCTGTGTTTTTTCCGGAGTGGGTAGGCTTGAAGAAGGTTTCTGGCATGTGCATCATTGTGGAAGGAAACTGAGAAAATATTGTAAAGAAACCGACAGCAATTAAGTATTTATGGACTCATTTCTTTGCTGGTGTGTCTGGTTTGTATTCCTTTTAGATAACAGATGTGGACAGTGTGACCTCATATATTTCCAGTGCTGCAAGAAGCTTTGTGTTTAATTAGAAGAAGAAAAAAAAACATTTGAAATATTAATATCACACCCTCAGAAAAAAAAGAACCATTTTTTGCTAGAATCAGAATTTCATGTCAGTATAATAGTCTATAGAATATAATATATGGTCCATATTGCAGTAAAGCTCCAGCACAATGAGATGATGCATTTTGAACAAAGGCTGTAAAGATTTATTTCTCTTGACTGAAAATTGGCTTCCCTGCTCCAAGCGAAGGCTAATGTTATCAATACTGCTATTGGCGTTGCTCTCTGTGGCTTCACACATAATCCACTTGAATATAACCAACCGGGGCACGTTTTCTGGAGTACATCGAGAGGCTTCCTGAGAGATGTAGGAAATCGCTAACTGATGCAGAAGCGGATCGAGGACATTTGAGGGAACGTGGATACCTCAGAATTGCCGCATTAAATCACAAAATAACTTGTTGAATGCTGAACATCACAGGTTGATAAAAGCAGCTGAGGATGATATCAATTTCTTTTTCATTTTGCTCTTTTTAGCGATTCTGTTTGTTTCATTTACTTGCTCTGTTTACTGCTCCGGTGCCCTCGCTTAATGGTATCGCAGTATTGAACTCGGCTTACTCCGCTACCCCAATTAAGAGCATTGTTTTTGCCTCTATGACAGCACGGTAATAGAAAAACATATATGTGTGTGATTTGCAGTATAACAAAGAGTAAAGGGAGCTGTGTTTGCAGTTTTTGCTGCCAAGTTAGTCGGCTAATTCACAACCAAATTACATTACATTATTGTGATTATTAAGAGATGAGTGAGGAGGCAGGACAATTGCAAACAAACATGTAATGACCCACTTCAGTCAAACACCATGTCTATTAAAATACAGATGTATTATGATTTCTTTTCATAACGCTGGTGCAAACGTTCATTTTTGCTGTGTTGTTAGGAAATCATCATAGAGTACAATGGATGATTTCAACCTACTGTACTTTATGTTTAGTGTAATTATTATTAAAAAACAGTCAATCTGGGAGTAGCAGCAGATTGAAATACCGTATTATGAGCTGCAGTGGTAGGCTGTCTTCTTTGCTTACATTTGGATCACAGGTGGTCCTTTTAATATGTGTGAGTATATCAGTTTAAATGTCTTCTGATTCTGAAGTGTGGGAGGCATTCGCAAATATTTGTTGCCTCAAATTGACGAGAGGCACATTCACAGAGAGATACACAGGTAAAAGTGGAATAAAATCAGTGGAATAAAACTTGAAGCCCCTGAAAACTTGCACTTTTCTCGTCGTGTTAAATATAAATGACTTAATAAGCAACAATCACGACTGAAGTTGATAAAAAAAAAAAAAAACATAGTTGGCTGCTGTCTATTAATTATAACAGCTAATCTCAGCTATTCTGCTTCAGCTTTGATTGACATTGGCAATCAACCCCACAACTGGTATCTGATTTTAATTCAAATGTTGCTGTTTTGTGATTGGAACTAAGTGGCGTCTCATTTTTCCAATTCAGCCCCGGTCCACTTCAAACCAGTGAGAAGAGCTCACACAAAAACAAATGCAGAGAATGCTCAATTAAAATAACCAAAATTTGTTCAAACTGGCAGAAGATGTTGTGTTCATGTAAGACCACGTTACTGACAGTCAGAAGCTAGTTCATGTTTAGGTTTTCAGGCCCTTTAACGTGGTGGAAATGGGACAAGTCCAGGTCCGATCTCAGGTGTCTGACTTACGAAAGATGTTATGTGAAGGGTTGTTTCATTTCAGATTTTAATAAGGCGGCGGATAGAACTAAAGATTTTCTAGGTAGGTTGACATTTTCACTCAGTGACTCAGACATACAAGGGCATTGACTCATAGGTAAAATCAGAGCTACTTCTCAGCTGTGTGGATGTACTATGATATGTGTAAAGATAAATGCATCCGTGTGTGTGTGTGTGTGTGTGTGTGTGTGCATGTATATGTATGCATGTGTCTCGGGGGCGAGGCTCTCCTGCGGTTGACTGTGGTTGAGTGGAGAGAGCTCATTTGAGAGGACGCGATTTGAGGAGCGATCAGGGAATTCCTCCAACATCATGCTCCTATAAATCATCTCTTTAATCAGCCTGAAACTCCCTCTCTGCGCACAGCTGACAAACACACATACACAGACACACAACGTTAGAATGCAAAAAATAATAATAATTTTTTAAAAAAAAGGGGGGGGCACTGCAGGCTGACAGAGCGTGACGGCGTCACATCACGAGATAAACGATGAGCGAACCAAAGATAAAGGTGGAGTGACTGAGCGAAGGGAGCGTAAGGGAGAGAAGTAGAGGAGACGTAGTTCACCCAGGTTGGCAGAGTCAGTGCTGAGCCGAGCAGTGCCAGGCTGGTAATTGGATCGGAGTGTCTTTGGGGAGGAGGATAGACACTTGGGAAGTGGGGGGGGACTAGATTGCTGAAATCCCTGTCTCCTGAGCCTATCAGCTAAGAGGAGCTATCTATGGACCATATTACACACTTATTTAGTTGATAGAATTCCACATAGAGCCTAAACAAGACCCAAACCTAATCATCATCCAAGCACTAACCTAGATCCTCTTGCAGCAAAAGAGAGCTTTTTCTATTTAAATATATAAGGCCTTTGCTGTAAGGCATTTTAATCTGATATACATAGAAATGAAATGTCTGTACGCTATAGCGGAATCTATATTAATAACATCACTCTCGCTGATGTTCAGCCTGAACGAGAGAGAGAGGGGAGGGAGATAGAAAGAGATAGAGTTGTCCGATAGTTGTATTACAGTAATACCTTGGTTTAATGGATGTCTGGTTTGGAATAAGGCTGTACTCAGTCCAATTGAGATTGTGTTGCGTTGGAGGGATGAGGTGCGCCCCCTCATAAATCCTCTCCGAGATGAGATTGGGGTTCAGAACGAGGGAATGAGCGGACAGTAAGAAAGACTGAATGATGCACACAAATCCAGCTGAGGATTTTGCTGTTGTGACGGGGTGTGTGTGTGTGTGTGTGTGTGTGTGTGCGTGCGCGCGCACGGAGATGGCGAATCCCACATATGGGCTCTGTTAATCCTCCAGTCAGGCCTGGTGTTGTCTATGTGACACACACACTTACCCACACATACACAGAGGAAGAGCTAATGTTTCTCAGACGCAGCTCTTTGGAGGACGATGTTATTTGTTCTCTCTCGCTTGTCCCTCTAGCTCTATTACTCACACTCCTTTTTTTCCCTTTTTTTTTGCAAACACACACACACACGTTGTGCAGTACAATGACACTCCCTGGCCCTATTTTCTGGATGTAGATGGACGGAAAGAATGCAAGAGAGGGAGAGAGGATGAGAGGAGTGAAGCCAGAGGGAGAAGGAAGGAAACAGCTGGAGGTGGAAAAGGTCAGCCAGCCAGTGGTTCTGCTATAAATTATAAAGCTGCTGTTGGATGCCGAGAATCAGCTCGTAGCGGAATAAGAAGCAAGGGGGGCAAAGGGTTGGGAAAGGAGGCAGAATTAGGAGGGAAGAGAAGGTGGTGAGGATAGGAGACGAGGCCGAGTGGAGGCAAGAGAGCAAAGAGGGGATGACAGGGAAGAGGGCAGAGCAGAAAAGAGAATCTCAGAAATGCTGCAGGAGGCGAAGGCAGTCATCTCGAGCGGAGGCCCATGATTTTATTGGGCTCTTCTGCGGGCCTGCGGGAGAGGGGAAGGGTCAGGTTGCCCATGTGTAAACAGCAGATGTGAAAAGCCGCCTGCACACGCCACCACCCCGGGCTCCAGCGAGCTGCACAGTCAAGGACTCGTCGTGTGTTGCCGCTCCTGAAACCCTCGCCCATCTGCTGTTGCTTTAGCCCCATAAGCCAAAGTCCTGTAAAGACATTGACAGTGACAGCTACCTCGAGCCTTTAGGATTCAGGTGCGATTAAAACAAGTGTTGCTTCCATTAGGTTTTACACACTAGTCAGCAGTACGGCGAGCAGGCCCAGGCACGCTCCCGCTCATTAGCAGTGTGGACTCTGCACTGGCAGGGTCTTAATTGTTTTTCTCTTTAACTGAGCAACTTCATCAATAATCATTAAAAGGTGCTCAAGCAGGTGGGGCACTTCTTAACTTCGTCACAAGAGGCACAGAAGTCACACACACACAGTTGAGACAAGCCACGCACGAGTCATACAAGGCTCGTTCTTGAATATTATTTTAATTCCCTGTGAAATTAGACTCATGTTGCTTATTTCATTAGGCGCTTTGAGAGCGGTTTAGAGACTTTTGATAGAAATCCTGGTTCGAAATGACACACAATCAGTGTTAAATATGACTGGATGTAGCTCATTACTCGGCAGCTGAAAGAGAATGAATCAAAGAGAGGAGGCTTAAAAAAAAGCACATTAAATAAATCAAGATTTTTTGGGGGGGGGGGCAAACAGAGGATGAAATGTCTTCACATTATTTTGCCACATAATTGCCCACATGTTCAGTCATCATGGTGGGCTTAAAAGATGAGTTGGTTTTGTCAGCTGTCTCGCCTGTGTGGTGCAGATATCTGTGTGTGTGTGTGTGTGTGTGTGTGTGTGTGTAGCGCATTCTCTTGCTTACTGTCGGTGACATTTCAGCTGTACATTTGGGAGCATGCTGAGTTCTGTAAAGGTTGTCATAGCAAAGTCTCCGGCAATGTCTCTCTCCCCTCATCCCTCAGTCTCCGTCTGTCTCGCTCTCTTTTTTCCCCTCTCTTCCTCTCGTTATCGGTCTCTCTGTCTCGCTCTGTCAATCATTTCGTTTGGATCTCTTTCGCCTTCATTTCTCGGGGTGGTTTTTCCTCTGTCTCCGTCGCTCCGTCTCTGCCCGTCCGTCTCGCTCTCATAACATGTCATTATTAAATACACCCACACTGCTCTTCTCAGCAATCTATAATGCACACACTCATTACATGTGACCTCTCACGGTAAACATGCTGCCTTTACGGTCCTCATGCTCACTTTTACATTTTGCTTGCATCATTTATTCCCATGTATTTGTGACAGGAAACTTTTCCCCCCTCTGTGTCTGTCTGCTGGTCCTTCTTATGTCGTACTCTCTCTACCCCCAGCCAGCCTTCTGTCTCCCTCTGTTAGGGGTGATCTAACTCCGTGTCGCCACCCTCCCCGTTCTGTCATCTGTTGCTGATGGTTGTGGCGTATTAGAGGAAGCGGGCCCGGGGGCAGCCTATTTGTATGGGCCGCGCGCTCTCGGAGCCTTCAGAGCTGACAGAAAAGCTTTACGGCAAAACACATTGTGTGTTCGGTTCCACGCTTACACACAAATCACTCTTGTTCATTTACTTTTCCTGTCCTGGGGAGATGTCGCTGCGCTGGGGGAAGGTTTGCTCGCCTTCCCCTGGCAAAGCCTGAGTTCCCTGTGTCTGTATGTATGTCTGTGTGTGCGTGTGTGTTTGTGTACTAAAGCCATCAAGTGAGCATGTTAAGAATAGCTGTGGGGAATGAACGCTTTTGGTCCCTGTAGGCATGCGTGAGTTGCAAACAGAGAGGAGAGCAGAGCTGATTCAGTTAGAAAGCTGAGAGAGGACTTCAATGGTAAACATAGAAAGTCTAACCACAGAGCCATATGGTAGCGAACAGAAAGCGAACACGACAAAACAAGATATTGCTGCTGCTCTATTAGTGTGTGGTGTTAATTTGAACTACACGAAAGAGAGCGCTTTAATAAAAAAGCAGCAGGGGTGAAATAACCTGGGATTCGAGGTTGATAATTCAGTGACATGTTTAATTATTAGGTCCCTGATGAATTTTACATAATTATTCATGGAGGGTTTTTTTTTTTTTTTTTTGCAATCTCATGTCATTGTGTCATATTTTCATGAAAAATCACCTTTCCACAGTCTGGTCTGGTTTTCTGTTGTTGTGAAAAAGACAAAGAAGTTGGCATTTTCACCCGTCGCCAACATCCCACCCCCTCCAACTCCCTCCAATCATGCTTTCCCCGCCTCCATGGCATTTGTGCTATGGTGTGTGAGTGACAGTGGATAGATGTGGATCTACAGTAGTAATTAAATCAAGGTCTGCTGCTGTTAAACACGGGGCGTCCAGGGGTGACGATGCTTATTGACAAAAATCTACGCAAATGTCAACTGCCCCTTTCCATTCTAATTTTATTTAATTTACCAGTGTTGTCAAGCTAAATAGCTCATTTGGGGGCATAAAGGGAAACACAGGCATTTTGGCTGAGAGATAAAGACAGAAGTAAGCACACCTTGGTTCTTCCAGAGAGATCTGAAGCCTCTTTTTTTTCCTGTCTCTCCTTTTCCTTTTTCTTTTCTTTTTTTTTTTCAAGAAAGGTAAAGAGAGAAAACAGCCACAGGAGGAATTCTAGGCCTGGAGAAAGACCAAACAACAAAATGTTCAGAGATGTTCCTTTCTTTCTGATTACAAATTTGCCGTACATTACAAAGAGGTGTAGGCAGAGATTAAGAACCAGCAACGTCATCAGCAACCACAGGTGCAGTGCTGTTGGAGCACACCTGAACGACACCACTTTTTTTTTTTTTTTTTAAGTGAGGAAATTCACATACATTTTTTCCAGTCATCACTAAAATGTATGTCATGCAAGAGAGACAATAAAAACAAATGGAATGGTGGAATAGTCAAAGTTGTCATACTGACATTAAAAGTGTGTCACAGTGTCTAATCGTGCATTGGGTAACAAGGAAATGTTCCACCTTAAAAGTTGTCAGTGGCTGCCAATAGCCTTTGAGCAGCACAGTGAATTAAGCAGTTACAGCTAACTAACGTTAACTAGTGAGGATAAAAAAAAAAACATCTGCTCACTCATTTGTCTACATTTGCAGCCTGTTAAACTTAGCCAGCTTTTGCCGCTAGGAAATGAAATCTTGCTTGGATCCACTTTTATAGCCTATTAGATGAGCTTGACCCCTGCCTGCGGCTTCATTTGCTCGGCACAAATAAGAAAATGAAATCATTCAAAACGCAAAGTACTTGTGTTCATTCGCCTATACTTCTTAATGCCACACTAATTACGACCCACTACATCTATCCAAAGTATTGCCTAATACTGCTTAGTTAGATGTATGGCTGCTTGCAACGTAATATTCTCAATATGATGAAACTATTCATGAAGTCATTCTAACATTTATTGGTGTAGTCAGTTATATTTGACTAATGTGTGTAAAGCTACCATTATGGGGTTTTTAATCCTTCAAAACAAACATTTTAACTGTGCATGTACATGTTGGCATAGGTTCACTCCAGTACTTAAACAAATAGCCAGCAACACATGACAAAAGGGGACGTAGCAACAAAATTCTGCCTACTGATCAAAGTTGAGTGCTGAGGCAACACTTTCGCTGCTCCAGAAGTTGCCCTGTGAGGATTGTAAAGAGTTCACTGGGAGTTGTGTTTGCTTAATATCCCCTGAAACACACGTGAACATTTAGGACACAGGCATGTTGGCGCGTACGCTCGCAGGCGCTCAAGCATGCACACACAGCACATTTACATACACACACACGCACACACAGGTACCACATACACATTTACATATGTATACTGTATATTTAAAAAAAAAAAAAAAAGAAAGAAATAGCGCTCAGCAACACGAGGTAAAATTAACATTTAATTTGCTATGAAATCAGCTTTTAACACCATTCAGCGTGATCAGTGCATCAGTGGCAGCAGGGTTAAAACTGTGTTTTTATGCTCCTAACTCTCTGAGCCATCGTGATTAAATGAGCAGAGTAAAGCACAGAGGGGAAGAGGAGCTGGAGAGAAGAAAATAGAGAAAAGAGCACTTATTGGTGTGATCCTTATGAGTTGGTCTTAATTAGCATAATGAGGAAAAGAAAGGATTAGAGGAGAACAGAGTACATACTGCCAGTTACCATGGAAATGAAAAATGAATTGAAGAGATAGCAGTCAAAGTTGGGCCATCATTCAGCCATATCTTAGCTGTGGGTAAGAGGAGCGAGGAAAGGGCAAAGAAGTTTTAAAAAAACCCAAATGTTTACAGCTGCTTTTAAGCTCACCAAACTGAGTAACCACCTGCACAGGGTTAATTTTTCAAGGCAACTCACATAAGTGCAAGCATGAATAGTACACTTATTGCTCTAATGCTGGCTGCAAGGGCAATTTATTGTCATCTCATCTCAAGGGGGAGGTTATTGATGTCAAAAATACATCTAAAAAAATGATCTGATAATAAGTCTGTGCCTCAATTGAAGTTCTGCTACCAGCTATGGGCAGCAGGTTCAGTCTGTCAAATATCATTGTGATAGAGATTACTTAATCCTAAGAAACTGGAACTGCACACTCACGCTTTGTTTTTTTTTTTTTTTTTCAGTTATATCACCTAATTCAGTAATTAGCAGCCAAGGATGCGCTCCAATTACGCCAATAGAACAAATTTGAACTTGAAAGTTCTAAAAAAGCGCGGCCACATTTTCAAACGACGTTCAGACAAACCGTGTTGCTCACTACATGGCCGCTTTGAAGCCTCACCTATTATCTGTCTCCCTTTGCTGCAGCGAGGGGACCTCGGAGAACATGTGCAGGGAGAATAAAATGCGCCACGCTGCCAACGATCTGTAACGATGCATGCTGGCCAGTCCCGGTAAAGACTTTGCACTGAAAACAGAAGGTAAAAGACTACAAAAAATACACCCACTTACATCACACAGGAGTCAAAGAACAGGGGGGTGGGGAATGGGGGTTGAATGAAAATGAGCTGTTTGTCACAAAGAACTGTTGCATTACAAAAGAGCCTGTCCTTGGAAGAAAGAGACAAAGTCGTATGGCAGGTTCTCTTTCCAAGTGCCTGCATGTTGCCAGAACTATTGAAGAGCGGGGATGAATGAGAGGCACAATGAGTAAAAGTTATCTCATCTCCTTTCTCTCGCAGTTTGTAAACTCTCAGTAAACCGGCAGTTCGGCACAGACGCCACTATAAATGATGTTTTTTTCTCTTCTGTCTGCCCTTGTTGCTTTATCTCGTGCTGCCTCGCTGCTACTGTTTATCATCTCCGTGACCGAAGAGTGAGAGAGTTATGGAGAGAGGGGCGGTTTATGAAAAAAGGGTGAGACACGGGGGAGAAGAAGTATGGGTTTATTGGGACAGAGCATGTGCTCCCATTGACTGATTAATGAGATTGTTGGCTTGATGTGAGCAGCCGTGTGTGTGGCTGCATATGCACATCCACACCAGGATGTACTTGGACGAGTTTGTTCGTGAGCTGCAACTTGTTTTCAGGCCCCAACCGTGAACCTTCGGCGACTTCTTATGTTTTGAACTCGCAGCCACACAAGCGCGCAGACACGCACCCACTGTTGCGGCCACTCATTTGCATGACAAAGGCTTGGTTAATTATTTAAGGAGCCTTATTTGATCAATACAGGAGAGCTGTATCCGACTGCAGGGACAATCTGAGCCACTGGATTCTATAGGCCTTCATTATTCATGAGAACCACAGAAGAGGGACCAGGCAAGAGGGAGGAAGGGAGAAAAGAGAGGGAGCAAGAGATAGGGAGCAACAACAAAGGCAGCAGGGTCTTGTTTCATGTGTATTAAAAGTTTTCCTTTTTCGGTGCTGATGAATATTTTACAGGGTTTGAAACTTAGATGGGACCTCTCTATCTGTAGAGGTGAGAGCGGAGGGGAAGGGTTAGGTGGCGACACCGCTCCTGTGGCAACTGTGGTTTGTGTTGGGGTGAGGGGGTCACAGGCCTGAAAGCCCAACCACACACACTGTGTCTGTGAAGTCTTATTTTAAAATGAGATAGACTCCATTTGAACGCTCTTCTTTGATTATTATGTCTGTCGTGGCCTCAAAGTCACTTTAAATGCACTTTCAATGTGGCACGTGCCATATTTAAAACATGCGTCAAGTGTTATCCTTCTCATTAGCATGCATGGGCAAACCTGTGAGCATGCATTCATGCAGAGTTTGTGGGTGTGTGGTGCATGTTTGAATGTGTGTGCGGTATGGATTAGTCACAGGTACATGTCTGCACTCCAGCACAGCCAGGGGGCGCTTATCTAAAAATAACCTTAATCCCACAGGAGTGTGTGTTCTGTCTTCCATCCCCTCTCCCCTCTGGCCACGCCTGGAGGGGTTGGAGGTGGAGGGCTGTTGGGTGTCTGTGAACGGTTCAAGAAATTCTTTCACCTGAATGTAAACACACACATAAGTAAGCAGGACCACTTCAGGCCCGCTATGTATAGATATGGTTGTCGCTGGTTGAAGATGCACACAGGTATGTATAGAAAAAGAGACACATCCAGACTGTACAAAATACTGAGGTAAACATCATCCCACTACAAAAACACATAATTGTTCCCCGGTTGAAAATCCATCCACTTTTATTGACTTCTTCTCCACTGCAACACGCAGCTCATTTGGATCTTGCTTCATCAGGGAATTTTTTATGCGGCCCTGATGCGGCTCAGCCTTTTGAAGAGTAGGCGAGTTATGTCTCTGTGTAGTGTAAAGAAAGCAGAAAGAGAACAGTAAAGCCAGGGCCCCACAAGCAACTTGGGCTGGAAACTACTAAAGATTTAACTGAAACTAAAAGTAGCACAAGTTTTAGTTTGTGTTTTTTTTTTTTTTTTAAATCCCATATACCTTTTTTTTTTTTTATCCGTTTTTGTTGGAGGCAGCAAACTTCATTTCACTGAGACAGCTTTTTTGCAGTTATTAGAGAAGAAATGCATAAACACACTGATGGAAAACTTTTTAGCAGAGGTCAGTGCCAGGCAAGGGTCCTACTAGGGGTCATTTTCGGACTGGAGCACCAGATGGTGGTCGTCAGGTGAGATGCATTGTGGGACTGTGGAGGGTGCTCAGAGCGTACCTGTGAGACTTTAAAAAGGGGGTTATTTTTGGAGAGACGCATCTTTTGCTCACCTTTATGACTTGTGCATCTGCGGGGAATGTTACCCATGTGCACGTCAGATCTGTGTGTGTGTGTGGGTGTGTGCTTACATGCACGTTTGACCAAACACTCATAATTGGGCCCAGCAGCTCTTTAGACTTTGGCTCGGTGCTGTCGTCATGCCAACCGACCACTTTCCTTTTGTGCCATTCCCATTTTGTGTAGAGATGGCAACTGCATGGAGATGCCTCACACAACACAGTAAAATGCACCAATCATTAGTCCGCAGGCTGCATCCTTACCTCGTGTCCCTTTTTTGGGGGCTGATTCTTTTGTATCCTGTGGTAAACGCTGGTTCTTTGTCACAGTAGCTTGGCACCCGTCTAGTGTAGCTTACTGAGTCCTGGTAAATGTGTCACATGCTGGATCTTACACGCGTGTGTGTGTGCGGAGCCTTTTTTTTTTGAACGCGTGCACAAGTGTGTTAGTGTGCCAGTCTCATTAAGGGATTAATCCCGTTCCTGGACACCTCTCCGAGCGTCTGATCGGACCGAGACAAGCTGATCCCTCCAATCACAACACCTGCTGTGGTGTCATCTGGAGAGCGGGAATCGCCACAGATCAGTGCCGGAAAAAATAAAGACAGCAAGAGGAAGAAGATGTTGGGGAAGGGAAAAGATGGAAGTAGGAGAGACTCGGGGTTGGCTCATGAATTATATATAAAAACTATTAGACATAAAGAGAATGACAGAGGAAAGGCTGGGATGAGTAGAACTTCTTCAGTCACACTTGGCGCGTCAAAGAGGTTTTTTCTCTGTCTCTTGAAACCGACTGTTAGGCAGCCGGTCTCTCAGTCAGACCCTCTCTGTTCTTAAATAACTTCTCCCTCATCTCCGTCTGCTTCCCACCGTCTCTCTCCCTCCAACTGTACTTCTGACAATTAAAACACAGACCACCAAAGGATTATAGAATTTGATCAAAGTATCGTATTTAAATGAGTTCACGAGTGAGATGTATGTGTCGGTTGTTGACGTCTGTGCAGCACCGGATCACCTAATTGGATTCAACTGCCTTTTTTTTTTTATCACATCAGCCTGTTACACTAAATGGGAGATTAAGAAGTGGTATACTGTTCGTACAAATGTGTGGGATAATTTTCAACATAGATCACAATAAATTAAAATTTCACCCAGAATATTTCAATATAATGATACAAATGAGCCTTTGATGATTCAGCGCCTATGTATTCTTTTCATAACCAAGAATCTTTTTCGCAGATGAAATTAATGCATCTGTGCTGTCTGATGCAATCCACAATCTCCAATTACTTGGAGCTATTACACTAAAATCCATCCAATGAACAGATTTTCAGTGGGCTAAGGCGGCCGAGCTGCCGCCCAATCAGAATCTGGGCTTGACTTGAGGCCGAGCAGGTTACTCCAGCTGAAGTGTGGCGTTTGGACGTGCGACTCAGTCAGTCCCATTAATGGATTAACAGGCAGCGTGTTAAACGTTGCCCCAGTGGCACGGTCGCTCTCGTGCTCTCGTAATTGCTAACTATGAAGTTCACGTCAAAACTAATAGCCGGTCTGATGCCGTTACCTTGCACTTCTGTTTCCACTGGCAACCGATGGAGTCCCGCTCTGTGCGGAGCGGAGGTCTGTCGCTGTGTTTGAATGTGAGCGAAAAGAAGAGATAGACACCGACTCAGCAAAAGAGCTAGAATAAAAGAGAATTATAAAGAGGGAATCAAAAGAGATATACTGGATTCTGATCATTCAGGGAGAAGAAAAGGACACATGCTGGGTCTTGACAGATGTAAATGTCAGCTGGATAGTTTGGTTTGAATGGTTTTCAATGGAGAATGCCTTTGCCCGTGCGTCCCCTTTTTTTTCTTACAATGTGTGTGTGCCTAACAGAGGCTGCGGGGGCTGAGACACACGGCAGCAGACATGAGCAGCCCCGAGGAAAGCCTCGTCCTTCGCTGGCCAATTTTTTTTTTTCACACTCCACCATATGTGTAGGCCTCCGCTATGCATTTCACCTGAACTCGCTTGCTCATTCCTGTGAGCGCACAGTTCTTTCAGAAGGTGAAGTAAAGGAGAGGAGGGCTCTTGATGCAACTTCGTCACTGAGCTCGCTGCTTCTGTCTCCTGCCTTGTCTGCTCAAAGAGCTCTGGCACCCCGCTGGGAAAGATGAGAGGCTTGATTACAGTCAAATTAGCAAATGAGCAGGTTAATTACAGAACCAAATTCCTGTATAAGAACTGTCATTTCTCTGAGAGATGCTCCAGCTCCTGCTCAAAGAGCCTCAAGAAAGGAGGGAGGAAGGAGGGTGGAGGAGGAGAAAAGGCAGAGGACAAATTCTCCTTTTTCTTTTTCAAGAAAACTCCCTGGTTTCTGCCCCTCGTAGCTCAGAAGCACGCCGTTTGAGGTTAAGAGGAAATGGTTGCATCAATGAGCTATTATATTTTTTTTTTTTCAGAGGACACTTTTCCCCTTGCATTTTCTCTCTCTCTCCCTCTTCCCTCCCCTCACTCAGGAGACTGCATCAAACCCCCTCACTCCAGCTTTCGACCCACTCTCCCGCTCACCGGCTTTCATCCTTTCACCTCACAGGAGCCTCTGGGATTCTTCAGATTTTTTTTTATTTGCAACAACGGCGTAGAAAAAGGAATTTCTGAGATGTCGTCTAAAGTTTGCAAGGACGCACCGTTTCTGGAGAAAAGGCAAAAGTAATTAGGGAAAAAAATGGCAGATTTTTTTTTTTTTTTGGCTGACCTTGGTTAGCGCGGGCCGCTGTTGTTCAGTTTGTTCATTCCACAAGCCAGCGAAAAGTGTTTAGGAGCTACGTGATGCACCTCACTGAACACTATGCTTTGCTTTGGCCGATGGTTTGTGTGTAGGTTTTGGACTGCAGAGATAGTGTGTGTGTGTGTGCGTGTGTGTGTGTGTGTGTGTGTGTGTGTGTGTGTGTGTGAAGAGAGATGGATGGATTTTGTGGGCAGATGTGTATGAAGTCTGGAGCAAATGGAGTGAGAAGCTGAGCAGCTGGCAGAGGACAAGGAGTAGGCTAGAGAAGAAGATGGTAGAGTCGCACAGACACACACACATGCACGCACACATCCACACACACACACACACATCCACACACAAGCAATGATGATTCAGGCTAGTGGCGCACGCATGCTATGACATGACTCACACCAGTTCACTTACCAGACGCCGTCGTTTGTGTGTCATCTCCGACACAACCTACTGCAACACGGCTAGCTTAATTTCTCCTGCGTTGTCACCGTCTGTCATCAGTTCAGTGAATTAGAGTTTCACTCCAGCAAGTGTTTCCAGGGAATGTGTCTCAGATGTAGTCATGCCTCTTAATGGAAGTGAAGATGTGAAAGTTGGCAGTTGGCTCTTTGTGGATTTTATGGGTGCTGTTGTAGCCAGAGGGATACGCACGGTTGTGTCGGAGTTCTGTGTAGATACACTCAGCCCTCTCCAAGCTGCGGGGGGGGGGGCTGTTTAGAGCAGTGAGAGGGCATCTATATTTCATCTGCCATTCATATTTGAGAGGGGCAGAAGATGGGAGATGCGGCATGGTGGTGGGAGGAGCTGAACGTGCTGTCTTTGTATGTTTCATTGGACAGCGTTCTTCGCAGAGGTATATCAGCGCAGGTTATCCCTTTTAAATTGCAGCCTCAGCAACCCCACCACCCCCCCTCCCGTTGCTCTTTCTTTCTCCATTTCCCCTCCATCCATAGTCCTCTCCGTTTTCCTCCCCCCTGTTAGACAACTCTATTGGATTTTTAGTCCTTTCCAAATGAATTGAGCTGCGGCGCTCATGTCGAAACGAGCCCAGTCGATTGCCAAAATGTAACTATGCATAGTTATCGGGACTGCAGCGCAAGCCATTTGCGGGAAGCCTAAACATTATAAACAAATAAAGCAGCCGTATTGCCTCCAGGCCCTTGGTTAGGAATGCACTGCAGTGTCTGGTGAATGGGCAGCCAGCGTGAAATCCAATATAGGCCTGTGTGTGGAGGAGGAGGGAGAACACTCCACTCCAATCTTCATCAATATAGCACTATACAAGACTGGTGCGGCTGCTGCCACCAAAATACGACCGCTATTATTTTGACCACTCCACGCCACATCGGATACTACTGCCGCTACTACTACTACTGCTGCTGCTGTTTCTTTCACTACACAGAGAAAAAAAGCACGGTTCTGCAAAGGCTTCTTTGGTTACACAAGGTCCCAATGGAGCTGTAATCAATCTCTCCTGCTAATCAGAGCATGCAACTCCAACATGTCTTCAGATCTCAGGTGGATCTTAAAAAATGTCCTGATGTTGTTGATTTCAAACATTTCATCCACTCCTACAGGGTTATATTTTATTGCACCGTTTTGGCCTTGCTTTAGTGGCAGCCTACAGAACATTTTTCATAAACAGGGCTTTTTAAAGTGCCAGTGTAGGCGTAGGACAAAAAAAAAGGCAACTTTTCTCACTGCTGCCTTTACATATTATAATGTCTGCTGCAATCACAATGGCCACCACAAAATCAGTGATTGCTGGTGCAGTTTCACTGGCAGCAGAAGCTGTTATTAACGGCTCAAAATTATGATGTTGGACATTGCAGTCTAGCCATTGTGGAAAAAAAAAAAAAATCACCTCCCAGCGTGAACACTATAGATGGGGTTTCACATGGCACAGAGCAGGCTGTGTTCTCCTCTATCTCACTCACCAACTCTGGTCTAGACTATGTTTATCTCTTATCACTGAGTCCTAATGGTTTAGTGTGGTGCAGGAGCTGCGAGGGATAAATCACCAGGGGTCTGGGTGCTGCAAGACATGCACACCTCGAGGACTCTTTTCTCCTCTCTCGTTTGCTGAAAACCCCTCTGGTTGCCATGGAAACCCCTTTATCGCCGGCAGTTATTGTGACATTGACCCAGAGCAAGGGTCAGGGCCAAGTGCGATGGCCTCACACCACGGGTGGCTCTCAATGACCCGCATGGTGGGCTTTTGTTTCTGGAGGATATGTGCTCTATGAGATTACACGCCGAAACAAGAACGTGCACACACATATCTGCAGCCTGTGTGATGTGTTTGTGTACTTGCCTCGAGCACTCTGGTGTATCTGTCTGTGCGTGTGAGCTCATGTAGTTGTGTGTAGGCCTGGGTATCATTCAAAAATTTTTGGTCCCAGTACTTGTTCTGATACCTTGACTTCAGTGCTGCTTCCTGAGTGCTACCTTTTTTGGTACCAATTTTATAAAAATCCATTTTAACAAAAACAAAATTATACATTACAGTACAATTACTCACTTCAAAGAAGGACAGCTGTGAGCACATAGAGAAACTGTTTCTGCTGGGCACACTTAACTAAACCTGGATTACTGGACTAAAATGAAGTAACTGATGGAATATCTGTACATTATTGGACTGAATAAAAATCTAAACAACTGTCAAAAGGGGCATTATTAACAAACAGTATGGCAGCATTATAGCATCTCGTCCTTCTTATCCAAAGGAAAACCTTCTCTGTGCTAAAGAGTAAGACTAGCCTGGGTCGGCACGTAGTGTTTTTCCTGTATGCCTCGACAGAGTGTAACATGACACAGTCAATCGTCAGCATCAGTAGATCCTGGTTCAAGCATACTGCATGCTTATCGGCTCAATATTGATGGGATTTAATTAATTTTGGTATGAAATGAAACACAATTTTCAATATTTGTTGTTGACATAATTCAGTATAAAATCAGTCGGTGCCATAAAGGTATCGAAGTTCGGTGTTCAGCCGTGGTTGTGTGCATGTTGAAGTGCACACACAGAACGAGATCAGGTACAAGGTCAAACGGTAACACATGCCTTTCCTGATGTATGACCTTGGGGTAGCCTGTCCCATCCGTTCCTCTTTGTGCTGCAGATCTTCAGATATCAACCCACTGCTGCCACCAATCCTCGATAACCTCTCAAACAGCCGGAACCACAGCTCATCACTGCAAACATAGACCATCTTGTGAAGCCATTTTGTTCTTATTGTACAATTATATTTCATAGCACAATTGAAACAAATCTGCCAATTGGATGTGATAGCTCATTTGTTTCTGTCACGCCAAAGTGGGACATTTCCTGAATTAAGACACAGTTTTAAAGGATCACCCGTCAGAGTACTTGTTGCATGAGAGATTATATAATCCGTCTAAATATATCTCACCCCAATGGATTGTTGGTGTCCTTATTTGTCATGAATGCATTTTTTTTTTTGAAAGACTGAATATAAAATAAAAGATAATTATTTTTGGATGACTAGTTTTTCAAGCGCTCATAATTAGTTATTCTACTGTAAAATGCATTTTCACTTTATTTTGGAACATTTTGACTCACTGTACCCCAAGGCACAGCATGGAGACCTCTATAAAGCTTCTTGCTGATAGGGATGTGTGCCACATTCTAACCCAGTGTGGTGCGCTTTTAATTTAACTCCAACTGCTGCATTAATCCATCTCTCTCTATTGGGTAGCCATTATGGATATGGCTGGTTTATAAAGTATTTTTATGAGGCGGCTTTGGCTTTTTGTCCAGCTCTACTGCAAGGCGGCCCCTGCAAAAGCCCCGCTGTTGTTCTCCCGTCTCCCCCACTTACCCCTCATTTCATTTCTTCTGTGTGCCTTCCCAGCCACATCCTCTCTAATGAAGCTAAATCTAGCATGCTAAATGGGACCAGTCAGCTATGTCATTGGCGCTGGAGCGGCCATAGCAGTCTTCTATTGGCCCCTGAAGGCACAAACACCACTCCAAGACGATGAGTCGATGGCATTAGAAGCATTCACACTACAGCGGGCACAAACAATGTAGACTCAAGCAGGATAGCACTTGTCTGTGGTAGCTCTAAAATATTGGGGCCATGCATGCATCCAAAGACAGAGGCACCCATGTGTGGGCTGCAGAGAACAGATAAAGTAACAGAGTCAAAATGTGTATGTGAAAGTGCAACTGTAGCTGCAGTCGAGATCGGTACTGTACCAGAGATCAAGAGTAGAGAGACGTGCTCTGCAGGATAGCAGCCTGTCAATTGCGGCGCTCTCAGCTTCAAAGTTCTCAGCTTCAGGATTTCGTATAGAATCTAATGGCTTTGGAGTGTGAGTGCACACAGTAACACAAGTGGAAAAGCACCGTAATATGGGACCCTACATGACAATCCAAAAAGCACACACACTTGTAGGTACACACACACCCACACACACACACACACAGTGTGTCAAATCTGCTGAAGTCCAATATATCCCTCACAAACCCATTAAAGGTGCTTCATACAACAGCCTCTCAGAGAATACAGAGAGAGGGAAGTGAGAGCAGCACAGACTGAGAGAAACACAGAGTGGGAGCCATGTATTTGTTACTGTTGGTGTTCAAAGTTTAAACACATTCTGGCAGGTGAAAGTACATTTCATACACAGATCTACCTTTATGTTATTTTAGATATTAAAACATACAGTAACACTTTTTTGCTTATTAGGTTGTTTGAAAACGTACAAATCTGAGCATGGAGGAAATATTATGAAGTGTCTCTGAGCTATTTGTAGAGGATTACTGTATAAAAATGCCTCTCACTACTAAGCTCATCTTTTCTAACTAAAAATGAACCAGTGCTACTACTACAGTAAGTTGCACAGCAGCAGCCAGCCCGCATGTTTTTAAGAGATATCGCACGAGAGTATGAATATGAGCAAGCTCAGACACACTAGACACATGAGTATTGATTTCACTGTGAATCTGGTGAATGCAGATAAATCATTGATAGTGGTAACAAGTGTCACTGTTAAGTAAGTATAAGTAGTTCATTTTTGATTGCTAATGAAATGCACTGAACAAATTATTTTATCAAACCTGCATTTTTAGTCATGCGAGTGGCGAGTCTCATTAGGGGTCACAGCACCGCTTTGGTCCAGACGATCTCAGAAACTACTGAATGGACGAACATGAAATTTTGTTCAGACATATGTTCCCCAGTATATGAAGCTTAATGGCTTTGGTCACACCCTGACTTTTCCTGTAGCTCCTCCGGCTAGTCAGGTTTTCACTCACTCACTGAAACACTGCAGCTTGACATCTACTAGATGGATTGGATTCATAGTGCCATCAATCTTTGCTTTTGCTAGATGGTTTTGTTGAAAAGTGACAGTGACAACAGTGACGGTGGCGGCAAACAGAATACTTTATTGTTTGTCAGGTTTTTGGATGTTTAGTTTTCTTTATTTATTATCACTGACTGCTGTTCGTAAGACAAATGCTACTAAGGGACATTAAAGCTTTATTCTACTCCGCCACACAGCAGGTTGATATTGTTGGTTTAGTGCAATTTCTCAATTCAGTCATATTTATAGGCTGGAAACAGGGTGACACAAAAACTCATTCACGTGCCCCTTAGGATGAATTGTAATAACTTTGGTGATCCCCTGACTTTTCATCTGGTGGCATCATCAGGTCAAAATTCTATTTGTCCAATACTATGATCAAATATTACATCATCCACCTCATCCATAGTGCAAATGCAACACTAACGTCCTAAATTAAGATAAGGAATTTGATACTGTCTAAACACCAGCATGACAACATTATCATTGCTCAAAGGACCAGTGTGCCTGCAGCCTCACAGAGCAGCTTGCCTGGCTGTAGACTCTTTATCATGTTCTTGATTAACTGTCTTCCACAAATGACTCTTTGTTAGTATATACTTAAACTATAGTGTCACAGAATCAGGATGTTCATGATTCTCAATCAGTTATGTGTTTAGTCGTTTTTAAAAAGGTGACATACAAATATCATTTAGAAACATTAGAATTATGTAAGACCTTGTGAAGTTGTTATTTTGCAGAATGTCATTACTCCCCTCGTTTAATTAATACTTACATGTTCTCATCCTGCATAAATGGATATTTTTTTCAACACACCTGAAAGCACATACCTGTAAACACAGGCACAAAAGCAGTACATCCTCGAGACGTCCCTGCTCTCTTCACGTTGCCATGGTGTTTAAATACCTGTGTTTATCCTTTTAAATGCCCCGGACCTTCCATTTTTACATTTTGTCAAAAACGACTAAATCCCATACAGGCTTCATGGTTAAATTCCATGTTTAAGGTTAGGTTCTGTGAAAAAACTCGACGCGAAAGTGGAGGACTTCTTTTGTTGTTTGCTCAGTTAATATGTTCCAGGTCTGCTTATTTAAAATCCACTCAGCTTTCATTCGGCTTAATACATCATCATGGACAATTTTATATTCTCCGTCTCTGGAGATTGTTACCCCCGCATGAAGAGATGAGGCATGGAGGAAAAAAGACACCCTGCACTAGTTCTACTGAAGTAAAGGAACCATTTACTGCAGTCTGTTTTTGATCTAAATGTATGTACCTGGTTTGAAGTAAGACACCCGTATATGGCTGACAATCTAGTCTCCTCCCTGCTCTCCCCCTATTTGACATTTCAGCCTGAGGAAATGACTCTTCTCTGGCATTTATTCACTGCTCCGGGGTTGCACAGCCCTATAGCTGCTGTCATTTACACATTTTAATGTGTGTGTTAGTGCTACACTTTTCTCTTTAGTTAAACAATGGCACACTTTCCTCTAAAAAGACAGAATTGCAGGGAAAACGGATACAGTGTCCCTCAGCGTTTCACCTCTGCATAGAGTTATGGCATGCACATGCACGTGCATATGCACACGCGCGCACACATACACAGGCGTTGCATGTTGTACAGTAGAAGCCAGCCAAAGCCCTCAGTGTGTCACCTCTGTCATAGTGTTAATTAGACAGTGTCACCGTCTGTCCCCAGTGACATTTATTGCACATTTGAATATTTTACCCAGACAGATGGTAAGAATGTCAAGGCGTGACACTGAGTTATTAAGCCCTAGCCCTCTCCCTTGGCGACAGAATGCAGGGCTTGTCAGCACTCGATTGTTTTAATAACTCACTGGCAGTGCCGCAGCAAAGTTTGCCCTGACTCTCTGTGCTGCAGCTAGTTCCTAGGGCAGAGGTGAAAGAGCCCACACACACAAACACACACACACGTGCACACACATCCCAGCCTGGCCGTGATTCCGCTGAATGAGGAGGAGCAGGATTTCCCTCGCTGAATAAAAGAACAGGTAGCTCGGCTCCGTGACCCTTCGACTGACATTATCCATCTGCACAGTGCCGTGCTTTTCTATAGCGTGCGTGACCTTCACGTGCGCTAACACTCTTGTCAGACGCGCGGCCCAGCATGGACATGCTCCGTAACCTTAGAATATGATAGCACAGTGTCACACTATGGTCAGATCCTTCTTGCTCACTCTCACGTACCGTACAGCGTACACATTGTTACAAACAAGGTGAGAAGGAGAAAATATAACTCCTTTCAAAGAAAACGATATTGTATGGCATGCACGCTGTTTGTCTCAGTATACGTGCACATACAGGTCGAGGTTCACAACGGATTTGCTGAGGTCATCCAGCTGCATGAACTCAGCAAGCTGTTTTTCTTCAACAGGTGAAATAACGCTAGCGTGGGAGAATGATTTCAGAGGATGTATTTGGCCTTGTTGGCAGGCTGTAACAAGGGCAGGGAAACCTCCTTAAATGAAGTTCTGCTGGCAGGTGTTAACTTGGATCTTTGTCAGCTGATGATCAAACAATGGCAGACTGCGAGGCAGAAGCTGTGGCAACGATCCCTGTTGCAGAAGATTTATCCCAACGTGCACTGCAGGGAGGTAAATATCTGTAAGGCGGACATATTAAGCTGTCTATTAGGCAATATGTAGATGTCAGTCAGGCCACAACCTGCAGGCACTCGCAAAGATGATTCAATAATGTTTTCAATAGGGTTAGTTAGCATAATGTTAACTGGCTCACGGAGGAACTGTTTGGCACTATTTTCAAGTTCCTATATTTTTGTGTCTGAAAAAAAGAAAGTATTTTAAAGACTTTTCCATTAAGACACAACACAGTGAACTTGGTAAGTGTGTGAAAGTAGCCAGAAAATAAACCGAGCTCAACATTACGGCATGCCACATTTGCTAAACGGACTCACTGTTACTTACAGATTACAGTGTAAAATTAACATTAACAACCGAGTGAACGCAATTTCGGCGCCAAATTTTTTTTTTTTTTGCATTATTCATTTGACGTATCGAGGAGAAACGGAATGAAATTGTGACTCAAATTGTGTGAAGAACACAGAGGGAATGAAAAGAAGTTTCAACACGCCTGTCACAGCTGTGGCATCCGTCTGAAACGGACCCCTGGTGTTGTGGAGAGACTCGACTTTGCTGTAAATGTGGGGCATGTTCTCATGTTGTTACAGAGTCTGTTGTGGGTGTGAATGCCCTTTAATGCAGATAAATACTGGACAAATATTGATTTGTTTGCACTTTATTTTGTGTGTATACTGTAACAGGTCTGTAGCCCCCAAAGTGGACTCCTGACATCCACTGCGACTGTGTAAAAAATTCTAGTCCTCTGTTGTTTTTGTGACAGTGTGAGTCTATAAGCCGGGTTTGTTTAGTTATTCCGGTTATATCCACCCCGCTGTCGCCGTGTCTCATTCCCACAGCTCATTCTCATCTTGTCCGTCATTTCTCCCATGAGTTTGTGAGCTATGTGTAATTACCCAGTTTGTTTGCACCTTGGCTCTAACTGCCTGTCTTTTCACAGCAAGCTTGTGTTCACAGGAAGCGCGCGCATGTGTGTAGGTTTGTGTGTGTGTGTGTACGAGGGTTTGCATGCACTAATCAGTTTTTTTGCAAATATGGGTGTGACAGGCAAGGGTATGCAACAGTGCAAGTGTGTTTCTCAGCACATGTGTGCGTCACCCCAAGCCCACTCTGGCAGACACGGAGAGACAGAGAGAGGGACCTTGTCGTCTCTAATCCCTTTGTTTTGAGTCATGAGTCAGATTAGAGCTTTGCGAGGCGTTTGTGAGGCCTGCAGAATGTGGATTTAAGGATTAGTCTAATAAACAGAGGCTCTGTGGCACTCCGCAGCCCAGTGTGGAGATTACACAGGCACCGAGAGCAAGGAAGAGAGCGGGGTGGATTGTGTCCCCCCCACCACCCCACCCATTCATTTCCATCCTGACAAATGAGTGGAAGACAGGAGAAGAGACACAGAGGAGAAAAGGGAAGGTGGATGAGGTCTCTTCACAGTTCCTGATCAGTGTGGCAACTTTCATCCATCTCGTTCCCTGCAGGGACCACAGCTGTGAGTCACATATGCAGACCTTGGGATATGTGACTCTTATCCCATATTCTTGTATGACCTCAACATGGCTTCATATTCCCTGCATTCAGGTTGGATGATCACAGGGGATTTTTCCTTGTTCAGATCTTCAGCAAAGTGTGAATAATGTACAGAACAATTCAACAACTTAACTTCAGGAGGTTAAGAGGAAAACAACTATTAGTCTGCATGTCTTATTTTTTGTTTCTTGTTGTATTTCAGTGCCGTATAAATTTGCAGATGCTTCAAGCTCTAAAAGAACTAGGTCCAATTACAGAGAATATATCTTCTTTTATTTCTCTAAGTAATCTTATTATTGTGGCAAGGTGCAGATTAAAAAGAAAATAATTGTTTTAATAATTAAATGTTGATCACTGACTTATTCTGCGCTCACTTGCAAAATTTGAGATGTGAGCATTGGCTGCACAACATCACTACATTCAGAAACTAAACAATAATCAAACACTGACATCGTGAAAATTATGTGAACCGGACAGCAGCAGCGAGAATGTTTTTGTATTGTTTAAGCTGATCTTTAAATAGCTGACTTAAGTGCATCAATATCAGGACAATGTCAATGACAAAAAAAAAAATAAAACCATGCCAACTTGTGCTCGTACAAATACAAATAGTGACACAACAAGGGAAGACTGCAACCAATCACACTTAATAAGCAAGGGATTTTTTTTTCCCTATTTGGCTTAAAGAGGCGTTGGAGGTAATGGGGCGAGGTGTGTGGGAGCGCGAGTGATGAAACGTTTCCTGTCCTGCACGCCCCTCAGCTGTTGGCTCACAGATCATCTTGAATCCAAAGTGGGCCGCAGTTTCCAGTTGAACTGGAGCCATGCATACAGCCCCAGCCGTCCTTTTGCCTTGTGTGTCAGTATGAATATTTGTGTGTGTGCGCGCGTGTGTGTGTGTGTGTGCGTGCGTGCGTGCACTTTCAATGCCACCCAAGATCGAAGACATGATTAATGACTCTTCATGGTGAGGAGCCTCTCAGTCAGAGCCCGGTCCAAAGCTCGTACAAGGCAGGCCAGTGCGTGCCTGTGTGCATGTGTGTGTGTGTGTGTGTTGAGACTGAATGATAGAGGTCATAGTGCACTTATAGATGTGGATACATACAGGAATATTTATATATGCTAATACATGTGAATACAGTGTTTGACTGCCTTGGGGTAGATGAGCCGTTGGGGGTGGGAGGTGTTTTGACATTGGGAACACGTTTCATAAAAACCCAGAGAAAACCAGGAATACGACAAAACATCTACGTTCCTGCCAGTTCTCCTCATTTACCCCGACAGACTGTGCAATAACGTAACGAGTTGTTGTTAACTGGAGTAGCGTTGTCTTCGATTCACTCGTCTCTTCTCTGCTCTGTGTGTGTGTGTGTGTGTGTGTGAGAGACCCCACCCTCCGTGAATCATAGAGACCAGAGGAGAGAAACTACATGACTAACTGACAGCAAAAATCAGTGAGTGGGGTCGGGTCATCTTCAATGTACACAGCTCACTTGAAATTTGTCTTTTTGCATACATACATACATACATACATTCCCCCACAGTTGCTCAAGGGCACTTAGGCAGAGATTGTGGGCACCATGGATGTGATACCAGCCATCTGTCACCAGCTCACAGATGGAATAAACCCTCCTGTCTGCGCTGGAGATCGAACCAGCGTCCTTACGGTTAACGGCAGGGCCTCAAGCTCCCATGAGCCTTCTCTCTATACACACATTTTTCACACATCTATACAGCTTACATTCATTACCCATATAGCGAAAATGAAAGTATGTTGTACATAATGAGATATTTGTCAAAAAAGCTATTAATTACTATACAGTGTTAAAACTAATTACGTTGATTCAGTGTGCACCCTCAGAACAGATTTTACTGGTGAAAAGAACAAATTAATCATGAGGATAATAAGGATTTACACTTAAAGATATGATATCAAGTACAAGCTGCTCATAAGGGAAATCTAAATATATAATCGGATGCTTTGATGAACTGTATGTATAATATTTTAATCTTAAATCATATTCCAGTAGGAGGCTCTTCCTGATATCAAGATGTGCGCAGGTTTTTCGGTGATGTGTAATTGAGTACAAGTCTCATGCAATGATTCGATTTTCCTCTTTATTCTCACGCAACCTTTCTGTGCTCCGCTCTCTCCCCGTCTCCTCTTTTGTTTCTCTCAGTCACTCCGTGTCTTCCTCTCTTTGTCTTTGTGAACAAACTGTGTAAACAACTTAATTTGAACAGCAGCACAAAAACAGCAGAAAATTGAGACCAAAACACTCTATAGCCACAATTTTGTCTTTTGTGATAACAGGGCCTTGTGTTTTCAATAGGCCGTCTTTCTCTATTCAAATTCCTTTGAAATTAAAAAAGAGAGAGAGAGAGAGACAAAGAAAACGACACCAAATGAAGAACTTCATCTCCTGTTGACAAAGAGTGTTGGAAGAGTGGATGAATTTTCCGATGGAAAGGCTCCACGCTGTGTTTTATCAGGCTTTTAGCCACCATTCTTGTTGGCTGATTGTTGCTTTTGGTTTGGTTACAATTGAATTAAATGAGCCAGATAATGGCTGCTTTACAGGCTCTTGTTATCCAACCGTAATATAAGATAAGAAAAGATAAGACTAGACAAGATAAGATATGATAAGATAAGATAAGATAAGATACAGAAGAGACAAATACAGTAAAGAAAATGAACAAAAGAAAATTTAAAAAAACATCCATGTTTCATGCTGAAATGAAATGCACATACTATGTATCACAGCACTAAAAGTATATGAAAAATAGTAGCTGTAGCACAAACAATAAAAAAATGAGAACATAACAAAATAGAAATCACTATATCTATGCGCAAAAACATAGCTGTATTCACATTTATGCATACTGTACATATGAATATAGACCACAGGTAGTTATATAAAGTATATAGAAATGAAACAAACCATCGGTTAAATGACAGAAAAATAACTGGCAACTATTTTGATCAATTTAACTTGATCACTTAACATTATGTGTAATTTTTTCGGACATTCCCAAGTTCCATCCTCTCGATTGTGAGGATTTGCTGTTTTTCTTTGTCTTGTGTTGTAATAAACTGGGAGTGTTTGAGGTTTGGGGGGGACATTTAAATATGTCACCTCAGGCTTTGGGAACACAGGACATGAATTTGTTTCTATTTTCCGTTTTGTAGACCAAAGCATTAACTGATTATGTGAGAAAATAATCTGCAGATTAAAGGATGATGGTTGTAAGTCACAGCCCTAAAAGTAAAGTATTTTTCACATAGAGCTGTTCATACTGAAATACACCAAAACAGACTGTAAACCATACAAGCTCTGTTGCATAGTTTTGTCTAGAGTATGTCAAATGGCAAGCATAGTTTGTAGCTGATGGAGTGAACATGCCCCGATCGAGCCTCCTCCTAGTTAGCTGCAGTAGGAGTGATCTGGACAGGAAGCCTCCCACAGTGTGATGGCCCTAAACAGCATCTATACCAGCACTCACACACAGCCTCCGTGCTTATTTGTCTGATAAATGAGAGCAGCGACTGAATGGAATCTTTGCAGCTAATTGTCTTTGGGTATCCAGCCAATGTACACGTAGCCATTACAGATGCGGTGAAATAATATGCACAGCCGAGCCGGGTCGATCAGCAGGTTCACAGAGCCAGTCATCTCCGCGGCGCTTTCTTCAGGCACATTTGAGGCATGACACAACAAAACACAAAATACCTGAGGCAATTTCAAACCATAAATGCACTAATGCACATACTGCTGAAACATTGCTGACTCACTGAGTGGCCCGTTGGTTTGACAGTATATTTTTTCTCACTTTCAAGTTTTCCTGTAATTGGGGGCCGACTGAATTAGCCACCTCAACAAGTATTTGAGAATTTTCAGGAAAAAAAGGAACATGTTTTAATCTGTATAAAACCTACTGTGAGAGAATGTGTCATATATTTTGAGTTTGATGGGCTAAGAAAACTTTAAGAAACTTAACTTTAAAACATTTAAGAAACACTTTTCAAGCACATAATCACACATAAGATTTATGAGGGTAAAAAAAACCCTGCTTTTTAAAATAGCTGCATCTGCATTTCAATCCTTGTCTGTGTTAACGCCGTTTATATTGTCACCTTCTGTTCTTTGATATTTGCACTTTCAGAGGTTTGTCAGGTTGAATGGGAAGCCATCTTGTTTGATGCTCGCTAATCCACTGATGTCATTAGCTTCCTATTAACTGGGTGTGATTTCTAGTTACAGTGGATTTACATTGTGTCATTTTCTATATTTTTCTTCCAAGGCTCTTATTTGCAGAGAAAAGGCCATTATCTGCACCAAACGTCACCTCTGTAATTTTGAAAATGAATTCTCCACCCTCCCTGTCGTCTTCCAATTACTTTTCTCATTCTGCCTGGATTTCATGGTCACTTCACGGTCGCACACATGTCTCTTTTCTCCTTCGTCTAACCACCCTTCCTCGCCTGTCAAGGAAACGCAGCTACTCGAAGGCTCATGTGGGTGTTTGCACAGTTTTGCATTTGTGTGTCTGTTTGTCTTTCTGTGTGCTTGTGTATGAATATGCATGTATCTGTGTGCCTGACTGGCCTCGTTCCATGGAATCGTGGCACGCGACCAGTCGGCATGACAATAAGTCGTTATACTTCTGATAAATGAGATAATCTGCCTCAGTGTGATGATCAGGGGAGGTTGGACCGCTGTCACCGGAGTAATTAACAAGAAAAAGTTTGGCGTGCGTGTATGTGTGTGCTTCGGCGACCTTGAGGAAAACACCTGCGTGGGTGGAATGTGATTGATATGCGTTCCAGATCTCGTGATTGACCCCCTCAGCTTTCTCCACTTTATCCATCTATCTCTCATTCTGTGCCCTTTCTCCTCCTGCCCAAGTAACATCACACCTACAAACTACTACTCAAGTCCTTCCAGTGTGATTGCTATACACTCTCATGCACTTATACCTGGTAACTGTGTGTCACTATAAATGGGGGCTATTATATGGATATATTCATTCCTGCATCTGTAACCTCAGCCACATACACTGACTTGAAAAGTATGTCACTACTTTTAAAGGAATAGTTTAACATTTTGGGAAATTCACTTTCTTAACCAGTTTTACTGTACATGAGAAGATCGATACCACTCGTGTCTATGCTTTCAATACAAAACTGGAGCCAGGAGTTAATTAGCCTAGCTTAGTATTAAAATTGGAAGCAGGGGTTTAAGTGTTAAACTGTTTTTTAGCAAATGGAGAGCCGAAGTCCTGATGTCACCCCTGAGTCAGTCATGCCGTTGTTCTCATGGTTCATTTTTTTTTGGATTCCCTGTATTCCGTGAAGACCCGCCCCTACCTTGCCTCTGATTGGCTCTGACCCTGACATTTTTTTCAAACCCTAACCAGCTAGCCGAGCAACAAACACTAGCCAATCAGAGAGACACAGGGCAGGTTTTGACTTCTCGGACTATTGGGATTTGGAATAATGGGCCGTCTGAACAATGGATAGTCCCAAACCAATTGCTGTTCCACCAGTTTCTGTAACTCAAAGCAATCTCAATTTCTTGCATCTGCCTTTCTAATAAAATAAAAAGTGTTCTGGGGTTTGCTATCCATATTCTGAGGTAAATGAGCAGCTTGCGAGAAGTTATTAGTTATTAGAAATGTTCATGACCTTTAAAAATTGTCTGTAAGCGCAGTCGTCTTAACAAAGTTGCAGTGCAAAAAAAAACAAAAAACTTTACAGCTTCAGGTACACATGTTATCCAGACTTGATTTCTATGATATCCAGCAAATTATGCATGTAATTTTTCTGACCTTTGAGCTGTTCATATCTGTCTAAAACATTTATACCCTCATCCCCTTTCTCATCTGACTTTTTTATAAAGTAAGTGAATTTCACTCCTCTAACAAAATCATAACCCTATAACCTCTATCATGTGCACACAACAGATGTACAGCACACACACACACACACACACACACACACAGCCGCTGCACACTCACAAAGCTGTTTGCCCATCATTTGCATAATGCCAGTCAGAATGTCCCCGCATTTCCCGAGCCAGTATCCCTCTCTGTTTCCTCACCCTCCATTCAAGGTACCAACACATTAAGGTTGAACTCCTAATAGCTTGTGTGATGGATGCCGGAGCATAATGAGCTCTTTATGAGACTTAATACCTACTGTTAATCAATGGACATAGCAGGGCACTTTTCAATACTACCTTCTAAGCATTTTAAAATGAGCCCTCATTGAATAGATTGACTCGCATTCTGTGAGTCCTTCTCTCTCTTTTTCTCCCTTCTCATTCTTCCTCCGTCCCAGCGTCCAATTAGTTACATCACATACTCTCAATCAAATGATGCCTGTTCTTTAAAAAAAATGCCCCGACCCTTTCTGATATCAATACACTCTGTTCAGACTGAGAGATATTTTGATGAAAATGCAATGCCACGCTGTAATGCAGTGGGTGTACCAGACTTTCCTCGGCCCCGAGCAATAGAAACATGGATGACCTATTTATTACCATAAATATCCCATACAGGCAGCTGCTGGAAGCGTTCCTGTCAATTACTGCTGGTTGTTGTATTGTTGTTCTTTGATCTTTAGCTGCTAATGTAATGCGTTGCTCAAGGCCGCTGCACTAGTATCATGCTGTATTAGCATCACAATCATGTATAATCTGCATCCACAAGTGTAAGATTTGAATAGATTTTAAAGCGAGCTGCTTGCGACGCTATAGAAATGGACAGATCAGACGTCAGCGCCGAGGACGTGATGGTCTTGATGCACATGTTCAGTTGTGGTAAAAGTTGTGTTACAAGCTGCGTCGGGGGCCAGGTAGCACTGTTATCTCAGAGCAGGTACCTCCATACTGTATATGTGCGTTTGGGGGTGTTTGTTTCTGGGTGCTTGTGATGTTGTGTGTGTATGTGTATATCTGTGTCTGGCTGTGTTTGATTATCCCTTACAGCCTCTAAGGGAGCGGGATTCATTCTCACTCTGATAATGAGGGAGAGACTAGCAATGCCCTCAAGTCATTTCTCCTCTTCTTCCATCCTTCCTGTTGCATCTGGCTGCTTTTCTTTCTTTCTCGCCCTTTACCTTTTTCCAGTCAACATAATCTGCGTCTCTTTTCCCATCATGCTGTCTGTCTTCCCTTTCAGTTTTTTTTGTTCCTTAATTCTCTGCCCCTTCTTGTAATCGTTGTTTTCCCTTTGTGTGTCTTTGTTTGTCTGTATTCATGCGCCGCTGACATCAGTTTAGGATGACTGGCCCATGTTTGAGTCACTCTCTGTTTTTATGTCATAGACATAAATGCTGGCTGACCATTTTTCATCAGTGCGGTCGATGATTGTGGACTCTGTGGACCACAGCGCTGGCAGCTCTGTTTCTCCCCACAATAGCCTTACTTATCCTGCATCAATACTCCGATGTGTGTATATTTGCCTGGTTGCTCAAATGTCCATTCGCCACACTCCCTCTTACCTAACTTTCCTTGTAGATTCTCCAGGGAGTGCAAAGCAAGAGTGAGTCACAGCAGTGCATCCATTAATTTTATACCAACCCTTTTCTGTCTTTTCCACTCTCTCCATCTCCCTCTCTCTATCTCTGTTTTCCAGGTGACTGAAGTGGAGATTGACATTACGGAGGCCCGCTAGGAGGCCCCTCCATCTCCCCCCACCACCTTCTCCTCCTCCTCCTCCTCCTCCATCTCGTCTCCCTGCATCCCTACCGCCCCCCCCCCACACCCAACCTCAGCATGGATCTGAAGGATCGTAGGCATCGCTCCCTGACTAGGGGTCGCTGTTCCAAAGACTCCCAGTACAACACCGCCTCCCTGGATGCAGACGAGTGCCGCGTTCCTACCCAGAAGTCCTACAGCTCCAGCGAGACGCTTAAGGCGTTTGACCATGAGCAGAGGCTGCATTATGGCGGCTGTGTGACCGACCTGGTTCACCACGAGGCTGATGAGTACTCCAGGCAAGGTGGGTTTGTGGAGCAGAGCATCTCCTTCACATGTTTTCTTACACTGTAGTTTTGGGCTTGATCCATACAGTGCTGGACGGGAGACATTACCTGGACAAGTTCACGATTAAAGGAGTAGTTTTATGCCTATTTTTCTGCTGTCATTAGCTACATATTCACTGCATACAGACATGAGATCAATCTTTTCATCCTACTTTCAGCAAAAAGCTAATAAAAATATTTCCCAAATAGTAAATTTGCATAAAATGTTAGATCTTATTAGTGAGCATAGAAGAGATGTTTTTGCAGGCTTCATCAAAAAAGGAGCATATGAGATGTAACATGGTTCCAGGGTTATAAAATACTTTCTAGATATGACAGATAATGAGGGCCGCCAATTGCAACTAAATAGCAAAACCAGAAACTCAAGGTTGAAACAATTTGCTGTCAAATTTTTACCAATTATTTCTGCTCTCAGTGCGGCTCCAGTAAGCAACTCATTTTCCTGTCCAGCACATATGGTTGAGCCAAGCATCGCTAAACACTTTTCAGAGCCCTTCCAGTCCTGTACTGTGGTTCTTACATTCCTTAAACATCTGCTATCACACATTCAACAGTCACATTGTTGCACATGTAAATGTTTTCCAGCTGTATTTTACTTGTAGCCGCCGCACGTTTGTTGCGAGGCCTCTGTGGCAGGCTGTTAATGCAATCAGATGGCGTAAATGCTGCACTTTGCAGCAGAGGACCAAAGCAGACCTTTAGCAGTGGCAAGCCTGTCATAATGAACTTCTGTATCCCCTGGTGGGCAAGTTAGCCGATAGGCCGATAGGTCATCTCTAAAGGGTTGGGCTTGCTCTCATAGGCATGTCTTTAAACTCTGTGTGTGTGGCAATATGTGTGTGTGTGTGTGTATACGTGTGTCTGTGTGTGTGCACATGTGTGTATTGCAGAGGGACATGAAACAGGCAGTATTGATCCATGGCGAGTGAAAGGAGTCAGACTCAATGGGATTGATCTTTGCTAAGCTCTGTTTTCTCTGCATGGACACAGACAGAAGAGGAAGAGAGCTCTGAGCAATACAACACAACAGTGCAGAGGAGAGATGAATAACAGTAAAATCCCACTCAAAAATATATTAATATACTGTATATATTTTGGAGAGTCCTTGATAGTATTTTCTAAATGGAGCGTCTTCGTTTCAGCTTGAAAAAGTTGACCCGCTGTCATGGTTTCATGTCTGATTGTGCGTGGTTTTAAGCATTTAGAGAAATTGATCAATCTGACAGCAGTTTAAAGAAGAAAATGTTTAACAAGACATGCACAGGAAAGATTTTTTTTTCCTAAAGAAAAGAATGCCACCGAAGAGCATACTTTGTTCTGCGGAGGCAAAGGTAACGATAGAAAATGGAGGATTGATTGGCGGCATGGATGAAAGACTGGAAGTCAGTGGTGTGTGCTGTTCGGACACACTCCACTGATGCACCGAGCTGACCTCACACCAGGGGATGGCTGGTCGATACCACAGTCCTCTCAGCCTATCAGCTCCCTCGAAAGCCCAGAGCCACAGATGCATCGTGGGAAGTGTGGCCACAGGAGACCAACAGTGTTGCAGCACCATATGGACTGTGACACCACGGGACGAGGAGTAGTGCTGGAAGGAGGGAGAAAGAAAAGGAGTTAGAGTGAGAAAGACCCAGCGAGAGAAGCAGCAGATAAATAGAGTTCTCTTCATCTTTCCACCAAATATTTGAGTAATTAGTACACGAGAGAGTGAGGGATTGATACAATGTGTTCTTCTTTTGAACAGATTGTTGTTCAGAGGCAAGATGGTGAGAGGAGACAGAAACTTTATTAGCAGCTCTGTAGCTCTCGTCAGGTGGTCAGCCGACTTAAAAAATATTTCCTCCCCATTTTTCACCCTAGGAGGCTAAATTTGACGTGGCGTTCAAGTGTGTATGTGTGAAGTTGTGTGTTTCTGTTCATGCAAATTGATTCAAAGGTAACGTACTGATGGAAGTGGCCTATTGCAAAACGGCACATAACTTCCAAATGGATTCACAGACTTGCACGAGATTTTGTGGAAAGGTTGGCCATGAGCCAAAGGACGGCTGATTTACTGTTCATGCCAATTGGTAAAAAGGGGGTGTGGTAGTGGGAGTGGCCTATAACAAAAAGATGCATAATTTGTAGACTGATTCACATAATATGATTAAACTTTGTAGAATGACACACACATACAGGTAGACGTACACACAAACACACACACACACACACCATTTTACCATGTCCCCTTTCATAACTCATGAACTGGTTGTCATAGACACTTCAGCGAGGCATCAGCAGAGTTCCTTTATCATTGGTGTGTGAGTCCCACCCCCACTCTTTAGCCACATCCCATTCATAACTCTAAAACCTCTCATACAGCCTTGCAGGAGGCATCTTTGGACCCAGTAAGTCCACAAAAATCTATCCGTTCATGGGTCCACAAAGCTGTGCCCACCCTAGAACAACAGCAACTCTCTATCTAGGAGGAAGATTTATGTGTGTGAATGAACTTGTGGATCCATGCGTGTACATGCTTCTGCGAGTTTGCACATGTTTTCTTAAGGAGCAAATACAAAAATTGCACATAGTGGAGGCTGAATCCACGTAATGTCCTTGTTGTTTTATTGAATATTCCAGAAATGGTTTGAAGGGGAGGTTTGATATCCGAACTGACCTGCAATATTAGTAATTCATGCGCTGATGGGGCCACACTAGAAAATATGATTAACTTTGATTAAATTATAATGATGTTGTTCTTTTGGTTGAGCGAGCCTTCGTGGCCTCACTGCTTCTTGTTCAGAAGTTTTGAGGTCATCCAAAGCTATTCACAGACTGCAATGTTGCTTTGGTGGTTATGTGTACCTCAACCAATTTACAGTTCTGTGGTGTGGTAATATGTATTGACTTGCCCTAACGGCTGGCATTAGATCCATGTTTGAGATGTAAAAGGTGTGAATCACGCACAGGTGAGGCATGAACACCAAGTGAGCATGTGCACATACACTCACACAAACTATTGCTGAGTTTCATATTGGGCAGCTTATTGACTCACCTGCAGGAGTCAGAGAAAAGTTCATACTCCACTGACATTTATCTTGATCATTTTCACATTTTTGATGCTCAGGCTTCATTACCCTGCACATGCAAATACTGCTTAGGCACAAATGCACATATTTTGCACATCTTTTGTTCAGGGGATGGCTGTTTTGGTAATTCAGAAAGACCATTTGCATTGAGTTATGCAGTGCAAATTATTAGGAGTATAGCAGACGTCCTCAGGATGTGTCCTTAGCCAAATCAAGGATCTTGGTGGTTCTTGGAGCCATATTCTAAGAACACAGGCATTTTTCTTCAATAATCAAAATAGTCTTTTGTAAGAACATGTTAATGATAGCTGTATTTCATTTTTTTATTCAAGAAAGTTCTTTCTTTACTATATTTCTTAAGTTACCTACTGCACATCATTATGCATGAGAAGCTTCACTGGAACTTCAGTGTTTCTTGAAGCATAAAAAAAGAACATCACCTCCCTTTGGAGCCATATTCAGAGTGTGTTAGGAGTCTTTTTAGTGGTCCTATTTGTGCTTTTTGTGACTCCGGACTTACCTTCCAGCCCATTAGGAAACTGTTTGCTGCTTTAAAGGGAGGTGAGAGGAGCTGATGTCAGTGACCTTTATTTAGGCCCGTCCCAACTCTACATGCTGATAATGTATTCCTCCTGCATTTGACACACTCATCCTGCTCTGGTAGTTTTGAATTTGTCTGCCAAACTGTGGCCCACATTTGTGCTTGGATTTGCAAAAGGTTACATCTTTCTATGTCTTCTTTGCTATATTTTCTTAATGACACAGGTAGATAAAGTATTATGTTGACTGTAAATCTGCAGGAAAGACAGACTACACACATAACTCTACAAATATTACCTCTGATGCATGTTTGTACAGGGCTAAAGTTCTCAAATGTCATGCAGATGCCAAAAATATTATTTAATTGGGTGACTGAGTTAGTCATGTTCTGCATTGTATTGAATCATTACCCACATCTCAGATTTGTTTAGCAATTCAATAAAGGCTGATGTTGTTCCCACTGACAGCTGCTCCCCACCTGTTGGAGAATCAATTGGCCAATCAGGGGTTAGTAGGCGTGATCAAAGGTGAAATCATTTTCCTATATAGGTAGAAAGCTACCTTGCCACTCTCTTTAAAAATAGAAGCAGAAAATGGTGAGCTGAGAGCAACACAGATGTACAACTTGACCTATTTATTTGATCCGGTGTGATGCGAAAAACCTTAAGTTCACTGCAAACGCTCCCGCAGTTTAGATGTCAACTGAAAATGACATCAGCAGAACGGTTAATCACTCTCTAATTGGATCACATTAACACAATGTAAGGCTGAAAGAATGAAGTGAAATTCAATAGCAATTCGCTCTGATTATCTGGCTACCACTGAGTAGAGTTGATAAGGATGCGCTGTTGTATCGTACAGTATATTGTCGTATAATGTTGAAATCCCTATTTCAAATTATGCAACTACACCAGGCTGTATTTCACAATTCTGAACATGCTATCTGAACATGTGCACATTTTGAGTAAATCCTTTTTCTTTTCCCGTTTATATTCGGTGTTTGAACAGTAGCCGTCCCAAATGGCTCCTTGCAGATTTTGATAAAGCGGGTTTGGTTGTGTATTCCAGCAGACCCCCCGCTTTCATTGGATCTCAACTCCTCTGTTTCCCCATTACACACTTATTACCTAGTATGCTTGGATAAGCACAGCCAAATAACACATTCTTTCCTCACCATAACATGCAGCAGCCTGGAAAGCTCATTACAAGTGTTCACTATTTAACACCACAAAGAAACATATTTGAATACATCAGCGATCCCAACAAGGTACAAGGCTCAATCACGTACAACCAGAAATATCAGAGCTTTGTCTGCGTGTTTGTTTTATTTCACATTTATAATAATTCTCAGTTCCCTGTCATATCTTTTCAGCAGGTTGGTTCGGATATGCAAGGATCACTGCTAAACAGATAATCCCATGACGCTGTGAGCGGTGCACAGCAGCACGTACACCTCTCCTCTCCTACTGCAGTCTCCCTTTGTTTGTATGCCGTCTTTCACCTGTTTGTCTCTCTGATCTTTCCACCCGTACTGTACGTCTCTTTGTCTCTCTCCCAGTCCTTCTTTGCATCTCATATTCAGCACATCCCTGGGCTGCGTCGTCCCTGCAGGTCCACCTCTAGGCAGCAGGCATTATCAGAGCCGCTGCAGTCTCTGGAAGCATTGGCCTTTCCTTTCAGAAGGATCTAAATGAGCCCCTCTACATTCTCCTCTGCTGCTTTGCCCCCAGGGATGGAAACCACACAGAGAATCCACCACCCACCTGTCTGCCTTACTGCCTGGACAACACTCAACATCATCTACTGTCCCTACTCATTCTGTCTCTGTCTCTTTTTCTCTGAGGGTCCATCGTTCCATCTCTTTTTTCCCACTTTCTTTTATGTCCTCTTCTGCTCTTCTGTCACACCTTTCATGCCTGCTTTCTCTGTCTCATTCTGGGTTTTTTTTTGCCAGTTTCTCTCACCCTTGCTGTTCCTGTATTGTTGCTTTAGTGATCATATCACACATTTGTTCTGATAGAGCCCTCTCTATGACTTTGTGAACCAGCACACACACACCTGTGTGTGTCTTTTTGTGTGATTCCACAAAGGGTTTTGCCAGCTATCTGAGCTCTATAGGCTTGACCTGTCATCATCACAGACAGATGTATGTGCTAATATAATCAGAATGAGCCCATTCAAACCTGCAAGAGCTGCAGTGTACCTACACTTTAATGGCCATGTTTACCTTGTTCTGCATTCCCTTCTCTCCATCGACTTTGATATGACAAATGACAGTAGAAGCCAAGGATTGCTTTGTCCAAATACTCGGTCCAACTACACCATTCGCATCCTGGCATGATTGCTTCCACTGCCTGTATTCAAGACCGAATGGCAAGGCAAAATGCCCTGCTGGGTGTTCAGGAGGAGGCTTTAGTGTAGAGAAGCATCCTCTGCTTCTTCTGTCCTCACCAAATCCCAAAAAGTCGGGACACTGTGTAACACAAATAAAGCAGAATATGATAACTTGCTAATCCATTTATGACAAATATTCAACTGAAAGAAGACAATATATTGAATGTTTGAACTTCGTTGATTTTTGTAAATATCTGCTTATTCTGAATTTGATGGCAGCAACACGCTTCAAACAAGTTGGAACAGGAGCAACAAAAGACTGTGAAAGTTGTGGACTGATTGAAAACACCTGTTTGGATCATTCCACAGGTAATCAGGTTCATTGGTAACAGGTGATAGTATCATGATTGGGTATGAAAGGTTCATCCTGGAAAGGCTCAGTCGATCACAAGCAAGGATGGAGAGAGGTTCACCACTTTGTCAAACACATGATTGTATAAAGGAGATTAGTACATGGGCTACACGGGTAAACACAGTTTGTTTGCACATGATTGCATTCTGTTTTTATTCAGGTTTTGCACAGCATCCCAATTTTTTGGAATCCTGTATCTCCAAGAACAGCACCAGCATCTCATAATGTGCCCTCTTCAGAGAGATTCAGGGACTAACCCTAAACCTCTAGAGGGAGCAACCTCTTATGTGACTTGTTTGCAGAATCCTCCATGATGAGATGAGAGGAACCTGCATGACAAGGATATAAATGTGATTTATAAAGTCCTTGACTACTTTAAATCACTCCTGTGTTTACAGTCTACAAACTACCTTTGCAGACTTCATTCCATTAAGACAAACGTGTGTTAATGCAGAGGTAGTACAGGAGTACATTTCTCTCCTGCCGCTTCACAGACCTGGGGTTTCATTCCTGGCAGTGGTGCCTCCTGACGGCTCCTAGTGAGAACAATTGGCTGTGTGCGCCACTGGGAAGTCAGTGAGGGTTCTCTTCCTTGTCGCTTCTTCTGCTTAGTCAGGCTCCTGCACAGTGGTCGGTGCATGTACCAACCATGTGTTACGCCTCCCGGTGAAGCTTATCGCTTGCAGCGGCTGATGACACCATGTGTCACAGAAGGTGCACAAATCAGTCTGCAGCCCTGTCTGCGGCCCTCCACAGGCAGTGACAAGGACCGCAGTGAATACAGATTATGGCATTCGAAATTGGTAGTAAACAGGAAATCCACCAAAACAAAATAAAATAAAATACAGAACGTGTGTTTGAATGTTGCTTTGTGTGTATTCATGCACACATGCCTGCGTGAGTCCCTGCATTCCACTGGGTTTGAGTCAACCTGGACTTGGCGATGATCAAAGAGAGAACAAAGCAGCTGCATGCTATTAAAAATAAATGGTGGTGAGATTAAATGCGATGCCTCCCCTCTTCCTCCGATCCCTCTTTATCTTTGTCTTCTCCCGTGCATTCTGCTCCTCTGCCAGCTGCTGACACTCAAAAGCATCCCGTAGCTGCAGCAACAGAGCAGAGGAGTCGCTGAAGAATATCCTGGGGCTGACTCTGCTCCGCACTCCTCCAGTCCTCCCACTCACCCCATCCCCATATTTGCTCTTTTATAGACAGGAAACTGCTCATGTGGGTTTGTATGTGTGGCCCCAACACATGCAAGGAGGTCTGTAAAGGGGGACTTAACTCAAAGTAACATCTGGTCCAGCATTTGGCACTTGTACACACGCACTCAGGTTGCTGTACATGTCAAAAGGACCCAGTTTACAGACTCGCTCTATCTCTTCTCCCTGCATCATGGATGTGAGTGATTAATAGTTGCTTTGGGACTGAGGATGCCTGGCACTGAGTACAGGTATATCAGAATCTGTTGTGCCCCTGGGATTCTCTCTGGTCTCTGAGCGCACCTCAGCTGAGGTTTGTCAAACTCTGTCTGTGCTATGAAAGCGAAAGTGCTAGCTATTAGCATTGATGCTGGCAAAGGTGTATGCACACACACATGCAAACACTGGGTAACAAATGAGACAAATAATAGGAAGAGGTCGGGGAAATGCATGCTGAAGGTGCCAGCTATTTAGCACCGACGCTGGCTCTCATTCAAGCCGACACACACACGCGCACACACACACACACAAAAAAAATATTGGGTAACAAACGAGACAATTAATTGACAGAGTCTGGGGAAATGCATGCTGACATCTGCAATTTTCTCAGACTAAAAATCATTTATTAGACAATGTTGTGTGGGTTTTGTGAGACTTGAGTTAATCTATGTTTACTATGTAATGACCCTCTTTGACTCTGCTTTGGCAGCTTTTGATAAATGAGGCAGATTGTAAATGTCAGTGTTATCAAGAGCTTTTTTTTTTCTTTCTCAGCCGAGTCACTTGCTTCCTAGGCTGTAATTAAACATGTTCCCCAGCCACAGAATTTAAATGTGTGTGTGTGTGTGTGTGTGTGTGTGTGTGTGTGTGTGTGTGTTGTTTCTTATAAACATGTATGTTTTGATGTTGGTTCTGTCCTTGGCTTAGTGATGAATATGGTTCCAGTGCAAGTGATTTGCTTTCCAACTGATGTTGCTGCACGTGTAAAAAAAAACTTCAATCACTGTAGGATGATCACACAGATGAAGACACACATTGCAAATGATGACAAATTAGAAATGAGAAGATGAAACAATTGCATTGGGCAAGTTACTTGAAAACTGTAATCAATTACTCATTAAGCATTACCCACTGAAAAAGTAATTGCATTACTGTATTAAAAAAGCAAAAGTCATTGCTTTTCTCACTTTGCCCAGCTCCAAGTCAAAGTCCTCTAAACACACACATCATATCTTTTGTATTTAACACAAGTAGAAACAGAATAAAGACTTGTGATCTTATAAGCAGGCAGTTCCACAAATGTTGGAAATTTACTGAACATCCAGCAAAAGACCTGACCGCAGCTGCACCGTTACGCACCCTTAAATTCGAAACAGAACTAGATGACTCTTGAATGCTCTGCGAACGTAACTTTGACACAGAGATACCGAACTGATATTACACGAGACAGCGAGCTCCCAAATGCCAAAGTGACGGAGCATTACTGTGATTAGTAACCGCAGTGCAATTGCTGAATTCCAAATACTTTACACTACTTGTTACTTTTAAAAGTAGCCACATTACTGTAATGCATTGCTAAGAAGCCCAACACTGCATATACTGTATGTAAGTGATAATAGATGATGTGGTGTGCAAAGAACACCACAACACACATAAATTCTATATTAAGACAACTTGATATAAAAATGTATTATGCTTACACCTGGTCACATATTGTTCTCTCTGCACGTCTTGAGGGAACAGCACCAGGCTGCCTCTTCAAAGGAGTTTTTCTGATCTCCATGCTAATTTTGCTCAGGGTCAAACCACAGACTGTTGCTCTTCTTCTGTGGTAGCTACAGTGACCAGCACAGTCTGTGGAGATCTTAGTTTTTAACCTTGGTTTCACCTCAGAGAAAACATTTTTTTTTCCATTGTGTCATTCTGGGCAGACAGCAGACATCTGTGAGATCAAGAAAATAGCATTAAATATAGAACCCACCTTTGGATAACCCCTATGGTTTGCACTAGGAATGCTGTGTGACCAATCATGGAGTAACATGTGGCGTGCTGAGGTTTACACATACAGTGCCTCTGGTAAAATTTAAAAAAAAAAAAAAAAGGAAAACTTCTGTTTAAAAGTCATCCATTGTTTCAAAACTTGAAACTTCTCAACCCGTGTTCCCTGTGAAGGTACGATAGCATGAAGCAGAGGTGTTGTTGCCATGGTTACCTGCTATTTAATATACCAGTGAGTTAGACTGGTGGTTAAACTGGTGACCAGAATTTTGATGTGTCCTGTGCAACCTGCCAGCGTTGCGTCAGTGAGAATATTCTGTGTCCTTGGTTTAAAACCTGTTTGTGAACATTTCTAATATAGCATAGCATAGCTTTAAAAAAATAGTCTGTTATCAGTTAAATTACTATACAAGTAATTTAAAAACAAGATCAAATCCATGTGTGGAGGGAGCGCAGCAGCGTGCATTGCCATCTGTTTCATGTCTTTTCAATATAAACCCCAACCACTAGGAGTCCCAGAGGTGAGAGATTTTGCAGTGCTAAAGTTGACTTTTAATGGGCTAGAAAAGCAACAAGAGAGGAAGATTAAAATAAAAAAGTAGCACATAGGAAAACTTACAAAAAGAAAAACAACGTGTGTGCATGGCATCTTAACATCATGCTTTGATAACCCCTTAGCCTATATACTGACTCCCTGAATGAACCGCTCATACTTCACTTCTTTTAACATTAAAGATTAGGAATATATTATTCAGTATTTTCACTACTAAGCAAAAACACATTCATATTCATATATGTCATATATCAGTATTACTTGATGAATACTTCAGCAGATCCATAGCCGAGCAGTGCAGTGTCGACTACACACTGCATGGTCATTCAAGTCAATCAGCAATAGTGCAGTGTGTGTATTTATTCATAGGTTGGGGTCTCTACCTCCCAGCAGTGAATATGTGTAACTCATATTCCCTGTCCAAATCTCCAGACTAATTATGAATATTTAAAAAATTACCCTTTTGAAGTGTGTCTCGGGCAGCGTATGCCACGTTTAGTTTTCAGCATCCCTGAAAAGCCTTTAATTTTAAAATTGGTTTCTCGGCAGACGTAAGTGGAGTATTCCAGCGTTATGAGCAATGGTGAGGCACGTCTCCCCGTCGAGTCAACTTTGGCCTCCTATTCATGCATGAGAGGTGTTTCACTGCTTGGCGCTACACCTCTCAGTGACAGGACCTCCTCCAGAGTGCATGGTGTTGTGTCATGTCCTGTCATGTCCTGTCCAACCCAGACTGCTGTCCTCTGGGCAGGAGTAGAACTAGCCCAGGGATGGATGACATTTGTCACACCTATTTTGGTGTCCTCATTAGGAGGTGCAAGGGCCCCTCTGGCGCGGGCGGGAGCCAGAAGAACGGATGTCATCTGGGAGGTGTGGGAAGTGTTTGAGTATGACACTCCTATTTGGGCATATCTGTTAGGTCGTTACTGCGCTGCTAATGGTGGCGTTAATGACAAGCCACATGCTATGGGAGATGGTGTGTGTCTGCGCGTGCGAGTTGTGTGAAATGGATTTTTGATATTCAACAACAAACCCTACGAGGCCGACTGTCAGTGCGCCCCATCATCCTGTCACGACATGTCAGTCACACGGGGGAAGGTAACGCTGTAACGTATCTGGGCTACTGCCACTCACTCACTGTGAACAGCAGGGAGCACTTTGGGAGACAACAAAAATTGAAAAGAAGACATAACAGCAGATAGAAATTGAGCCGTTTAATGAAACAACAAATGCATCCATCTTCAAATTTGCTAAAACAATTATTTCTGCTTAATTGTTTCCAAATGCAACATGACTTTTTTTTTTAAACAAACCTTGCCCTGATTCCTGACATGCCCATTAAGATAAATTAATGCACCAGTGTTTGAAGTAAGAGTGTGTGTGTGTTTGTTTTCTTATTAGAGTCAAAATCCACATGTTTAGTTTCCAGATGTTGAGATAAAGCGTTTTAATCCTGACAGTATCATCTGCTACAAACCACTTTATTTTTTAATCCCGGCAAATAAGAGTCAAAGAATAATCCCCTTTTTGAGGGATGAGGCATTTTATCTGATGGTCATGAGAGTGATGACTCAGATAAGATATTAGGCAAAGAGAAAAGAAAGACTTCTAGAATAATACCCTAAAACCCTTTAATACTCCAAATAAGGGGTTGACTAGAGAACAGATTCAAAATCTTATATTATTGTTATGGTTGTTTTTGTTGTTGTTGTTTTCCTGGTAGCAAAGAGGCCCAAACAATTTTTGTCCATATGAAATACAGGTATTGTCACTGATCAAGAACACTGATATTGAAAAATCTGAGAAAGCCTCAAGTATGTTGCTGCATTATTTTTTATTGTTTTGTTTGTTTTCAGTCATTTGGTGGCAGCAGGACAAGCATTGACATATTATCATCTCATTAGGTTGTTGTGATGAATGTCACAGAGAAACATTAGCATTAATTTGCTGTCGTGATTGTGGTCACCTTCAGCTTCAGCAACTCCTGAGGGAAATATCTACGTCTTCGGCTTCCTAAACGCCCCACTGTGTTCACCAGCTACTCTAACTTTGTCTGTTTGCCGTTTGCTGCTGGGAGGGTAACGTACAGTGGGGTTTATTGCAGCTGTTTTTTGCTGAGAGCAACTGCACTGCTGCGTCTACAAATGAGGTTGATGAGAACGATGAGAGCGAAGCCGTAAAACCAAAACAATGAGCTGAAAGGCAATAAAACGCTCCATTGAGCTGAGGGGAACTGCGTAGTTGGGTCATAAGAAGTAGGAAGAAAAAGCCAGCGTTAATTGCAGTCCTGCGAGATGATGCAAACTTCAATCTCCCGTATGAAAGTCGGCTGTGCTTCATGCGTATCCACCACATCTTTTCTGCCTCACTAGAAAGGGTCCTGCACTAATCATTACTAAGCACTGGACGCAAATCGTGAGCTGCAGAATCGTCCCACATGAACATTGCGATGCCAGGCTGTTGTTTCCATGTGTGACTGAAGTATAGTTAGAATAGTTTTACTCATGATAAACAAACGAATCGTGTGTAAAAAAAAAAAAAAAAAAAAAAAAAAACCCAGTGTCAAACCAAAGACTGTGATCTCATTATCAACACTTGTAGAGGTTTTGTTCATTAGCATCCCCACTTGCGATGTGTGTACGTATGCACCCATGCAACATTCACTTCATTTGATAAGCTACTTCACCTCATCACCATGGAAACCCTGATTTGTGAAGATGTTTATTAGTATTCACCACTGCTGCACTGTGTGTGTGTGTGTGTGTGTGTGTGTGTGTGTGTGTGAGAGAGAGAGAGAGAGTAAGAATGGTATGTGCTGTAGGTGCAAAACAATCCCACAAATTCCATTCTCACTCTCACAGACAGCAGAAACCTTGAACCTCGGCTTTTGTTTAAATTGTATTCAAGTCAAAGCCAGTCCTCTATGTTGGCTCATCACTCAGGTACACGCACTACTCCCCTGTATGTCTGTCTGTCTGCGCTCTGTCTCTGCAGAAAACTGTTTACCATGACCGAGGATTTCATCATTCTTCGCTACCTCATCTTCTGATCCCCTTCGTCGTCATCGGCTCGCCTCGCTCTCTGTTTTTGCTCCCAATTTTTTTTTTTTCTCCCTTATCAACTTAAGAGGAAGTACATTTTTCTCCTCTTCCCGCAGCGTGGCTCAGCAGCAGCCTGTGCGAGCTAAACGGCGGATCATTTTTCATTGCTTTGACACAAAATGAATTCAATGACCACGTCTTTCAAAATTCATGAATTCATGAAGTTTCTCACTCAGACTCGGAGCCATTGTCTCTGGACTGTATCCACAGCCCATTCTGCGTATGTGCACATACTAATTTTCTTTTTTCTAATTTCATTACTATCTGTACAAAGAGGGGAACACTCTGGAAGAGGTGATTTACATAAACACGGGCGGAGATAGACAAGTGTCTGATAGAGGATGAATAGAGTGAGAGTCCGTGAGAGTGAGAGGAGTGTGTGTGTGTGTGTGTGTGTGGTTGGAGACGAGACGACAGAGAAGAGGACCATCTGTACTGTAGTCTCTGATGAGCTCGGAGCTTTCTCTTATTCCTCTATATCTGAATTGCCAGTAGAGTTCCTATACATACAGTATGTCATTTTCATATATTCACATTTACACATGTCATTTCCTGTGTATGCATAGTTTCTTATTCCAGTAAGGCAAGATAAGACTATTGATCCCCAGTGGGAAATTCATGCGTTACAGCAGCATTGAAATGGGTAAAGAGGTAAGAAAACAAATAAATGAAATGCATTTTTTTTTTAAAACAATTAAAATAAGAATTCCGAGCGATGCCGTGTGGGAATATCTACTGATACATTTGTGTATTTTGGAAAGAACGCAAACACTCAAAAACGCTAATAACACTAATAATGAGGTTTCAATATATTTAAGCATTTCGGTAGATTTGTAGCATTTTGGATATGAGATTCTGTTGCGTGCCATTTTGCATGTGTGTGAAGACAACTGTGCAAAAAGCAAAGCTGACACTGAGAAATGTGTAACTAATTAAAAAAAACTGTAACATTTCCCGTCTTGTCTTCAGTTTTACAATCCCCTCTCCTTCACTCTCCTTTATTTTTTAATGGTGCGCTGAGCGGCAATGATTTTTTAAAATGCGATCTGTCTTGTACTGAGCTACTAGGAGGAGAAATGAAGTGACAGATTACGGGAGACACACGAGAGCAAGTTCAGTTGGGATTTGATCTCAGGAGAGCAGGAATGTGAGTCCCATGAAAGTTGGGTCCTAACTACGATATTGTCTCCACTTTGTCATTTCCACTGTTTTCCTGACTCCCCTGTCTCTCTCTTTCTCCTGCGTCTGTTGAAACAACTTGAAACTCTTTACTTAAGCTCTCTATTATTAGGAAGGAATATATATATTTTATTGCTTCATAATTCACAGAAAAGAAACACAAAGGAGAAATTCATTTTTTCAGGGATACTAAAGTGCAGCGCAGATGAATTTTGAATTGGATGCAAATGAAAATGGAAAATATTAAGAAATGACACATTTTGGCTGCTATTAGCCCCAAATTCTAGCATTTTCTTAGCAGTGACAAAGAAAATAAGGCTTTTACGGTTATTAACGGTAATTTTGGCTTTTTCGAGGCATTGCTTGGGAACCTACCGTGCACAGTTGCATTTGCTTCCTGATTTTGATGCATCCTCCACCCAGGAGCAAATCAGTTCACTAGTTCAGCACTTCAGGACAAATCAGAACTTGTTCTGAATTGGCGCTCCCCCCAAAGCTCAAAATGGCATGTCCGAGGGTGGCCTGCACTGTAAACTATTGGATCTGGAAAAAGCAACATAATTGCAGGCACTGAAGCCCACACGTTCTGCCTGTTTTACATCCTTTGCAGAATTACACGGTGGGGTGAGGGAAAGTCAACCAGCATAATGCAGAGTCCTGCTGCCTATACTTTGCCTGTCAAACTGCTAACAAGCACAAATGATTTTTTAATGATAGGCCCCTCTATCCCACAAAGCTGTCTACTCGCAAACACTCATACTCGCACACACGCGCACACACAGCGCGCATTGCACACATTCGCTCCCACACACATCCATAATGAGTTTTATCAAGGGAAGTACGTGCGGTTTAATGGATCACTGCAAATGCCATTCCCACTCACACTATTGTATTCGAGTTCCAACAAGATGCTTCTTTTTCCCCTGTGTCACTTATTTTTCTGACAAACAACATGCGGTGCATGAATACTCCAAATGATGATGTATCTTAGGTGCAGGAAACTAAAGTCCCCACTGAGCGAAGACGCAAGTGAAACTGCAGCTTCAACCATGCAACTAAAATCTGTGTAAATATGTAAGATTCAGCATGTGGCCTGTAGTTTGTAGCATTAAAAAAATGCTAGGGGCTGCATTGGTAGGGACGTGTTGCTCCAAGTGCCAGCGAGACAGTGAAATGTGTTGGAGAATTCAGAGTCATAAATCCATGAGTTTTAAGGCTTGTCAGACAGTGTAAAACACTGCACAGCAGTTTACAATATCATGAAGGATTTTACTGCTGTGGAAAGTCATCATGGTGGCATCATTTTGCCTTCCTTCACGATGATGATGAGGAAGTGCAGAAGGTTTGGCAGCACCTTAACACCTTCAAATGAATGAGGTGTTTTTTTCACACAGGGCTCAAGACGGTTTCACTTAATATGGCCACATTTTCATTTGATTTTGATTGAACATATACTGAGTCCCATCTTGTGCATCGCATTTTCTGTCTCCATGCACAATGAAAAACAGGCATTTTATCGCGTAAATCATCCAACATAGTAACTCTGTAACCGCGTATTTTCTCTTTCTTTTGCCTCACATATTTACACACACTTCACACTGTTTTACTGTCCTTGTTTCTCTCCCTTCTTTCCGCTCTATTAGTACAAAGTATTCTGGGAAGCATTCTTGATCGCGCTGCTTTTATCTTACAGCACAGTCCACTGCAGATGTCTACACACACAACTACACATTGTTAACCCACTTTTTAGCAGTGCTTGGTTACGGCGTGCATTTTTTTTCTTTGTTGTCATTCTTATTAGCTCTATTTTCATTTGAATTTGACTCAGCATATACTGATTTAGGCCTTTCTTGTGTGTCTCATATTCTGTATTCTCTTGTCCTCTCTCTTTTTCTCACATTATCATGTGTTTCTTTTCAAATCTGTTTTCTTTCTCTCCCTTCCTTCCTCCCGCTCTGTTCTTCGCTCCTTCGCCCCTCGATTTGTGAAGAGCATTCAGGGGAGCGTTCTCGATCGCGCTGCTTTCGCCCTATAGCGCAGTCTAATTCAGATATACAGCAAACTCATATTTAACGCGCAGATCAACAGACAACCGTGCATGTGAGCCTGCACACAATGAACAGACCCAGATGTGAGCAGCCCGAGGCAGCTGCCGCGGCTGCTCAAGGTTCAAGACGCACATTAATGTGCATTTTAAGTGCAACAATGACAGCAACGGTGTTGTACCGAGAGAAAGGCATTGATCCGATTAGAATGCAGCGCCGCATTTGCCCCCACATCTGTCATAATATCATGTAACAAACATGCGATTGGTTTTCTATTTATGGAATAACTGAGATGGATTTTCATGTCTGCTTCGAGCCGTCGCACCAATCCATCTTTTTTTGAGCACATGTAGATTGCTACGGCACTGGCCTGCGTCCGCGGCTGATGGTGATAAGGCGTGATTGGATTTTGCATGTGTAATAACTGGTTATGGGATGTTAATTGTGCAGAGCGGTGGCCTGTGGGATGTAACGTTAGATATGTGTGCCGAGCACACACACACACACACACACACACATACATGCACGCACACTTACATGTAGTGTAACTGCTTCCATGTAGACTCTGTTTAGACTAGAAGACGCGTTTGTGGCCCAATTATTGTCTTTGTGGTTGGATGGGATGATTTGCATAAAGACTAATCCTAACTGTGATTGTGGAGTAGCGCCTTTGCTTGCGAGCAGTTCAGTTCAGGATGATTTGCTGACTGATGTTAAAGAACCCATGTGCTCTACCCTCTCAGGCCTCCTGGAGTTCTCTCCCGTCCTCCTGCGATACTTCATCTCAGGTATGGGTTCAACGATTAGACTTAGATCCTGTGTATATATAGTAGTGAAGTAGTGTAAATTACCAGCAGATTATAAAAGCCCCCAGTGTTATGTATAGTAAAGAAGGTTCCTTTTGTCATCCTTTGTGACAAGTGGGAGGCAAAGACAAAGAAGCAAAGAAGACAAGGAATGGTAATATCCCCTGACGTCTTACAGTGCTTGGTGCCTTCGTAGCTGGTTGGGTGCTTGGCAAGCTGTAGCCTAGAAGCTGAAACCACCTGTGGAGTTATTCGCTCGCCTCTGCTGTCTAGTCCAGTCCATCTGTTTGTCTGAGTAGAAGTATAGAGCCTTTCACCACTTCCCCGGCTAAGTTTCCTTTCAGGCCCTCCCTCTCCTCATTACTTTCAGCACAACTCTCGAGTTTCGGCGAGGCTGTGAAGAGGAGCCGTGAAGATCCAGCAGACGATTTTCATCTGTTTAATTCCTCTCTCTCTGATTGCGTCCGTACGCCTGATGAGTCACAGTTAACCCAGTCACACAGCTGTGTGCTTCCCAGCGCATTGATTCATACAGTGTGCCGCCACAATGCCAACCTCTCCTCACTCGCCTCTTCCTTTCCCCTCCCTCACAAACTGCTAATGAAGTGAATCACAACTGTTTTTCCCCCGATCCCTTTACCCCAACAGCTGATGGTGAGCGATTGCATCCACAATACTCTTTTAATTAGTATAGAGAATAAATTGGTTGAGCATGCCTTTTTCCTTAATTGCTTTTTTCCTCAGCTTGGATTTAATTGGGCTGCAGCACTGTTTATTGATCTCCTTTGATGTGCTTTAATTTGGATAATTTTATATATTTATTTTGGACGTGACGAGATGGTTTGTCTTGAGGGGGAGAGTGTTAGGCAGCGGGGCCGGTACTGCAGCAGACTGCGGTATACTCAGTGAGCCTGGGGTCCGGCGTGTGATGGCAACTAGGTGGGGAGATGATCAAACCCAGAAGGCAGAAAAGCAGCTCCACTACAGTCTGAGAGGTCTCAAGTGAACAGCTCTTTGATCTCGCATCAACATCTCAGGAATGCCAATGCGGAGCAGTAAGCGAGTGAGGCAGGCCTTTCTAAGCCAGCCTTAACAGGCCTGCAGGCCGGTACATATTCCTTCCAGCAGCTAGTTTGTAGTTTGTGCCTGATTCATGCTGCGTCATCTCTCCCCCTCCTGCCTGCCACAACAAAGACCAATTTTCAGCCTCCGCCTCCATAGTTTCATAATTAGTGTGCTTCTCTGCGTGTGATTGTGGGTTTGTTTGCTAGATTTGCGTGTGCGCTTGCTTGTGCAAGCATTTGTTTGTGTAAGTGTCTCCATTTACTGCTTTCATTTATATTACTCTCTATTCTCCAGCTATGTAACTGCGCTCTCTCCCTCGCAGGGGGCAACTTCACCCTGGCTGAGCTGGGAGTGTGCGAGCCCACTCCCCCTCCACACCCCGCCGCCGTTCCCTACTGTCCCGACCTGGGCCTCCTCCAGAGGGGGTACTCCCTCAGCGCCGGCTCTGATGCCGACTCGGACCCCGAGGGGCCGCTGTCACCAGAGAGAGCCATCCAGCTGTGGGCCGGAAGAGGAAGGGTAAAGTCCCGCCGCAGCTCGGGGGTGTCAAGTCACGAGAACTCGGCCCTCACCCTCACCGACTCGGAAAATGACAAGTCCGACGATGAGTCAGGTAGGACCGAGGACTCGACTGGAAAATATGGTCATGGGGGTATGTGTGTATCAAAACACAGGCTGACTGATGTGAGAGGAAGAGGGCTGATGAAGTAGTAAGAACAAATTGAGGAGGATAGAGTATGATAGTCAATCTGTAAAAGGATTGTGAGTGCGAATGTATATCTTACACACATTTGTCGATATTGTTAAAATCTTTAGACTACCTCTCAAACAGACAGCCATTATATGAATTGCGAGTGAGTTGGATTTATGGATTGAGTCTGTTTCTGATCTGAAGAACAGTGGTTGGACCCCCCCAGAGAGCCATCCTTATTTTCATCAATAGCACTTAGCCAAAGCCCTCTAACTCTACCCTCTTACACCACTTATCTGCTGAGATCTCACCACTGGTCTGTCAGTCTTCAAAAAAATCTTTGGGATTTTTTTGGAAACAGAAACAGCGGAGCGTTTTAACTATTGTGATCCAACGCACAGATGCATTCGGGGAGGAGCTGTTCTCTTTTTTTTTTTTCTTCTTACTTTTCAAGTGCATCCTTTCTTTGAATCACAAGTGTGAGAGTGTGATGTTCCCAGAGGGAACCTCCATCCTCTGGCAACTTTGTTTATTGCCAACTTCCCATTTCCTTGTTAATCCTGACGCAGTCGTAAACCTGCGCACAAGCTTTGCCGAGGTGTCAATCGAGGTTAATGAAAAGTGGATGGAAGGAAAAGCAACAGTCTAATTAATTGAATTCTCGACACCCGCACGTATCAGCTGTGGATCAACCTCTGTTGGACTGCGGGCCTCCGAATCAGAGACAGCTTCTGTCGACTGATCAAACTACTCAACACCTATTAAACACGTCAAGAAACACCTTCCCTGAGACGCACCTCTCATCCCATCAGCCGATAATTGCTTTGTGGTTAATTACCAAGCTAATCTTGCAGCCGCAGATATCAGCCACAGACACCGCTCTCCCTCTCTCTGTCTCAGGGCCAGGAGAACGCCAATGAGCGCGCTGTCGCCAGCATTTCCAGACCTTGTAAAATTAGCTTCTTAATCCAGCACTATATTGTGATAATCATTCGCCTGCAGTATGATGTCACTGAGTGTTGATTGTTGAGAAGATCAAAAGTTGTTGTGTCTTTTTTCAGTTTCCAAAAAGAAACTTTGTGAAAAAAAAATATTATTCATGGATATTTTTGTGCTCCTAGGGGGTCTAAACATTCACTTGTCTTTTGGAGAAATTCATATTGATGATTATGCAGAACATGCGTCAAATCAAAGTCATTTAAATTCAAAGCAAAACATCAAAAGTTTGCCTTGTATAGAAGCATTTCAGGGTTAGCAACCGTTGGCTCATACCTTTAGGCTCCTCTCATAGTTTCACAGACCAGAGATTTAGATCAGGCTTCTGCATTGCTGTCTCTGCCAGCATGAAGAGATCAGAGGCAGCACGGCAGCCTGATAAAAGGACCAGGTGTGTGCGTGTGTCTGATCAAGTCAATTCGTTAGTTACTTAGTCGCATCTGAATGAGGAAATCTCGCCGCTCGCTCCCGCATCTCCCTCAAAACAGAACATCTGATACTGAAGGCACGTCACACCTCAAAGCATCCAGAGGAAAGATTTCACTCCCACCAGACCTAACCAGCGCGTGTGCCCCGAGCAGTGTTGGGTGCTGGATTTTTGCGAGTGCATGCATGTGTATGTTACAGAGTCTGTCATTGTCTTTCTATATGCTATTTTGTCTGTCTACGGGTGTGAGAGAGTCTACGAGCCCAAACCCTGCGTGTGTGTCGAAGTGTGAAACAGGAGCAACGGGAGTGTCAAAACAGCAGGAGGAGGATCTGAGGGTCTAATAATAGAGATTGACAGAGGCAGACAGAGAAACAACATCATAAACACATGCTAACAAATCAAAAAGACGGTGACGTGCTAAAACACCAAACAGCACGCCACACCACTCTCATCTCGCAGCGTCTCTAACAAGCTTCTGAAGTCTCACCTCCACTTGCTTCTCCTCCTCCTCTTCATCTCCCTCCTCTCCCACCTTTCTTCTTCATCTTTCAAGCTTCTTCTTCAGTCTTCTCCTCGCTCACGCTGCGCCTCTCACCATCCCTCGTTATGCTCCTGTCAGTACAGCTTGCCAGCGTGACTGACAGGTGTCAGTTTAAGGGTCTAGGGTTCCCCTTCAGGGCAGGAGCGTGCACGTGGATGCATGTGCACGCGTGCCCTATTGCAGATTTCACTACCAAAATAGAAAGCCCGGAGAAATGGTGACAGATATCAGAAATCTCAGGGAAAATACTATTTGTATTTGTGTGAGCGTGTGTGTGTGAGAGAGAGAGAGTGTGTGTGTGTGTAGAAGGAAGGTTTCGTGTCAGCAGAGCGGCTGACTGCGTTCACAGCTTTCTTTTGCCTCATCTTTCATCTTTATTACTCAATTTTTTTGTTTGATAATAATAATTAAAGAGTTTGGTTGGGCCATATAGCTAAAAAAATATATCACAATAAAATTCATTTCAGTCGATATTGATCATTTTGAATAACCTAGTAAAGACATTTAACTCATTTAATTTCATAATTAAACGTTTTCTTTTATTGTTTGAAATTAAGAGTGTGAAGACGTCGTGTGTCTATTTGTCTTTATTGTGCTTTTCTAATTGATTTTTTTATATTTATATTTATTTTTAATTTCCAGAAAGTGTCTGTGGATGTTAATGAAACTACTAAATGACAACACTAGTCAACACTACTGCTCTCATGTTCTCGCTCCATGCTGGTTCTGTTACGTGCCACATGTGGATGGTGCAACTTAACAACACACCTGTTATATGATTGACTTTTTGCCTTTTGTATCACGCTCCATTATCAAGGGATGTAACAGGCTGTTTATGAGCCAGAGTGTATTCGTTAAGTGCTTTGCATTGAATGCATTTAAATGAAACTTTCTGTCGAACAATTTTCTTATTGCCATCAATGGTATTTTTATTGTCTGGGATTATTAATGAACAGATTAGGAAATTAGGCAGCAAATTAAGAAGACTGTCTTTCCGTATTTCAGGTTGCCTAACTACACGTACTATTTTTAAATGTTTGATTCTGGTGGAGTTGAAACGTCTGGAAAACAAAACAAAACCTGAGTCGATAACAAATTAAAGAGTGTGATCCTTTGGATAGATAGCAGTTGCAGTCACAGTGCCTGGCGCCTTTGCTAGTCTCAACACAATTAGCACCACGTATACACCTAATGTAAAGAAGTGGAACTCACACAGTCGGTATAGAGAAATTTGAAAACAGATGTATGGTTTTCTAAGTAGAACTTCTGCATAGATGTACATGGGATCATGCTTATATGTGTGTGTGTGTGTGTAATTGTGCATGCATGGAACAGAGGGAGAGATGGGTAAAAATATATAGAGAGAGGTTTTGAAATACAGATTTCTGCCAATGTAATATACTTAGGATTTTTTTTTTCCTGCTTCACTAGGCCTTTTTTCTGTGATACACATGTACGCCCATACATGTTTGAACATCTGAAGTCAGACACAAGCATGTGCAGCAGGGCTGGACAACATGGCTGACATCAACATTATGATATCAATATCAGTATTTGTATATATCACAATGCAAGAACTGTAAAATAGTTAAGTTGAGATTTTTGTGTCAAGTATGGAATTATGGAATATTTTGATAATTTTGATCTCTACCAGTGGATGGATTTTGCACAGTTTACATATTTTCATATTGTCCATGCATGTCCACATTATGTATTCTGATGGCACATAAACATGTTTTTACATATTTACATATATATTTTTTATGTTCCCTATTTATGCTGCTAGACTTGCAGTATTTTCTTGTTATCGTTGTATATGTTTATCATTATGCACCAAAACACCAAGGAAAATTCCCTTGTGAACTTATTCTGATTGTGATTCTGATGGTACAATATTACTTGGTCGTGTTATTTTCATAATTTCAACAACAAGCTGCTGTGAATCCTTAATTGGACAAATTACAAATTTTACAAATTTAATGTAATCAAAATATTAATGTATAACTAATATGATAATACATGCATGAATACATAAAAACTCAAAAAATTAATGTTGACAGAGCAGCAGATATCCAGACTGTCATGTGCTTCACCTGTGTAGTACTGTAGTTTCCTCTGCAGACCTCTGGCACCTGTTAAATCAGTTTCTAAACTAAAACTCCCTGAAATTATTTTTTCATTTGTTTTTTTCATTTACTGCTAAATTCCAATTACCGACAAGTACGTAAAGCCTTTTAAATTAGTTTCCTAAATGCAACTCAGGGATTTCAAAGTTTCCCTACATCCAGCTTTATTGTCGAATATTGAATAAAGACACTTCGCTTTTATTGCCCCTTCCAGACACTATTAAAATAAAGAGACTAGAACGTTGACTTGGCAGAGCCAATACAAGTTTCATTTGCACAAGCAACACAGTGAGACAAACAAATATGGGCATAGAGAGCAGCATTGGGAGATTTCATTTTGGCAAAGTGGAGGAAGAGATTTACTGTCACACTGTGCACTGCCTCGTAAAACATCCGTCTGGAAACACAGGCAGGAGAATAGGAGCGCTTGTAAATTCCCCCAGCAGTGCCTGATGGCCGCATCCAAACTGCATTGATCAGGAGGGGGAATGATTAAAACATGCATTAGATGAAATAAGATCAGGCTTTGACATTGATTTAAACCTGAAGCCCAGGGCAGACTTTATGGCCACGATCCACAGTCCGGTGCTCTACACATGTGTGTGTGTGCGCGAGTCCATCTGCCTCTGTGTTTCCCTCTCATTAAACAGCAGCCTGTTAAGGAAACAGGCAGAGTTTAATTCAACTTCAACAGTGTTTTCCATCAATAAATCTTAGCTTTACTCATATGGCCGACTTCATAAACGCAGACACGCACTGGCCGCACACTCCACAGTCGAGGCCCGGCCCAATCACACACGCATGCTGATTAGCTGCTTTCAGACAATCTCCCACTCCTCCTTCCTCCTCTGGCCCAATCTCTCCATCTGGTCGACTGGATAATAAATCATAGGGTAGTATTGTGACGTATGTGACAGGATGTATTAATCTCGTAATTAGAGAATGAAAAGGTGGCGCTAAATTTAGTCTGGCCTTTCTGCCTAACCCTGCCCCACGTCTGAGCATGCTCAATCGCTTGCTTTCCCTCGCTGGCTCCTTCTTTTTTAGCCTTAGAAGCCGGTCGGCGTTATTATGTTTCAGTTGCTTAAACTTTATGTTAATTCACTTTTTTTGACAAGCACAGTCTACAAAAGTTTAATTTTTTTTTTTTTTTTTTTTTTTTTTTTTTGGTAGTTTTAGCTGGAACTGGGCGAAGTGATTCCTGATTAACTAATCAAATCTCCTAGCACAGGTGGCAGAGTGCCTGCACCCGCGCTGTCCTCTTTATTCTTTTATAGCATGCCACACGAATCCCACCATAAATCAAACCAAATCAAGCGTGTTCAAGTCAGCTGATGTGTTGCATTACTTTAGAGGATATTCAGAAGTGTTGCACTGAAAAGATTGTCTCGTAATCAAGGTAAATTAAGATAATGTTTAATTATGGTCATTTTGATTTTGAATAAAAAGCGCTCTATACTTTGGAGTACAGATTATAATTACATGTCACACAGCGAACATAAGACCCTTTCTTTCCCACCACAGCCAGTAACCTGGTCCGTGCAGCTCCCGTCCATCCAATTCAAGCAGCACTTATAGAGTCGGACTGGTGGGGTCCCACTGCTGTCCCCTCAGGGTCTCAGTGAGTGTGTGTGAGTAAGAAACTGAGAGTGAGAGCTTGTGTGCGTGTGTGTTAGGAGGGTTGGGGGCATTAGCCTCTGATTGAGTTTTCAGAGAGCAACGTGGGGTGCGAAAGGCTCGACAATGGTCTAACAGAATTAGTAGCTTGTGATGAATGGTGTGTGAGAGCAGCACTGACAGCTCGCTTTCACAAACGCACGCGGCTGCGAGTGCGCACGCGTGTGTGTGTATGTGTGTGTGCGTGCACGCCTCCATACTTCACCCACTGGTTCAAGGACTTTTTGTCCATGCAGCGAGAGCTACGCACGGCGGAATGAGCAAAGTAGTGATGGACGCGCACGCTTACACACAGGCGCACGGGGTGTATCTGTATGACATGTCTGTCTTTGGGTTAAGCCCAGGGTTTGAACAATGCCCTGCAGTCAGGATCAATAAAGATTGTTCTGTTCAACATACCGAACGCAGCGCTCATACATGCTCACACACCTGCACAGACGCGGTGATGAATAAAAAAATAAACATTCACAACCCTCTTTGTGTGACTCAATAAAGACATTGTTGGACCAGAGGTGATATTGAGGCGAGGGCCCATAATACGCATACACACACAAACAGACAAACACAGGAAGGTAGGTGCACACACACACACAAACACACACAGATGCATAAGAGCACTGTTTAATAAAAGCCCTGGGATATTGATCACAGTAGATGGATGCTAACTCACATTAAAGGGAGGGAGCCTGGAGTGATAAAGAGAAGAAGAAGAAGAGGAAAACATAAACGATGAATGGATGGAAAGGGAGAGATGAGAGAGGGTTTTTCACATAATGCTGACAATAAAGGCATTCAAAAAATGTGTTATTGTGTGTTCTTGGTGTGAGCAGGCAGACGGTGCATCTGCAGCGAGGGCCCACCCATACAAACAGTGTTATTATCAGGTGGAAGAGAGTCACAGGAGCGGAGATATCGTCGGCGTCGGTCCCGTAACTTGCTGACGACTGTGCTGCCGCCCTAATAAGGAATTTAGTTAGCCGTAATGGCCTCTCGTGCCATCTTCAGAGCTGCCGGAGAAAGAGAGAGCGAGAGAGAGAGAGAGAGAGAAATAGCACTGAGAGCAAATTGAGAATTCTCCAGCCAATTATGAGTGATCATATTTTCCTCTGCATGGTGCTGTAACTACTTTTGTAGTTTAATGGTCAGCGCTTTGCTTCCTAATGAAGGTTGGAGATTGAGAGCAGGAATGAGGTGAAAATGCGGTGGATGATGAGAGGGCGGAAGGCCGCATTCGCTTTTTTGTTTTTTTGTTTAACCATGTCTCGTATCCACTCTGTACAAGTTTGACTTTTGTTCAAGCATTTCTGTGTTCAGTTTCAGTTTTGCTTTGTTTTGCTCAGACTCACGCCTTCTTTCTTGATTTGTCATAATCTTTTTTGTTTCTTTTCTCCTGCTTTTTCTTTCTTCCCTAAATTCCTTCTCCTCCAGCTTACCTAGATGATGAGGAGGATGAGGATCCATTTGGAGACTATGTGATCAGTAAGTCATGTCTGACTGTGGTCTAGCTTAGACTGCTCGGCCCTCCGTAGTCCCATCTGCTTGTATGTGATTGTGTTTGATGTGCTTTTGTGCCCTTTGCTGTATTTGTCTGTGTGTGATTTACTGTCCATAAGTTGATGTTTTTTTATCAAAGAGGCTGTTGCACACAATATAATAGCTTCTAACTGGGCTCAGTATAGTGCAATACAGTATTATCCGAGTCGGTTCAAAGGCTTGCTCTTTCTCAAAGTATGATTACACATATTACTGTAATTGCTTTAATGTTCATGTCTACAATCAAAACATTAAATTTGCTTTAGTCCATTGTTAACAGTTGTCAGGATATTGGTGTAAGGTGGAGAAAGGGACAGTAAAATCAGGGTTCCCATCCTTGAAAGCTTTGGAGAGGTCATAGAATATTGTTTGGTTACCATCCACTTAATCTAACATAGCTGCAAATGTATTTTCTATAGCTGCTGACGTAACATAGCTCTACTATCTGGGATGCGTGACAATGCTTTGTTTACTATCACATTAGTTTCATCATTTACTCCCAGCGTTCCGTCTCTCCCTCCACGCACGCCAGCTAGCTGAAATGATTTTTGAATATAGTTTGAATCTGATATGTTTGAATGATGCTGGGCAAAGTGTACATTTAATATTGCATGACTCTCTAACCACGAGTTACATAGACTGCAAACCAGTCCAGATGTTTTTCAATGTGACAAAGACCAGCAAGTGTCTGTCTCCAACCAGAGCACGGCTGCATAATACTTTAAGTATAATACCAGCACCCACTGCTATCATTCATGTTACTGTAAATATCATGTATTGATCTTTTTCATTTTGATTTTATTCTCTATTTTTTTATATTTTTTTCATAGAGGAAGGCAAAGGAAGAATTTCATTGCACTGGGAAACTTGTTTCTTTTACCTGTGCATATGACAGTAAACGCTTTGACCTTTGACCTTTTGGGCACTGAGATAGTTGAGGCACTTAAGGTGGCCCTTTTTTGAGCTGAGAATGCATCACAAATACACTGATAATACAATCAGTTCACTTTTCCCTGATACTTCAAAGCCACTTCGAGACTTAGTCTCAAGTGTCACGAGTGCACATTATCCTCTGTGAATGTTCTTAAAACAACAGTCTGGGCCTTCATATTTATGTTTCCACATTGTTTTGCACCCACAAATTAATTTATAATCAAATGCATTAAGACAGTGCATTAAGCTTATACTTAATATAATCAGTTCAGTTTGTGCTGAACTGTTTTCAGGATAATGTATTAACTGTGCCGTAATTATTTGAAGTGAATATGAACATAAACAACTACTACAGATTTAAAAAGATTGCTGTATTCTCATAGAAAAATGTACATTTAGAGCAAAGTATACTGTATTGTATCGTACACAAGCAGACCTGTATAATACAGTTTTTTGTACTTATAGGCTGTGAGTGGTCATGTAAATGTTTTGTATATGTAAATAAGCGGGAACCCTGTAAAATAATTGGTTTCTGTAGCCATTGTTCTTTTTCACATGCCTCATCTGCATTTACGAGCTCCTTTCATTATGATCTCCTGTTCATTAGCACACGTCCAACTGGTTAATCTCTTTGCACTTGATCAGAGAAAATTTCCCAGAGGGTGCCTTTTTTTTCCCCTTCCCCCACCGTCGGAAAGTCAGCCGTATTTACTCGTGTCCCGGAGATTGTTTGTCTCTATGAGCTTGAATTAGTGTTAATGTTTGTGTTACTGGGCTGTGGAGTTTTCATCTGTTTTCATTAGTGGGATCGGAGCGGTGGGTGTGAATGAGAGCGTGTAGTAGAAAAGGAGGAAAAGAAATCTACGTGTATTTTAGCAGCTAAAGATTATTTTTCAGACCTTTTGGCTTGTGTTGTAGGATTTTGTACACATTACATACATGTTAGATTTAATACTTAAGCTCACAACCTTGAAGTGCATCGAGAGGGAGTAAGACATTCATGCACATGGCAGAGAGCTGAGGAGATAATACTTGCAGAGCACAGGTTGTCTGCTTGGGATCACGTAAAGGTTAATCTTCTTGAAGCACTTTTAAACAGATAGAAAGAGATGTATTCAGGTATTACAGCACACTGTGGCAGCGAAACGCATTTACAGGAGGTGAACTTACATACATACATCACAACAGAAAATGGCAATGGCAATTTTATTTCTATAGTTTCATTACAACTCCATATACGTTGAAACACATAAACAAAAACAAATAGAAATATAGGCATAAACTTGAGAGACATAGGCAACATAAACATAAGATTTTGATAGGAATAAAATGAAGAAACTTCATTGATGAATCATACACCCAACAGTAGTAGTAGTAGTAGTATTACTACTATGTACCAGGAGCCAATGACGTGATTTCAATACCAGAGTCATATGTTCAAATTTTCTTGAACGTGTAGGCACTCTCAAAGTAACGCTGCTGCATTTTGAATGAGCTGGAGCCGTCCTACTGATTGTTTGGATAATCCTTCAAACAGAGTGTTACAGATAAAGTGCAGGCTTGGTATATGAATAATGGAGCTTAATGACAATGACGCTTTTGAGTTAAATTGGTGTTGATATAAATTCAGACTTTTGCTCCTCTGGTTAAATTAGAATACTTATATGAGGCAAAGTTATCTGATATTTACTGATGTTAATTTCCCACAATGCCTTATTTCATTACTTTCAGTCTGTGGAAACACGTCAGAGATGTACTGTTTGCTGTGCACAGTTTCCTTGGTTTCTGGTGGGTAAATATTCATGACTTCCTTGGATATCAAAGTCGTGAGATAAATTTTATTTACCATACAGCAGAAAAACAGTTTACCATAACTGGGAAAGATAGTATCTTAACCTTTACTATATTATTACATATATTATATTATATTATATTATATTACAAATTTCCTTTGAGAATCAAAATAAAGTAATTTGCTGTATATAATGAAAACTGAATGCAATCATTTGCAACCAAACTGCGTTTACAGACAACATTTCTCTGAAGAGTTCTTGAGCCCATGTAGTAATCTCCTTTACACAATCATGTGTTTGACAAAGTGTTGAACCTCTGTCCATCTTTGCTTGTGAATGACTGAGTCTTTCCAGGATGAACCTTTCATACCCAATCATGATACTATCACCTGTTACCAATGAACCTGTTTACCTGTGGAATGATCCAAACAGGTGTTTTCGGATCAGTCCACAACTTTCACAGTCTTTTGTTGCTCCTGTCCCAACTTGTTTGAAACATGTTGCTGCCATCAAATTCAGATCAATGAAGTTGATGAGGTCAAACATTCAATATATTGTCTTTGTACTATTTTTAATTGAGTTTATGTCAAAAAGGATTAGCAAATTATCACATTCCTTTTTTTCATGTTTTACACAGCATCCCAACTTTTCCTGATTGCAGATAAAGCTTTTTGGATGAAAGATGTACGCTCAGCCCAGAAAAATTATTTTGCTTAAGATGTGTCACAGACAATGAAACTGACAGTTCATCGCTGATACTGATATAGAAGACACAGTACTATCAATACCCAAAGCCTGACAAATGCACAAATCAAAAAACTCTCATTCTCCTTCCACCACTTCTACAATTATTAAAGCAGTATTTCATTTTTGGTACATTTTAAGTTTTTAGTTCTTCAATTTCCAACGAGAGCTGACACCACAGGGTTTCTACATTTATTTCAAAGTTTTATTTCAAAGTACTGAAATAAGGAATACAAAGGTTTTGTAAGAAGTAAGGTTCAGAATACACAATGAAATGTTAGTATTTTATAGTTTTTCTCCTTAAATGAATTCAAAATTAGGGACAAATATTTACTATTTGTCGTTATATTTATTTAGTAACCAACCAAGAAACCAACTGAACGGTGTTTATTTCTCAAAATGACAGCATTTACCAAAGGACATAGTATGATGCAAGAATTACTGAGCTATCAACCAAGTCGAACATTCACCTGTCACATGTCACCTGTCCAAAGAATGATATACAACCCACTGGTGACTGTAGAGGACATCAGCCCACGCCATCATCAATCTTCTGAACTGGCAGATACGCAGTAGTGTTAGTGCTCGATGTCCATACTGGAGCCACAAATAACAGCCATCACTGGTACATAAACTGAACATCATCAACTCATATACTGGTTTCACCAACAAAAATATAAGCGTATTTGATTAAGTGAAGCCTATCCCACTATTGCATCTCTTGCATATTTGCTTCAGGTTTGTCTTGTGCAAGTTGAAGCATAATGTTTAGATTGTGTAGGTTTTTTCCTTTGTTAGAGTCAGTAAGGGCTTTACATCTGGTTTTGGGAATGCCACATGTATTCAAATGTCTGAGCCTGTTCATTCAACTGTAAACAAGACTTTTAAACTGCTATTTTCAATGTTTGAAACTTGTGTGGCTCTAGTATTGGTCTGTTGGATGAATGGTGGATGAATTGCCATGAAATTTGGTGCAGATATTCATGGTACCAAGTGAATCCCAGTGATTTTGGTGACCTCCTGACTTTTCCTTTAGTGCCACCATGAAGTTGATATTTATGGCTCTCACTTGCTACACATGCTTATTAGCAAATGTTAATACTAAACTAACATGGTCACTACGGTAAGAGTTATTTGTTAAGCATCTGGATTGTCATTGTGAGCCTACATAGAGTCTTAGTCTTGTTGAAACATATGGTGGTATCAGTTACCTACTGATACTTGAAGTATATCAGAAACCCTGCAGCTTGCAAAATGAACAGCATCAAAACATCTTAAACTGCAGCGTAATATTCAAAAAAATGTAACCACACATGAAAGAAAACAACATCTTCAATGTATTTCCAATGCTTTTTTCTGTATCGTGTAACTATTTGATGAATAGTTTCATAATACACTGAGGAGAGCTCTGAGAGGAGAATCAAGCACCAGCACAAGATGTATAGAAGTGATGAATAACACCACCTGTTGAAATGTTGTCACGATATGAAATGAAATAAGAGAATTAAGTATTATGAATACAAAATAGCAATGTGTGGGTATTTTTTTTTTCCAGCAGTCATGTTTGTTGCCCAACACAGAAAATGCTATCTGAAATTTCACAGATACCATTTTGTACACAGTAGATGATATAAGGCACCTGGAGCTGTAACCGACAACCTTATTGATCTTTATAAATATTATCTGGAGAGGAGGATCTGAGTTTTATAATGCTGTTGGGCTTTTGTTTACAATCCTCCGTTTATAGTATCAAGATAATATCAAGTGTTTAATAGTGTGTAAAAGCCAGTAAAGGCTGTGGATTTTACTGTAATGTGAGTCAATTAAATCAATATTATATATCAATTAATCAGTGTGTGTTAACCTTTTCATGCAGATTCTCTGGCAATATTACTAATTCAAAGTTAAGTTTTCAATTGATGCCACAAAGAGGCTATAAATAGGATCATCCTGCATTTGAATAATTAATTGAATTCAAAATTGATTCATCAAACTTTGAAGCTTTTTAAGGGCGAATTTAAGGTGTAAACTCACAGTTCAAGTGGTTAGTGTCAGGTCTAAATGCATCACAGCAAACATTTCTGCTGGAGATTTACTGGATCTGCCAGATCTCCCGTGGTGGAAAGATGCTGAGCTACGTGAAGACATAAAGTTTGCAATCCATGTGTTTTGCATGACAACAAAGCCCAGTATGACGGGTTAACAGCCCGGAGACTGCTGACGGATCACAAACTGCATTTATTGTTTGGAAGTTAGCAGACACGGTGTCCTGGAGAAAAATCCTGTGGGAGAAGTAGTAAAAAAGTACGAGCGGTAGAGGGCAATTTTTATGAGAGCAAATCAGAGTGAATAGCGGAGGGAAGCTGTGGGGGACCAGATATCATTCAGAGGTTGTTTTTTGTAATTTTTTAGAAGGAACGGTTCCAGCAGCTGTCACTTTATTGTTCCAGCATACAAATAAAAAAGAAATGAGAATCAGTATCATCATTAACAGAATGGAATCAACAGTGTAGTTAATAAACCTTCATGCTCCTTTTTTAAAAAAAATTTTTTTTTTTAACTTATTTTAAAAATAGAACGCATCCAGCACATGTTCATCCAAACAAATTCAACTACCCTTTGCCGCCCTGTTAGCTTCTCCACTGTCTCTACATCAACATGTAACAGCTGTGCTTGGTGCTCAGCGCTTCCTCCTCCAGCAGAGTGATTATGACAGGCTGATTGGTGTTTTGTTTTCTTGGGGATGAGAAGATCAATGCGTGCCCTGATAGCGAGGGCTGGGCTGGGAAGCGGAAAGAAAGGATAAGAGAGAACGGGGATGAGACCTTGTCGCTTTCGAGTAGGAAACAGGGATCAAGAGGTTTTAGGGAGAGGAGAGGATGGAGTTAAAAGCAGATGATAGAATAGAGGACGGAGTCGGGAATGTGGGGGGGGATTTTAGGGGATTGCAGGAGGGGATGGAGAGTGATGGATAAAGAAAGAGGGGAGCTAAGGAGGAGGAGCGATTGAGAGGAACATCCAGATTCAACAGTACAGTAGAAGAGATGGCTGAGGATTAACATTCTGTGACTGTCTGCAAGCGCTGGGATAATCTCTGGCGTCCTGTGGAGCGCCGTGGGAAGCCCACCACTGCCATGGGGGTTGAGGCCTACCGCCAGGCCCGTCACTGTGTGTGTGCGAGTGTGTGTGCATGTCTGTTTGCTCATGTGTGACTCTCAGTCTAGGTGTGGCAGGTGGAATGAGGTGCTGATTCCAGCCCCCCCACCACGCAGCGCTCTAAGCAGCTTGATGGATGTGCCCCACGGGCGGCAAGAGGCGGGCGTGGCACAGGCGTTTTTCTTCAGATTCACGATGACCCTTAGTCTACAGCTAGTTAATCTCTCACATTTTTCCTCTATGATTCAAAAGGCCAGAAAAAAAATCTGCAATCCAGCATTTTAAGTGCACACGTTTTCCTTCCGTAGGCAGCGAGGAGGAGTCAGTGGATAGCTCCTTACAGAGTTTTAATCCATATTGATTTGTGCCTCATGCTGTCTCGTCCAATGGAGCGCAGCGCCGCGGGGCACCACACAGCGTGGTGAGGCATGGCGTGGCGTTACCTCGCAAGTCTCTGCTGGCCAGTGTTTGTTTATGTGTGAAACAGAAAGAGAGAGAGAGCGTACCTGATAGATACAGCACTTTACAACGGTAAAGTGCAACATTTTCACCGAGGGTCGCAGCCAGGAAGACACACACACCTGTGGAATGTCATTGTTAGGTTGTGATTAAAAGGGTACTCCTGCTATTAATGCACTGTTCACACATACACTTAAAGAAGCAGGCTCGCTCTTGCGTCTCAAGAGCCTTAAGCTTGCAGGTGTGTAAAGCATTAAGCTGGAAATTTACATAATTAGCTCTGATTGGATGGTTATTTTCTCCCTTTTACGCTATACTGGCTCACAACAAAGTACTCATTTCTTAAGCAATGTCTTACTACACATTGTTTTTCTTCTTCATGTTGCTGTCAGCTTATTCAAATTAGATTGTATTGACCTGGGAAGCCATTGACCGTGACGATTGGCTTGTCCCACGTTTTATTTGAAGTGCTTATACAAAGTGCCGTTGGAGGAGGGAACAGCTGTACTTCTATTTCCTGAAAAGCAAAATGTGATTGGTTGTTGCATGTCACAGAACGTTTGAGGGTTGGGGGACTTTCCGTCAAAGAGCCGTCAAAGATATCCAGAGTCGGTCAAGCTTCAAAAACTCTGGATCCCACACTTACACATCAATGCAATTCAACAGCATCTTTCTTTAGACGCTCCCTGCAGTACCTGGTATACGTCCATGTCTTTCAAGCTCCATGCCCCAGTTCACAATATAGCTTTTCTGTAGGGTCTCCAAGCACAAGTCAGGACATCATCAGGGTTATTTTCTCAAACACTGCAGAGCTCCTTCCATAGAGACCAATATAAAATTGTCAGGCAAACTGATCTTAATGGTAGAGTTTGTCTTCATTTTGTACCAGAGGTGTAAACAGAAACTGTATTCACTGTATATTTTTCCTCCATTTCCAGTTTCCCACCAGCATTGATCTATCAACCCTCTTACCTAGTCAGAGGTCGGTGTTCACAGTTTCTATGAGATGTAGACCACCTCATGTTACGTATTTATTGCATTGCCACTGTGTGCATTCATGAACGTAACCCCTTTGCTCAGTTCTTGTATAGAAACCATGCAAAGGCACCGACCCTGATTGAAACCACACTATTCAGCAGGAAAAAAAGCGGCAGCACCAATGTCAATATTTCTGTTAAAACCGTTTCTTCTCCACTCGATACTTGCTTTAATAGGTTGGCTTTGTTTAGCGAGGAGTCAAATGGGAGAAAAGAGAATAGATGAATAAATCTATATTAGTGTCTCTAACCTCTGATTGTGCAAGTCCTCTTGTTTTGCCACTTAATACTCAGAGCTGGCTAATCATCAGACAAGTATCTGACTTTATCTTCCATCTCCGTAATCGAGCATCGAGACAGCCTGGCATCTCAGCTGGTCCCAAATCTCCCTTTCTGAACCCTTTCCATGACTAAGCCAAGTATCAGTTGTACAGGCAGTGGAGCTCAAGCCCAGGAAAACAGCGGAATATGACTTTTTGGATCTTTACCAGCCGGTTTTGAATTTGCTATTTTCCTCCTGTCTTGACAAAGCAAATAGGCGCATGAGAAGCGTTTTAGTCTGTCGTCACTCCTCTCCTCCTCCAGATTGTCGCACTGAAAGCTTAGTCCACTTTATGCAATAGCGTGTCCCACCAGTTACGATCGATAGTACACCCCAGTCACCTTCATACCTAATCAATGGGTCAGCCTAGACTACCCCAGCCTCTGTCCCCAGTGGTCCCTTTGCAAAGTCATAACTATCTATTTTAGGGCAGACAGCAGCAAGTCACTGTAATCAATAACAGTGCATAAGTCCTGAGCTGATTTCTTGAGATCAGATGCAGGGCCAATCAAAGCATTTTTAATAGATTGTTATGAACTATATGAAGACTAATTGCTGGCATACTCCGTTCAGGCCACCATGCCAATAGACACAGAATTGCAAGTGTGACACAATCAAATAAATAGCAACCAGTTTCAAGTAAAAGTCCCTCAGAGCAACCGGAGCTGTTTTGGATTAAAACAAACGGTGGCTTTCCATCTATTTCAGCAACATTTTGCAGGATTACCGCACCGCTGTAGTCCTGCTGTTGGTTGAAAACTCGTGCTGGGGATAAAGAGAGGCTGTCTAAATCCTGTTCAAACCCTCCTGCCACAACACTTCCACACTGACACTCTTCATTCAGAGATATTATACTAAATACTGCAGGATGCTGTGCTGAGCTACGACTATGTAGTTGTATTAGGTGGAAATACCTGAAAAGATATTTATCTATTACTCTATCTTTAAATGTCACTATACCTAATCCAACAAAGAATTAACTAATTAACATTAGGGCCTTGTTGTTCAGAGCACCACTTTTTTGTCAAGGAGGAAAACCCTTTATATCCTCATGTACTGTTAAAACACGCTGTTCTAAAAACAAATGAATGTTGTCGTTAGCTTGACACTGAAATGGCCAATACCCAGCTAACATATCGGTCCAATCACACTGCTCAGTCACCTCAGCATTGGACAAAATCAGAACCGTCCACCCAGATCAATATCAGTATGCTCCATTCACCTCTGGGTGTAATTAATGCAACGCAGGCCCTCCGAGCCTATTAAAAATGAATTGACCAATCGCAGATCAGTAGGCAGCTTTGGCCTCTCTATTTCTATCCAAAGACAGGAGGAGACATGACATTGCTAAGTATAACACAGAGGGCAGAATAAAAAAGAAATTCTCAAGGCATGTCTTTATCTATTCAGTATAACCTGATTTTCTCAAGTCCTTTTGTATCTTACATCTACATATTGATTTTACTTCATTTTGATTCTAGCCCCCCTCTTTCTTCTTTAATTTCTACCATCTCTCGAGCTCTTTTGGGGGCAAACAGCCTGTGAAGCTCCTCATCAATGTAGCCGACCTGAGGTGCCGGGATCGCTCCAGTAGCAGCGCTCATTTGCCTGCTGCCACAGGACATTTCCACCACCCGGCTACTGTTTGCTTTTTTATCCATATTCTATTCTGTTTCCTCCAAAATAACCCCAACTAGTCATTCTCACAGTGTGTCTGTTCTTGTGAGCCGTGAGAAGGCAGGAAAGCTATATCCGGCCCTATCTGAGCGAAAATGTCAAGAAGTGTGTAAAAGAATGATCTGTGTCTTTGCTCTGTAGATTCACCTGATCTTTCAGCCTTTTGCTTTGCCAATATCTCACTCTGTTTTTTTTTTATGTGTGCGCACACGCTAGAACCTCAATCACTGTTTTTGTTTTGTTTGTTCGTGCCTAAGTTTGCGTAGGCATGCATGTCTGCGAGCGTGAGTCAAAGACAAGTGTTTGACTTTTTGAACAGATTTCATTTCTGCCTTTCTTCTCCATTCTCTCTTTCATTGCTTTTGTTCCCTCGTCTCTCAGTTCTTCACACATCCGCTGGATCTTTTCGGTTTTATCCACATAACTAAAATTCTTCATGAAGGCATTCCATGGCCTTTTGAGGCCAAATATAGGAAGCGGCGCCCTTCATTCACTTTTTCAGTTCATTTTCTTTTTTATTAAACAATATATATATTTGAGTGAAAAGTTGACTCTTTAAAAATGTACATGAATTTCTGAGTATCTCAGTATTTGCTCTGTTCCCCTTTTGCTTTGATGACAGCTTGCACTCGAGCTGGACTCCACAAGTTTGTGCAAAACCTGATGACCCATGTTGTCCCAGCATGATTTGACAATGTTCCAAAGAGCTTCTTGTGATGTCACAGAATATTTGGCTTTCTCCATTTTCAAGTGAACCCATATAAGTTCAATGGGGTTATGGTCAGATGACTGTGGAGGAAAGATCATGACAGTCAGAACTACTTGGTCTTCAGTGAGTTCTTGCAATGCTTTGAGGTGATTATCCTGCTGCATTATGAATCCTTCTCCACAGAGATACAAACCACAGGGTGTAGCAGGTCTCTGAGGAATGGAAGAGACTTCTCCTTACTCAGGGTGGAGTCAATGTGATGCAGGTGTCCAGCAGCAGAGTAGGCAAAACACCCCCAGACTCAAATACTCGCAACATCCATTTTCACTGTCATAAATCTTAAACATGGAGTCATCAGTAAATAATACTTGTTCCAGTCATCCACTGTGAAATACTGGTATTTCTTAGCCCTCCCCGAGCATTTGCCCTTGTTTTTCCCTCCTGAGAAGAAGTTTTGAAACTGCTGAGATCAGTACAAGACAGCCTTCTTTTGACAGTACTTTTGCTGATTGGAGTCTTGCGTTCTTTATTTACCAAATTCTGTGTCTGTGTTAAAGTTGCTTTTCTATCCCTCAGGGAACTAAGTTTGATGTATTGATCTTCTGATGGTGTGGTCACTGGTCGTGCTTTGGATACAACTGATCCAGTTTCTGCAAAATGTTTTGAGCCGTGGTTTGACACTGAGAAAACTTCTCTTTGCTTATGTAACCCCTTATTGCGACTGAAAGAAATAAACTTAGCTTTTGGTGAACTGGTTATATCTTGCATTTCCAGTAATGGGTAACAGTACAGGCTGGAGTGTTACAAAATAATATCGGTAATAAGATCATAACAAAGGATAAATACAGAGGTGCCTCCACTGTGAAACTACTCAATCTATGAGCTATGATTATACTCCACAGAAACAATTTTAAGTATTTTTAAATATCAACAAACCTTATGGAAGTGTTGTTCAGGACAACCATGTAAAAGGAATGACAAAGATGAATGTATTTCTTGAACTGAAACGCATAAAGAGTCAGAGTCGATCAAATGAGCTTTGGTTACCCAGGTCAACCTCTTGAAATGTTCAAGATATCAAGTGCTTGGGTTTCTAACCACTGGGGCCCATACATTGGTGCACATATAAAGAAAAGAAATCCTTTATATCCTCTCTCGATAACATCCAGATGTTTCCAGTGACTCGTTCAAGCACGATAGATGCAGTTCAGAAGAATCAACAGGCGGCAGATGATGCAACAGCAGGCCGGATACAACAGGTGGTTGTCAGTGTGGTGATGCAGGTCCAGTGCGCGAAGTCCATCCACACAGGCAACATTTGCTAATTAACATGGTGCTCCAGTCAAGCCGTCGTCTTCTCCCGTCCTCAGTGATAGAGGTGGTGGTGGATAATACTTGTACTGCCAGTACTTTAAAAGTATGCTAGTCAACAGGTATTTTCCACCTCAAAGTCACACACAGTTTCTGCTTCATTTCCTTATCCCGCTCCTTCCCAAAACAAAATCATCTCCCGTTGGTCAAGATCCCACCACCCAAACAAAATGACAGCACACTGGCCGAGCACCCAGGAAATCTGTTGGTCAGTGCCACAAATTTGTTGGTCAATGCCACAAATTTGCTTAAATATGACTGCAGACCTAGAAATAATCTTAATATCTTAAATATTTCCTCTTCATTTTACACGTCATAACTTGCTATGTTGTTTCTGAATCATCAAACTTTCTGATTATTTGCAGGTTTATGTGAAAACATTAGACATTTTTAATGGGTTGTGTGTGTGTGTGTGTATTTGTGTGTGGAACAGGCTTTGGAGTTCACACACAGTGTTGCACACAAACTACACACACACATACATCAATGTTCACATACATGTGCATGGAACCACACATACATCAGTTAACAATTAGCCCTAAGTGTGCTTGACTCTGTATGTTAAGGACCCATCCAAAGATTGCTGGTGTGGGATGAGAGGTATGAAAAGTGAGAGATTACTCACCCTTTCCAATACGCCCACACACACACACACACACACACACACACACAAACACACACAGCTCAACTCACCTCTCTCCCTTGTCTCTCGCCCTGTCTCTGTCATGTGAAACAAAAACAAAATCCTATTTTGCGTTCTCGGGCCCACACGTTTACACTGTGACACACAGTGAGGTGCATGTTATGAGTCTAACTAGCTCTGTAGCAGTGTCACATAGCCAAGTCCCTGCCTAATCAGGCCACTTACACACACACAGACATGCACACACAAACACACTTTGCGGAGGCCATGTGTTGGGATGGTGATAGAGGGTTGGCAGTTGGCAGACAGACAGCAGACGCTGTTCTTCGACATCAAACGTCTCAGAGCAGAATCTCACTTTCATGCCTTCTCTCCCTCTCTGTCACACACACACACACACACACACACACACATCGTCGTCACGCACGCACCCACAAACACAACAACGCACATTTCCTCTGATCTCGCTGCCAAAACTCAAAGACTTGGAAGGACTAACACACACACACACACACACACACACACACACACACACAAGCACACACGCACGCAGGCACGTACACGCCTACATATACCCAAGCACTAAAAAGTGAATTAAATTTCATCAGCCATTGTTGAAATCTACTCTGTGAGACGCAAGTACGCGTTTCATGTGTGGCTTGAAAATGATTCAGAATATTTTTTTCCCCCTTCAGACTGAATTCAGTGAAGCATCATGATCTTATCTACAGATACAAACTGACATGCGTGGCGTAGGCATACATTGTGTACACAATACATACATTACAGGAAATTAATTTACAAGGAGCTCTTGTAATACGTACACACGAGTGAAATTAAAGGAAAAACATGAACAAATGAATAGGGCGACGCAATCAATTCATATGTGTCTATACAGGGCACGATGGGTCACTGAATGCTTTGATGAATATTGAATTGATGTGAATCATATGCTGTGGCCTTCACAGCTTCGAGTTCGGCAGATTTTGCTCTGCTGTGTTACAGCTCACAATCATCAACACACCAACTGAGGGAGTATCTTTTGTACAAATGATGTTCATCCTTCCAGTAAAGTTCCACAGCCTTTATTCAGAGAATTTATTTCACAGGACCCTGAAGCTCTTCTGTTGGTTTGTGGAAGCCAAACACCTTACTGAGGGAGCGATCGCTCCCAACCTGTTTGGTAAAATCCAAACAAACTCTGGTGTGTTTGTCCACTTGGTTTGGTTCTTTTGGATCAGCATGAAAGTGGTCAGTCAAACTCAAAAGAAGTTTCAATTGTGCCGCATGAAAGCAGATTTGTGTGACTTTAAAAACTACTCTTGAATTCATTCGCTAATCATCAGAACTGTCAAGAAAGCAATTTGTATAAGCAATCCATACAATTATGCAAGATCATTTGTAAATGATAACAGTAAATGGCAACGATGCATCATTCAGAGCTGCAAAAGTGGCCGACTATATGTTGTTTTTTCTTGTGTACGTGAAGCTCCTCCACGTGGCTATTTCAAGATTGACTAGTTAATACATTTAATGTTTTGTTTGTTAATTATTTTAGACTTTAGTATCGACCGCATTCGGGAGAAAGAGGCAGAAAAGAATTAAGAGTGATGTAAACGTCTTGATTAAACCTTTGCTTAGCTCCACTGAATAATGTAAAGGTCTCTTATTCGTGATGGATGAATGGTAACAGACAGTGATAGAGAGTGAACTCAGACAACAGACAAGATGGAGAGATATCACATAGATATGATTGATAAGATGAAAAGTGATTCATCGACTCATCTTGACCCAGCGAGGGCTGCGAATTGAGCCACGGGTGGCGCGCCGGCAAAGGTGAAATTGACTTCTCACGTCTTTAGAAAGTTTAGAGGAGATTCTCGCGAAGTAAATCTGAGGTACAGGAAGTGAACAAACCTGTGTACAATGCATTACTGTTTATTGAGCGTCACGGCATCTGTGTCATCACACGGGAGCAAGCTTTAGCCACTTGTACACACACGCGCTCGCGCATTTCCTCGTGTGCATGATGTGTGTCTAAACACCCCCAGATCCACTTTACACACACAAACTGCCTTCACCTTGACAGTAGGCTGACTTAAGATGCAGTATTGATTCAAAGAGCAGCTGCACTCTACGTTTGTGTGTGTGTGTGTGTGTGTGTGTGTGTGTGTTTGGTGGGTCGAGGAGCAGGGGCATATTTATTTGGTGCTGTTTGTGTGCTCGTTTTCATGCACGTGCAAGCGTGTTTGTAGCCGGCCGCTCCTCTGGAGAAAGTTGGTCGGCCCCTCTGCCCTTCAAAGTCATTTGGAATTCATCTGCAAGGCTGACCCTGACAGCTGTTTGTTTTTCCTCTCCGGAGAGAGGAAGAGGAATGGAAGGATGGCGAGCGAGGAGGAAGTGGGGGGTGTGGTTAATGAGTGAGAAAGTGATAGATATCGGAGAGGACAGAACAAGAATGGAAGCGAGACTCGGGCGAGAACTTGGGCGTAGCAGCGGAGGACTGTTTCCATCCCCGCCTTAGTGGTCTCAGTGCTGTTTGGCTTGTTGAGCATTTGAGACACACAGGACAATAAGTGATGCTCTGAACGGCTTCCATTAGTATCCCTCATAGACCACTAGTTTGAATGTGTTCAGCCTGTGCAGCAGCATGAATGCAAAGCAGGGCGAGACAGCGGAGATAAAAAGGACATGAGGCTCTGTTAGCAATCCCTGGGTGTAAATATAGGTTTTTCATAAAAAAAAGTCAGAGTTTACTGTATAAGCGTGTCATCTGGGATCAGCACAGTAGAAGTTTTAAAGCCTCTACAGCTGAGTGCGGTGAAGAGGAAACCCTGTGGGATGGAGAGGTTTTTTGTCTTTTGTCTGGGTTGGGTGTAGGTGTAAGCGGATGAGTAAATGGACACAGAGGAGGGAGGAGAAGGGAAGGATGCTGGGAGATGATGTCGAGAATGCAGCGGTAGAACAACAGCACGGAGAGGGGAAGAGGAAGAGCAGGGGGAGTCATAGGTGAGGGGAGAGCGGGAGGAGGGAACGGGAAGGATAGGAGGCTCGTGATTGGATAAATGAGCAGAGAGGAGAGGTGTCAAGGGAGAGGTGCTATCCTATTTTTACTCTTCTCCTTCTGGGAGCCCCTATTCTCTCGATCTATCCATCATAATGACAGAAACCCCCAAACTCACTTGTTTTCCCTTTTTCCTCCCCTTTCTCCCTCTTTCCTCTCCCTCTCTTTTGTCATGCACCCGACATTCTTCTCCTCCGGATTTCTTTTTTTTTTCTAATTTAGAAATTTCAAGGGCGTCTACTGTAAATGAATTAATAGACTTTACATTCTGCGAGCCGCTCACATAGAAATTGCTTATTGACTAACAATGACTATTTTAAGCACGCACAATTCACTCAGACAATAAGCTCACACACACATACACACACTTTTACAGTGCTCCGCCATCCAAAGCTGATTCCTCCTCTCACAAGTTTCATGGTCTTCCTTGCGTTGTCACAAGCAATTAATTTGGCCATAGCTTGTGTGTATTGATCTGCGTGGCATAGGCATTGTAATCTATTCAGTCTGGTAAAGAGGCAGCATTCATGCCCATGAAGAGGCAGCAAAGGACATATACAGACACACACACACACACACTTTCCAGCTGGAAATCAATCTCTTGCTTCCTGGAAAATACATGCATGCTTTCTTAGAGGATCATAGCTAATTACCGAGTGTGTCTTCGCGCATAATTTTCTTTTTTTTCCCCCCTCAGAAATAAAGTGAAATTATTGACTCTAATGTTTGTTTATGGATGGGCACCAAAACTTTTCCTTAAGCTGAGAATTTGAGAATTCGTGTGTGTTGCCTTTGTGTCACACAGGGACACACACGAGCTTTGTACTTGTTTGTACTGTGCTGTTTACTTACCCATGACAGGTTTGTTGCAGCGCCGCTTGTGTGTGTGCTCTTTGTTGGAGCCTGATTAAATTCCCCATAGAGGGCTTCATCATCTTTATCAGGCAGAAAAGAGAAAATTACAAGCCCATCAATCCTCGTGTTTGATCTAGCTCACCCCTTCTGCCTCTGTGTCTTTTGCCTTCTCTATTCTATGTATCCAGGCTTTCATTTACTCGGTCCTCCTCGGGCCCACCATGTCTGTGATGTTGGGAGGTCATTTGTCTCTATGTTAGAGCTGTCCTGTCCCCCGCTCATCCTATCTGGCTCCTCCAAACTCTCTCGGCTCCTCATCATCAGCGCCTGAGATTCGGTCGGCTCGTGTCTTTTGTATTTGTGTTTTTTCTTCTTTCTTTTCATTAGGAGCATTTGCATTCACGCATGTCTCTATCAGCCCTGTCTGACTACACCCATCCTTTATTGTTATTTTGTGAATAGCATTACACGTTTAGCATCTGGAAAAAGTGCCACGCTGAGCCCATGAGGAAAGTTTTACACCCCACCTGAAGGAAACCAGAGGGGTGCCATTTAGCACAAAACAAGAAGTTAAAGGCAGCGTTTTGTAACGATAATTAGAGCTGCGAGATGAATGCTGTGTCGCGCACAACAGCTTGACTGTGGTCAGGAGTTTAAGGCACAGTGTTTTTGAGCCTTTCGACAGCTACTCCCAAGTTGTGGCAGCTGCACCTGTTTGCCAGTCACAATGAAAGAGGCAGGATTTCTAGTCGCTGATAGGAAACGCCGCCTGACAGGAGCGACTTAGAGTAAGAAAAGCAGCCGCAGGTTGCAGCTTTTTACTGGAGATATGGGAAAAGAGAAGGGGAAAGATAGACTTTTATCTACAAAGTTTCACTTTTAAAAGTTGGTGGACTATCCTCAGTCCCCACGAATCACAACCGCACACACTTGTTAATAATTAGTTGGTCACCTGATCAGAGGGTCTGATCTACTGATGATGTCATCGCAGTTTGCACTTAGGTTTAATTGTTTTCAGTTGTAACCACATAGTTGAATTTAATCAGCAAGGATAAGGATGTTATTCCGTGTTCTCTATTTCCTGTAATTTGATTTGGACTTTGTTTTGGCTTTGACTTAATATCTAGCTGATGTTAGATATTGACTCTTGCGTTTTGTTGTGATTGTCTTTACTTCCTCGTTTAGGATTTCACAATGCTTTCTATAATAATGCAATTTTTGTTTTCTTTTTCTTCTGACCTTCTTAAAACCGAATATGTAGGAATGTATTGAAGTGGGAAGCCTTCCCTTTGTCACAAACTTGGAGTGGACATTTGATGAAGGTGACATAATATGTAAATGGCCATCAAGCATTGTCATTACACTAAATAAGAAAATATTTCATGTTAAATAGAGCATCAAGAAAACCCATTGTATTTAAGGGCGATTTACAGTTGGATCCTCTTCCCAAACATGTCATCTGGACAAAATCATGTACATAAGTAATTCTCATAAAATTCATAATCCTTACATATATTTGCTATGATTCTTTTCTATCATTCTTTTTAAAATCAGGCTCTAATATCTTGGTTATTGACATCTGTTCTCATCATCAACATATTACTGTTTTTATCCCACTTAAGTCAAAACAGATTTAATTAATAGTTTTTGTATGTTTTTATTAATATTTTTTAATATTTGATCAAGTGCATTTCAAGATTTAGTTTTTTATGTGTAAATATAGCTCTGGTAACCAAACAACCATGATTTGTGGCTCAATAAACTTGTCAATCAATCAGTCACGTTGCTTTGTGCCGTGCACGTGTGACCTGATCTTGACAGCGTTCTTTGTCGAAAAGGACGTTTGAGTTGTAAAGGTCAAGACGTGAGGTTCCCCACTGAGGAGAAACTGAGGAACCAGGACGGCTCTCCACACTTTCCACCACGAGTCGATAACCTTCTCTCGCTCCTCTTTTGTTTCACCAAATCCCTTCTTTTGGCATCTCATGAAACACAACCCATCTGTGTGCGCCGGGGCTGCTCGCTCAAGTCAAACAGTCAAATGAGCGTGGAGATGAAGGCTATTTGATGTGGTTTGTCAGTGCGGTGTGCGTCAGTGTGTCTGTGGCGCAGGCTTCAAATTGCTTACTTGAATTTGTGAGCGCTACAAGAATTAGAGAAGAGCCACTCAACCTCCCCACACCCCAAAAATCCACCCTCAATCCCCTTTTTTGCTTTTTAAATCAGGTTTTACAAACACCCTCCACTGCTCCTTCCATTCATCCATCTATCTTTCCTCTCAAAACTCAGGATTTCAATGATTTCAGCGGCTTAGAGTCGATGTTATGCCCGCAGAAATATGTAGCTATACCAAAATGAAGCATACTCTCAACATACTGTGTATCTGTGTATTTCAAACAGCACCAGTATTGTTTTTTGCAATACTGAGCAAAGCATTTTTTTCTCTCGTTGTCACACCAGCTACAGTATAATGCATGTGCGGCTTGCTTTGTTTTCCATTGTAGTTAAATTCAACAGTGTGAAAAGCCTCCAAAGTCACTTTTGGGAAGGAAAACATCTGCTAAATGGTCACATCTCCCTCTCAGAACCATAGCTGAACCAGGCTTTACCTGGTGTGTGCCTCAGCGTGTTGTGCGTGTGCCTGCCGCCCGTGTGTGTGTGTGTGTGTGTGTGTGTGTGTGTGTGTGTGTGTGTTTTGGCAGTGCAGAAACCCTGGCTAACCCCCTCTGTGCTTCCCAATGTCCTGTCTCTGAAGAGCTATGACCATTAAGCAGCTGTTCTCTTCTAAAGCCACAGAAAAAATGAGAGAGCGGCGAGAATGCAAATGAGTCTCGGTATGCGCCAAAACTTCTCCAGAGGGACACACTGTTAGGTCAGAGACACACGGAGGCTCATACAGTACAGTGCATGCGCTGGCACATGCACAATACACACTCACAGCTGCACGTATGCGCCCACGTGCAGCTAGGTTAGACTCCCTATTATGTAGTGCAAGGATTCTCTTGAGTATCAAATGATCTTGCTGTAACTACATTTCTCTTGGAATTGGAAAGCAGAGGCTTTAGAGTCCAATACATCTGATTAAACGGACTCCAGGTACAGACATCTACTGTAACTACCTGTCTCAAGCAACACTTTCCTATTTGTGTTACAGTTTGATATAGTGCCTCTCTTTTACGCTGTAATTGTTTGGTACACAGTCTATTAGGATGTGAGTGTTATTACAAAGGAGGAGAGTCTCACGCTGTGCACCGAAACAAGGACATTGTTCTAAGGACACTTCAAATTTGTTCATAAAGCGGCTCCTTTGTGTGGCTGTCCGTGGTGCTGAAACCGGTCTTGAAGGTGAGGGGAGGACGGAGAGTCGGAGGGAGAAGGGGGGGTTGGGGAGCTTTTTTTTTTTTTTTTTTTTTTTTTTGTGTCACAAACAGCAAGCAAAGCACACGTTCCGTTGATCTCCACGGGCTGGAATGAGTCGTCTGCTGAATGAGTGCAAAAGTGTCGACAAATGGCTGAAAATGTCGACAAAGAAAGAAACAACAAAGGGCTTGTAGGTTTTCACTTACAGCACGTTTTCAGCTCAGGCTGTGGAGATGTGCATTTCTCCGTCCCTTCCCTCTTTTTCCCTGAGATGTGATTAGTGTATAGCGGAGTCAGCCTCTGGATAATGAGAATATATGGTGAAAGGTATAAAGCATCTGAGCTTATTTTTTCCTGTGCCCTACTTTTATTTATACTCACACTTACGCCAGGCTGACACTAGTCATTCAATTTGTGGTGTTTTGTGTTTGTGTCCGTGGCTGTTGGCTGCTGTGTGTGCAGGTGTGTGTGTGTGTGTGTACTCCTCGTGCTCCCGTCCTAATAAGAGCTTAACCTTATTAATCACATTAGCGTGCCGAGGGTGGCTCCGGCGACACTCACACATGCTTGCGCAGACACACCGACACACACTCAGACATGCGCACACAGGCAGAGGCATGTCAATCTGTCATTAGTTAATAGCTCATTAGCACAAGGTGATTAATTACTCTGGCAGGGTGTGGGCATGACAAGGATGAGGGGGGGATGAAGGAGGAAGGAACAGGACCGTGGAGACAACAAGGCTTTTCTCTGAGGGAAAAGAGCGAGAGTCGGGGGGGGCGGAGGGCTGAAAAAATGGTAACCTCCTCTCGCTTCTCGTAGAACGTGTTTCACCGCTATCGATTCTGGATTCGGAAGCCCACTGCAAGGGCCATTCACGCATGTGTGTGCACGTGTGTGTGTGTGTGTGTGTGTGAGCGAGCCATACACCCTCTCCTGGAGGTGTTTTGCTAGCCTGTGTTTTTTCCCATGTCTCACGGGGATCAGCTGTAAAGGTTAACTAGTCTTTTCTTAAGCTTTCAGCCTCATGACAAATGACCACGTTCAACCCATGGGGGCACCTTATAGCACACCTCTCTCCATCTATTCCCCTTCCTCTCTTCGCTCTCTCTCTCTCTCCCCTCTTCACGCGCTCTCCCTTGGTGCTTCAGCTAAGCAGGTAGGTAGAAGGAGGAGAAATGGGAGGAGGTAGGTGGATGGGAGCAGGCGAAGGTAAAGGGGGGGGAAAGAACAAAAACTGTCACTGAGGGAAGAAAGGGATTGTGAGGCAAAGAGACGACGAAAAGTTGAAAACAAAATTGACAAATAACATGCTAGGGGCGTATAAATCGACAGCTTGCAATTCAAACTGCCTCGTTTCAGTTCCAGAAACCCAACATTAACCTAAGAGTGTAATGAGATGTAGAAACGGGGGGAGATTGAGTAAATCTGCATAATAGTCTAATAAGCAGAGGGTTTACTTCTCATACCGTTAGACAATCCTTGCTCACCGTCGTCCATATGACCTTTCCTTTCTTGTTCCTTTAACATATGCTACTTCTTCTTGTCTTGACATCCTTGCAGCCTCATGCCCTCCATACTGGAGCATAGCAGGCTGAATGGACTCTCCAGTGAATCAAGTGGGAGCTTCCGTGTAGCCCACGTATATATATCTAATATATATGGATATACAGATATGCCAGGTATAATGATGCTGAATGGCAGTGATAAATAACCTGCATGAGAAAATGTATCACTTTGCGTTCACGTGTGTGTGTATGGACATGAGTATACGCGCGGGGGCTTGTGTGCATGTGCATGTGTGTGTGTGTGTGTGTGCGCGTGTGCATGATGGAGTATTACAAGGTGTTGTCAAGAAAGCAATTTGTTTCTGTCTCAGATGGGTTTTTTTATCATGACAAATTGACGTGAACCTCATCTTGAAATCCAGCGTCTCCTCCTGCGCTCCCGCCGATTCTACCTGGGCCGCACTCTCAACTTTAATATGATGAAGTCATAGCTGCAGACCAACCCCTCCCCTCTCTGCACCCCGCCCCCCACCAACCCCATCCTCCGCTGTAAATCGAGCCTCAACACCTGTGTATGAAAGCGTGTGTGTACCAAGGGAGCATATAGCTGCCTGCATGTGTGTGTGTGTGTGTGTGTGTGTGCCGCTCTTGATCTATGAATACATATGTGTGAGCATGTGCGTACGTGCTCACACATAGCTTCCTCGAGTGTGCACGGCGGGGTGCCGCGGCACATTGTGTGCATCTGTGACTCGTTGAGGATGATAGATGGCGCCTGAGAATGTCACATGAAGAGGTAGAAAATGAGGCTGACAGCGGCCCTCTGGAGTGGTGGCTCAGGGGTTGGCCTTTACCGTTCATCTTCTCCTCCCTCTTCACGACGGTACACACCACACCACACACACCTTTTGTGCTTTGTGTCATCCATAGCCTCTCTTCTGAACAGAGGTTCCATGCCTGCAGTTCAATGCCTGTGTGTGTGTGTGTGTGTGTGTGTGTGTGTGTGTGTGTGTGTGCATGTTGTCTTTTCACTCTCAGATCACTGACTACTTTTATCCCTGTGTCAGCATTCTTCTTCTTTGGCTTCCTCGGCCCTCTGCTATCCACACTTGTTTCATAATGTGTAAGAGAAGAAAAAAAGCACACTAATTTTCCAGACAATCTCTCCATTAACTTGCTTAAATGTCATTCTTCTTAGTCATGTTGAATTATCTCTAAATGTACACTAAATGATGAACAGCTTTGGCGATGCAGCGCTGTCTAAATGCATAATGTCTAATAAGTGACTTAAGCGATGTGTCAAATGCTTACTGAATATTGATCAATGCGTTCGGTAATGTAGGATTATGTTAATTTTTCGACATGTTGATGAGCGAGAGATGACCTCAGCCTGTTGGTTGATAGGTGACATGATGCCTGCCCTCTGCTGGGCACTGTGAGGTCCTTCACTCACCTGGTAACCTGCCACCTGAGCTGATGGCTGGAGCCCGTGAGGGGACAAAGAGGGAGAGACGCACCCTCGTGTTTTAGTCGCTTCATTTAGCCAGTGTGATGTTTGATATCTCCAGTTTATCCACGTCGTCCTGTCAGAGGGCAAAATCATTCATTTCTCATTTATCTCGAAATGGGAAATGAAATGGATTTCTCCTTCATTTGAGGTTTGGTTTCAGGGCAAGAGTTTTGTTAAAAGAGGCTGTTTCTGTGGCTGCCATCCTCCTGCGCTGTTTGACATTGTTCTCTTCCTATTCAGGGACATTACATGGATGCGAGCTCACCCATGTGAGATCTAACATATTACCGGCTTCATCGCCGCAGTGTCCTCTGCCCTTCCTCCGTCCCTCCCGCTCCGCGTCTCTGCTTCACCGCCTTGTCTTTCCTCTCCGTCCACCTTGCCTCCTTCCCCTCCTCTCCTCTCGCCACCCGTTCCCTCACGTCTCCTATATCTCCTTTTATCCTTTCTCTCTTTCCCCTTCGCCTTTGATGTGCGTGCTTTGTCACATTCCCATGATTCTGTCACTCTTTCACTCTCTTGCGCTCGTGGGCTCCATCGCTTTCTCCCGCCCTTGTTGCCACCTCCTCCTCCTCCTCCTCCTCCTTCCACCTACCACTACGCTTCTCCCTCTTTCACTGTCTCACCCCTACCCCCTTTTTCCCCTCTCCCTTTGGCTCATTCGTTAGCTCCCGCCGTCATCCTTCCTCCTCCTCCATCTCGGTGGTGCGGCGCTGCTGGGAGAGAGAGAGAGGTGGAGAGGGAGAGAGAGGAGGAGGAGAGAGAGAGAGAGAGCGTGTGTGTGTTGAGTCTGCTCTCAGTCTCAGCTGTGGGCAGATGGAGGATGGAGCCGCAGCCACATCTCTCCTTCTCTTCTGCTCTGCCTGCCACAGGCTGAAAGGCGCTCTCTTTTTCACTCTCAGTGTCTCCTCATCCATCCGTTCCCCTATGCCCGAGCTGGCCTTGATCTGTGACGGATTGAGCAAAAGAAGGGACTGAGGACTAGAAACAGGAGGGAGACAAAAAGACCTGCAGTCTCCTGGAAAAAAGGGGGGAAAGCAGTGCAGGGCATTGCGCTCATCCTTTTTCCCTCCGGTGTTTTGGCGTGTGGCGTTCGTCTCCGCAGTGCAACAGCTCCACGTGCGCAAGTGTGTCGATCCACACTGCGTGAGTGAGTGAGTGTGTGTTTGTGTGTGTGTGTGTGCATGTGTGTGCTCCTGCTCCATCTCTCTCTCTCTCTCCTCCTGCGCGGTGCTCCGGCACTCAGCTAGCGGATTGTGCTTGACAGAGCTCACTGCAAACAGGCGGAGAGGGGAGAAGAAAGGGAAACAAGAGTGAAGAAGAACGCCGGCGAGGGAGAGAGAGAGACGACAGGCAGCAAGGACTTTGTCAGAAGGGAGAAAACAGGGTGCAAAAGATTGAGAATCAAGAAAAGAGGACTCTTAAGGGAGCGGAGAGGAGTGGAGTGTGGAGGAGAGGAGATAAGGGTAGAGGGTTAATCAGACACACAGACAAGTACGGAGCGATGCATCACTCAGGCAACACAGGAAGAACCAAGACCCTCTCTCACGAGACAGGTAAGACCCTCGGATACCTCTTTGTCACTACAGCAGCCAGATGGCATTGTGCTAGATTCTCTCCAGACAACAGTGTGAGGAACAATGGAGCATCTCTGTAACTTGACTACAGCCTATCCCTGTGTTTCTCCTGCTGTGGATGAGCAGACACACACACACACGCTCAAAGAGGGAAAACATCTTGAATTATTTCTTTCTCTTTCAACCTGGGCATCTCAGATTCTGATGCCTCGATGTAATGTAGGTTATACGCACATACGGCGGAGTGCGTGTGTGTGTGAGAATGTGCGAGGTGGAGGCGGTGGCGGTGATCAAACGGCATACATACTGAATAGAACTTGGCTTTGATGTGCGCTTGAAGTTATGATTGGCATCCGCGAACGCCAGTATGTGCTGTTCGTACACGATTCTGCGTGTGTGTGTCTGTGTGTGTTTATTGGTCATTGATTTAAAGTTGGTGCGTACGTAAGTGCGCCCTTGTGTGTCGGCCCCCCAGCTTTCTGGTGAGCACATTCCAGTTGATGGTAATTACAGTGATTGACAGGCAGCTGATGGCAAGAAATGGACGGGACATGCGTTGCCCCTGTTCCACTCCAATCCATAATTTATTCATGCGTGTCATTCCTCAATATTTACAAGGTTATTTCTAGGTATTTGCCTTTCTAATTCAATGCTGATTAATTGATTGAATATTTAGATGTGATGTGGATTTGATTTAAAAATCAAAACGGTCTGATTTGTTGTGAACCATGCGTGTGAATGTGCAGGATGTTGGAGAACAGCAGGGGATGTGTTGGTTGTCAGAAGAGTTTGACCTCAGGGAAAAGGTTAAGTGTGTCTACAGTATATCTCCGCGTCTCTATCGGTGTGTGTGTTTGCGCTTGTGTGCGTGTCATATAATAGTTGTTTGATTGCTTTGTGGGTGTGAGGGGATTGCTAGCACTCGTCAAGCTAATCAAACAGTTCCCACAGACAATCACAACATGGCACACACCCCTCTCAGCAGCTCCGACACATCTGCCTCCTATCTGAACAAACATTATGAATTTACAAGCTAGACAGGCGTAATATGAGTGTTGTTTTTTTTTTTTTGAAAACATAAAGGCGACATTGTCTGAGGAAATACAGGCCTTTCACAAGCTCACACACACAAGCTCCCTGAACCGCCCACGCACACGCACACACACACACACACACACACACACAGACACAGAATGACACCCACCAACACATACACACACACATCTGTTACACGGATCCGGCCCAGCGGTGGATAAATGTGCCTTTCTGATTGCTGCCACAGACAGGACGTGATTGGCATGGCAGACCAGGGAATTATCCATGGTTTCCATGGTGACTAATTAGGAGGGTCCTGACTGGTGGGTTTATGAAGACAGATGACAGATCGGTGGTTCACTTCCTGCTTTACGGAGCGGGTGGTCCCATTGGCTAGCGGGACCCCCTGCCATCTGAGACAGACAGACCCTCTGCAGGCCACCTCACACGTGTTCAGCTGTCACCAAACCTGCAAAAATGAAAAGAAACAAAATGTTGTCCTGAGCCAGCAGACACACAAACATTGGTACATGTTTTAAGGAATGTGCACGTCTCAATGAACACGCACCTTAATTGTAACTTTGGCTTAAACGGACGGGTAGATTGAGAGAAGTCTGGTGTTTCCACACAGGAGCAGCCACTGCTTCCCACAGTAAACACCACATGAGCTCAGCTGTGGGCTAAAACCACGCGAGACGTATGCATATTTAGAGACTCATTCAGGAGACACCCATTTTATGTGACAATAAACAAGTCAGGCGGGCACACACACTCACGCTGATTATGCAGCTATAGGGCATGTGAGAGAGAAATAGGTGTGATTGGGTCCATCTGTGGCAGAGAAAGAGGGAGAGAGAGACAGAGAGAGCTCCATCTGTGGACACCTGCCCTTCCTCCAGGCTACCGTCCCTTTTCTCTGAACTGCCAACAAGATCTGTGGTTGCACAGGTGCGCATGTGTCTGTGTGTTCTCACAAATCCGGGGAGGGCCTGTGCGTTTTTTGAAGCGTCTGAATCTTGTTGTGAAGAATTTCACAGCGAGTCTGGCTGATTTGAGGCCCCCACTTCACAAAAAGTAGAAATCAAAAAGGGACTCGCGCTGAATAATGTGTGAATGTAAATGTCAGTCGTCCTCTCATCTCGCGTTTTGGTTTTAACTTTAGGCTAAGATCTGTGTCAGTCATTTTTTTTTCCTTTTTCATTTTTACTCATTGCTCTAATCCACTGCAAGCATTTTGAAGTGCAGCAGGAAAATAGCAGGAAAAGCACGGTTGTAATTAATAACATTAACTCGGGCTGTATTCCATTAAGGTGTTCCAGATTGGGCACTTTGATATTGTGTGTGTTTGTTTACTGGTGTGGTTTACCGGGACATTGTCAATGTTATTAGCTACACCTGTGCTTTTCCCCCCCCACTATGTCTAATTCAAATGTATGGCATGAAAAAGCTCTTTTATATTTCATTTTATTTTCTTTAGTCTTTATTTAATCAGGCAGTCTCAGTGAGATTAAGATCTCTTTTCCGAGAGAGACAAGAAACAAGAACACAATCAGCAAACACAACAACTCAACAAATAAGAATCAAAAAAATAACATCAGATAATAAAACTTTAACATCTCCAAGGGGAATGTAGGAGTATAGTTTGAGGGCAGCTCACTCCATTGAAAAGCTGCGTCATGCCTGAAACCAGTTCTGCCAATATTAGTGCATGTACATCAAAGGTTACTGGATCGTGTGCTGTAGATGCTGGATTTAAGTGAGAGAAGAGATGAGGCCTCAACATTAGAGCTTTAATTAACAAATAGCATGAGATGACTATTTCTTTTTGACTGCAAACAAGTTCATCCAATCTATTGTCTATTTTAAAAGCGTCATGCTCAAAGGTGCACAAATATTTTTTTTCTATCCTTTGTTTTTTTTTTTTGCCTCGAACCAGTAACACACTACTACTACCCAGTGATACTCACTGTGCCATGAATAATTGATGCTCCTGGACACAAGCAATCCAGCCTCCAACACACTGTTGGACACCTTAAAAACACACTGCCAGAAAAATTGGTGATAACAGGTAGAAGAGAGTGAGTCTTTCCTTCTCTTTCATTCAGCTATCTGTCCTCTCTCTCGCTCTCTCTCTCTCTCTCTCTGCCTCTCAGTCAGGCACCAGCTCCACCTAATGGCCTCTACAGGTACTGAGGGACACACTCACATTCACACACACACACACACACACACACACACACTCACTGACACAGGCTGACACGCACACACACACTTTGATTAAAATGGCTGGAGCGATTCCATTTCACCACGACGAGCGAGGTAGTTAGAAAGCCACTGAGATAATGGCCATGATTTTTTTTTTTTTTTTTTTTTTTTTGGGTTGGTCGGACGCTATTTGTTGGAATACGACCCCCCCACGCTGGGAGCGAGGCGGAGGGGAGAGGAGGACACACAAAAGGAGAGGTGATTGGAAGAGGCACAGAGTGTGAGAGAGAAAAAATAGCAAAGCGATTGAAGAAGACGTGCGTGTCACGGCTAAACAAATAAGCATGTGTGGGAACAGATGGTAATAAAGTTCTCTGTTACAAGACTAGTGGCTCGTACGCGCACGCACACACACGCACACGCCGACGCACACAGACCCACACATGCACAGCTTGATTATGAGGAGTATTGAGACTTTGCCTCAGTGAAGCTATTGGGCCGCCATCTACAGTCATTCAAGAGTCATTTGCCCCTTCAGTCCATCTGTCTCTGCTGACTCTCCACCCACTGTTTTGGCCTCTTTGCCGACTTCTCTGTTCTCTCCACCCACTGTTTTTCTCCTTCTTTCTCCATCATCTTCTTCTCACTTTCTCCATTCGCCCTCTCTCTGTTCCCTTCCCGCTTTAGGAAAATGAGTTTTTCTCTGCTTTCAGTTTTCCACTCAACGTTCTTTAAGCCAAAATGCGTGTGTATGTATATATGTGTGTGTGTGTGTCGATGTGTGAGGGCGATGTGTCCTCAATCTCAGTGAAAGCATTTGTTTCCCTCCGCCAGTGGAGATAGATTATGTATTTCACTCCTTTTCCTCGCATTGGGTTTTTTTTTTTCTCCCTCCATCACACGTTTTGTCCTCCCCACTCAAGGTCAGTTGGAAGATTGCTTTCAGCCCCCTGTGTCCTCCCCGGCGCACCATGCTTTATTGTGTGTATGGCCGTCAGCGCCTGTGCGTTTGGGTATAATATGTGCAGTTTGATGGCTCTGTGTGCATGTTTGAAAATCACTGAAAAAGAGGAGGGGGGGGGGGGTTTGTATTGTTCAATCTGTCCCATCTCTCATCAGGTAAGCACTTGTGTGTGGTTGCGTTTGTGCGCGTGTTTGCCGCGCTGATGGAAAAGCAGTCAGCCGGCAGTCAATCTCAGTTTTCGAGTCAGTTTTGGAGAAAAGGAAATGGAAAAGGAAAGGAAATCGTTAAGATTAACATGGCTGATATTAAAACGTTAGGATCTCAGACTGTTTTTTATTGAACCGACTTTAAAAGTAAAATGTTTCAAAAAGGTTCCTCGCACATTTTATGGATGCATTTTCCTACGTAAATATTTAATGCACTTATTGATTTCTAGATAGTGTGTGTGTGTGTGTGTGTGTGTGTGTGACTGCCATAGAGTGTGTGGCTGGTTTTTGTATGGACGGTTGGAGGTATTAATTTTCACAGTGGTGATTTGGGTGAGTAAAAGGCTGGCAAGCTAACTGGTGTTCTCAGCATGCTTTTGAGTGTGTGTGTGTGTGTGTGTGTGGGTCTGATCAGCGAGCTGGCTGGTTTTATGCTTCACCACCCTGGCTGCTCATCCATGTGTACCATCTGCATGTGGCGCTGCCATGTGTGTCACCTATACCCCAACACATCCCACTCCTCTCATATCTCTAACCAGCCCTCCATCCACACCTGACACTGTCTAGTCATTGTCCTCTTATCTCCAGCTTTTTCGGCTCCCATTTAAAAAGCTAATTTATAAAAAGAAAAAGAAAACAAAAGCTGACATTGCAGTTAATTTAAATCCTTTCACATACTTTACGCCGCATATTAATAAAGAAGGCGAATATTTTTACATGGTTATTCATCATATTCATTCACCTTTTAATTTTCCTCTGAGCTCCAAACCATCATACCCTCAATCAGAGCAGCTGTGTAGGATGCTGTGTTGTGCCATTTGTTAGATATGCAACGCTAACACTCTAAGTGATCGATCCGTGCCAGAGCTAACTATGTGACAGATGAAAGTGTCACATTTACAGTCATGCTGAAGTGACAAATTGATCCCAGCGTTTCTGCTGGAAAGGAGGTTTTGTCTTAGAGGTGCCATCGTTCATCTGCACGGCCTCATTATACCTTCTGGGGTAGCAGCGACAGCGGTGACTCATTGACTCATCACGTTGTTGTTTGTAAACCCGAAACCCGACTAACCATTCTCCATTCCATTCTTCATCTTATCTAATGTCCTCCATTTCTCTCCTATCTCTGCCTCTCTGCCGCCGCTACCTCCCGTCCACGTGTCCTCCCTCACAGCACCTCCCTTCATCTTTAATATCCTTCTCCCCAAAACACTGACTCCAGCTTCCTGAACTCTTCACCCCTTCTTTTGTTCTCTCTCCTGCAGCTCTTCTTCCCTTCTCCCGCACGCTTTCCTCAGGTCTGTGTTATTAACATAAAAAAGGAGGAGAGACTACCTTTCCTCCAGCCCCAGACTGTGAGTCACTCCACCCCGCCAGCTACAGGGCTGCCTCCCCGGCTGTCACGTCGCGACAGATGTGAAACCGATTTTAAGGGACGGGGCGAGGACAACGGCTCGCACGTTAGAGAGTTTGCATCCGACGGTTTCAAAGAGCAGGGCCTCATGCTGGAGACGGTCAGGTAGTTTGCTGTGGAGCAAAAATAGGTCAAGTATTAGATTGTTTTTACAAGCACAGAAAGAAAGTAGTTTTTGCGAAGCAATAATGGAAACACTTTGGTAAGTGGAGGAGTTGTCCTTGTGCAATTGTGTCTCTGCCTTTGTTGTGCCTTTGTGGTAACAGTGATTCTCAATCAGTGCAGGAACTACTCATTAGAGAAAAAAAAAGTGATGCTATTAAATTGTTTTGATTGAAAAGAAATATCCATGCTATTGAGTCAGCTGTAACAACGGAGGACTATCCTTTTTTGTTTGTTTGTTGCGATTAAGAAGGATTGTTAAAATCAATAGGTAAAAGTAATAAACATAAGCTGTTAAAATAATTTGCTAAAGTAATGGATAAATGATGAAATAGTTAACTAAAGAAATTGATAAGTGGCTGTAAAGATGTATATCAGATAAATGAATTAGTTTGCCTGAAGTATTAAACAGTTGGGATATTTACTTAATGAGGAAATATTTGAAATATTCAGCTTCTGACTATACCAACCAAAACAATTCTTTCTCATTTCAGTACAATTCTTTGAAAACACGAGTCTTATATGATTAATAACGTTAGAAACCTTCCGGTTTCAATTCAAATGAGCATATTCTGTGGGGTCGTTGAAGGGGTATTTGAGTTCACCTGACAGGACGAGTGAGGTTCATCAGACAAAAACAGTGCATTAATAAAGAAGTATATTCATTCCCTTCTGTCACATTCATTTTGAAGAAAGATATTATCGATTGCATGTGTCCTTTAAATCACGGCAAGGACTTCGAGCCTGACTTCATGTAGACAGTAATGCATTATCGAGTTAGTTTTATTACTTTGGAATTACTTTGATGAACACGCCGAGATGACTCTTCCGAAAAAGGTGCATTAGCCGTCCATCAATTTTGCGAGGTGGTTGACACGTTCCACCGAAATGTTTTTTCACTTTTCCCTCAATTAACTCGACATAATGTGCTCACTTCCACGAGGAGATGATTAAACAGAGAAACATCACAGCTTCTTTTTTTTTCTGTTCAGTCACAGCGTAGGCCTATTTACAGCTCAGTGGGGATTTATTCAGTAGACACTACAGTGCAGTATCTTCACATTGAACTGTGGACTCTGAAAGGACTCGTAAAGGTCACCATAGTTGTGCTACTTGAGTCATTATACCACTTTGTAACTCAATACGTAAGCTACAGTTACATAACCTTTATCCTGTACATTACCAGCCTTAATCTCTCTCTCATCCGAATTCACAGGTTTAAATACATAAACGCACACACACATACACACACCAGCTCGCCAGACAGTGGCTCCAGCTGCCGTAATAAACAGAAGGTGTGTTTTGAGGAGACAGGGCACTGTGACCTTGCCTTAGGGCTTATGACAAAGTGAAACTCAGTCTTTGCATGTGTGTTGGTATGTGTGTGTGTGTGTGTGTGTGTGTGTGTGTGTGTGTGTGCTCCTAATGACCAATGCTTAAGGGGGAGATGAGGGGAGATGGGCCATGCAGCAGGGCAGAGGGGGCAGGGAAATGATTCCATCGATCATTCTTGATCACCTAAACCATGTCACACAGCACATTCATCTCTCTGTGTGTGTGTGTGTGTGTGTGTGTGTGTGTCTCCCTCTCCTGTCTCCTTCTCTTTCTTTGTCTCTCATATTGACACACATTGTGGCTCTCACCTCTTGTCTCTCTAACCTTTTCTTCTGTGTGTGTGTGTGTGTGTGTGTGTGTGTGTGTGTGTGTGTGTGTGTGTGTGCGCACGTTTGTGCTTTCAGACTGATGCTGCAGTGATGGCACTGGCCAAATGCCAGCTCTTGCACAGTTCCATTAGCATTGCGAAGGCCGGCCGTAGATTGCTATTGATTGACTATGGCCTCTATTCATAGGCTATTCAGCCAGGCTCACGCATACACATGGAGACACAAGTGCACTAGAATCTAGAGGATGTGAAACCAGACAGACACATGGGAGAAATTAGCAGGATTTTGTTGCATCCATTGACTACTAATGTGATTGACGTCTGGTTAAATATTTCACCGTATCCATTTGAAAAATATTACAATGTTATATGAGGTTTCCTAAGATGACTCACTTCAGTACATAAAGCATGTTGCTTTGGAGAGATACATTTTTTAAAACTATCAGTGATTTGACTCGTGATTGGTTGTTGGACCGGCTTGTGCACGCTGTGCGCACTTGTTGGCTTTGACAGGGACTTGAGGACGCCAAGCTTGTCAATGGCTGAGCTTTGGATTTTAAACAAATCAATGCCAAGTGACTGGACCCCGGAGCCACTTGTTAATGAGAACCACTGCTCAGAGATCTCCATACTCCCTCCGTCTCCACTCCTCCCTCTGTCTGTTTCTCGCCCGCTGCTCTTTCTCTATCTCTCACACTGTTTTTATTTTCCATCGCTCTCGTTTCTCTCACCTTTTGCCCTTCGCCCACGAGAGGACACGCACATGTGCACACACACACACACATACACCTCAAACTCATTTTCTGTATGCCTCTGGTTTGTTGTTTTTTTTCCCTCAAGATATTCTTAGACAGCCCGATGTCAGACCCTCTCGTGACAGTCCACAGAGGCTCTGCTTGTTCAGTCTGCAGAGTGTCACAGCGGGGAGAACTGTGCTTTCCGTATACGCTTCTACAGTGTGTCTTCACTGTTAAGAAAATAATTAAAACTGTAAGATTCATTAAAACCTGCCACTTAATAATGCCCATTTGCAGAAATATGTGCTGTACATGCAGATGTGCGCAATCCCCCCAACAGCTGCATCTATTGTTTACCACTGTGTGTGTGCATGTACAAATTTGTGCACGCTCGTGTGTGTGTGTGTGTGTGTGCGTGTGTGTTTGTGTGAACACGTTGAGGGGATTAAGGATGTAATGCAGGATTATCCAGCAGGTAGACTTCCCACTTCTTCTGCCGAGGAGGAGATGGAGAGGCAGAGGGGATGGAGAGGAAGGGATGGATAGATGGAGAGAGGAGAGGAAGAAAGGGAGAGTAATGGAGGAAAGGAGGAGGAGAAGAAGAAGTTTATTTATGCAGCGCTAATTTACATTTTCCATGCAAAAAAATGTTTAAAAAGAATTAAAACTGAAGAATTAAAGACAAATATTTACATAAGAGAGATTGGGAAAAGGTATTTAAAGACCCCAATTCAAAGTCAAACACATAATAAGAAAAATATTATCCATGTATACATGAGCAGAAATTTACACCTCAGATCCTTTAATTTAATTTGTTCCACAAGCGCATAGTAACTACAAGATGATTCACTAATCTTTGTTCTTACTCTAGGAACAGCAAGCAAACCAGCTCCAGATGATCTAAGAGCTCTAGTAGTCTCATATTGTACGAGCAAGTCAGCGATTCATCTCGGAGCCAAGTCATTTAATGATTTATAGACAAGACGTAAGAGTGTTTTCTACTTTGTGACACACTGGAAGCCGGTGTGACGGCTGAAGACCTGCTGGAGAAGTGTGTCAGGAGGAGAAGAAGAAAGAATACAAATATGCAAATGTACCTGGCAAGAAGTGGCACGAATGTCATTCTGCTCCACAGAGAGAGAAGGAATGTGAGGGAAGGAAGGAAGGAGGGGGAGAAAGAAAAGAAGAGTTACAGAGTAGGAGATGCAATGGTGGAGGATAATGGTTTTGTACTTTCCAGGTGAAGCACAAAATATTGAATTTCCAGATGCAGTAATGGGAGCAAATCATTCCTCCACCTTGTGTATTTGTATATTTGTGTCAAATCAGTTTTCTCTCTTTTTGTCACCGCTCTTAACATTGTTAACTGCACACATCACTGTTTGAGTATAACGACACGCATTGAAATACAATGAGACTTGAGTCATTGCCACTGCACTGCTCAAAGTGGTTTTTATTTAGTGCTGCATACTGCTTCAAGGTCCCCGCTGCCTTTGCTCACCAACAATTGCCAAGTATTAAATAAAACATAAGACGTAAGAGCAATGTGAGCAAAGAAAGCCATGCACCCTGTTCACATAAGGTGACAGAGCGGCGATCTCACACACACACACACACACACACACATATACGGCACCATCCAGGGGGCTACGGGGTCTATCTGTAGCATTTTGTAATTGTTTTGGGCTAATCCTGGTTTTAATATGTCTCTCACAGCAGGGAGGCCTTCACGCTTAATAGCCACCATGGATTTGTTTAATTACGTCTGTCTGTGTGTGTGTGTGTGTGTGTGTGTGTGTGTGAGCATCATGTGTGTTTAGGAAAGTGGGAGAGAAATCGAGTGTGTTTGAGTAATCGAGCACCATTTTGATGACAGTTTGTTTGAGAATCTGTGCATATGTAATGCAATGAATTTTAAAAAAAACTATAAGAGTGGATGAGAACACTGAGGCATAGGGAGCATCTGTGCATATAGACGCAACGCTCACACATAGATGATGTATGCACACACACACACACACACATCCAGCATCCAGCGAGTGAACCCTTGGCAGTACTTCTCCAGTCTGTTTGAAGTAGTGTCTCAAGGGAGGTTATAGGACTGTGGCAGTGTTTCACCCACTCAAACACACACTGGCTTGCAGGGAGAGTGGGACTGCAGAGAGAAAAGGGAAAAAGACAGACAGAGGAGACAGTAGGAGGAGTGCTTCTCCTCAAACACACTCCAGCTCGTCTCATCCCTATCTCTCGGTCTCTCGCCGCTCCCCTCGCAGACATGGAGCGCTCGGAGAACAGTTTGAGGTTGTTTACAGCCACACTTTTCTCTTTTTTTTTTTTTTTTTTCTTTCCCCCGGTGCTCATGCGTTCATATCTCCCTCTATCACACTCACGCCGACCGGGTGAGATTGAAACAACGCGCTGGGGACACGGCAAGGATATTACCCAGGCTGCATCGGCATCAGAAAGGGGACTTGTCGTTTCATTTTGTTGCGGCCTCAATTAGAATAGCCGGCCGGAAGGAGGCGACTTCGACCAGCGGGGCCGAACGCAGACACCAAAGCCTCCTGATAAAAGCCACCCCTCAAGAATATTTTACAAACACAGCGAGGGCTCTCCGCCTGAGCATCGCTCCTCTCTGTCTCTTTTGTTAGCTGCGTGATCCGATCAAGGCCACACAAATTTAAAGCACCACTTGCCAATTTCAGGCCCTGTAAACTCATCTTTGAGAACAAACAAACAATACAAGCAAATAAGGTGCGGAATAAATAAAGTGGGGAAATCAAAACAGGCGAGAGTGACGGGCAGGAGGAACGTATCAAAGGTGTTTTTTTTTGTTTCGTTTTTTTTTCAAGGATGACTTAAAAAGCAGCTCATTTTAATGTTTCTGTTTTTTCCAGCCTCAGCCAGCAGCAAGCCCACAAATGCCTCATGTTTTCTTAAAACAATGGATACACACACACACACACACACATGCATAAAAAAATTACAGATGCACAAAACAATCCCGCTTAAAGACGGTGCTGCGACGCTGCCAATCTGCAAAGCTATTGTGTTGTTTTGTTCCTGGTTCTGCTGTGTGTTCAGTTCTTGTTTTCTATACAATCCCCCTAAACCCTGTAATTTTCCAGCACCTCGTGTTTTAACGCAGGTACGTGGATGAGGTGCCACATCCGGCCACTTCTATTATTTCCTGTCATCCTTCTCTCTCACTCGTTCCTCCAGACCCCCCCCCCCACCGGTGTCCCCTGGTACAGCGAAAGCAGCTAATGGAGAAGGAATGTACCTACACACAGGCACAGATGGAGAGGCAGAGAGGGCGAGGGACACAGAGGCACACAGGCACAAAAGAGAGAGAGAGAGAGCCGTGCAGAAACAGAGGGATGGAAACAGGAGGGGAGGCACAGCGTTTGTATGGTGGCGCCGAGAAGAGCGTAAAAAGCTCTCAGTCATGTTGCCAATGTAACACCCTTGTTCCATGTGTTTATCCACGGCTTCTGCTCCAAGTTGTAAAGTACTTCACAACTTCACCAAAACACCAACTCGGTGTAAGTCTGTGTGCACTAGTTGCATCGTTCATACATTTGTACGTGCATAGTTGTGGCTATATAGGGCTGTTATTTTTGATTCATGTATAGAATATTGTTGATTAATATATGAATGATTTAGTCTTTAAAATGTCTGAAAAATAGTGAAAAATGCACATCACAGTTTCCCAGACACCAAGTCTTCAATTGCTTGTGTTGACTAACAAAACCAAAAGATATTTAATTTACAATGATCCTTTTTGGACACACTAATATTGATTTAAGCTACACAATTGCACGCGCATGTGTTTTAGTCGGAGGCGAGGGGTTAGAAAATAAAATTACAATACAGAAAATATTTCATTGAAGTTCCACATCCTCACAGATCCATGTCCCTGTTTAGTCCCCGTTCCTCTTCCACGTGTCACTTCTCTCAGGAGTTCATGTGGACAGGCTCGCACTTCAAATGAGCAATATCAGGATAAACACAGGATAATTACAAAGCAGAATATAAAGGAGCAATAATAACAATAAATGCGATTTTCTGGAATATTCCCATTACAGTATGTAGGCGTGCAGGGGTTTGATTATTTTATTCTTTGTTCTGTCACGTTTGACAAGTCTATTTTAAATTACGTCTAGTCTCAGTAATTCAGTCATGTAAAGATAATTTCTGTCTGACAGCACACAGCCATGGATAAGTTATGCGTTCCAGGATGAAATTATTGTCTCTGAAAGTAAAATGCATAACTATGCATTTAAAGTGTTGCTCACAATGATGTATTCTCTGCTACTTTCCTTTTCTTTACGACCTTGATCTTGTTTCCATCCCTCTCCTGCCCTTCACCTTCTCCCCTCCTCTCCTTCTCCTTCATCCTCTCACTCTCTCCTCCAGTTCTAGAGGCTTTTTTTTTTTTCATCTCCACTTAGCTTTTAGTGCTCTTCTGTGCCCCACTCAAGGGGAATCCACCTCTTTCCAGACACAGCCTTATTTTAGCAACACAAGCCGGTCCTTGGAGAGCACTGTCAGACCTCATACACTGCACCGTCTGCTCCTCTCTGTGTGTGTGTGTGTGTGTGTGTGTGTGTGTGATTGCATGTACTGTATGAGCACATTTTATAATGTTTAAAGACTGACAGGACATGCAATGTCATCAAGAAAAACATCCTCACAAGATGTTTCAAATATTTCTTTCTTTCTTTCTTTCTTTCTTTACTTCTTTCTTTCCTTCTGTTTTGGAGTGGTCACAGCTACAGGTGAATTATTAACGAGTTAGGGAATTGTCGTTCTACCTCAGATCTCCCACCACCTCCTACATGAAAGAGGTGAAGAGAAGCAAGAAAAGTCTCTGAAGGAAGGCAAGCATGAAAAAGCAAAAAAAAAAATTGGGGTTTGAAATCCAGTGGCCACCAAGGATTTTGTGTGTTTTGTTGCTTGCTGCCTTTTCTGTCTGTGCCTCTGTGTGTGTGTGTGTGTGTGTGTGTGTGTGTGTGTGAGACTCCTATTTCCATTTAAATATTCTTCATTTTTCTCACTTCTCCCTCCCCCGGCTAAAAACTAATCAGCCAGCCTCCTTCCATTCATCCTCCCTCTCTCCCTCGCTCCATCTTGACTCCTCAGATCACCAGGTAGAGCAGCATTTGGCTAGCTGTGCAATGGTGCAGTGAAAATGAGCAGGAAAGACAGAACATCTTCAGAAGCGTCACTGCGGGCCAAATGCCTTATTATGTCAGATTTACAAATTCCCCGCTCCCGAGTCGGAGGAAAAAGTGACCTACATAACTACAGACCAGAAAAAAAAGAACACCAATGGCCCAATTCTCCTCTCCTCCACTCCACTCCCTCGTTCTCTCTATCTCTGCCGCTCCCTCTCTAGCTGCTCTCTTTCTCTCTCATTTCGTCACCCCTCGTTTATCTCTATCCTTTCCCCGACAGCGGCTTGGTGAGTTATCACCCCTCATTCAGATGAGAGGAGTGGCGTGTATGAAGATCTGTTTGTGTGTGTGTGTGTGTGTGTGTGTGTGTGCATCAGTGTGTGTTTGCCTGTCTGTGTGTGCACATCCTGTGTGTGTGTGTGTGTGTGTGTTACATGGTCAACGTCGCTAAAATGGTATGGTCGGCGGAGGGGGGTGGTAAGGTGATCCAACCAACCTGCTACTAGGTAAACACCATCTGTTCACACAAAATCTGCCGCTCCCCCCAACACCATGACTAGAATAGAGTGATCCAATCGCACCTCTCCTCACACGCTTCTACCATGCCAGGTTCACACCAAGGTGTGTGTGTGTGTGGTAGTGATGATAATAGATAATGACACAATTGTTAGCTTATATTTCACATTTTGAGGTGTTGCTCTTTTAGATTTTACCATATGAAACACACACAGGAAACATATTTTTCTCCTCCTGACTTTCTCTCAACCTCACATCCCTCGTTTCTTTCTCCATCTTATCTCTCTCTCTCTCTCTCTCTCTCTCTCTCTGCTGTCAGTCTGTCCGTCCGTCTTTCTCTTTCTCTCGCTCTCTCCGTCTCTCTCTCAGCCCGCGGTAGAATCGAGTCAAATCAATCAATTCAGGTTTCCTGGGCAGACCAGTGGTGTGGCAAGAAATTGACCTTTCGTTTCACTGTGTGTGTGTGTGTGTGTGTGTGTGCGAGTGTGTGTTTGCACACCAAGCAGAGGGAAGCAGTTAGAGCAAAGTCGCTATCTGCCTCAGAGCTGATGGTGCCATCCAGTGTGGCGGTGCCCCCAGCTAGCCACTAAGGATCATACACACATACACAGATGCACACACAAACACACACAGCTTTCCACCCTCAGCTATAGCAGATATGACAAGTACACAGACTGTGGACACAGCATTAGCGAGGCTCTGTGTCTTTTTATAGCTTTTATGCTAAGCAGCATGCCATTGCAGGCTTTCCATTTTTGCCCGACTGGGTATTGAGTGTATTGAGTGAGTGAGTTAGCCTGGGTTAAGTGGCTGTGCTTTAGGGCACAACAGCACTGCTGCGATCACTGGCTGCTCCCATACAGCTTTTCGAACGAGCCCTGCGAAACAAGATGAAGGGCTCATGAGAACACACACACACACCGTTTCCATCACTTCAGAGGACATTGCATTGACTTGCATTCATTTCCTGGAGACTTACCCTGACCCCATGCACGACTGCTTGCCCGTCCCTTAACCTCAACCCAAATTTTCACCATGAAAATTAATGACTCACGGGACAAAATGCAAGTCCCCATAAGGAAGGCAAGTCCCCACAATGTGACTGTGTAAACCAATTTACGTCCCCACAACATGAGTAATCCACGTCCGCACAGCCAGCTGAGGAAGGGAACGGACGGTGTGTGGGGAAGAGATGTTTGATTTTCTGTCATCCCTTTGTTTTTGCTAGATTGTCAATTTGCATTTCTCTCATTTCCTCTCCTTTTCTCCCACACTCTCACTTTATAGATTTTAAACCCCTCTCTCTCGCACACACACACACACACACTCACACACACAGAGAAAGAGTGCCAGATGTGGGCTGACACTCCCCATCTATCCAGAAGGTGGGGGTTTAATAGAGATTTATAATGATTATGAGGAGACTGAGGAAGAATATATCGCCGCTTCTTAAATATCTACTCATATGGATGGACAGAGGATGGATGGACACGTTAGGGAAGTATTGACAGAGAGCTATAAATGCACAGATTCTCTGTGTGCGTGCGTGTGTCTGCTGCCGGCTAGGTCACATGAACAAAGCCGAAAATCTGAGGGGCCAAAGCTGCTGGGGCTATAACCTGAGGGCACTGTATTGAAAAGAAATCCAGTGCATGTGTGTGAGCACCCTTTTATGTGTGCTGCTCAGTGTATGTGTGTGTGTGTGTGTGTCTTGATGCTTCACTAAGACGACCTACTACTTTCTTGCTCCGTGTAGCCTCCATAATATCATGATAATGCACAGTGATTCCTCCACTCCTGGACCCTGCACGCTCTCCAGAGATTTTTCCGCGGAGGATATCTTGGCCGACTCGAGCCTTCCACTCCTCCGCCGTTGTCTGTCCTCATCCCGCTGTTCTGCACTAAAACAGCTCATAATTATTGTCTAAGCATCCTTCATGTATAATTTATCAGCCATTTAAAAGCGGAGGTGCATGCAATTAAATCTAGAGGGAGCTTCTGTCTTTCCAAATCTCCCCTTCCTCTTTCCCTTTCATACTTTCTCTCCCCTCCTTCTCCTCCTCTCCCCTCTCTCTCTCTCACATGCGCAGGAGCTTTCAGTCACATCCTTTTACTCTCTGTGTTATTCCTTTACACCGCGCCGTTGTGCATCTTCCTGTCTCTTTCACTCAGTTTTGGAGTCCATTCTGCCTTCCCGCTCCTGCTCCCTCTCCTTAATATCTAAATATGTGTTGGAAATTGGATAAATCATGCAGAGGTGTTCTTGTTCTCTCTCTCTCTGTATCCATTTTCTTTTCATCCTTCACTCTTTTGCTCCCTTATTTCCTCCCTCCCAGAGAGAAAGGAGAGGAGAGGAGAGGCGCAGAGTAATTGGATTCTCCCTAATAGCGAGGGTAATGTTGACAGTACATAAATCCTGCCACTGAAATAGCGCCTCGTTTATCTTCTGATTTTGCCTCATTGTTTTTCGGCGCCTGTTTCCCACCCTCATCTTCCTCCCCCTCCAACTCCTGTATGTGCTTTGCCTCCATCCTTCCTTCCTCACCCCTCCCTCCCTTCATCTCCCCCAGGGTCTCATCAGGTAGCCTTGATTGTCTAGATGGGGCCCGTATGGGACAATGCGTCTCCACATAAATTGGTCGACACGGTTTGGTTGCAGCCAAGCAGATATTGGAAGGAACAAGGCGGGGATGAACATAAACTCCAGACGTAGATAAAAGGGAACATGCAGGCTGCATCGGATATGTGGCGCAACATAAGGCATACAGGAAACAATGAAGGATGCACTTAACTCCGCCGTGTGCAAATTAAATCTGTTCCTTCTCTCAACCGGCATATTTTGCTCTCTCGCCTTCATCTGGTTCAGAGGATGGTACTACGTCAGAAGTACCTCAAATCACATTCAGTGTCAAATCTGCAGGTTCCTGTAATCTGTGACACAACCGCTCACTTAATGTACAAATCAGCTCAAAACATTCATGCAAATTTTAAAAAAGATCTAGATCACAAAGAATGACTTCTACTCTAAACCTCTCAGATAGTTTCATTTAGATATAACAGTTGTTTGAGGCTCAAAGAGTTAAAATTATTCAATATTTCACTTTTTTTTTTTTTTTTTTTTTTTCCTTTCCAGCACCATTAATCTATCCTCAGATCTATCTTCCTTTTGAGGTCCCTGAACCAGAGTTTTGGAACCAGGTTTTGGAAATACCAGCTGTATGTAAAGCAGTTAAAACCAGCTCCACCTTAAACTACAACAACTAAACTTTCACTTTCACATTCTGCAGAGTGTTTGAGTCCCTTTTGCTAATAATCCTTTGAATCAGCATTTTTACATTAATGTATTTGTGTGTTTAAAGCATCTGAATACTTCTTCCGCCACTTGTACTAACCGTGATGAGTAAACTGCACAATAGGTGGAGTGCCCCTTTAAGAATGTATTCAAGACAGCCTCCACAAATAAGCCTCCAAATCGTTTTATGGCACAAAATCCCATCCCAAAATACTGCTCAAATTGTGTTCAAGCGTGACGAACAAAATAAGCAGAAATAAAAGCATCTACACATAAATTGCCTGTAGGTAAAAATAAAGAGCCGTGGGAGTGGGAGGGGGAAAAGCAGTGTAAGAAAAATAAGAGGTACGATGACGATAAAATAGAGATAAAGAAAAAAAAGCGCCATGCTTCCTCTCCGCTGCTCTAAATATCAAACAACTTCATCAATAATTGACCGAGAGCCTGGCAGTTGATCAGCTATGAACGTCCCTTTATAGCTGCATTAGGAAGCTGTCACATGTGCGCGCACACCTACATACACACACCCTCAAGCCACCTCCCTTTGATGCTCTTTCATGATCCATCTCATTGACGCAGGAGTCCGGGTCAGGTCAGCTAATCAATCACCTGCGTGGCATTTGAATTGTCTGGTCCGTCTATATGGCTTCCTGTGTGCTTACTCCTCTGATCTGCTCTGCCGCAAACATAGAGACACTGACAAGGTGGGCCGTGAGAGAGGGAGCTCGTTACAGAAGAGCAAGTGCTGTAGGTTGAACGGTGCGCGTTCCGTTCTGGCCCGTTGCTATTGCTGTTATCGACAATGCTGAGAGTCAAGCAACAGCATCAAGGTCAAGTCATGCTCTTTCATCCTCCCTGGTTTGCTCGCGGGGTCCACTCACACCTTTCATATACGATAGCCTGGAGGAACAGAGATGGAGAAGAGATGATGTAAGCTGCGTATAAGTGAGTGTTCGTGCGATAGTGTAATGTGTTTTTTTTTTTTTCTCACGACTGGATGCACAAACAGACTCTATATCCAAGTGTGTGTGCAGGCCAGAAATGTAGTATTATTTGTTGTTTCCCTGGGTGGGCTGCAGCAGCTCTTAACACACCACACAGTCATTTAATTGGATTGTCAATCTGGGGAAGCCCACTTCCTCCTCTGTTTAACGCTCTCACATGATAACGCGCCGCAGCCCTCGGGCGCTGTTACCTTAACCACACATCATAATCATATAATAATCAGATTTTATCTGTCGCCGAGCCAAGTCTCGGGTTGGATGCTAAAGAAGTGTTGGCAAGTGGATAAATCTGAGCAGAGGTAAATGAAGATGAAATGAATACATGGATGAGAAGAAGGGGAAGGAAGCCATTTTGTCTTAGTGTCCCCTTCCACCACCACCCCACCACCCACCCTGCATGCTCAGCTCTGACATCTCTCTACAGCCAATCAATAGGTCACATTTCTTATTACACCCTGCCACTCACCTACACCACTTCCAGCCCGTGCACACGTGCAACACAAACAGAGACACACACACACACACACACCTACAGTAGCTATTAAATCAGCCTCTTCTTTTTTAGCTGTTTTTTGTCACCACCCCTCCATGCCCCCATCCTTTCCACCATCCCTCCTTTGATGCCGCAATCTCCTCACCTCTTCTCTGCCACCACATCGCGAGCACAGTCACAGCCAGTTTTTTTTTCCCCCCATCCCTTGTTTTATTCAACCTTCCTTCTCAAGTCCTCTCACCCAGTTATGCCTCCCTTCCATTTCTGCTCCTCTTTCACACCTCCTTCTTCTTCCTGCTCCTCTCCTCTCATTTTCCACTTTGCTGCTCTTCCCCTCATCAGTCAGTCAGCCTGCGGTCTGACAGAGATGCGGGGCTCTGATGGAGGCTGCCAGACTGTCAGCACATATCTATTCACCAACATACACACATGCATACACTCAACACGCAGCGAGACAGCAGGAAAAACAGAAAAGGAACGGCAACAACACGGCCATATTACCAAGTTCTATTTAAATTTCCATGCGTTCATATCTTCTAAAATATGTCTTGCAGGCTTGTCATCAAAAAGGAAAATTGTTTGTTGATTCCCAAACGCGATTCTCTTGACATAATTTGGAAGGTGTGTGGGGAGATAAACAAACTTTAAAGCTGGTGTTTGTGTTCCAAGAGCTCCAGAGTATGTGATATTGTAGATCTTATCTAGCTGATATCATGGTGGTGGACTGTTTATCCAAGGCCAACGTATAACCATTATTGCCAGCCGCCCCTGTAAACAAACTCTAAGGCCGTGAGGATGCTCTCCATAAAAGCTATCATGCTGTGTTTCCAATGTTCACGTTGTTTGGATAAAATCAAAAATCTCATCCTTCAATTAATGCGCTCGACTGTGACCGTTTCTGGCGTCTTTGCCACCTTCTGCTATATTTGACCAGCGCTTTCTACAAAACGGTGTTTGCTTCACATTTGTCAAGCCGACGTTTAGCTCCTCGAAGGTATTTGAACGGGACTTATCTGCTCGATGAGGCAGCTTTGATAGTGAATTTTGCCTTCACGCACAGTGGTATCAAAGGAGATATAATTTCTCTTTACTGAAATGAGTTTGATTCTGTCTCCTCTCTTGTAGCGCAGAGTAAACAGACGCAGCAGGCCTTTGGTTTGGCATACTGATGTCCGGTGGGAGTTGGTCTACGAGCAAAGATGAGAATATGCACAGTTTGATTCCGAGGAAAGATGTCCTCCACCCCGCCACTTTTTCCTCCAGCGCCGCTTTTCTTCCAGCGCTCTGTTTTCATCCCCTGTTCCCTCGTTAGCCTGTGTTCTCCGTCTCCAGGGTTTTGAGAGGACCGAGTGGGTGACGGGTACGGGCACCTTCGGCGTGCGCGTGTGATTTTGTGTGGGAATGTGTGCATGCTGGAAATGAGATAATGTGATGGGAAAGCAGAGGATGTGCAGTAGTTACAATGGCATCTGGTAGATTCACCAGCAGGGACAAGGGTGTAAAGCCAAATTCGGTCCCTCGGGCTTCCAAGTGCAGCTACAGTAGATTCCTTTCTGGGAGTGTTAGAATTCGGAGATTTATAGAAATGGGATGCAGGGACAGAAGAACAGACAGTGCTGGCCCTATAGGAGTCAATCTGTTGCCCCTCTCTATTGTTGGTAAAAAAAAAAAAATCCCTCACGAAAAGAGGGCTCGGCTTTAGCCTCTTCTCTCCTGCTACCACTTTCTGTTGGGGATGTAACAGCTAATCCACTACCACAAGTGCCATGAAGCCCCTTCTGCTGCTCTCACTAACACTCCTCCATATATGCGCTCAAGCTTTTTGCTCCATCTCCCATTTTTGGGACCGTGCACAACAACCCACCAGATAAACCTCCTGCCACTCCCTTTGTTTTTTCACATGTCGTCATATGCTTGAGTTTCTGAGTCAAACTGGCAGGAGAGGGAACTCGTCATTGCACGACATAAAGCGGATATCTTGTGTCAAACAGAGAAACATGAACATTTGCCCGGATTTTTCTGTGTGGCGCTCAAGACAAATACGTTCAAAAACTCCGCATTTTCAGCCAAAAGAAACTTTTAGAAAAGCATTTGTTAAATGGATCATCAGTAAATGAGGCGCTGCCTGTTAAATGAAGAATCGAATAATGTGCAGTTAACGATAAACAGAACCTCATCATCAGCCCAGTCTAATGATAGTCTAATTGAATTTTTTCATGGCAAAGAATTAGAACGATCATTTTGACAGTGTGAGCCACAGGCTATGATGCAGCTCTGAATCGTCGATAAAAATAGCGAACCATTTGGATCTGTCATTTCCTGGGTGTTTTTTTTTTTTTTTTTTTTTTTTTGTGAGCCTTAATATTTAGTATTTGTTGTTTTAAGATCTACTGTAACCCGCGCTGCTGCATCAGACCTACAGTATGGCATTTTCTATTTTATGCTCCAGTAAAGAACTGATTAAATTGTTACACTCTCTAACAAATTGTAACCCAGACAACAGATTACATTTTCACTGCAGACAATGTATATGAAGGTCTTTGATGAAGTGCATTTTCCTGTTATCTTAGTGTTATCGCAGCCATACCACGCTCCAGAGCCTGCCGCCAAGGGCGCCTCCAGACGCGACCCAGCCGAGGCTGCCTCTTTCTCGGGGCGAGACGTGCCAGATGGGGGGGTTGTGGAGCAGTTAGATAGATGGAAGCCGGGGGCCTCCAGGCAAAGAGGAGCCCTGTGACATTGAGGGGCACAAGTGGCCGCAGAGCTGACAAGATGAGAAGTGATATGCCCTCACCATTCCTGTCAGTCACGCCACCTCATTAGAGACAGAGAAAAAGGGAGAGAGCGTATTCAGAGGAAGATGGCGAGAGAGGGATTCTAGCTGTGGTATTTATGTTAGTGAGGAACCAATTTTTAGTAGAATTACAATCATAGGAAGGCTCCACAGCTGTCAAGGAACCCAGTTCAAAGATTGTTAAATTAGCATACCGTGTGTTTGGCACACTGGCATAGCAATGAAGTGATGCTGCAGAGGCAACTTGCATGGATTCGACGCACCGGCTGGAAGTAGAGGAGGGAGGTAGGCCGGGGGGGGAGATAACGTGAAGGCATGAAATATTAACCCCTGGCTAAACACCCAAGCTTAGCCGTCTGTGAAATCCCACTGTGGACAATGCTAATACATGCATTCACAAAGGAGATGATAGGGCCTTGTTGCACCGCCAGATGGGAAGCGTGCATTAAGAAGCTCTCTCATGTATTCATACACCCATAATAGGATCTATAAGACGAAAATCCCAACAGTCATTTCAGTAACGCAGACGGAACAATGCTGCAAAATTCAGAAACAAGTGCATGCACGTACACATACACACTCTCACTCTCTCTCTCACACACACACACACACAGACACAACATCCTTTGCCTCTGAAGCTAAATAGTTGATTGATGGTCTAAGCTGTGAAGAAATGCTCTCCTTTATGTCTCTAAAGGTTTGTAATTGCTGCAGTGAAAGGATGCTCACTCGCCTGGAATATTGATCCTAATGGGATTACTATCCTCCACCAGAGAGAGGGTGATGGAGAGAAAGAGATGGAGGGAGGATGAGAGAGAGAGATGACGAGGGGTCCGGACAGAGAGGTGAGCAGATAGACAGAGGGAGGAATCTAGTTTGTCCTTGCCGTTTTTCATTGATCTTTTTTTTCCCTTCACCGCTGTTCAGTAACGACTTCCGTGTGGGAACAATAAAGCATCGCTCCGGAAAACCAAGATGGAGAAAATACTGGGAATAGAAATGAAGCGGGGGGGGAGAAGAGTTAGGCTGATTCTCAAGGGAGAGATCATGGAGGGGCGATGAAGCCCTCCTTCCTCCCGGTCCTCCGGGACGGCTGTTGTTGTCGTCGATGTTGCCGCAGCGGTACGGGCGCTGCTTACGTCCCGGCAGCTGCAAACAAAAGCGGGTTCAAGCAGGATGCGGAGGAGATGAGGTGAAAGATTGTTTTCAAAAAGAAGAGTGCGACTTATATAACTGTAGAGCCGGAGGTGTAATGCCAACAGAAACCGAAATAGAGAACAACCATATGCTCTCCCTGACCATATTGTAATTCTGAGGAAAGTACAGCTCACTGCCTCTCCTGATTATTCTCATCACTGTGTTCTCGTTTCACCCCGCCCTCTTCATCTCTCAGAATTAATCAGTGTGGAGGGCCATCAGCCAGTCCGTCATTCTGTCCGTCCATCCGCCTGCCTGTTTGACTGCAGTAACCCCAGATGGGAGGCAAGGCCAGACTGTGTGTGGCCAGACTGTCCTCTGCAGCTAATTGAAACGTTACTATGAAACCGAGTCACAGGATCCACATATGTGTGTCTCTCAGCTGATAGCCCGTTTGTGTGCAAGTATAGGGGTGTGTGTGTGTGTGTGTCAGTCTGTTTCAGCCTGACCATAATGTTGGTCATCTGCCTGTGTTGTGACTAACTCCGGGCTCATTCCATGCTGCTGAGCTCGAGCACTTAGTGGCGCTCACACTAAAGTCACCTTTATGAATAATTATCAGAAAGCCATTATGTCCGTTCTGCGCCTCTTGATGTTCCTCTGCGGGAGTGTGCCTTTTCATAGAGGAATGTCTGGATGTGTGACTCATTGTTTGGCTGGCTTTGAAAGTTTGTTTTTCCCCAGTGGGGGGTCTCGGGGAGAAATGACTTTGCTTTGCTGAGTTCGAAGGGAAGAAAGAGGTAAGGATTATCCAGACGAAGACGTGGTGGGAGGGTGGGAGGATTGGCTGGGTGGAGGGATGAGAAACAAGCTCAACAACAAACTGTAGCCAAGACAATAATAATCAACTGCAAACTGACTAAAAGAACAGAGAATACTGCCTAACCCACCTGGTGGAAACTGTCTAACGACACACAGTCGTCTCTCTACCTGCCTGTGGGGTGATTGTAAAAATGAGTTTTCAATACCTTCAAAGGCTTGTAATGCAGCCAGCAATTTCATTTTGACAGACACACTTCTAAAGGTGCAGTTTTTTTTTTCTGCAGCACAAAGGAAACTCACTGTGTGTGTCTACGTGTGTGTGTGTGTGTGTGCGTGTGGACTCAGTAGTGATCAGACTCCCACAGTGCCGTCTCAGCCTTTAAGAACTGCAGGAGACTTGTAGAGGACAAAAAACAGCATGAAAGGAGAGAGGAAAAAAGGAGGAAGGAGAGGAAGGGCAGTGTCAGGTTCACTTTCCAACCGTGTGTTTGCATTACTTTGCGCAACTCCACTTTTTGACAAGGAGGTCTTTGCGGGATGATTATCAGAGCGCTGACACAAATCCTGCTGATTTAAAACCGCTATTCAATATGATAAGCAAACGGCTTGTGAATTTGAATTACTGCAGGTTAGGGACCAAGTTTTTAAATAGACGCATAACGTTGTTTACACAAATCAGCATCAATCAAATTCAGCCGTCAGATGGACGGTTTATTAACTGTGTGTCAACTTACACTCCTGTTTAGAGAACATTTAAATCACTGCTGACACGGGCAGATGTCCTCTTAGTCCACACAAACATACGCAGATGATGATAACGTAGCCTCAGATGTACATGTGCGGCAAAAATTTTTTTTACCACGAGTCATCCTGATGGTGCGGCCGCAATAGCGCAGAGTCCAGATGGTTCCATATATATTGGAAGGCAAAGATTTGCACACGTGCACGTACTCCCAACATCACCACTAGTGTTCCTGCAGGTGGTTGATCCTCATGGCAGCCCGTATGTCAGGCTGATGGCCTGGCGATGATCGTTTATGACACGGGCAGGCCGCAAGGAGCCCCGGGGGCTTCTGAGGGCCACACAGTCTCATTTTGGCATGACATCACTGGCCGTGACCTCGGAGGCGGGGCAACGCTAAAGGCAGGAAGTGTCTTGTTTAGTTGAGCAGAGCAAGAGTTTAGAAAGATGGAGATGGTGATTTACTACTGTGAACCATTCATAGTATTTGTTCAGTAGTGGAAATCAAGAGATTGTGTAGAATTGAAAGCAAACCACTTCTGTCCTGAGACAAGAATAGATAGAAGATAACATTGATAACTGTGAAGACATTATGAGTCCTGTTTGTCAACTGCAACATACACACAGAAATGTATATTCATGCTTAAAGCTACACTTCTAAATATGCTAACATGAAGTCATGGTCTATACATAAATTGACAGCAGAGATGAACCCACAAGAGAATTATCACCCAACTCTAGTGTTCCCCTCAAGTCTGCTGAACATTTTAGCGTCTTTCAGCTCATTGTTTTGATTTTACAGCCCTGCGACTTTCTTTTGGTTATCACTCTCATCAACCATGTTCTCAGCCGAAAAAGCTCTAACATCCAACTTTACACTACAGTTGCCAGTCACCAAATGGCTGACAAACAAAACTCTTGACTAGCTGGCCAATATAGTGGAGCATTTAGCAGCTAAAGAGCCAAATGCTTCCCGCAGGAATTGGTGAAAACCAAAACAGAGCAAAAAGAAGGGTGAATATTGCACTAATGTCTGTCGGGCTGCCAGAAACACGTCTCCAAATAAACGCTAATGTTAATCCATGTCTGCTGGATGCGTAAATAAGCCGTGGTTTGCTGAAACATTTGCGACTTTATAAAGCTATAATATGTCAACCATTTTCAGCTTTTTGTGGAGTGCTGCCTCAAAGTAGCCAAAATAAAATTACTGCTGCTTTAAAGTCGATGCTCATAACTGGAAGCTTGCTTTGAAGTGTTAAAGTAGCAATGATTATCCAAATAATGCCAGAAAAATGACAGCATTAGTTGTTTTTCAAACACTTGAAATAACCTGTGTTTGCATTTTCCTGACAAGCAGCCTCTTGTGATCCTCCACATAAGAGAGTTTCATCGTGGAGTCAAATGTAGCCTGGCGTTGTCATAGATCTGTAGAAGACATTGGTGTGGATGGTCAGGCACACAAACTGTCTCATTTTGACACTGGAGAGAATGGTTCACATCTCATCTGCCTCCTGCAGTCAACGTTGATTTCTTCTAACCATCTTCCCCTAACTTTAACCAATTAGTTTTAGTTATCTAACCTCAACTAAACCTGAACTGTAGAGTCAGCAGATCAGAAAATGCCCGTATGATTCGTTTTTCCAGAGGTGATTTGGGTTATTTTGAAAGGCACCGACAAACACATTGTGCTGCCATTCAGGTCTGAGCACTTCTTGTTATCCTGTCATGACATGAGCAGAGCAGAAAGTCAAATCATTCACATCCATAATCCTGCAGCTCATAGTTTTCCTACAAAGTTTTTCCCAAAGTGACCCCTCCTGGATGGCTGGGGGTGTGGGGGGGTCCAAAGTCATAGATTACATGTGATTGATGATATCTGGAGGACAGTATAGATGATTCCTCTCCAGATTTATGGTGTCTGAGGAAGAGCCCCATTCTAACACGGTGATTATGGCTGGAGGGCTCGGCAGGTTGTTCACACGTGTGTTTATGTGTGTGCACGTGTGAATATTTTCCAGGACACCGTACCCTGAGACTGATGTGCCTTGTGTGTAATAAAGAAGCAGTATAATGAGATGCCTAACTTTCCCTCTTTGAATGATATTTTACATTAAAAATGTAAATTAAAAAGTCCCCCCTCACCACACCCCAGACCCCCTTCTCCTCATCACCATGTCCAAAACAATTTTCTGCATGGCTCCCTTGCGGTAGTGGAATAGAGTGTATGTTTATGTGTGTGCGCATGTGTGCTTGAGTGTGTGTGTGTGTGTGTCGTCCTCGTCTGGACCCTAACTGATTGTGATTGCATTTCCATCGGATTTTCTCCCAGCGAGGAGAGCAGGGCCCAGACGGAGAAATGGGATCAGAGGGGGAAACTCATCTCCCCTTCCCAGACACAGTCCCTTCCAGAGTGTGTGGTCATGCAGACACACACACACACACACACACACACACACACAGACACACACACACACTGTGAATGGTGTCCTCTATTACTTGGGGTATTAGCATCACTAATGAGGTGTGAGAGAGGGACAGAGATGGAGCAAGTGGAAAAGGAAAAGGAGGTGGATCAGAGAAACGGAGCGAGAGAAAAAGAGGAGTAACCATCAGTCTCTTTTCAGGGTAATCGGTTAGAAAGGTAGAGCTGGAGGGGGATTTATTGGAAGAGAAAAGAGTGAGAGCTGGTAAAGGAGGAAGAAGTGAGGGAAAGAGAATGATGGGAGGAGTGTAAGTGAAAGGTGCTGTGAGGTGAAGTGGCATTTCCCCATCTAAAACCATCTGCACAGTGATCAGGTGTTGAGTGTGTGTGTGTGTGTGTGTGTGCATGTGTGATATCCGTGTGTATTGTCACACATACATGTAAGATGCTTCTCATCATGTCTGGTAATCCAGTAGGATTTCACGATTCATTGAGAGGGATGAAAGGATATCCTGACTCACTAACAATGGCTTTAAGTGATGCTTTCACCCCTCATATATAGCCTGTGTGTGTGTGTGTGTTGTGTGTGTGTGTTTGTGTGTGTGCATGCAGGATCAGACTGCCATTCAGACGAGCAGTGCCCACTGGACACCTGTTCTGATAGCTCAACATTGACAAGCTTATTGTTCCAAGTGCTTCCTACACTATAATTCCACATACAGCCTGTAACACACAAGTAATGAAACATCCTACAGACTGTGTGTGTGTGTGTGTGTGTGTGTGTGTATGTATGTGTGTCTGTGTTTTACCCCAGATAGCATCTTTGCTCTAGATAAACCTATTGTTCTTGCCTCTAACCACCATTATCCTGTTGTAGGGAAAAGCTGTTTCACAACTCCAGTACAAAACCCAGAGAATCGCTCCTTATCCATCTCCTGTCTCGACTTCTCCCCCCATCCATCCACTTCTTTTTTAATTTCATCCTTTATTCATCTGTTTTTTACCCTCTCCATCTGGTGCTCCTCTAACTTTTTTTGTTCTTCCTGCACCTCATTTGTGCAATCACTCTCTTCTTTTTATTCCTCCCCCCTTCCTCCTCTTTCTGCCCTCTTTCTTTTGTCTGTCATAGCTGGATACAGCGCAGTCATTTGCTGCTATAGTCTATAGCTAGAAGCCCTCTCACTGAGATAGATGCCTGCCTATGAAAGACATTTGTTTCCTTTACTGTCACTGTGCAATAATCAGCCACTCTAACGTAATCAACATATTGCCCTTGCGGTAAATACAGCTGAGCAAGTGGGTCCGTGCACATTTGTGTGGGCATGTGAGCTTGTGTGTCGACAGGAAGGGAGTGAGGGTATGTTTTTTTGTGTGTTTGCGTGCACGCGTACCTGTGGTTGTGTGGATGTGGATGTGTGTCTATGCATCTTTTTTTTCTATTTGGCTGTGCATGCAAATGCAGTTTCTCATGCATGTGTGTGCCATGTGACAGAGAGAGATGATTCTTGGTGAAAAAGCAGTTTGTTAGCGAATTAGAGTTAATTAGCCAACTTTCAGTTCCCAATGCTGTAATTGGGCCCATTTCTCTCTGTTTCCTCCAGCTGGCGTCTCTCATCCACTGCGGAGAAAGGAGGGGAGAGAGAGAGAGAGAGAGAGAGAGAGCGAAAGAGAGAGAGAGAGAGGAGGGCTAAGACAGAGGAGTAGGGGAGGGAGAGGAGGGAGATGGGGAGCACGGGGTGCATTACATGTCTGTAGGGGTCTGTGGAGTGCTAGCGAGCCTACCCCCTGGGGCTAAGAACCACTTGTGCTGGGGATCGAGACAGTGAGAAGTATTAACTGAGAGATAATGACGAAAGGAAGGCTGATGGGAATGAAAATGCAAAAGAACGCGCAAGATGAGGGCGGAGAGGAAGTGGAGAGGGGTGAAGTGCAGCGGGAGAGGGGGGTTTGGTAAAGTGACAGAAATGTTGAAGGATGAGAGGGGAGGTGGTGAAATCATAAGCCAAATCAAGGGAGCAGGATACACCGTGGAGCAGCGGCGTTGGGACGAGCACGGAGCGGCCGTGTTCAAGTCCAGCCAGAACTTTCTCCTGCTCTTTTTAATTCTTTCCTCCCTCTCTGTACCAGTCTAATAAACCCAGACACACTATGAAATTCATGTTTAAAGAAAACGTTACTGCGGGGTCTGGTTGAGAAAAGCGCAACGTATAAAAACAGTGAGTGGTGGCAGAATGGGAGAGAGAGGCAAGGGAGTAGTGGAGCGAAGAAGAAGTGATGAAAGAGGGCAACAGGCCCTCTGTTGGTGCTGCAGTGTGATGATCAGTAGAGTCTAATGAAGGTGCAGACATCCCAAAGGAGTCCTGCGCTTTCTTGACGACCACTGGGAATGGCAATTAATGTACGGTGTACAGAAGGAAGACGCATGCACACACACAAACTGGCTGGCGCACACACTCAGAAACACAATTTGCATAAAATGTACCATAGCCCCACTTGCCGTTGTCCAAATTCAAACGCAGAATAAACAGTATATGGTGCATTCAGCCATTTTACACTCACCATCAGATTCTATAATATAAATGCTACCAGAGAGCATTAGTGTTATTCCATACCAGCACCAGACAGAATAGCACACTGCTCAAGTGATTGCCTCCATTGTGCATGTAACCACCCAGAACTCTCAACAACACGGCCCTCTTTATTCCTATGGATTCACCGCACAAAGGAGACCCGTTCCCTCTGCTGCGCTGCCCTACATTTCACATATGTTATGTGTGTATCAGTGGCTCGCGCTGGCCCTGGGCTCATTATCTTATTGATATTTTTTTATTCCAGTGGGTGTATTGACACGAGTAGATATATAAGATAGAGTTGCAGTAGGATGCGAGGCTCAGGTGGATGGGTCCCTGCACTGCGGATTAGCCATGTTGCGTGTGTACACTGTGGAACAACTAGTTTAAGAGCAGGTCACTGAGGGACCGTGCAGTTATGTAAAGATGAAAGGATAAACTGCTGAGACAGGAGAGTGGAGAGAAATGGACAGAATAAGAGATAAGGAAGAGTGTGTGTGCATAAGTGTATCTTTGCACAGGCATCTGCACGTGAATGAGTTTGTGTGTGTGTGTGTGTGTGTGTGTGTGTGTGTGCTTAGCAAATTTTACAAGCCGAAAACGGCTGGCCCGCCCTCTTGTGAGATAAAAGCGTCTTCCTCTATACCACTGAGACTGCGGCCTAATGGCACTACAAGACCAAAGCTGACACATGAGGTTGAAGAAAGGGACGAGGGGGGCGAGGGCGTTACAGAAACAGTGGGTGGATGACGTCAATATCATCCCTGGCATTTACGCCGCAGGGGGTGGAAAATGGGCCCTCCTCTGTTCCGCCTCAAACTCTTGCAGAAACTTCCTCCTCTTTTCCCCGTTTGTCCTCTTCTTTTGCATTGAAATTACCTTGACCTTTGCATATGTCAATTGAAATGGTTCTTTCTTTCTCCTCATCTTTCATTCTGCGCTGAGCTGTACTTACTTGCTGCCCATTGAAAACTTTTATTTTTTTTTATCTGGGGCTGTATGAACCAGATAAAAATATTTGACCACATGAAAATATTGTCTTCAACATTGCTTGCCCCTGCCATTCTTCATCTGCAAGAAATGGGCACAAAAACATTGAAGTGACAAACCAAGGTTCTGTGTTCAGCGCTGTGTGTTTTTGACCCCGGGTTCAGGCTTTCAGCTGTTTAATTCCTCTACAAAAGGAGATTGACTCCAGTTATTTACTTTTACCAAGGACGTGCAGTTTATTACAAAGGATGGAATAAGCCATCTGTGAAACCTTTCTTCAAAACGCACAAAGCGCACGCACGCACATCGACACACAGATAGTCTAGTGTCAGACAGCAGAGGTGCTATCAGTTGTAGTTAAGGAGGAGGGGTCTTAGTTACCTCTAGGTTAATGATCCTCATTAATATGCGCTAATATACCCCAGGTCATGGAGTAATTAAAAATCTCATTCAACGCTCTCAGCTTAAACTGACTGACTTGGCTTCGTCCTACAAAGATTAGCATTTATTATTTGTCTCCGAGGTCTGTACTTCATAGCAAGGGGGTGAGACTAATAGCCTAATGTTGAACATTTGACTGGGCTGTCTCTCCTCCAGTGCCTAGTAAAGTCTTTTGCCTCTGCTTGGCTGGGCACAACTGTTTATGAGCTGAATGGGTTTTGCAGGTTGTGCCTTGGAGAGTTGCATCACGTTTGCAAGAGAGTGTTTGTGCAAAATGGGCACACAAACAAGCGCTCCGAAATACACACTCAGGCATACACCTCGATGCACAACCGCATGTGAAGTCCATCAGCATGGGGACTTCCATATTCCTCTGAGTCAGCTGATGTCAGCTGATGCAAGCTGTGTTAATTGTAAGGTTGTATGGTGATTGCATGTTCTTGCAGTATAGATAGATAGATAAATAGATAGATGGATAGATAGATGCTTATGACTCAGCCTACCACCATCACACACACTCTTACACACACATCCACTCAGCCATCCATGACGAATGCAGCAGCCACTTCAAAGAGCCCAGACATGCCTGGTAATCTCCAGCCGCTTCTCAGCACTCTCCTTTCAGCACAGTCACAAATGCAAACACACCTTCACAGGGAGGAGGGAGGCTGGGAGATAGCTGGACAGATTTATGTTACACCCGTGAAAGGGCGGCGCAACTTTGCGCTGCACCTTCCATTCTGTTTAAGCTGGCAATCTGCAAGTAATTAACATCTGATTTACCAAGGCAGCAGCTAATAATGCAATCAGTGATTAGGACCGCCTCCTCAGCACATTCTGCAAGTGATGAAGAGCTCAAAAGGTGCAGTTCAGCAGCAGGATTTGTCTGAGATCCAAAAAATAACAATTTGTAATATCCAAAATGTCAATTCCATTAACTGAGCCCACAATTAAACTCTAAGTGGGAAAATAAATTGAGCGTCTATTATGATAAAATTGTGATGACCTATTTTTAGAAAGGTTTGTGAAAGTAAGGCCGTTGAAGTACTTTAACCAGCTTTTGAGGAGTTCTATTAAAAGTTGCACAAAAGAAAGATTGCTTTAAAAATACAAGCCACCAGAATGTGGATGCCTCAACAAAAGAGAGCAATGAGAATTCTTCAGAGTTCATCTTTAATGACCACACTGCCACATCTTTGGTATTATGAAAGATGTTGTGTTCATTTATTCTTAGTTACTCTTATTCTTTTTTTTCATTTTGTCCATAAACAAACTCCCCTTCACACTTGATTGTGGTGCCCTCACACCCCTGTTGTCAATGAAACCTCAATGTAATACAGGCTGATTAACTTTTCTTTCCTTTGCCACAACCAGGCGATAATTAACTTTCTAACAATGGCCCTCACAAATTGAAAGAACCTTTGTAAAGGAGAATCAGAGTTTTTGTGTCTCCTCCTTTTATTTGTATTATTTGTGCCTCCTTCAAATGCATGAAAGCAAGAGGCACATAAGGTGTACCTCAGACGACAAACTGTCATCTTCTGATAAATAAGTCACGCAGCTCTTGCAGAATGCGTCAAAACCAAAATGCTCAGTAAATTTGGCCGAGAGCGTGGAGACTCCAGCCTGTTCACCTTGAGAGAGAGAGAGAGAGAGAGAGAGAGAGAGAGAGAGAGATGCTCAACAGAAAGCTAGTTAGAGGGAATATAATGTGGCTTACTGTCTTTTTCAACTCTCCATCCTTTTTTTCTGCTGTTACTATAAATAGAGGCTGCAGAACATCAAAGAGAGGAGAGAGTTTCTCTCTGCAACAGGCCACAGTACAGTCATTATCCACTGGCTCTAAATACATCACCCCTCTTTTGGCTGATCCCAGCGTAGTGGACTCTCCGCATGTGTGTGTGCGCGCACGTGTTTGCTAATCATGAAAGGGACACTGCTGACTCAGCGTCGCTCGCTCGCTCGCACACACTCACAAACACATGCACATACTTCACATAAAGTAGCATCAGACAAAAAAAAGACTTCATTGAAATTGAGTTTATTCATGAGATTACAATACAACACGCTATCTCCGACTGCACAAGGTCGCAAACTGCCAGATCCGCGCACCAAACAAATCCGGATCGCTTACCATCTCCTCTTTCTCCCAGGGCTCTTCCTCCCTCACTTCTTTTCTCCCTTTCAAATCTTTTTTTTTCTTTTCTTTCATTTTTTTCCCCCCCTCTTTGTTTTTCAGCTGTTTGCGCTTCTTTTTGTGCCTTTTTACGGAAATAGATCCTCATGGCAACAACAGCAATTGCCGGTTGGTTCAGTGAGAGCCCTGCTATGTTGAATAGGTATTTGTGTAGGCACCTGTGCATGTGTGTGCATCTACAGTATGTCGTTCAATGTCTATTTCTGCATTCTGTGGGCCTTTGTTTTTTTCTGCGTGTGTTTTTCACGCCTCTTTCTGTGAGTCATTCCGCGTGCATTTGATTCTTGATGAATTGTGGGTAATGCACTTTTGTTCTTGCATGTGCCTCATCTCCCAAAATTTCATGAAATTAGCACCATTTTAAAATGCAAATAGAGTTTGTATTTTTTTTGCAAGTGAAAATAAAGGCACCACCATAAAATGACTGTGTGCAGGGGACATGACTATAACTCGGCAGTAGATGGAACTGTGTGTGTTGTAAATTAGTGTGAACGTTTCATTTAAAGGGAGGGTCCTTTCAAATCAAATTTTGGTGGAGGTATGTTTTAACATTAAGATGCTATTTTCCCAAAAACGTTTTCCTATATGGCCTGATGTAGTTTTCTGCATGATGGCATTGCTACTTGGGGGGGACATCAGCAGTGAGATGGCTGAAAGTTTACATTTGGAAAAACCCGGAAAAAGAACGCAAATGGAGTTGCCCTTTAAGCTTCGATGGCTCAAGATTTTAAAGGTACAATATGTAAGAATTTTAGTTTAACACATTCAAAAAAATTAGCTAAAATCGTCAACAGAATGTGAAGAAGATCTGGTGTTAAGTCAAAGATTTCTATTTTTTGTGTTGCAGAGATATCTACTGAATGCCATGTCTCATAATGTTGCATGGGAAACCTGCAGTGTACTCACATGGCTGTACTTGATCATTTTAGTATTTAAGTATTTTTATCATAACAAATGCACAAAGTACAGCTGTGCATTTGTTATGATTTAATTACTTATGATCAGAAACTAGCAAGTCATCAGCTTTGCTAACGCAGCCAAACATCGAACAAGTGCAACAACACAAGCTAATATTTCTTACGACAAGAGGGACAGCTTGCAGTCCGTCTTGCAGCCTTTTATTTTGCAAAGCTGTCGCCAACGACTTAAAAGCCAGTTCGAGATTTACTCTTGTCTGGCCTCTTGCTCGGCCACTTTCTGTTTTCTGTTCTTAGCCATGATGTTTGTAGATGCTGCTGAGCCCATTAGCGTTGTCCGCTCATCTGGCTCTGGTTTTGGTTCCCATTCCTCCCGGCGGTCCAACGCACCTGTGCTAGCGGCGTAAACGCTAACACTCCCTCAATGCTCTGAGCTCCCAGGCCAGGCAGAGTCAGCTAATAGGACTGCAAGCTAACTGTGCTAACTAGCTAACGGCAGCTGCAGCAGCAGTTAGCAGTTACTCTGATGATATGCTGCCACCTATTTGTTTGGAGTATGAATTCAACAGGTGGCCAAGTCTTACATATTGTAATTGTAAGTGCAAAATAATGAAGATGTATTCAACAGTAAATTAAGCTTGTTTTATTTCTGGAAAAGCTTATTTCTTTCCAAATCCTTACTTTAGTTATTTTCAGAACAGCTCCTTGTCTTGATCTTTTGAAATGTATTAATTAGATATCTAATCAAAGCTGGTTTTTAACAGTGAATCATCTTTTTACATGACAAGCAGGTGAAAATCTCATTTTCACTGAAGGATCCAATACTCTCCCAGTAATCGTCTCCAAGTTCATGTCCACAACATGTTATCTGTATTTCACTGTTTGTTCTCGTGTCACTAAACTTTCGGCAAATGATTTCGGCAGCGCGGCAGATTGGAGGAAAAGCTCTTCCCAGCATTTCACGCTGCGGATTTTTGCACGGCAACATCTAAAAGCTTTCTCCAGTCGAGATAACAAACACACAGATATTGCTCTACCAGATACAATATAAGTCTAAGAAGGTCTTTCCAAAGCTGCAAGCAGGTTTCTCTTGTTTTGTTAGTGTCTTCGCTAAGTGCCAAGGCCAAGTGCTATCTCAGTCATCATAGAGCTTGTCCATATTTTGCTCTCAACCCTTCTCTCAAGGAAGAAAATATGGAAGCAGCCTTGCTTGTATCATAAAATCTACCTCTAACTATGTGAAACACTTGGATTTAATGCGGGAAAATGCTTTTGCCCGGCCCTTAAATTTATTCAAAGATTGTTGGGCATTGTGCAGCGGCTGTCACTGTATTTTATAATTTGAATAACAAATTTGGAAATAATTGGGTGACTTTTATTTAAGCTCCAGCATCTATTCTGTGGCAATAAGTGACTTCATTTTGTGTGGTTCTTGTTACTCCATTATTACATACTTACATGTTATTATTTTGGTGCTCATTTATATTTTATTAAGTTTTCTGCCCTCAGTTTTTAAAATGACATTTTTCCTCCTGCCATCAAATTGATTTGCGAGTTGATTTTATTGAACGCAGCAGCAGCAGCAAAAAGGCGTATGTACTATTACAGATTTTGCACATTACTCATGCACACACACACACAAAAACACACATAAACCGACAATTCCCTTTTTGCAGATCTACACTTTTCAGCCATCGCAGGGCATGTTCAGAGGTAATGGAAGACTGCGAGGACGGGTGTCTGTCACCTGGGTTTGAGGGTCTGTGTGTGTGTGTTTGTGTGTGTGTCACATGCCTGTATATGTGTACGTGCACTTATGAGCGAGTGTCCATGTATGGGCATCCGTGCGTGTGTTTGCATTTATGTGGGAGGACGAGGCTATTTATTTTGATTGTTTTCAATGAGGATCCAATGTGTAGAATCCATAACAATACCATCAATCCACAGCAGCAGCAACAACATGGATGTAATTTATATGGTAATGCAAGCTCCATGGTTGCCCCAAGTTACGCAGTGGACATCTCTGACAATGGACAGCATGGGTGTGCTGCAGCATCCTAATACTATGTATAGCCACGGACACACACACACACACACTTGCACTTCCCAGCAACAGGGAAGGCATGTTTCAATTATCAGATGCAGATAGGTGCTGTGCTGTGTTTGTGCATCTGGGTCGAAAGGTTGAGTGTATTGCTCCATGTCAGCTTGTGTCTGTCCTCCGCTCTCCTCCTCTCACAATATGAAACAGCCACTTCAGTGAGGAGAGGAGCGAGGAACGACCTTCTGAACCACATATTGGAATCACTCAGAGATGTTGTGTTAGAATTCCTGCCTCAGGTTTCTTTCATTGCGGCGCCCCGCAGTGGTATCTTACACTTTAAGTGACTTCGTGGCCAGCGTCATGTACAATGCCTAGATTTTTTTATTTTGTACAGAAATCCTTGTGAATGTTCTAGAGGAGGTTCAGATGAGACGAACAATGCTGGCATTCAATTCATTCATCTGCTTGCTTTGCTTTTCAAAGTACTATTGAAATTAGAACAGTACGCATTAGGTCTCCATTATTCCTTTGCTCTCCACGTCATATGAAGGTCAGATATTATTAAGAGGCGACTAATCATCAAAACCTACTGCTTCTGAATGGCCTCGCAGTCATTGGGTGCCACCCTGAGTGGTGGTGGAGTTTGATTTGTGATTGAAAAGATGGAACAAGGCGAAGGTTTTCTGCCTTTATCTGTTCAACTCTGCATATGTATTTCTTTTTTCTTCTCAAGGAATTTAGTTTCAGAGAATTTTTTCTGTGCACATTCTGGGTCTTTTTTCCAAGCTTAATAGGTCCATCATCCGAAGGCTTGTAATTATAAGATCTGATTTAAAGAAAAGTAAAGAGGGAATTAATGATGAAAATCAGATACATGAAGTGTATCTGAGTTGTGTTAAAGAGGTGCGAGGACATCATTTACTGTGAAAAAACTATTTCAAACCAGTGGGTAACATTATTTCTGCAGCCGAAAGTTTTCTGTAATTGCTCAGTTGATTTGAAAGAATAACAACTGCTATAAAAAAAAATACTTACACATGTTGAGCCACCTGTTACACCTGAATCAGGAAAAGTAGTAGCTATCAAAAAGTAATAGGTAGATGCTAAAATAGCTAGACATAATGGATAAACAGGTGAGATATATAACCTAAAGTAATGGCTAAATAGTGTAGAATTGTAATAGAGAAATCGTAATAGACTAGTTAAAAGTATAGCTCAGTATAGCACGGCTTCTGCCACCTCAAGCAATATATAGTACAGATGTAATCTTGATCAAACTGACAATGACAGTTCAAATATAAGAAAAAATTGTGATCATATCCACCTATATATATAATTAATAATAATAGGATCTTTGTGCATCAGAAAACACAAGTTTTGTTGCACGGGAACCAGGAATTTAGTTGAAAATCAGTTTAAACAGATCTGCCACTTTACAAAAAAAACATCCAGGTATTTTTTAGCAAAAATCTGGAAATACTTCAAATCATGAAGCTTAGTCATAATCCTGGAAAGAGTCTCCAAACTGAAATGCTGCAATGAAGAACAAAACAATGTGAAGCTGTGAGTGTGGATGGCACCTATCTCCCAGCCGGAAGGCGTCTTCAGCCTCAGCTGCAGGCTGTTTGTGCGTGTGCGTGTGGAGGATCTGCCTGTTTGGGAAGAGGGCCCCATAGTTTTGGAGTGATCGAGTGATGCAGGCGTGATGAAAGAGAGGAACACAGCGCGAGCAGAGAAGAGCTCTAGGCCAGAGAAGAGCCCAGACATTCTGTTACACATCAAAGGAAGAGCCAGTGATACAATCATCTCTTTAGGCTGCGAAAGCCCAACTTTATTAATTAAAACACATCTGTTGAGTCATCTCTTCTTTTCCTCTTTACTCATTTTATCACTCATTTTCTGATTACCAAAGGAGAGAAATGAGGGGGAGATTGCGGGTAACACATCCAAGGTATCAAGTGCGTGAACTCAGACCGTTTCCTGGATGGGCTGCAACATCCATTTGTTGCTCGCGCGCACAGACAACAACAGGTGTGCATCTTGCCACAGCCGGGCTAAATGCGAAATATTAAGAGGGAGTGAATGAGAGGAAAGGGGAGACGAGGATTTGAGGAAAAAGTGATGGAGTGGGGGGGAACAGGAAGAGAGATGAGATGGAGGAGACAGACTGCACTGTATGGATAAATAGAGAAAAGGGCCCATTGTGTCAGCAGCTGTCATCACTAAATAGCCCTCAGATCACTGTCAGACACTATCACACAAACACGCACACACACATGCGTGCATACTCACACACACACGCACACTGACTGACAGCTCCCCCTCAGTCCAACATCTGTGCTGACAGCAGCCATGGTAATGAGTCTCTGCATGTGCCAGCATGGGTGTGTCGGTTTCTTTTTCCTCCCTCTTCCCGGCGTACCGCTCATTCAGTCACTTCGCGTCTCCCTTATCTTGTTGTTTTTCCCCTCTTCTCTTCCCTATTTTCCGTCGTCTTCATAGAGGAGCGCGCTGATTGACTTAGCAGCATGAGCCACACGAGTAGCGACTAAATGAGAACATCGAGTGTAAAGTTGCGTGGTGAGTTTTAGGAGGGGGATTTTTTTGTTTGTTTGTTTGTTTGTTTACCGGAGTTGCTGTCCAGGTGCGCTGTATTTCACATAGAGGTGTGGAGGAAGAGAGGGATGAAAGAAGGGAGAGATGAAGAGATGATGAATGGCTCTCGTTAGAGGGGTAATTTGTCTCTCCTTGTCTGACTGGGCTCCAGCTGTCGCTCCATCCCTCGCTCCACTCCACTCTCCTCGGCCTACCACTCCTCACCTCAGCCAGATGGGTGGACGGATGGATGGAGAGAGGGAGGGAGGGAGGGACAGAAATAGAGACAAGGACGAAAAGAAGAGAGGAGAAGAGAAGTCATCGAGCAGTCAACAAGCAGAATTAGGTCTGATGTATAACGCCATTGCGCAGTAAAGAATGGCTTTCGTGGAGAAACAATAGATGCAAAGCTCATATTGAGATGATTGAATGGGGACATAGAGCATCACAGCAACAGGCAAAGCTCGTACACACATGACTCATCGAAGCAAGTCGAAGCTTGGTGCTCACCCAACAAACTAATGATGATCGTGTTTCTTTTTACATTGTCATGAAATCATCAAGGGACTCAGCTAATGCCTTTAATACAATGCCACACTCTTAAGTTGCCGTTTTTTTCCCCCCATGATACACTCATTTTTCACACTAATCAACACTTGTTAGAGAACCGTAGCGTCAGAGAGTGAGAGACGGGCACCGAGAGAAGGATTCAGAGATGTATACAGATGGCCGGGGAGGCGGCTGAAGGATGGCGACGAACAAATCGTCAAGAGAACCACGTGAGCTCATCGCTAAGTCTTTGTTCTAATAACACAAAGCAATTTCCACTGACCTTTCTACAAATGTAGCGGGCAGAAATGACTGAGTTAAGGATGCCCCACAGCATAATTGCTAAGGAGATTAAAGTTCCCTTAATTGCTTTTGGCCAACTAGTGCAATTTTTCCTTTTTTGTAATTAAAGTGATTTAAAATATTAATAACCACACTCGCATACACATAACCTCGTGCGCACGAGCTCGCACGCACACAATTTTGTACACACGCAGTAAAAACATGCAACGGCAATAAAACAATCTTAAAGGTGCGCAACCACACACCCACACACACACATTTGAATACATTTTTCATTGCCTGTTGTCACCAATAGCCTCATTATAGCCCAGGTCCAGTGAAATATGCAGATAGCTCGATCCCTTCTCACCATCAATTGAAGTGAGTGATCGATTCATTTAGATCAATGGCTTTTTTTTTGCGTCCATATTCCCTCTTTACCTCTTCATTTCTTTTTTTTTTTTCCCGTCCTCCATCCTTCACTGCTCAGGTCCCTCTTATTGCCTCCTCCCCTCTTAATTACCCTCCTCTATTGCTTTCTTCCCCCATTTTTTTATTGGCAATAAGTTTTGTCGGCTCATAGCTTCTCCACTGTCCTGTTTTCTCCGTCCTCTGCTCCCTCCATTCATTTCTCTCTCTTTCACTCTCCATTCCCCTGGTTAGCCCGGTGACCTCGACATCCCCCCCCCTCCCCTTCATCTGTCTCTCGCCGTCCCTCCCTGCCGCTCTCCTTTTCCCTCCTGTCGGCCACAGTGTTTGCTTTGCCATTGTTTATCCATTTTTCTCTGTTTGCACTGATGAGATTGACCGGACGCGCACAGACACACACACACACACACACACACACACACACATACAGTACCTAAACAGAAGACAAGACTGGCATCTCTCTGGGGTGTAGTTAACGTGGGGCTGAGGATCGATCCGAGCTCTGGTTTCCATGACACAAAGCTCTAAGCTGGAGCAGTTTGGACGGCAGGACAGAGGCATCGCTCTCCTTCCCTTTCTATCAAATATATCTCTATAAAGCCGCAACGGCACTTAGACTCCAACGTTTCTTTTCCATGATTAATGCGCTTCATTTTGAGGCAGCATAGATGGGCAAGATAGCCAACAACTATGTCCGACCACTTTGTTTCTTAAACGATGTCTACATTAATCCTCCCCCGTCCCTCGCCCAGGGACTGTTTCCCTGATGCAAGCAATATTGCACCCAGTACTGCACCATCACCCAAAAAAAGCCCCCCATTTATCATGGCCTTTACACATTTTGATTTCCATCAATACTCTGTGATGGGAAGGTGAATGCTGTCAAATTACAATCACACCACATCTGTATTCTGAAGAATTGTCAGTAAGAGAAGGACAAAAAAAAAAAAAAGTAGTGCGATGATGAATGTTCAGCTATCTCGTCGTTTTCTTCGAGGTCTCACGGCTTTCTTCTCCTCTGTTCCTGCCTGTTTTTGTTCTGTATAAAAAGGAACAGAGCGGCACGATGAAAGAAGAAGTGGCTGACTGAAAGGCTCTGCATTGTAACGTCTCCATTTTCCCGGTGAAATTTTCAGTGGCGAAAAAAAGAATGGGTGAAGTTTGTAAAACTGGGGACGAGCTTGCCTATTTTTTCTTCCACCCCCTCGCATTTTAACTTTGGAAGGTGAAGGACGAGGCATCACGAAGAGAAGGAAAAATAAAACGCTTTATTTGTAAAGCTGTTCAAAAAAACACCGCTGGCGCCCGGGGCTATCATTTCAAATGTGGAATCAGGAGAAAATAAGTGATTATCATTGTGTCAAAGTGTCTTTTTGGTCGACTATCTAATTAGTAGTTGTAATAACCTGAGTCCTTCGGTGGATTGGCTGGACTCAGTGGCCTCATTCTTACCATATTGTTGATTGATTGAGCTGCAAATATGGCAGACATAATTATTCTATATTTTGAGCCGTCTCTAAATAGAATTTATTAGATTTGTCTTTGTCCTTGATTCCAACTCTTTGGAGAGTAGAGTGAATTCTCTTCATCCCTCTCTTCTCTCTCTCTGGTGTATGGGACAACCTGATTGTGTCCACGTGTCCCATGGCTCCCACTATTTAAAGACTTGGCTGTTAACTTTCTTTTGTCTTACCCATGTAGAGGACAATCATACAATGGATGTAGGTTCTCACGAAAGTCTTATTCTATCATTTGATTTAAACCAAGACTGTGTGAATTTTGGAAGAACAGCACGCTCTTCCTCTTCCAAACGAAAAACATTGATTTGGTCTGGTATGACCAGCAGCTTATGGTGGATTATGTTTGCGCACTTAACACAGATATTGCTGTTGAACTGACATGAGTGAGTCACTTCACTGACGTTATGACTCTTATCTACTAGTGCTAATGTTACACTATATTTTGTAAGTATTATCTGGTAAATGTCACTTGTGGCTGCAGTAGCTGCTCTTCAGCAAATATATATATACATGCTCGCTTTAATTTATACAGTGGTATGAGAGATGCAGAACACTATTTCAGTGCTGTGGTGATTGTGTGGACAGAATAAAAAGAAATCAAATGAATGTCCCTAAATCGGTTAGGTTAAAGAGGTTTGCATGGAAAAAGCTAAATTGAGCATGACTTCCTTACTGGGTCTGAGCTGAAGTGTCAGCAGTGCATTCAGAGATTTAAAAACTGACTGTCATTCATTAATGTATTTAGGAGATCTGTGGATTTTTTTCCCTGTGAATCTATCTCTATATTGGGTCTCTCTAGTCTCAGCAAGCTGTTATGTTTGTATCCAGGCTGCTTTACATTGCTATGAGCAGGGGGCCTGTTCCAAAAAGCACGTTTACTGTCAAGAGAAATGGATGACATTGTTCAGTACAACCTGCAGCTTCAATCCATGTTCCATATTTTTGAGGGTTGGTTCACCCAAATTACAAAAAAAAAAGAAAAGAAGAAGAGTTTTGATTTCATTTCATTTTGCAGCACCAGACTGAGATTTCTACACCCAATGTATGTTTTTAGTCACAGTGCTAAAAAGTTGCATTTTAAAAATTCAACAGCAGCTCTTTTTCCCAGAGACAATGTCCCAGTTACTCTGAGTACTCCGCAGAACAAGCTGTCAACACTTTTCAGAGGAACAATTTACTCGATAGAAAATAGTTCCAATAAAAACTGTTGACACTGAAGTTCATTTCATTTCCATTCACCTCCATTTTATTGGGATAGAGGCAGAAATCTAAGATGCAGTTTACAGTCTTTAAAGCTGCTAATCTAAAACTATCTGCATGGCTGCCTGTAGCAGGGGTGTGAGAGTTTTTTTGTAATTTGGGTGAATTGACCCTTTAAGGGATTCAAACCGATGTAACGTATCTCAGTAAACCTGCCTCAGAACAGGCCCCCGTATCTGTCAGTCATTGCCATCTGTTTTGTCTAACGCCACCTCCCTCCCTCCTTCTCCCCCCTCTTTCTCTCTCCCTCCATCCTCCAGGTCGCCCACTCCCTCCAACCTCTTCCTCCTCACTGCTCCCTCCGTCCCTCCCGTCCTCCTCGTCTGCCCCCCACCACCCCTCCCCCGGCCCATCTCCACCGATCAGGGAATGCCAGGTGCCCCTGCTGGAGAAAAACTCCACCCACTCTCACCTGGAGCCCCACCCGGATGACTCATACATGCTCCGTGCCCAGCCCTCCTCCACGGGTAAGAGAGCTCTCCATGCATCCGCCCTTTTATCCTCTCATTCATTTTATTTATACATTAATATGTCATCCATCATGATGTGTCCATTTCCTGATCTGATTTAGTCGTTGCTCAGTGAAATGCCAGCAACCCTTTGCTTTAATTTAATGTCACATCTTGTTCTTTAAGCCATTTTGTTTCTGCTTTTTGCATTCCTCCGAAGTCAGCATTTGTTCGCAGGGCTGGAAATCAAACAAAAAGGGACTCAAGCAATCATTGTGTACATTGTCAGAGATCATAAAATATACAGTTAGAGATTTAAGAGAAATGTGGGTTTTTAATCACAATTAAATAAATTCAGGATATTGTGGTTTTATTTAAGTGGAAATAAATCGATTGTGATCCTTCACAATTTGAGGAATTTAAGAATAAGAATTAAATATCTATTTATATATTCTTAACAGTAAAAGATCACTCAGTAAATGTTGATGACTGTGTGTTGAAGAGTCATGTAAATTAATGAACATTTATGCTGAGAATCAAATCCATTTTTATAGGAGAGCAAACAAGAAGTAACATAAAAGAAAACTCTCTCTGTGCCTAAACCTCATTTGTGGCTCACATAACAAAAAGCACATTTTGAGCTGACATTTGCTAATCTCTTAATGGATTACAGTGTTAAATGTAACCCTCCCACCTTTGTCAACTATTGCCAGAAAACAATGATGCAAGTGAAAGCAACCCCTACACTCTGCGGAGCGCATATTTGGCTGCCGCTGAGTAGGTGTGTTTGTACTTACTTTCCATACGACATTAATAATCCAGGGGAAAGTGAAAGGTAAGGGGATGATGAATTTTAAGTGCCGGCAGGAGGATCAGTGCAGCAAAGACATACTAGTTAGTTTCCCAGGCTCTGAGCTTTCTCTTTCATCATTGGACACTCTCTTGTTGCCCGTTACAGGTCCTGTGTGCTTATATCAGCACCTCGCGACTATTTTTCTCCCCATCGTGCACACACACTTATACACACGCTGATCTGCAGCGATGAGTTTGTTCATCAGCATCCACATTTATTCTCAACAATTAGCGAGCCAACTCTCTCTGCCTCTCTGTCCTGCCTCTGCCTCTGTTTCCCGCTCTTCCCCTGTTTCTCCATCCCTCTGTGCATCTGCACTTGTAATCAGCAGATATATTTAGCAGAGGCCTGATGGGAGGGAAGGGGGTGGGCAGAGAAGTCCTAATGTGATTTTTGGTGGAATACAATCTATTGTTAATGGCGTTAGGCTCTCCTTTGATCCAGTATAAATCTTCATTAGGGAAGGCCCGGGTCCCAGGTTCAAGAGCAACGTGATTAGGAGGCTTTTAAAATGACGTTACATCAGCCTTCTAATTGGTTTACTGTTTGCTGGGGCAACATCAATCATTAGCCCAGTAACCGCACAGCAAATAAATTCACTCTGCCACTGACACCCTAATGGCAGACACTGGCAAAGAGGGAGAGTGAGGCTCGCAGGCAAACTCTCTCTTTCTCTCATTCTTGTTCGCATACACCCACACTTTCTGGTCTGGGGCTTCTTTCGGTCTCTGCTGAGCATGAACACACAGAGACGACGAGCAAGAGAGGCAAAGAGAGAAAGGAGAAAAAAGGAAAGACGAGAAGCTGGAAAAAGAGGCATAAAGAGGCAAATGAGAGCCGAGATAGAGAAAGCCAAACTTTGACTTTTGAAGTTGTTTAATGAGACATCTTGTATGAAAAAAATCTGAAAGGAGAGGGAGAGAAAGCACATCCAGAGCGCACCAGCAAAAATAGATGGAGTAAGCGACTGAAAGGGAGACAGAGGCCGAGAGACACGGGGAGTCAAAGAGACAAGGAGAAAAAGGGGGTATCAGGAATGAAAAGGGGTAAGCTGACGAGAGAGCTTAGAGAGCGAAAGAGAGATATTTGGATGGCGAGAGAGCAACATTGAGATGAAATTGCAAATTGCCACGTTTCCCAGCCAGGACTGCCGATCTAATGGGTGCAGAGAGAGTCCTTGGCTTTGGGCGTCCATTAAAATCGACCTAAATGAGTTTAGAGTGGCAGTCTGGCACTGCATAAACACACCCTGGCATGTAGGAAGACACAGGAACGGCTGCGAGGAAATAAAACACCTATAACCGGCGACTGTTTATGCATGTGCTGTGAGAGCGTATGCCCGTCTGACTGTGTGTGTTTTGTGTGGTCCTGTAGAGAGTGGACGCTGGGCAGGAAATGAGCCTTACCAAGCCAGGCAGAAACTGACCACAGCGAGATAATCCTCAGGAAGCTGCATGCTGCTCGCGCGCGTGTGTTTGTGTTTGCGTGCGTGCATGTTCCTGTAAAGTAGTCCACCATTACCTAAGCTAACAGGTGGACAGACATGACTTGTGTTCCTAGTGAAGCATGACAGGTGAATGGGAACGGAACGCTGTTGCCGAGGATTGGCTGGGAATTGGGTCTGCGAGTGTTTATATGGGAATACTGTCTGGCTCGGAGCACCTGTCTGGGAACGCTCCCCCGGAACGCCGGGAGAGCTGAGACGGCCAAACGGAGCGTAGCAGATCGCTCCTGGAAAGAGCTAGCGTTAGCGCTGTCTCTGGCCATTCATTATGCATGGGGAATGCTAGGCTATTTTTAGCCCCAGCCTTTTCTAAAGTGGCTAGCTATCTGCTGCCAGGGAAGCCACCTCAAGTCACTGCCGAAGCGATGAATGTTTAATGGCTTTGTTGAAACAAATCTACAGAAACAAAGGCACAACAAAGATGTGTTCCCTTCTCCTGCACTAATGTTATTTTTCCTAATGGTGCTTATGTAAGGGTGACATTTGCGTAACAGTGGGATGATTTGCGTGTGTGTGTGTGTGCATTTATATGCATCTGTGTGTGTCTGTGTGTGTGGGTGAAATGCACACGTGCATTTCTGCTCATGGAGACTGTTTGTTTTTGGCTGAATTTGATGACTCTTCTCTAGCGGATTATTGCCTCCTAATTAGACAGAGATGACTAGCCAAGGCAGAGGCGGTGTGTGCGTGTGTTTGCGTATGTGTGTGCCTGCATGTGTAAATTCATGTCCTTAACTTTATCTCTTTTTTTGTGCCCATATGTGCCTGTACACTTGTGTATAATAGCGCCTATGTGCAAATGAAGCCCCTTTTGTTGGCACGCGTCTGTTTGTATGTGAAGCTCTTGGTTTCACCTCGAGCTCTCCTTCCATTGTGCTCAGTCTCTGAGCTCTGAGAAGAATGACGAATGAGGAACATGTGACATTCTGGGACAGAGGACATATGAAGCAGCGGCACATGGGAATGTACCACTTTAAAACACAGGGAGCATAGCAATTAGCTCGGAGAGAAGGTGCACGGAAAACAATGGAGGGTGCCACAGCGTTTTTGTTAAAAAAGACGGATGGAAGCGGTGGAGAGATGGGGTGTGAAATAAAGAGATGGAGAGAGAGGGAGTGAGAAGGACAGGGGGAGGGTAGAGAGCTGAGCCCTGCAATGATCCCTTTTTAACTGCTGAATGGGCATTTTTGTCCTGCACACACACACCCACACACACACACACACACACATAGATGCACATCCGGCCCTGCGACTTTTCTCTGTTAACCACAGAAAATGTCAATAAACAGTTTGCCCATCCAGGGCTGCAAAACAAACTGGCTTGGTCGGTTCCTGCTGCCAGTTGGCCACACGCACACACACACACACACACACACACACACACACACACACACACATACACACACACTGTGAGATTAATATGGTGTGGCGAGCCCCTGCCTCTCACTGATGTATTTGTGTGCGCACTGTGCTTTACAGTGGAGGCAGGTTAGCAGACAGGCTAATGCTCCTCCGCTGAATGAGGCTCCTTTGAATTGGCGAGCATAATGAACTTCCAGGGTTTAGCCCGAGCCAAACCCGCCGGCTTACAGCTACAGTCCCCACTCTCCAGTCGCAGGGGACCTTGGACAGAATAAAGTGGGTCAGGCTTCAGCGGCAGTCAGAAGGGCTCTGAGCTTCTCCACAAAAAAGTGGCTGTGAAAACAAAACAGAAAGCTGGTGAGAAAATCTTTTCATGATCACTGTTTACTCACACAGGCGACTGAAAGAGGGAGGAAAGAAAGGAGGAAAAGATAAAGTGGAATAAAATGTGATCTGCTTGGCTGCTCCCTAATTGCTCTATTTCGTCGCCGCATGTTTTGTCTTTTATCAGACTGGGTTCCTGGTAAAACGGTTGTTCCTATTAGCCTACCTGCGGGTTGTACTTCAGCAGCCGGACAATCCATCTGACTAAGTCCCCTATCTTAATTTATTGGACCCATTTACCTCCAGCCCACTCGTTACTGCACGCTGCCTCTGTTCCAGTGGTTAGTCAGATTTGTGTTTCCGTGGCCAAAATAATCTGCGGTTTTCCTCAGGAGCTCTCTGCGTGTCTAAAAAATGGCCCCGTACCTCGGCCTTGCTACTTAGACAGACCCCATTTCTCAATGTGTTTGTGTTTTCTCTGGCGAGCTCTAAGGATCCTTTTTATGGATTTGAAGTCTACATGAGAATGAATTTCTTTGACATCACTCTCCTGCGCTGTAGCAGAAAAAAAGAAAGCAATTTGTCTCTGATCATAAATATTTTGCAGCATGTCTAGAGAGACTTTTTTTTTTTTTGAACTCCCACTAAAGGCTGTGTGACTTTTGGAAGGAAAAAAAAGCTTTTTTTTTGTGCAGCTGTGTGTTTGTAAAATAAACATTAATAATGAGTCATTATGCACTTTTTATTCTGTATATATTGATTCAATGAAAAATAAAAGAAACAGTCACATTCTAACATTTCAGTTCAGTTAACCTGACAGCACATGACAATTGTGGCGGTCCCAGGAGGCTATGAAGAGAGTAAATACATAGAATTACCAGCAGCACTTTCCTCAGCATTTACATTTTTCTGACATTATCTGGTGACATGTAATAGAATTTGCTGCTAGATGATAGATAATAGCATTTTCATCTCTTTCTTTGAAGGGAAATGTTAAAATCTTTATTACAAAATGTGGTACATGCGAGTCTCTGTGACAGCACAGGATATGATTCGGTCCCTGTGTAACAATTGGCTGGATTGTTGAACAATGTGCTCTCCCAGTAGTGTAGTGTGCCTACGAGTGCACATGCACACACACACACACACAAGCACAGAAAGACTGAAACACTTGAAGACACTTGCACACACACACACACTTGGGCCAGAGCAGTTCATGGAAAACTCAGGCTAAAAAAACATGTATTCCTCTTCCGTACAAGGTGTGCCATATATTATTCATCTGAATTTGAATGAAAAAAACTGTTCAATATTTATGGCAGGAAAGTGAACAAAGGCAAAACGCATGCATTTTTGTGCGCAGATTTAAACATGGGAGACAGCGGGGCGGTGCGTGAGCATGGGAGCGCCTACTTTTATTTTTGCATTACTCAGACTGTGTTCATATCTGCATGTGTGCGTGCAAGCTTATTTCTTTCCAGCATATGGCTCTGTGTTGTGTGCATTGTTGCTATGCTTAGATAAAAGTATTTATGCAGATATGTTGTCGTATGAGCTATTTCACATTTATAGGGGCATTCATAGGGGCATTGCTGAGAGGTCGAGTCAAATTTATTTATATAGTGCTTTTAACAAACAGGGTTTATCTCAAAGTGCTTTACATCTCGGCAAAGGACACAGAGAAAATGTATATAAAAGCAAGAGCAGGAGGAGGAGGAGTGCACAAGAAACTCTGCATACTTTAATATCAATTTACACACATGTATGTTGCAAGGTGTGTCGCTGCATGTATGTTTGCATATACGAGCGTAAGCATGCATGTATGTGTGTCTGTTTCTCCCAAGAGCATCTTTGCATGTGCAAACAGATGTTTTGTGCCTGTCCCGCGTGATAGAGGTCAGGCCCCTCCATCTTCCTCTCGTCTCCTTCCCCTCTTCTCTCCTTTCACAAGCATCTGTTCTTCGGGGCCACGTGGGTGACACCTGCGTCCCAGTGGCGGCACAGAGGAATCAGGTCACCTTACAAACTGGTCGCCATTACAGCTGCAGTTGCAAGGGAGCTTGCTGCCCCTTATCTACTCTAAACACCCGTCTAGGAGAAAGGAAAGGAGAGAGCAGGTTAAGTTAGCATGCAAGGAGACACAGTGCTATAAATACACTTTATGCTTAGATTTATTTGTGTGAGGCGACTGCTGTGTGCATCTATGTTCTATTTTGCCTTTATGTTAGCATGTAAAATTGCTCTCAGGAATTTCTTGACTGACAAATATCAAAGCAGAGAAGCGGACAGAAGAGTGCGACACATTCACTCATCTCTCCTCCTCTCACACACTTTATATTCTTATCAAATTCCGCAGCAGATGACAAATGGAGGAGGGCAAGTGTGATCGCGCAGCTTGACAAAGCAGTGGTTTTGTTGTTTTCACCCCACACGTATGTGTGCATATGTGCGCTTACTCCGTCCTTTGATCAGAATGAGGAAGTCAATGTGCAAGCAAACACGATGATTATAATGTATTCCATGCTTAGATGTGTAAAACAATGATGAAAGCGCGGTGTGGAGTATTGATGAAAGAAAAAGCAAACTGCGTTGTAAAGCCAGAATTCAAAGCCAAATGTAACATCAGTGACTGTGTGTTTTGCAATAATTCCAACATTTCTAGACGGAATTAGAATAAAGGTGTGGACAGTTTGTTATGACATGTAAAGTGTTGGGGTTTTTTTTTAATTAAACGTGTGTTTTTTGACTTCCTTCTGATCAGCCTTGCATTGAGTACATGCACCTGTCAATGTGTGAACAAAAAGTATGCAAATGCACAAGAAGTGATTCAATTGTGTCAAGCTCTCCTATGATGTATAGTATTTGGTTTATTGATTTTTCTGTACAAACTCACACACGCACACATACACACACACACACACACACACAAACACACACACACATGCTCTAGACAGGCTCAAATCCCCCACTGATTCACAGAGAGAGAGAGAGAGGGAGAAAGGTGATGTGTGAATGGGTGTTCTTGTCTGAGTCATCCGGGTTTGTTTTTCAGCTCTCTCACTCAACAGTCCATTAGCTCAGTGTTGGAAGGGCTGGTATTGGATTCTAGCTGACATGTTCCCCCAAGTCTGAGAGCGAGAGATGAGGGCACACGCTGTGCAGAGTGCTCTAATACTGCTTACACACACACACACACACACACTTTCTCTCAGTTGTGAAAAAAAACAAGAAAGAGTGAAAGTGAGACAGGAGAGGAGGAGCAGAAGAACGGGCGAAGAATAAGACCGGCCGAACATAGAACAATGTGAAACGTGATTATCGAATTTCATGTATCTATTTAGCTGGAATTTCCTTCTAAAAAAAAGTTATCGACCATTTGGAAAATATAACACTTACTCTGACAAAATGATTGCCAAAATAGAAGTAGTACAAAATGGAATGTTAATGAAGTTATTTGCAAGCTGAAAAGGTTTTACGTGTTTGGCATACTGAGAAATAAACATTGAGTATCAAAAAACATGTATGTCCTCCATTTGGATTTTGTAGCATTTTGGAATGAAATCCTTCACTTCCTTCATCTGAAACTCACTTTGATTTCCTTTGCAAAGAAGTGTGGCACTTAAATCCTTCTTTTGTCTTGTCTCCTTCCAGGGGCTGCCAACCACCACAGTCAGTCCACGCTACGGCCTCCACTGCCCCCTCCGCACAACCACCACACCTTATCCCACCAGTCTGCCAACAGCCTGAACAGAAACACCCTGAGGGGGGGACGCAACCCCATTCACGCCCCTGCTCCCGGCACTGGAGACGGGCCAACCACCCCGGAGTCGGTCCAGCTGCAAGACAGCTGGGTGCTCAACAGTAACGTCCCGCTGGAGACCAGGTCAGAAGAAATATGTTCCCTTTACTGTTTTCTTCTGTTTTTAAAGTTGACATGTTTACCTGACGCTGATGTCTAGAGCCACTTAAAGTAAGCCCAGCCGTGGAATGAGCCGCAGGTAATCAATAGTAAGGAATGAAAGGTCAGAGCCTTGCTGCTTCGACAACATTCCTGTGAGCCCAGAGTGATGGCGTCAGAGAGAAATGCCAGCAGAGAAAATAAGAGCTGAGGAGGATGCAGCCCTGATCAGAGAATTTGTCATTAGTCACCAAAAGGAAGGCAATCACCTTGGAACAAATCGCTGTCGGGCCAGTGGAAAGCAGCAAAAAACACAACTTAGTGCCTGGTCACACAAGGAAGAGCAAACATTTATTCACGTTTTTGCAAAAAAGACAGTGCTGGAAGCTTGGAGACATACTTCTCGGGTAGGTTTGCAGGCTGGCAAACTGGTATCATTGTAGCTTAATAGTAACAGAACAGGTTTATATAAAATTGGATGGTGCAGCACAGCTAAAGTGAAAGCTCCATTTCCAGCTCCACAGCCATTCCTTCAAAGGTCAAATTCTAACTCTGAGGATGCTTACACAGTGAGTGTCAAAGCCAAGTCCATCCGAATTATGATAAAATGCACAACTCTACTTTAGTAGGCAACACCATGGTTTATTCACCAAACATGAATAAAGAATCAGGCAATATAGCCAAAACTTTTAATTGACTGGCAAGTGGTCAAAAGCACAAATTCAAGTCTCAAAGTTTACCACAGTTGAATTCTACAGTGTGTCCAAGCTCCACATAGGTTCCATCCAGAAAACCATGGCAATTCTATTGAATGTACCAGACTTCATATTTTGAAATTTTGCTGTTAAATAACATAATAATAAATGGTGTGATGGAGGTCTTGGGATATTTCCCCCGTTGTGGGACAAATAAAGGAATATCTTATCTGGATTATGAATTTTGACACTTAACACACGCCTAACTAAAATTTTTATCCTGCTGTTCGTTTCTTTCGTTTTTTCTTTTCTTTTCTTTTCTTTTCTTTTTTTGCATTCACAACATTCTTCCTGCAAAAAAAAAGAGGTAATTAGAAGACATGAACTTTTCAGGAACAGTGAACAGTTCAACTGATTTATCTGTAAAAGAGACTTTTTTTAGCACATATGTAGAATGATTTTGTTATTTGTTATTAAATGAAAGCTACACTTTTCAGTTCACTGAGCAAACACAATGCCACAGAACATGATGAGTGTAACTGAGAGTCTCCCCTCCATCATTCCAAGCCAATATATGAAGCACCTAACCGAAAGGAAAATTGCTCTTACCCACTGATTCAAGTGTGTGCTACTCAAATGCATTCTCTACCTCATCTCTAAGCGCAACACATACAAAAAGCTGGCATGTGTCAGAGCTATTATGCATGCAACCTGGAGTGAGGGAGCAGGAAATACAAACCATTTCACACACCCTACACAGGCGCTTTTGCCAGTACACAAAGAACACTTACCAGGCAAACAGAGCATTCATGCAGGGTATTACTATTCATGAGGCATGCAGTGAGAGGGACACCGCCTACATGCTCACTAGCATGCGCACGCTCGCTCTCTGAGCATTTACTCTGCAAGCTGTAGTTGTGTTTCTCCCGCTGGGCGCTGGGGCTTCCAGCTCTGATGGTCCCGGATAAGCTCCCCAGAGTGGCGGCCCTGTGCAGTATTTATGAGGCCTGGCCATGTTTAATTCAGCCGCACTGATCTCAGGTCTATGCTCAACCTGTGCTGATGCATTGCACCGGAATGCATGATGGGTAAGAAGAAGCATGGTGTTGAACAAGAATACCTAGGCCTTTAAATAGAAGCTATTTGCAGTGGCAATTGTTTAGCCGGACCTGTGTTGTCATCGTGATGTGTGTGGAATAACATAGTATGAAGAGAGAGGACATTTTTGTTATTTTTGTTGTTGCAAGTGATGCTGAGGTCTCTGGTGAAGTTTGGGTTTCAGACATAAAGTTATAAATCCTCTTTTCACAGAAGGTGTTGTGATTGCCATGAAGCAACACACACACACACACACACACACACACGCTCACACACGCTGTTGAGCCCCTCTGCAGTGCCAGTATTTGGTCATGTTCAGGTGGTGGGGTTGGGCATGGCTCAGAGCCTGTCGCAGTCAATGGAGCCCAGAGCAGAATTTCCAGCTCCACCCTCCAGCCCAGATTGGGCCCTCCTCCCTGGTCCTGGCAATGGCGGAGGCTGGGTGGGCTGGCTGGAGCTGCTGGAGCTTGTGACTGGGTCAGAGCCAGTCGGGCACAGCCAGAGAGTCACACCATCCCTGCGCTGGCAGAGCCCATCTTCCATCTCATTATAACCAACAGCTAGGAGATGATGAGCACATGTGCACATGTGAGGGAGGGAGCGTGCGATTGCGTGCATTTGTGTCTATGTTTGCATTTGAGCATGTGTGTTTTCCGTGACTGCGACTGCTCCCTGCTGTAATCATATGTAAATCTTGGCATTTGTTGTCCACTTGCTATATGGAATGTGTGTGTGCGCGTGTGTGTGTGTGTTTTGGCTTGACCCGAGAGTGTGACAGCGCTGAGAGGATGAAGATTGATCACCTAAGAACACCCCAGGGCTTGAATGACTGGCAAAGAAAGAGAGAGAGAAACAGACAGGAGGAGGGGGTGATATAGCAGAGAAATATAAGTTGGCAGAGCAAGAGGGGGGGAATGGTTTACGATAGAGGAGGGAGAGATAAAGAGGGAGAGAAAGGGAGAGAAATGGAGAGAGGTGGTGATTGAAGGAGATTGTTTTGGGGAGTGTGTATGAGAGAAGATAGAAAGGCAGAGGAGGGAGATTGGGGCCCGTAGAACATGGATACATTTACCGGTGTGAGATAAATAACTAGAGATGGCTGGTGCCACTGTGTGTGTATGTCTTTGTGTGTGTGTGTGTGTGTGTGTGTGTGTGAGCAAGAAACAGACAGAAAGAATGAATTTCTCTGTGTGCATGTGTGTGCACATGTGTGTTCATGTGTTGCAGCATTTTGCAAGAAAGCACCTGATTTCCAATCGGTCCCTTGGAGCCTCTTGGCTAGCTGATGCCAGTTTCAATCTCTCTCTGTGATCTCAGGACATTCCCCTGCCCCCCGCTCGCTCTGCTGTGGACCACAGCTCTGGGGGAGAAATAAGATCACTGAGAGGGTTGCAGCATCTCAATTTATCTGCAAGGAGCAGCGGGATGGGGGGTGGGGTGCGGTGGAGGGGGGTACTATAGGTTACTTTCAAATGCATTACTGTGGGGACAGATTCGGAGATGCTACCTGTGGGAACCGCAGGGGGTGGAGGAGAGGAGGAGGGAGTTGGCTACAGAACAAAGATTTATGTCCAGCCCTGGAACCACTACTGTTATATGCATATGGGAACTACATAATATCATGCAAGGTTTATTAATCATCTATCTTGCATTCGAACATTATATACTGTAAACATAATATCCAATAAAAAAATATGAAAAGCCACTTGTTTAGGAATTCATTTTAAAGTGTAATGACACACAAAAACTATCTGAGTTGTTAACACAGTATAGAGCCACACCCCTTAATACCGTCCACACAACTTTCGTTGATTCTCCAGTCGTATCACAGTCGTACGAACTTTAAATTCACTTCAGCTCACTGCAGGTTCTGTTGGGTGAAACACGCGTCCAGCTGGTGATTATGACTAACTTCAGCCAACATTGCTACTTGCTGCCCTGATTAATCACTGCGACGTAAGCGTACAGTGTGATCAATCGATCAATCACTTGCTGAGTTTAATCCGATCAGATCCTGACACACCTCATCTATTTTAAACAATCGCCTCGCTCATTAAATATGTGGCCTTTGCCGTGTGATGTACCGCCACTGCTCATTTCCCCTGAAGCCTAATAAGCCTCATATTATATTTCATAAAAATGTAATACGTTCCTCTGACGTTAGCAGGAGTATTTCAGGGAAGGTAGGGCGCCTTCGCTTAAAAACACTGCAGGAAATCTTGTAACAAAACTGTAAGTATCAAGTAAATTTATATTTTCACTTTCCACCCGAAAATTTGGGGGTGTCACTTGGGTGAACTGTCTCTTTACTGCAAAGAAAATCTTCTCTCTATCTCTGCATGGCTGAATACTGGATTTGATGCCTTGCATATTTTTAATTTTTATCACTCAGCCTCAGAATTTTGTCCCCTCTTCAAAGCAACACTCGGCAGATGAATGCCCATTATACTGCATCCATCTGCCGATTACCGTTTCCTACAATTGTATCAGGGAACAATTCTCATGACGCCATCCTTGAGCACCACTCCCCGAGCCTTTTGTTTCATTCTCAGATCCGACCGTTTTTCAGTCAGCCCCATACCGAGTCGACCTCCGTTAATTGTTCTCTACCTCTGATGATGATTCTCAGAGTGCTATCCTAAGCAACCACATGTTTGTGAGAGCTGAGGAAATCAAGAGTGTGTGCGTGTGTGCTTGTGAACGTGCGTTTGTTCGCTCGCTCAAGGGGAATGCGAGCTTTGACTTCTTGCTAATTACCCAGCATGCTCTCTGTTCTGTGGTTAATTGTCCAGGTCCTCTTTTCTCTCAATGGGGAACAGGGTTGGAATGAAGTGAAAACACATCCTCCCCTCCTCTCTCTGACTCTCTTCTAATCTATAGCCTCGCTCTCCCATCCTTCTCTTATGTCACTTTTTTGCTCCATGAGGATGCAAATGAATCGGTGGCACTTATGGTGCAATGTCATGAAAGAAAACCAGCGCAATCTTTTATTATTTGTGCCTGTGTGGGCACCTGTGCCTGAGTCTGTGTGAATGTGTGTCAGTGTGTGAGTTAGTGCTTGCTTGTTCTGCATGTATATGTGTGTGTGTAGCATGTGTAAGACAGGATGCATGACAGCAAGGTAGCAATGGTTAGACTTGGGGGGGTTGCGGGGCTGCTACTGGCAGCTAAGGAGAAGAAGGGGGAAGGGGGGGTCTCTGTCAGCTCTCTCTAATTATGTGTGACGTTTCCACGCTGGACTGCTGTCAAAAATCTCACAATATTCACACACAAGTACACAGACACACATACAAGCAAACACACACCCGAGCCTAATGATACAGAGTTGTGATTGCTGGCTGCCTGCTATGATAGAACCCCTCCATAGTCCTCCGCAACATAAATCAATGTCAATTACCTCCCCAGAGCACATTAGACACTTTCCATTCCTACTCGTAATTAGTATGGCCCATAGACATATTCCCATCCCACACCAAGCTCACAGTGGCGCTTCTGCACACAAACAACAAAGGCAGGGAATGAAATTAATTCCGTGCCCACGTTCAAAAATGTACCAGCACATTAAATCGTATACATTGTGTCGCATGGAATGCAAGTGACTCGCCCGCTCACCCTCTCCTTGCATTCACACACACATTAGGGGCATCGTAATTAATTACCGCTGGCCTTGCCATCACAGAGTGCGACTGTGAAAATGAGTTGAAGCTAAGACGCATGCTGGTTGACCTTGGAGTGTGTAAGTTTGAGCGTATACACGTGCACGTGGATTTATGCACGCATATTAAAATTGATGGCTGTGACACTGAGAGGCTGGTATTTTTAGACAATAACCTCATATTTCTTTTGCGTGCCATCTCCTCGTGCTCTTTCAGCCTCAATCCGTCTAGAGGTTGTTGTTTTTTTTCCATTTCTTCCCTGTTTTCCTTGGTGTCACGCAGCGTACCTGACAGGTAAAGGGGGAGGAGAGAGGAGAGAAGAGGTGGAGGAGGAAAAAAGAAAAGAATCCAGCAGGATACCAATCCAACAATCAGTGGCATGAGATGATGAGAGAGTAAGAGAAAAAAACAGAGCACAGACTGGCTGAATAATTGATAGAGTGGAACAATGCTCCCAAACCAAATCTTCATGCTCTGAGCACATCACCTGTTTTCGCCAACTGATTTTAGATGAGCAGACACATGTACAGGCACGCTGTTATGAAACAGCAGTTATTAAAGACATCAAAAGGGCAGGAGACCACATAGCAAAGTGCAGTTAAGCACCGTTTTAAATAGCAATCATCCGATCCAGCTACAACCGTGAGTTATTACTGGTCCTTCTGGCCTAGTCTGGATAAAAGAGACAGTGAGCTACAGTAGACAGAACAGAGCACTGACACACATTTGTGCAGACAGACACATGTTTGTATTATTTAATTTCTGAGTCTGACTTAGTGCCAGAGGTGAGTCACATCCCTTGGACTTGAGGCAGATTTGAGTCATGAACCTAGTGACTTTAGACTCCACTTGACTCCACTTGGCAAAATGAAGACCTGGAACTCAACTTGAACTTCAGCCTTTTTATTTGGATTTGATATCCTCCAAAAATCCAAAGATTAAAAATTCTGTCAAAAGAGAAAGTGTACAGTAAGTCAAGTCTCTCTCAAGTTTCTGGCAACAGGTAGATTTGAATCAATTCAATAGTGTCATTTCATATTGCACAAGCAGGTGGTAAAAGGTGGAAGCAGCAGTGCATACCAGCAGACAGACAAAGCATCATATCTCAGACTGACACATTCAAATATAAAAGTATGCTGTAGCCAACAATAAACCTATAGCAACATGAAAAGCGTGGCAGAGAAATCACGGATGGAGACACAAGAATTTTTAAGATCAATGAACCCTGGACAATGTCAGCATGCTAACAAAATCTCTGCATACAAGATTTTGCATAAATTATGTCTTTTAAAATCTTTGAGCAATTGGCAATGTCTGACATTAGCATGAACTATGTGTCATTTAATGAAGCTCTAGCGCAAGTTCAGCCAGGAAGACAACAATACTTCTCGATCTCAAACTATTTTTCATCTCTCCTACTGCGCATGCTCACGCACATTTCCCGCTGTCAGTGTTTGGGGCTGTCTCTGGTAATCAGCTGTCTCATCAGCTGATCTCTTCCATCCAATAGCACGGTGTCACACCTTCATCGCTAACCTATCATCTTCGTGCTCTCCTTTTAAAATACAATCTTTCTTTGCCCTAGCTCTTTCATGTCTGTGATTTGCGCGCCCCTCCACCTCCCCATCACCACCTCGCCTTCGCATAATCATCATCCACCTCTTCATCCATCTGGCTTCACTCAATATAGTAAATCTTCAATCAAGACGTCTCCCCCCAGAGTCCAAAACACCAAAGACTCTCTGTCAAGTTTCAATATCAATATCATCATCAATGTTACATGTTGTAATAAATTATCTTTCTTCACGTACTCGTCTCTCCCGGTTGAAATGAAATTATGGGCAAAACTACAAAAATAAGACCTGTCTTGTAATAAACAAGAATTATTGTTTAACAACATCAATTCTGAAATGAGGCCCCAGCCCTGTTTTGTAGAAGTGAAGACCAGAAATAATGTCCTCACTTTGCAGAGATGTCCTAACTCCCAAGGTCAGAAACTCACAGAGATAGAAGTACCAGAGGATGCTCACCTACACACACACTAACAAACACAGAAACAAGTAAGTTCCACAAAGGCAGGGAGACAAAAACTCCCTCTCCTCAGTCATCTTTGAGCCAATAATGTGACCTCGCCTCTTCTGATCTGTCACACTCACCTGAGGGCTTTCTTCTGTCGTACCACCTGGTGTCTGCATAGGGGCAGCTCCTCACTCCCTGTGCGTGCTGTGAGTGTGTTGCGAAAGCGATGTCACAAAGGTGTCGCGAAAGTTTTTCTTACTTTGTCCTTGAAAAGTTTCCTCAAGCAAGCTTTCATTTTCCTACTATGGCATCGACGTCCCTTCAAGGTCAGATCAGAAAAAGGAGTCTGAAAAGGAAGGGTAATCTTTTAAGGAATGAATGAATAGCAGTCGGGTGAAGAAAAATGATAGTAAGGGCAATGGGGAGAAGAGGGGAGGGAGAGCAGCAAAGGAGGAGTGTAGGGTGAGCAGGTGCAGCGATAGCAGAGGATAATGGGTAATATGAGCAAAGGGATGATGGTTCAAATCCCTCTATTATCCTCTCTCTGAGCTCTGACCCTACCAGGGCAATGAGGACAGGAAAGGGGGACGGCGGTGATCCTCTGCAGCCATTGAGAGCAGAAACGAGGCGTATCATAAGTGGGGTGAACGGAGACGGAGAGAGGGAAGAGTAGAGCAGGTGGAGGTTAAAAAGAAACCTTCAACTGGAACAGGCTGAATTGGAAAACCAATCAGTTCAAGGGTGTTCAAACCCATATGACAGGAAGGGTTCATCGGAAAGAGAAATTGGACAGGAGCTTGCACATACTGTATGTGACCCTCTCATCTGGACTCTGGTGTGTCCCAGACCATTCTCACCCCCAGGTTCTCAAATGGAAACTTTTTTTTTTGCCACACCCCAGATTTTCAACTAACGCCAGTGTAAACCCATCCACGGCAGTATTGGATGCTCAGAGAATGTCAGGTAGAATAAAGAGTGTCAAAGACCACACAGGGAGGAGGTGGATGGATGAGTGAAACACATTCACCCAGGAAACCCGTGTGATAGCAGAAGTTAGCTCTGACTTATTATTTTAACTGAAACCATGATCTTTTCTTAAAACTGAACAAGTAGCTTTGTGACTCCAACCGTCACAATGTGTTAGAAAGGTTTTCTGAAGGCAAACTTCGCCTAGAAGAGGAGTTAGTTGAAACTCCACTGTGTCAGAACGGGTGGTGTGTCCATTCCATGTATGCCTATCCTCAGAACTACCAGACCTTTTTACCTTTCCCTCTTATTTAAGATAAGAGATAAGATAAGATATACCTTTATTCGTCCCACAGGATAGTCAGTAGTTAAATAGTAATAAACAGTATAAACAGAAGGTTTAAAAAGTATTTTAAAAGTATTAACATTCAGCAACCACAGGCTAGTATTTTCAAAATTACAATTTACAAATTTACATGGGGCTTATTTACAGATGTTCATGACAGCATGAAATATGTGATCAGTACATACACTATGAGACCGGACAGAATTCAATATGAAATTAAATATGAACAGCTATGAAGTTATTGCGCATTGAGGTAATGAAATATTGCACAGTGAAAAAATATGTTGCACAGTGAAAGGAGTATAGAACAAAGAATAAAGATTAAATACACTGACATAAAAACTGGGTGTGGCGCTGATGTAATGGCATCAAGGTGTATGGTCTGTTGGGAGCAGTGCTGGTTGTACAGTCTGACAGCTGCAGGAAGGAAAGACCTGCGATATCACTCCTTCGCACACTGTGGGTGAAGCAGTCTATCGCTGAAGGAGCTCTCCAGAGCTGTTAGAGTGTCCTGCAGGGGGTGCAGGACCAGTGTCGACTAATAAAACGTATCGACTAATAAAAAGTCATTTTTTGTACCTGTGGAATGACCTCTCCTGTCTTTCTTCTCTCCAGGCACTTCTTGTTCAAGACGTCGTCAGGGACCACCCCTCTCTTCAGTAGCTCCTCCCCCGGGTACCCTCTGACCTCGGGAACGGTGTATTCTCCGCCCCCTCGCCTGCTACCCAGAAACACCTTCTCCCGCTCAGCCTTCAAGTTAAAGAAGCCGTCCAAGTACTGCAGCTGGAAATGTGCCGCGGTGACAGCCATCGCAGCTGCTGCCCTGCTGGCTATCCTACTGTCCTACTTCATCGGTAAGTGAAGTGTTATTCATGAGGAGGATTAATTACATTTTGTTTTAATTAGAGGGTTTCTTTCGATGAGGAGTGAAACATACACATGGCCAATAAAATGTTGGAACCAGAACTACCTGTGAATGAACAAATGCTTAGTCACACATAAATATCTCTTTTATTTCAGCTTGGTTATCCATGTTTGTTTTGCCCTGACCCGCAATCCGTGAACTCTGCTCTTATTTGTATTCATCCCAGACAACAACGAAAAAGTGTCAAGCTAACGGCCCGTTATAAACACAAAGCAGATTCTCGAGGCGTGAGCTTTGTCACCGCAGCCTTATGCTGCACTGTCAAAATCCGACTCAGCGGGACTCCAGGCCTCCACTCAGCATCAGTAAACAGCCAGTCAGACATACAGGAAAATACATAAACTGAAGCATACTGGGGCTGTTTCCTTAAGCAGGTTTCAGTCAAGGTAGGAATCCTAACCCACCGCAGAAGTGGATGTTTTTCTCTGATCTGAAGCCAATGTGCCATAGTTATACTTAAAGGAATGGCAGATACTCGGAGGAGAGCACTTACCGAGCACCTCAGGACAAGACTCCGATGGCTACAGGTGGATCTGTGTGAAGAGAGAGAGAGAGAGAGAGCATTGCTTAGAGTGTGTGGGCGCAGATTTTATTCCTTCTTGACCTCATTCATCGGACAAGAGGATGCAATCCTGTGTGTCTGTGTGTGCGCGTGTGTGTGTGTGTGCATGAGATAGACAGTAGAAGAAGGAGCAGAAAATGTATGTTTGAATGTGTGTGTGTGTCTTTTTTAAATGTGTGTGAGGAGGCAGATGTGGCACTGAGCCCTTGATTGGCCTCTTACCCCAGAGACCAGAGTCAACAGATGGGGGGATCTCAGGAAACAGTGGCATCAGCAGAAAGACCAACCCTCTTATCGCCTGTACATACATTATTAATGTAATTTTACATATGTATATTATTTATATATATATATATATATATATTTTGGATGTGCCGAAATTGCATATGTGCACTCAAGTCTGCTGTGCCTGCATGCATGTGTTTATGTTTGTGTGTGTTTGTGTGTGTGCGTGTGCTTTTGTGCATCCCCCTCGGACTGCCCTTGAGAGTGGTGGGTGTCCTCCAGAGCAGATCAAGGCCCCTCGCCTGGGGCGCACAGACAGATCCATCCTCTCCTGAGCTTTGCACGGTCACACTGCAGTGGACAGCCACATATGGAGCTGCAAAACAGCAGTGGGGAGAGAAAGCAAGGCCGCAACTACCACAAAGTTCACAGCACCTCCCTGTAGATACTTGAGGGCAGGGATGTAATGGAGCATAGAAACAACCAAAACCTCAGTTTATCCATCTATTTTTATTCGCAGCGCAGAGCTCACTTGGGGCTTTAATGACACAAATATTTGTTTTCGTCACAGAACATTTAATGATATTAAGCGGATGTAAGTTAAATAAGGAACTAATTAGGAAAATAATTTAAACATTATGTATTCTAATTGCTGCCTTATCCCCATTTTTACCACTACATCACTGTTAGTGCACCATCTGTGTACTTGCCAGATACATAATGATACAACTTGTTAACAATAGTTTCTGTCTGTCTTAATAATTGGTGGCATTAGCTCGTGAGTCATGCTAAGAAATTACTTTAGGTGTAACGACAGCTTTAAAGAGACTGGTAATCTTGCTATCCCAATACAGTGTGAATGTACTGTATAATGTTGCATTTCTTTGAATGGATTTCAGCGAGCGAGGAGCAAGACTTGCTAATAAGTTTTCCTTTAAGCTCCACTTTCTTTGTATTTACTGTTTTATTACATGCCAAGCGTCAGTGTTTTATCACCAAACTTAATTGTGCGACTGGCTATAATTCGGTAAGCTGAACAAGTCTGAAAAGATACTTTATACAGTTATTATTACTTTTGCTCACAGTAGGGCCCCTTTTCAGCTGTTGTAAGGAAATGTTTTGCTCTGGTGTTTTCTCTGTGCTGAACAGAGCTGTAGCAGTGCTGCCAAGCCTGAAACCCTTGTGTTTACCTAGCTTTTTGTAGCGTTAATCGTGCAGCGAGTTTCAGTCGGAAGAGTTCACTGCTCATAAGGGGGATTTTGTAGTGCCTTGTTTGTGTGTTGTGTAGGTGTGTGTGAGAGCCCAGTGCTCACTGGGGGGATTGTGCAGAGCACCCAGAGCCATGCAGCGTGAAGAGGGCCCCTCCGAGGCGTCCGCCCAGGAGCCCACTCATAAATTACACCAGGACACATGTGCCTGAACAGCACTTTTCTTTTTGTGCATGTGTGTGTGCGTGTGTGTGATTGCTCCCTCCCTAAGAACAACCTACAAGATAAGTGTGCGACAGCATGCGCATCTGATTGCGAGGCTTTGAGGGCGTGCCGGCCTTCAAACAAAATTTTTTTTCTTTGTTATTTCTGAAGACCGTAAATAAAGCTTCAGAAAGCGCTCGCCAATCTTCCAGAAACACACGCACACGTATGCCTGCACACTGAGAACCTTTTAGAAAGGCAGGGCTCAGCATGCTTCAAGAGCACGGTAGATGGTATCTCTTTGAAGCTTATTCACTGTGTCCTACTGTTAGAATGGAGCCACGGGGATGAGATAAGCACACACATATAGATATGCAACACGGAAGAAACATGTGCAGCTGTGTGCCTGTGTATTTCTGTACATGAATGTGTGTGTGCGAGTTAGAGGGAGTTCATCTGTATGTGAGGGCAGACAGTCGCGTTTTCGGTTAAAACTCCCAACTCCAGCCGAGTATGGCCTCCTTTTTACGTGTGAAGGAATGACTGAACGGATGGAGGGAGGAGGATAAACGAGAGCGCTTGTTCTTCATTCCCCCGGCGTCTTGTTTGCTTGCTCCGCATGGAGCATCAGAGCCAAAGGAGAGGTGGTTGCTAGGATACAGGTGAACAGTTGGCATACAGGAGGGAAGACAGGTCCGTCTTTGTGAACGGCAACCTGGAGAGAGCGAGATAGAGGAAGGCGAAGGGAGAGGAAAAAAGAAAGGGGTGGGATAGAGTTGGAGCAGAGAGGGCAGAGGGGAAGAAGGGAGATGCGTCACTGTCAGCATGTAGCCTGAACATAAAGGGGAGAGGAAAAGGAGGACAGATGACTGGAGAGACGGAGGAGAGGAGGGCTGAGGCTGATATGTCACTGTCGGCTCCGTAAGGGATGAGAGCGCGAGATTGGTGCTGGGGGGAGGGGGGGCACAGGAGAGGAGCGGGGTCTGTTGTTTGCACTTGCCGAGAAAAGAAGGTGAGCTGATGGGGAGGAGGAGCAGGAGTGACAAGACAGCCAGGTGTGGAGAGGAGAAACTGAGGGGAGGCAGAAGGAGGAGAGATGAAGGAGAGCGTGGCCTCCTGAGGTTCTGTCACCTGGAATATCTGTGGGACTAATGTCTCCTAATTGATCACAGCGAGCAGGGAACAGAGGGAGTGTGACAGAGAGAGAGAGGAGAGGACAGAGAGAGAGGCTGCGGAGGACAAGAACAGGGGGATGATGACAAAAGAAGTTAGGTGGGATAAAAAAGAAGAAGGATGTGTGCCTCAGAGGACAGGAAGCAGACGGAAAGAGGAAACACAGACAGAAAAAGAGATGCATTGTGGTTAGTAAGGAGAGGATAGGCTGGTTTGATACAGAGATGAAAGATCGAGGACATGTCAGACTAGTTGTGTCCAGGCGGACTGTTTTCACACACATGCAGTATGTGCACAGTCACACACACACACACAGGTGTGCCCTTGACTGCAATGAGTAAACTTGCTAGCGGGCGCTTGTGTCACCTTTGCAGGGGTGTTTCGTGTGAATGTGTGCGTGTGTGTGATGGCTGAATTTGTCGGGCACAGTAGCATACTCCACATGGTATTGTCACCACTGATGAATGAGAGCACACACACACACACACACGCAGGCACACGCACAGACACAATGTATTTTTAGTCATACTCTCAGCTCCCCTGTCTGTTGATTAAACAGACCCACACACACACACACACTCACGCAGACACACACACTGTCATCGAGTGTGACCTTCATGCCTCTAAGCCGACCAGTTTCCATCCATCATTGCTGTCTCGCCGTTCCAGACTGATCACAATCGCTTACTGCCCATTCTTCCCGGTTATAAGTGTCTCACTTCAGTGCATTCATATCACTGCTCCCTAACATAGTAACATGTTAATGATTTTTACTATCCTAAGGTATATAGCTCTGCTGAAATGCTGCCTTGATTATTCTAATCAATGTGGTTTGCATTTTCCTAAAAATTATTATCTTAAACTAAAGCATATTTTTGTCATTAATCAGAAGGAAGAAGGAGATGCAGGGCTGCCAAAGTAATCATCTAAAAGCTAGCAAGCAGTGAGTGTCATCCAGTCCACACCTGGTAGACAGGTGCACAGGAAAAGGAAATAATAGGAAAGAAAAGGTCGAGTTTATTAGAGACACAACTTTTCAGTCACGGCATCAAATGTGAAACAACACATTTTTATACTAAAGTAGGCTGCAATCAGTCAAAAAGAGGAGCCAAATTTTTTAAAAAACACCTGAGACAATCACCACATCACATTGATAAAAACAGGCTTTTAAAGGCCCAGACCAATTTAAAATAATTTTCGCACAGGATTTTTGTCTCAGTGCCTCCAAATGATGTGTTTTCCGCCACAAAGACACATTCACAGCTTAATGCAGTGGTTCTCAACTTAGTTTGCTTGTGACCCTTTAAAGCAGAGCAATGTCCCCTTTGTGAGCATTCAACCAAAGAGTGATGTTCCCTTCTTGGATTTGAGTAGTAGTAGATAGAGATTAGAGAGTTGAAAATATTCATTATATCACATTTTTTTTAAAAAGCAAAGATTGGGCAAACACAACAGTCATACGTTTTTGCAGCAGAAATTGGATTATTTCGGGTCGGCAGTTGCAAGCTGTTCGACCAAAGTGTGAAGTTCCTTTCTTGGATTCTTTCATTGAAATAGTTTTGAAAGCCTTGAAAAGGTGAAACTATTCCATATTTCAAAATAGGAAAAGCAGCGTTTTTTGAAACTGTTGGAAAAAGACATCTTTTTTCTGTTTTTTAATCTTTTTCATCATCTCGCAAACCTCTCAGGTTTATCTTTGTGACCCCTCAGGGAGTCTCAACCCCTACTTTAGGCACCACAGCATTGCTTCTTGAAATAGAAAATCAAGAGAAAAATGAGGAGAATATGCAAATGTGTTGCTGATTATGCGTCTAAGTTTTTAATATTTTTATATCATTGATTTTTTTTTAACAGATTTTCTCACAAGATTTTCTAAAGCACGATGTCCCCTTCTTAAATCGTCTCATTTAATAGTCTTTAGAGACCCTGAGAGGTGAAACTTAGATTAAACAAAAATTTGAAAAGTCATACACTTTTATAGCAAAAAAATGTTTCTTTTCTATCTTATTAATCATCTCTGGATTCCTCAGCTTTGTCTTGTAACATCTTGGGGGTCCTGACCCCCAGTTTGGGAACTACTGCCTTTGTACATGCTTTTTTAATAACAAATGAAGAGAAATAGGGAGGAAATGCAAAAGAGTTGCTACTTACATATTAAAGTTTTAAACTTTTTCATTATATTATTGATTTTAAAACACATTTCCCCAGCTATTTTAACAGTCAATACACAAGTCAATTCACAGATTTTCTTCATAAATAAGAAATAAAAATAGTGAACCATGGAGTATATGGACTGCCTGCTTGAGTTGTGTCAGACCTGCAGGTCTCACAATGTGGCTGTTTTCCAAACCCAGCTCCTTGACCCCAAAGTCCCCTCTCACTCTGCATGTGGCTTCCCTTCTGCTGATCCAAGGTGGAACAGCTAGAGGTCAGGATGTGTCGCTCATGCCAGTGTGTGTGTGTGTGTGTGTGTGTGTGTGTGTGTGTGTGTGTGTGTGTGTGTGTGTGTGTGTGTGTTCATATACATTTATTGTGTGTGTGTGTGTGTGTGTGTGTGTGTGTGTGTGCTGAGGTGAAGGCACGGTTGGGCATATGGTGAATGCAGGAACCTGGGCATAAGGATCAGACATGGAGCGTGTGTCTGTAGCAGCAGGGCCTGTCGTACTGATAAAGGTTAGGATCTTACCACACGCTGCCAGTCCAGGAAAAGGGCAGGGCATGGCCAAGACCAGGCACAAGGTGCTATACCATCTGCACCAGAGGGAGAAATGGGTCATCTGCACCGGTCAGGTGATACAAAACAGGATGCACACTTGTTCAGACAGTACGTGGTGGTAACATCAATGTTCATCCTTTGACTTTCTGCCGGTATAGCTAGAGTTTCTGTACATGCTCTGGATGAAATATTCTTTGCTTGGAACAAAACTTGCAGCCTCGCTGACGTCATCGCTGAGTGTTCCTGTTGCCTGCATTAGCGTGCATGGGCTCATTTCATTCATTTATTTCCTCATTCATTTATTCATTAGCGCGGTTCTTATCTGGACCCAATCGTTAGTCCAATTAGGCCCACGGAGCTTCACTAGTCGCGTGTTCGAAACAGGAGATGGATGAAGGCAAAGTGAAAGAAAATCGCCGTCCTCTCTTCTCCTTTCTTTCAGCCTCTCCCTCTCTTGGCCCCCGAGAACGTACACTTTCTTCGTCTTTCTTCCTCACTCATTCTCTCTCACTCTCTGATCTGTGATAAGATAGCATAGTCCCTCATATCCTGTTTCTAATACAGATCGATGAGAGGGAAAGGACCGAGGTAGGAAGGGATGAGATGAGGCAGAGTGGGTTGATGTGAAGAAGAGAAGGCAGAGGGAGGGAGGGGATGTGTATGTGTGTGGGGGGAGGGTGGGGGGGTCAGGGTAGAGATATCTGAAGAGGAAATGAGGATTCAGAAAGGAGGACATCACTCAGATTCACATCTCTTTTCATTTAGCCCATCACACACGTGCACACGCGCACGCACGCACACACACATGCACGACTACATCTGCGTCGGACCGTCTCAATATTTCAGTGCCAATAAGGAAACCATTTCTGCTGTGTGATTGAGTGAGTTGCCGTTTTCCCTCCGGTAGACACTATTTTGCAGGTAGGAGCTGCAAGCAACTCACATAACCTTTTGTGTTGCAGTCAATTACAGTTCAGTTGCATCAGCTGGGTGAGGAGGTCCCGTCGGGGGTTGCAGTGTGTGCGCACCGGCGTGCACGCCCGTGCCGTTGTTGTTAATACCATACAGTTTTAAGCATGCATATGCAGACACGCACACACACACTCAGAAGCAGACAAATTGTCTCTCTCAGTGTATATGACCCCCAAGGGCAGCAGCCAACCGCCGCCCCCGTCGCTCTGTCTGAGACTCTAAATGATCTCAGCAAGCAGCGCCTTCAGAACTTAGCTGAGAGAGAAGGCTGCTTTATTTATAGACTACATAAGTGGATATTGTGTGGTAAATTCTAAGAAATATCCCAAACGGCCTGAATATTGAGAACCCCAGGCAACATACTGCTCTCATACAGCGCTTCCAATATTAACCCTGCACCCCCGTCCTGCAGAAATAGAGAGAAAGGTGCGAGTGATATAGAAAGAAACAGCAAAGGTGTGTTTTCCCAGGCGGCTGTTTTTTGTGCGTGTGTTGGTTTCAGACAACAAAATGTCTACCAGCTCGCTAAATGAGGGCCTTGGAGATGGGCGGGGGGGACGGGCGAAAGGTAGAAAGGCAGGGAAAAGGCTTCCTAAACCAATTAGCAGCTGGGCCGAGGATGGGGGGCTGGCTACAATTACCGCCCTAATTGAGGTCAGAGTTGTTAATTTAGTGGTGAATTAGAACAGTTAATATGCATTTATCAGGATGGCCAGGGGAGATGGCAAAGAAAAGTGTGTTGCCTACGTGTGTGTGACTGTGCGCGTACACTCGTGCTCTTTGTGTAGTTTTAGTCGCTCTGCAAGAGATTACGCACAAAAACATGCAAGAGGCCATTCTCTGCCTCTCTGGTGCAATTAGGAGCAGTGCAATTGGTTCAATGGGAGATGCCGCCATTTAAATAGGCAATGATATGGCTGAGGTGAGACGGAAAGGAGCGAGAGACATATGAACATAGAGGAGGGGAAAGAGAGAGAGAGAGAGAGAGAGGGTTTGAACAGTTGGAACATGTTCCAGAGAACAGAATGATGATGATACAATATTTTCCAGTCAGGGGACACTCAGTGCACAGTCTGCCACAAAGTCACCTTTCCCCATCTCTGCCGCTGTCTTTTTTTCCCTCTCACGCAGAAATCCATGCACACCCTTTAACTCCGAGGCATATAAATATTTCTCAAAACGCATGTGGCCTTACACACGAACGTTGTATTTCTGTCTGATTGCCTGTGTTGTGAACCACTTACTGTCAGAGGAAGAATCACGACCATCTTTTCTTACCCAACCAGTCAATGAATACAGGGCCACTCATCCCTTAAATCTTTCCTCTCCACTTGCCATCTTCTTCTCCTCATTTCATCCGCGGAGGCCCCTTATTCATCTCTTCCTCTCTTCTCTGCAACATCATCTGTAGCCTGTTTTTCCTGCTCTTTTTTTTTTTTTTTTTTTTAATCCTCGGGGGATTTTATATGTTCTTTAATATTCTCTCAGTTCTCGCTGTCCTCCAGTATTCTCTCTGTTCCTCTCCCGCTCTCCTCCAAGGTTCGGCACCATTTCTCCAAGAGCTCCTGACCGTTGGCCCCCTCTCCGAGCCCGGCCACCACCTCCTCCTTTTCATCTACGCTGCCCCTCTGTCTGTCAGTCCATCCTTTTTTTTCCCCCCTTTCTTTTTTGTCACAGGATCACGTGTGCTGCTGCTGTTTCAGATGCTGTCTTTTGCAGATGATACTAGCAAGCACTTTGCCTCTCTGAATTATGCATCGAGATTACATAAAAACCTTGCGAAGCAACTGATCTATTTTTAATCTGACTCGTTTGCTTGTTAAACCTGTTTCTCTGTGATCTTTCCATGTGTGTGTACACGTGTGTTTTGTGTGTGTGCGTCTGTTAAAATGAACATGAGCGAGACGACAGAGATTAGAAAGGAACACATCCCAAGTCAGACGGTCTCTCTTGTTCTCCCTGTGTCTGTCTGTCGAATTCAATTCAGATCGGCTTTATTGGCATGGCGTTTAATAAAGCCTTCCAATGCAGCTTGAAAACAGTAATTACGGCAATTATGATCCGAAAAGAAAATGCTTAAAATTATGGCAACACAAAGCTAAATACATCAATTTCAGCAGTTTCATTTGAGCTAAAATTACACCCTAACAAAGTTAGAAGAGTTGTTAAAATGAGGGATGGCACTTGTAAAGAGAATGATAACAAGTGTCTCTCTTTGTCTCTGTCTTTCTTTCTCGCTGTGTCTCTCCTGCTCTGTGTGTTGCTGCAAAGAAACCTGTTGACAAAGCTTTGGCTTTTGTGCGCTTGCCGCTGAGGAGTAAGAGTGCCATCTATTGGTCAACTTTTCACAACCACCCGCAGTAAGAAAAAGAGAAAGAAGAAAGAAAGAAACTACCCTACCAACCCTCCAGCACACACACCTAATGAACAGAAATACACAATAAGATAACTATAGGGCTGCCTGATGTGTTCTTGGGGATGACCTAGATTGAGAGCACCGTCACAATAGACTCACTATTGCTCACTGTCTCTGGCTGATTCAATAGGTAATCTTTCCATCGACTGCTCCCCGTGATAGCATCTTTGCGCGTGCGTGCGCCTGCATGTGTGCGCGGATGCATGTCTGCGTTATCTACAAGGAAGGACAGGCAAAGATAAGAAGAACAGAAGGAAGAAAAGGGGAGAATTAAAAGGAAAAGAGGCAGAGGAATGAAGGTCAGCGCGATGAGAGAGGAGAGGGCAAGAGGTGGTTGTAAGAGAAAAGAGACAGGGGGGAGGAAGGACACTGTAGTTTCTCCGCATTCTCTCCCTCTGTCTCTCTTGTTCGCTATACCACCACCTACACCCCCCCCCCTCTCATGAAAAATAAAAAAGAGCTGACAGTGGAGGCCGGGCAGCAGCCGAGGTGTCAGCGCTTTCCTTTGACCAGGAGCGAGGGAGACGAGAAAGAGGGAAAGAGAAGAAACATAAAAAGGGAGAAACAAAGAAACAGAGAGGGAGAGAGATGGGACATCGGGGGTGAGAATGAGTCTGCCCCAGCAGCAGTTCCTAAAGCTACGTCCCCTTACTCTGGCAACTTTCACTCTCATCCCTGTGTGTGCAAACCTTGGGCAAGGGGAGATGGGATTTGACTAGAGAGAAATTGATTCCCAGGCTTTAGATGTAGGTGTTATGAGGCCAATGCGGTGGGGATGAGGCTGAGAAGCATGCAAATATACCTATATGGTGCATCATACACAATCATCCAAGCAAACGACGCACCAGTTTTTCTACTCAGCATTAGAGCGATTAGAACGATCAACACTCAAAAGTCACCCAAACAATAAATCACTGAAAACTTCCACCTTTGTGCGCAATAAGGGAAAGGACTATTTTCTTGCTGTTCAGTTTTTCCAGGCTGTTTCCTCTCTCTTGTTTTCTTTTCGGGAGGGGTGGAGACGCTTGGCACCGGGGTAAGGAGGGTAGAGACACAGGAGGAGTAGAGCAGTCTTATACCACCAGCACACAATAACACAACAGAGGACAAAAGAAGAGGAGGAGGGAAAGGAGAGTCATGGAGCGATCTCTTCAGAGAGCAATCTGTCACTTGCTCTCCGCGAGGTGGTGTAAAGGCTTCCAAATAAAAGCAGGAGATGCTGTCAGGGTGACAGGAGATTGTGAGAGGTTGAGGTAAAGAAATGGAACGAAAGAAGGTTCTTTATGGTTTTTAATTGTCTGTTTTGTAAGACCTGCCACGTTATTTTTGCGCCGTACGTTACCTGCCACTTTGTTAACAGCGTTTTTGATTGATATGCACTAAAGCAAGTGTAAAAGCCACACTGGTTGCCGTATAAATGACAGATCAGACATGGAGCGTTGGCCTCCTGTATTTCTTTGGCTTGATGAGCTTTCAAGTGTGGCTTTTTTTGATACACCAGGCTCGAAGACAATTCACCATTCAAGTCATCACGCTCCTCTTCTCTCTCTCTCTCTCTCTCTCTCTCTCTCCGTCCCTTTGTGTGCAGCGATCAACTTGCTGGGTTTGACATGGCAGCTGAAGCCATCCGACGGCCCTGTGTTAAACAACGGACTGGGAGCTGGCTTGCCTGTCAACAGTGACGTGGCCACGCTGCCCTCTGGAGGCAGAGGTATGAACTACAGCGCGCCCACCCCACACAAAAATCCACACACTGCTTGTAGAGTTACTGTCAACAAATCCCATGAAAACCAACAGCGAATTAACCTACTAACAAGTATTGTCTGTGTGTTCAAAACATGACATAGCTTTTCCCTGTGTGTCACAGAGCTCCACTGTTGTCCAAAAGCAAAAGCAGTGAGCCGTACTGTTTTGATGAATATGGGAACTGTAGTTTATTTTCACTCAATCCACATAAAGAGTCCTGATGCTGTAAAACCTCACCAGCATGCTAAATGTGCATTAATCCGCAGCTGAAAATAGTGACTGACAAATGCAGTATTTAGTCTGAAATGAAGCGACGTATTTTTGGTCTTCAGTGGAAACAAATTGGCTTTGGGCTGAATGCCACAGACAGGGTATGAAAGTCACAGCAGTGACGTATTGAAGGACAGACTAACACATTTGTTGAAAACAGCATTTTCCTTTAAGGCTTTTAAAAGCTGTTTCTGCTGTGTGTAACTTACTAAAACAGTCTGAAACACCCAAACAGGCTCACACCAGCTGAAATATTTTCATAATTCATGACACAGTACTAGCTGTGCTATCAGTATGTGCTGTTTAACCACTGCGCTGAGTTGTGTCGAGCTCGGTTTATCGTCTCAGTCAGCAGCGAGGTAAAACACCGACTGCACCCCCCCGCCCCTCCCCTCCTCTCTTTTAAGGCCCCCATGCGGTTCTCTATCTATTCTTCTTTCACTCGCTCGATCTCGCTCTGTAACACACACAGCATGTACTATAGGTACGTGTGGGCTGCTGCTCTGTGTCTGTATTCTGTATTAATGAGAGGACTGTTGTGTTGTGTTCCCCAGCCGTCTAGGCCAGATGCTGCTGTTGTTATTCTCATTGTTACTTTTATTTCTTCGCTATTCTGCACACAAACGCACGCACACTCACACTCAGTCTTTTTCTGTCTGGGCCCCAACACTCTGCCGTTAGATGACTGACCTGATTGCAGGATGCTGTGTGTTTCTGCGTGCCCTGCAGTTCCATCAGCTCTCTCTCTCTCATTTTAGCCCAGACAACAAAGTCCACAGTCCTGCAGACTTTGCTACAAAGGCATCATTTTGCATCCCACCGTCACATGTAACAACACTCATTTTAACATAAACTGTGGGCGCACAGTTTGCAGAGCTAATGGTGCTCGTCCTCCACTATTCAATGGCCATGAATTTTTATAGCAGATTATTTCCAGTAAACTGTGATGATTAACTATTGACTCTGACAATCGAAGCCTATAATCACAGATTATGCAGTTTCTTTCCCCCTCGCTCCAGGTCCGTGGGCAGGCCGGAACAGCAGTATAGACACAGGCAACATTGAGGTTGGGAGGCGGGTGACCCAAGAAGTCCCTCCAGGAGTGTTTTGGAGGTCCCTGCTCCACCTCAGCCTACCACAGTTCCTCAAGTTCAACATCTCCCTCGGCAAGGATGCTCTGTTTGGAGTGTACATCCGCAAGGGCCTGCCCCCCTCACACGCACAGGTAAACTCTGGCACCGAGTGCAAGCAAGGGTAGATTCACATCCTCTGCAGCTTTAGGGTAATAGACTAATCACAGCATTATCATTCTATTCATTTGGGACCCTTTATCTTCACATTTATCAGCTAAAATGGAGAATACATTAAAAAAAAAACTTTCTTGCGTCATGGGGAATCTTAAAATTCATTGTGATTCATTGTAATAGTTGTTTGAAAAAACTCATTTAGTCTAAGATTTACACTTAATTAAATTTCACAGTAATGTAACTTTTACTGCCTCTTATTAATTAGAAACTATTCAATTAACAGCAGATTTGATTTGTGGAATGGGATAATTGCATCCAGATAACCGTTTCGCTGCCTGACCTGACTTCAGCTGGTAAAGACCATGAATTTGTGGCTACTGTGCAGCAGTGAAAAAACGCTTTCTGCAATGTTCCCAGAAACCCAAAGAGAGTGACAGTCCTCAAGGGTCTCTTGGTTGCATTCCTCATTCTTCCCTTCCAGTCATACTTACTTCTTCCTCCATCTTTTGATCTTCCTGCATATACAACTGTGGGTCATTTTTCAAAGTCTAAAAAGTGCTACTGCAGCACTTCATAGTTGAATCATAGATTTCATACTCACATCCCTTCAACCCAAAACTCTCTCTCTCTTTCTCTCTCCTGCAGTATGACTACATGGAGCGCCTGGACGGGAAGGAGAAGTGGAGCGTGGTCGAGTCTCCACGGGAGAGGAGGAGCATCCAAACTGTGGTCCTCAATGAGGCGGTGTTTGTCCAGTACCTGGACGCCGGTGCCTGGCACCTGGCCTTCTACAACGACGGTCGGGAGAGAGAGACAGTTTCCTTCAGCACAAACGTCATGGGTGAGACTGAGCATTTGTAGTTGAGGGTGGAGGGAGGGAACGAGGTGAAGGAGGGAGAGGTGGGTTGGGAGGGAGATGAGATTAAGCACCAGCATTTAGAAGATGGAAAGAGTTGGAAGATGAAGCTATTCCCTACAGTGACACTGATTTAAAAGAGTACCTCACCGATTTAACATCGTGCTCCTACAGCCCCATCGTTTTTATTCCACACATTCTTCTTCCTTGTCAAACCTGGTGCCTACCTTACCCACAATGCAACTTGCTTAATATAGCCTCGAGCCTCAATCAGAGATGAGGAGCAGGCTACAGAGGTCTTCTTTCCTCTTCTTCCCCCCTTTCTACCTTCACACCCCCAGGTTTTTTCTCATTTTCAAACATGCACATTTTCAAACATGCAGTCTTCAGACCCAACAGAGACTGACTCAGGTGACATCACTTGAGGCAATTTATCAGCCTTTGTGTTGCTCCCTCTGGAGCAATAAAAGACTTTATGCAACATTTTTCACATATGCAGTTGTGCTCGCCCACACCTGTAAACACATTTTGATGTCTGAAATCAGCAGAGATCCCTTTAAAAGGGACATGGAAGCATTTTAGTCTGATTTTTTTTTACCTCATTTTGTCAAAGACTTCACAGGGTGCAAAAACACTCACCACCACAATGTTCACAATACTGCCACTATCAGCACAACTATAGCAACATTGACAAGTAGGCTGGACCGCATAGCGAGTTAAAAGATTTGTGTTTGCCAAAAAGTAGTAGAATAAATTTATAGCATGCATTCAAAAATCAAAACACACTTCCATGTGTTTGTGCATGTGTGAAAAGGATAGAAATCAACCAGCAGCAAGAATTCTGTCGTTTCAAACCGGATCCGAAACAAGAACAAAGATGAATCCAAATAAAATACCACCGCAGCCCTGTATACTGCATGTTTTAAGGGCCTGAAACAGCACCCCAAATAATTTCAATTGTGTTGGAGGGATGAGTGTGAGAACAAGGGGGATTCTTCAGCGTCGATATCTGGCGGTAGAGCTTTCAGCAGTAGGAGTAGTGGAGAGGAGGAGAGGCAGAGGCGGCGAGGGCAGAATTAGAGTGAGTGGTGAGAGGGGGAGCTGGAGGAAAGGCATAATGGTGGGGGGCAAAGCCTGAATGGAGTGGAGTGGAGTGAAGGACGGGAGGAGGAGGAGCTGAAGGAGATGGTGGCATTAGGGTAAGAGGGAGACGTGGGGCTGAGATTTGGGGGAAAATGACTGAGGACAGAAAAAGAAGGAGGAAGCGTTGGAGAGGAAGGCAGCGTGGAAAGGCTGAGTAATGCTTTGTGCGAGACAAGTGGAAGCTGGAAAAAGTACAAGGGTAAGAGGAAGGGACGGATAAAAGTCCAAAATGCCTCCTTATCATTAACATCGAACCTGTCTCTTCCCACCAAACTGTTCTCTCCTGGTAAGTGGGTTAAGAGGCACTAAGAGGTGGATAGAAGTCATGTATGCACACAGCCAGAAACACACACACACACACACACACACACACACATAGTCCGGCTGAAATCTGCCTAGTTGCACCGAGCAACCACACCTGAATGAAGTATTAATGACCACGGTGGGGCCCGAGTGAGGAGTAAACAACCCAAAACAAGGGGGAAAGTGGCAGGATACAGGGAAGTGGAGGGGTGAAAGAGCAGCAGACTGTTGGAGTTAAAGCGGGGGGGAACACTCTTATTTTCTGACACAGTGTGCAGAGAAATGATGGATGGATAATGGATCGCGTCTCGAGGAATGGCTGATTCAGAATGCATTCTCCCCACTCTGTGAAAAATGCTCTGAAAAGGAATGCATGGAATCTTGGAGGAGGGCATTTGCTTTTGATGTCTGTGCGACTGCGAGACTCGGGGCGCCTTGACTCGATTTGTAGCATCTTAAAGAATGAATGGTGCCAATGATTTAATCCGATGCTTTGATGCTTGCCATCAAACCCTCTCACCCCCCCCTCTCTCTGTCTCACTTTGTCTTCTTCACAGATTCGGTGCAAGAGTGCCCGCGCAATTGCCATGGTAACGGAGAGTGTAATTCTGGGGTGTGCCACTGCTTCCCAGGATTCCACGGCATGGACTGCTCCAAAGGTAATGGCTGCTCGCGAAATGTGTCGTAAAAATTTGCCATCTAATTAGACGAGCAGCCGCATTTCGGCTCCGTGCGAGCAGACAGAGAGGAGGGATCAGGAGCAGTAAGATGGCGCTTGGCCTTAGGTGGAGCCGAGACGAGATGACTGATGATGAATGGCAGCTCCCCCAGCAAACGTCTCCCTGGCTCTGTGCTCACCTGGGATAGACAGCTTTGATGAATAGTTTAGTTACCTCTGCCTGTAATTACTCTTCATGTCATTGCCACTCTCCAGCCCCTTAACCACTCTATTCACCCTCCTGCACGGTGAAGTGGTGGTGGGGTTAGGCGGGTGTGTGTGAGGGTGGGCGGCACAGCGTTTGACTGCTTTGAGAATCACTAAAAAGCCCGCTAATTGTTTTTCTTCTGTCATGCACTGGGTTTAACCTCTCCCCCTTCTTCCCTCCCTCTCCCCGTTCCTCCAGCGGCGTGCCCGGTGCTGTGCAGTGGCAACGGCCAATACGACAAGGGCTCCTGTGTGTGCTACAGCGGCTGGAAGGGACCCGAGTGCGACGTCCCCGTCACGCAGTGCATCGACCCTCTTTGCAGCGGCCACGGCACCTGCACCGACGGCAACTGTGTGTGCTCCATCGGCTACAAAGGGCAGAGCTGTGCAGAGGGTGAGAGCAGGCAGGGTTAATGGTGTGGTGATCCTCCAGGATGTGGGATGGTTTCAATTGTGCCGGCTGTTTTTATTTCCCCGTACTCGTGGGTTTTGACGAGCCGGAGTGATTATTTTGAAAGAAACATGAACGTTTGCGCCCCAACAAACACATCTCACACATCCACAGACTGACAGCACACACACGCTCCGTCTAACTCACAGTCAGACAGCTCATCATAGCATAATCTTCCTCTGACTGAGTGTCCGTTCCCTCCATATATACAGATGAAGTATGATACCGCAGCCAAACACATCAGAGATTTTATTAAGGGATTAAATTGCTTCTATTGATCCTTGTTAAGAAGGATCAGCCCGCCACACTCTCTGTCGTCACAAAGATAGAGAGCAAGAGAGAGAAAGAGAGGGATGAGAGACGGAGGGGGAGTCAGGGCAGCGGTGAGAGGTGAATATGTATGAAGAGAGAGAGAATTGGAAAAGGAGGGAGAAAAGAGAGCGCAGCGTGCCAAGGGTGAAGATAGAGAGAGCGGAAGAAAGACAAAGACAAGAAAGGAGTAGAGTGACAGACAGATGAAGTCAAGACACAGGGCCGGAGAACAAGGTCAGCATTTTCTCGTGCTCTTCATTTTTTTCTCTCCATCTCCCTCTCATCCAATTTTTTTCCCTTCTCCTCTGGTCTCAAATCTGATATTCATCACAGCAGAGTCCCTCAAACAATTTACCTGGAGTGCCGGCGACATGAAAATCGATAACTGTGATCCGCCGTTTCTGCCAGGCAAACAGAAATGGAGGGCCGAGGTTATGTGCGAGCGCGTGCTTTTTATGAATGTGTGTCTGCGAAGGGGTTCGACGGGGGTCAGTGATGCCTGGGGAGGGGGAGGAGGAGGAGCGAGAGAGGTGTCAGACAAAGAGGACGAGGAGAGAAGGGGGGAGGGTTAGAGGAACGACCGGGACAGAGCAGCAAGAGGAGGCCAGAAGAGGGGTGGGTGGGCGCTTTGCCGGGAGGAGGTAATTTGTCAAATTGGTTTTCACTCACTGCTCGGACTCAGAGCTGCCTGTCAACCTGGCAGACTGACAGTGTCAGATTCTCCCCTATGTATTAGCACATACGCACCATAATGCATACACAAGCGCTCACACCGAATAATGTGTCAGCGAGGCTCGCCGCTCTTTCAGAGTGCAGCACATTTGCTACTATGCTAATTATAGACTCAGCTATTCATTATTGTGTGCTTTAATTGCCTTAGTAATATGTCTGGTAATATCTTCTTTTATTTCCCTATCTTTTTGTGTAGACAAATAATGACAATATGTCTCTTTCTTTTTGAAAAACTCATAATATTTAATTTGTTTCAGCTCTAATGTGTTTTCTTGATTGTGTTGTTTTTTTGTTTATTCGGTTTTTCTCTCTAATGTTTTTTTCACATTGGCGTACCTCTGGTTTAATGCAGTGGATTGCCTGGATCCGACGTGCTCCAACAATGGCATCTGTGTGAATGGGGAGTGCCACTGTAAGCCAGGCTGGGGAGGGCTCCACTGCGAGCTGCCCAGGGCCCAGTGCCCAGACCAGTGCCACGGCCACGGGGCCTTCATACCAGACACGGGGCTGTGCAGCTGTGACCCCAACTGGATGGGACCTGACTGCTCTATGGGTGAGTACAACTGCAGGGCTGGTTCGGCTGCAGGAGTCAAATACGTGGAGTAAAGATGGAGTTTGGGGTGTTGTAGTTAGGAGACTACTGACTTCCCATTGTATCCCCTAGGATACATGGTTAATCAGTTTACCATTTTATTTCATACTGCTTAATTTTCAAACTGTGTGCGGATGAATTCTACAAGACCACAAACAATACGACTTGCTGAGAAACAGGATACAGCAACTGTTATATTCTCTGAGCTAAATTGGAACAAACAGGAACAAAGTGTGACAAGTTTTTTACTGTCAGGGCTATATAAAATCATCTCTCTCAATAGACTGACACTGACAGTATGGTTATGACAGCTTTTTACGATTTTGAGGGTAGTGTTCAAAAATCAAAATGGGCAAGACAAGGCACTTTTATTTACACAGCACATTTCATTACAATGGGCTGTACATAAGAGTAACAACATGTAACGTGTATAAAAGAATATAATACATTTTTAAAAAGCAGCAACAACAACAAAAGAGCATCAAAGAATAATTTAAAATTTTTAAAATGAAGAATAACCGCCCACAAACAACACTAAGAAACACACAACGTGCCCCCGCACCCCGCCCACAGACTCAAACGCAGACCCACACACACGCAGAGCAACTCATTAGAAGCCTAAGAAATAGTTTTATTTTACTTTGAAACAACAAAAAAAAGGCTGTTTGTTGCAGAGAGCAGGGCCAAAGTAAAAACCTCTTCACCACATCTTGATCTTATAGGTACAGTTGAAGACCTGAGAGGTCTGATTAGACTGTAGTCAGCAAGCATGGCTGAAATGCACTGGGGAGCCAAACTATTATAGACTATCATTATCTCTGCTAGGCACAAGCCTGGAGGGGATCGTGCATTTGGTTGTGTGTGTGTGTGTGTGTCCATGTCTGTCTGCAGCTAATCTCACATACCACTGGACCAATCTTTTTTTTTTGTGATTCACGATTGTTGAAACACCTTTTTTATTGGCATCATTTTAGACTGCTGTATTTGCCCTTTTACAATATGCAGTACAACATAGCAAAAGGCATTTCAGGGACCTAGGCTAAAAACAAGGCTCACCTCGTCTATTGCACACCACATTTTGGCCTTTGTCGTGTCTCAAAAACTGACCTCCATAAAAAAGTTTTGTCCAATCTTGAACTGGAGCATCTGCAGATTAATTTCATATCCGATATGAACCAATGATGATCCCATAAAGTTAGGCACAATATGAAATTAATGACTCCAAGTTTTTGTTATCATCACCCTCATCTCAACTGTAAGGGAGCTGGGAGGGACAATTGAGTGAGATCAACTCTTCTTTGTTTGGGAGGCCTGACTGAATGCCCTCTGCTAGTTAGAATTTTGAAATTGATTCTGTATCGTGCCATTACAGCCTAATGTAATGATCAGTATAGGAGAGATAATGAAATAAACTCAGTGACCACATGAATATCAGAGGTGTGTTTGCATTGTGGATAGTGACACATACAGACAACCAAAGGTGCAATAATATCTGTATGGGGGTACAAGAGGAAAATGGAGGGCGCCTGGAGTCACTTCCTGTGCATGAGGCTCATAATTCCCCAGGATGGAATAAAAAAAGATAGATTGATATTGCTTGTAAAGGTACGTGAGGCCATGTTTAAATGTCTTTTATAATAAAATACTCAACTTCCATGATTCTTTACCACAATAAAATAAAGCTGTTAAGCTGCGACTGTAAGAGAGACAGCAACTTCCACCGTGCCAGCCTTGCAAGGTTTCCCATCTCAGCACCACAAACAGAGCTCCAGCATTTGTTATGAGAGTAGCAATGCTTAACTTTAATAAAGACAACATTGTTCCACACCACAGGATCCCTCAGCAAGTGTGCATCAAAACATCTGTACATACTACATTCCCCGCACAGCGGGGGTCCTGAGTACAAGAGCAGGATTGTCACATCTCACCACATGCACCGGCGCTGCCTGCAACATCTGAGCCTCGTAAACAGTGACTGTAATGGAGGCTCAGGAAATAAACCCAGTCTGCACAGTCCTATAATCACTGATTTTAATTGAAGGTGTATGATGGAGAATTGTATTTTGTGTAATGCGGGTTTGATTGTTTTTGATTGTTTGATTGTTCAACTTTGGGTACTTTTGCACTTGTCAGGGTAATTTGATGTTGTTACTCTGTGTCACAGAGGATGAAGTCAAGCATAGTACTGATTTTATGATTTTCTGGGGTTTAAACTGGGGTGTAAAAGTGAAAGTTTTTACACCTCCTGCTTACATATTACCATTGATTTCAGTGGCATTTAGATAATTAGATTTCAACATGTAGTTGAGTTTAAATATAGACACTTTAATGCTGTTGAAACAACAAATGTGTGTAACCAAAATCAAAGCTTACTGAACAGCGAACAGTGCACATGTGACAAATAGCCAATGAAAATCTCCTTAAAACATCAACTTTTGAGTCCAGAAATAATGTTTGTGACCCAAACCTCTCTCTCCTCCTTCAGAGGTGTGCTCAGTCGACTGTGGGACCCATGGAGTGTGTATGGGCGGAGCATGTCGCTGTGAGGAGGGCTGGACCGGCGCAGGCTGTGACCAACGTGTGTGTAACCCGCTCTGCATCAAACATGGAACCTGCAAGGACGGGAAGTGCCAGTGTCACCAGGGCTGGAACGGAGAGCACTGCACTATCGGTAAGCTCTTTTGTGTAGTTCTGCGTGTGTGTGGAGGTGTGTGTGTGTGTTTGATGTGTGTCTGCGTGTCAACACGTGGGTGTGCACAAAAAACACCAGCACCCAGTCAGACTAAAGTGGCAGTTACTTTCCACTTTGTTAAAGGGATCTGGAAATGAGAAGTGGAGGCAAAAGAGAGACCTTGGGGAATTTGAAGAGGGAGGGCTGACGTAGGAGGTGGGCGAACCAAGAGGAGGGGAGACAAACTTCTGAGAAGTGGGGGAGGGAGGATTACAAAAGAACATCATTTAACCGTTTTTAGGTTGCCTCTCAACTGCAGACCCCAGGAGTCTTAGTTTCTATGGCCTTTGAAACACCAAAGTTATGTGATGAAAGGTAAAACTCCTCACCTCACTGTGATCAAAAAAATATTCTCTCTCACATCGTTTGTGTGTGTGCGTGTGTGCATGCACACATTTGTGGAGTGCGTGGTGTGTGTGAGTGTGACTTTTTATGTCAGTCAATCACTGTCTCATATTGACATCACTGTCACTTTGGATGGATGAGTGCCAGATTCCTTTGATTCACCCACAGTGCTTTGAGACACAAAGTCTCATTTCCCTGTCACCACAAGCACTGTGATTGCAATCTGATACACACACAAACAAACACCAAAACACACACGGAGCAACACACATTTACACGGACACGCACACACACGCACGCCAACACATATATATATATACGCACAGGGGAATAACAGTTTATGATCTCCCCATTTCCCCCATCAGAAAGTAGGGCAGCTTTGACTGCAGCATCAGCCCAAGATGAAAGAGTTGTCAGGCCTCAGTTTGGCGCAAAGCACACTTCACTAGCACCAGACACTCTTAGTGTTGGCTTATCTCAGCTTGCCTGTTGTTCATTTCAGCTATGCATGATGTTGCTTGCATTTATTTTCAAAAAAAAAAAAAAATACTCTCCCCATCTCTTACCTTTTGCACGTTTTCTCCCACTGCAGACCATGGGAGCATGGTTGACAAAGCAGGTACCGTATCTGACTCTGGTGTTTTGTTTCTTAGCCTGTGGTGGTAGAAGCTAGCTGCTGCATTTGTGGGTTTTGGCCTGGCTTGGCTCTGTAGACTCTGTGGTGCTATCTGTCCGTAGATTAGGGTGCCAGCCTCAATGATAACTCCCTACATGTAGCGCACTCCCATTTACAGCAGTGCGCTACAGCAGGGGCCAGCTGTCATTGAGCCTCGATGTGTTGTGGGGTACCGTAGAGCCTAGTGTGGTATCAGCAGTGTTGAGGGGCTGTGCTGTGAATGTGTGGATGTGCATGCGTGTGGGTGTGTTCCTCTCCATATTCCTCATGTGGAAACACAAACATAACTCTGCTCAGGTATTCTAGTCATGTATTGCGTAAACACAGCTGCTTCACACGAGGAGAAAATGATGAAAGCCGTAAAGAACTTTTGAGGTAATTGGTGAATTTCATAGGCCATTGATGCGAGGCCTTAATGTGGTGTCAAAAAACACAGAGCTGTTGAGTGTGTGTGTGTGTTTACGTTTTGGGTATTTGTGGCAACAGTCGCAGCCATGGTAGAGTGACTAATAAACTCATTTTGTGTGCACATGTGTGTGTTTGATTGTGCGTGTGTGACTCAGCGAGCATGCAGTATTAATTCTAGATTTTCTATCTTTTCATCAAACCCATCCCCTTCCTAGGAAAAAAAACAACAACAACCAAACAGTTTAGTCAGATCACACAAAGATAAAGAGAATCATGACTAAGGTTAAGACATCGACACAAATAGTGAAGGGTGCAGGTCTGGGGTGAGTTGTCTCACACACACGGCAAGAATGCTTAATAGATAGCCCTGCAGCTGAACCTCTGTCGGAGCGGCACAGATTGCCTGACAGTACAGGTCCCCGGAGCACCGTTGAGAGTGTCCTCTCACCCTCTACGCTTAATGGAATAGCTCTCATTGTTTTATGAATAGCCAGCCCAGAGAAAAAGGTAAATTGCAGGGTTAAAGAGGGAACAAGACAGAGGGAGGAGAGTGAAGAAGAACAGCCAAAGGGAAGCAGAGAAACAGGTCAAAGAACATGTGGAGTAAAAAAAAAATCAATGTAATTTCTCAGGTAGCTTATTAAGAATCGGGGGAGTAGATGAGCGGAGGTTTATCTGAGAAAGTGCAGAGTTATCTGGTCCATCTATAAGCAGCGGTCTTAGATTTATGCCAATGACCTTTACTTTATGACCTTTAGAGGAGACAGAGCTGGAAACGAGGGGGGGACTGGAGAGAATGGTGGAACTTTTATAGCACAAAGTCTCCTCTGTTTCTTTTATACACTTTGTTCTCATCCTTTCTGTCTCTTTCTCCATCTCTGCCTCTCACTCTTTCTTTCTCACTTCCTCCTCAGAGTTTTACACAGTATCTTTCTCTATCCAGTCATATAGCCCGACACCCACACACACACACACGCCGCCACACAAGAGTGTGTGTGCTGACCCATAACCCAAGGCAATTTCTTCTCCTTTTTAAGGGGATTTCATCAGAGTCCAACTACATTAGTGGGGAGGGTAGGCTTAATAGTTTCTGAAATCCCACTTTATTCTAGTTAGTATGAGGGGGTATCGACTGGTCCCTGGCATTAAAGAGAGAGGAGCCTCGTGCCGGCCTGCCCAGGCAAACCGATCAATGCCCACTATGGATTGTCCTGTCCGGGTGCTTCATAAGTATTTGGCTGCTTTAAATGGCAACTCCATTTAACAGGCAATCACTGCTAACTGCCTTTGTTCCCTGAGCTCAATACTTGGGGACAATCTATTCCAGCCTGACTGTTAATACAGCGTCATGAGCAGTCCCCTGATGCAGAAAATGGTAATAATTAAAGATAAAAACCTTTGATTTGATTCCTCTTGTTGAGCTGAAAAACGTGGTTAAGCTTCCCTGCCCGCCTCCCCCCCAAACACACACACACACATACACACACACACAAACACACACGCTTCCCCTCACCTCCCCCACCCCCACCGTCTTCTTGGGAGTTCAAACAAGATGGCACACTGTCTTTCTCAAAGTCCTTTGTTGACTTTCCCTCATCGTGTTTGAGACATATGATAAAATGCCAATCGGGGGTGAAATGCCTGTTAATTTAGCTGCTGCCACGGTTTAGATTGCGCTATTTGTATTCATAATGCATGGCTTTGTTGATGCGGCGATTTGTTAGAGGGCAAAATCCTACAGTGCAACTTGAGTGAAAATATGTTCATTAATCTACTGAGCAGGACTCAATGAAAAGCATTTCATATTCATAATCTCTTACTGGGTTATTTTGTCCTTCCTCACTCTGTGTCTGCACACTACTACTGAGTGGGAAATGTCAGGTCATATCTCTAGGGTACGTCGTGCTGGGCGTGTGTGTGTGAGAGAATGCCTTTGCGTGCATGTACGTATTGTTTTATCAGTCAACCCTGTCTTTGCCTCCATCTCCCGTGGGTAGACTTAAGAGTGTCGCATCCCGCTCGCTCATTTATTGAAGAGGAAATCACTGTGACAAGTTTGTTTGGGGCTCTTTGTGCTGCTGGAGAAAACATTGTCATTGTGTGTCATCATGCCTTGTTTCCTCTCTCCCTGATAGATTGTAATGTGGCAAACACACAGACTTGTGTTCGAGCGAAGGTATGATTTAGGGCGATACAGGAATATGGTAAGACGGGCCATGAGTTCAAAGGCCTTCTTGGAAAAAAATTGATGGGCAACACTGTCTCAGGAAAGGATGAAAACTATCAAATGGAAAATTTCAGAAGAAAAAAATCTTGTCAATTAACAGATGTTCATATTTAGACACAGTTTAGTAGAATTATTTTAATATAGGAGTTATGTTGAAGGAATAGATTGACATTTTGGCAAAACTGCTTTCTTTCCAAGAGTTAGATGAGAAGATTGATTCCACTCTCATATCTGCCTGTTTAATATGAAGCTGGCAGCAGCAGCCAGTTAGCTTAGCTTAGCGTAAAGACTGGAAACAGGGGGAAAGAGCTAGCCTGGCTCTGTCCGAAGTGAAAAAAGGAAAAGTTATAGCTTTACAGGGGTTATGTGTGGGACTTTTTTTTTTTTGGTCTTTGCACACTAACTTCCTGGAGTCTCTGCTGGCTGCCTGTCAATCAGCCTTCTTCCCTCCAGAAGGTCACTGCTCCCAGCCAAGAAATAGTCCCCTGCATAACCCCCCATAAAACCATAATATTTAAGTTTTCACACGTTGCTCTTTGTTCAGATTAAACAAATGAGATATAACATGTTAATAGTGAGCTTCATATGTTGGTTAAACCCAGGATATCTGTTATTCTAAACTATTCTAACCAACCGCTGACTCCTGCTTCATACTGAGTGGACAAATACAGTTATCTTCTTATTTAAAAACCAAATTAGTGTATTTCCCCAAATGTCAAACTTATCCCAGTACAGTACAACCAACTAAAAGTTACCAGATATTACTTGTGACAATCTGGTGCTGCCCTGTATAATTGCAAATTTCCTTATCCAGACTGCCTTAAAATGTCTGCTTTTCCCTGCCTTAAATTCGCTCATGAGTTGAGGGTGGCCTTGCTATGCTAGTTACAGAACTTTCTTGGCTCCGGGGCCTCAGATTCTGGTAGGGCTTTTTGCATAAGCTAAAGTGAAGGTTTATTAGTTCATAGACTGCCACCGCACAGACACACACATGCACACACACACGCGCACGCACACACACTCCATCGAACATAATCTCATTCTCTCATGAGAAAGCGTTACTCTCAGGCCATCAGAATCCCATTACCTACACTGAATCATAAGTGAGAGAGAGAGGCTGCGAGAGAGAGAGAGCGAGAGAGAGAGAGAGAGAGAGAGAGAGAGAGATGGACGGGTGGGGCTCTATCAAGTAAGTGCTCTATCCACCTCTGTCTGCACATACACACACGTCAGCAGCCATCCCAATGCTGAAGGGAGACACAGATGGGAAGGTGTGCATGAGAAGTGACCTGCTGAATTAGATTGATTCACGAACAATCAATACTTACAGTGTGGTTACTAAATTGAGTGAGACTCATTGGTCTATCATAACCATATGAGCGTGTGCGTGTGTGTGTAAGAATGTGTGTGTTCATCTGTGTAACATCAATGATAAAACAAACAAGCATCACCCTGCTTCTCTCCCACCATCCCTCCCCCCCTTTTTCCTTCCTTCTCACCTCCCCCCTCCCCCTCTCTCCTCCTGTCCTCTCCTCACAGACGGCTGTCCTAACTTGTGCAACGGGAACGGCCAGTGCACCATGGGACAGCAGAGTTGGCACTGCGAATGCCAGACAGGCTGGAGGGGCCCCGGCTGCAGTGTTGCGATGGAGACCTCCTGCGCTGACAACAAGGACAACGAAGGAGGTGAACTGTGGGGGAGCAGGAGAACATCTTTAGTAGAAGTCTTGCAAAAAAAAAAAGAAATTGCTTGTGAAAGGAATAAAGTATGATAGTGAAAAAAAAATGAATTAAAACAAAAATAGAATTTAGATAGAGGTCTCATGAGAAGAGCCCTCACTACGGATGACAAAATTAAACTTTCCTCTGTGAGAGAATCAAAGATTATCAAAATATTAAATCAAGAATGGAAGAAGTCGAGGTAGCTTTTTTGCATTCCTTGCTGCTCTCACGCCACCATCTCCTTACTGCCCTTTTTTCTACCTCTCAGACGGACTAACAGACTGCATGGACCCTGACTGCTGCATTCAGAGTCCCTGTCAGAACAGCCCGCTGTGTCGGGGCTCCCGGGACCCTCTCCAGGTCATCCAGCAGAGCCCAGTGTCCCAGCCCCGCGTCCGCTCTTTCTACGACCGCGTCAAGATGCTTGTGGGGCGGGACAGCTCCCATATCCTCCCCGGGGAAAACCCGTTCAACTCCAGGTATGGCAGGACAACACAGACCACAATCACAATCGTATTAATAGTATTCAAAGCCCCAGTGACAACTAGGGGCAGCTACCTAGACCATGACCTCAAACAGTTACTTAATTAGGAACCTTATTGTCCTTATTGTGGAAAATTGTCTGACAAAGCTACCCATAGATTTCATAGATCTGAGTTACAACTCCAAAACCAAGCTTGAAGTTTTAACCTTAAAACGTAGTAAAACAGCATTTAGGTTCCAAAAGCTAAAGGGGCGGGGTATCATTTTTTTATTTGAAGAATGTGCTGAAGAATTTGATCTGACCGCTCAAAAGTAGATGTGACCTATCGAGCTTTGAGTCTCTGAAGAACCACCTTAATTTGCAGTTGGAGTCCACCTCCGTCCACACTGACCTCACTCGCATTTGTAGATGTGGAAAAGAAAGGAGGAATCAATAAGTATAATAAGTTTTTCCCAAGTGATATCCAAATACATACCTCCGACCCATGATATTGCTCTACTATATATATATATATATAAATATATATTGGCTCACAAGCAATGAGCACATAGTATATATGATGGTCGCCCCCCTGAGTGCGCCATCAGTCATCAAAAATCTTTTCATGTTTCACAGACACATATTAATATTCAAAAAGTCCTTTTTATCTGCATGTGTTTGACATATAGCATCTTTAATTTTTAATATAAGGGTAGAGTGTGCGCTGCTTGTTCATTGTATGTGCCAATAATGTAGAAAAAATGATGTGAGATTCCATGTTAGAGAATATTACCATTTTGATGCTCTTAGAAGATTTGACATTTATGTGAATAAATGTTTGCTGTGAAAAATACCCTCACTCACACAACTATCAAATAGACTTCAGCATGGTTCACAGAGCCAGCCAAGATCTTAACAAATCTCAGAGCCAAAGCAGACCAAGCCAAGATTCCCCGTAGATTTAGTAGAGCTGTGAAACTCTGTCCATGGTGCTGATTTTCTTCTGCATACATTTACACACGCCGACATTGGATATTTCAAAGGAAATAACTCATCAAAGCGATGATACTGTGATGATAATGTTCCAATGTTATTCTATATGTATCAGTTCTCCAGGGAGCAGCCACTGACACACACATGCACACGCACGATCATACATACATACCAGCATATCCATCTATATTGTCATGCTTTGTTTACGTGATTGACAAGAGCTAATGTAGATGGCGGGGGTTGCTGATTGTTTCTAATTAATGAGTGGTGGAAGACCAGAGCAATAAATGAATGGGCAAATTGGATGATTGAAAGACGGGGAGATTAATCAAACCAGATGATTGATGCTTTGAAAGGTTGGGCTGATAAATTGACGATCGCTCTCTCTCACTCTGTCTCTTCTGTCTTCTTCCAGTTTGGCATCTCTAATCCGGGGTCAGGTGTTGACTACAGATGGAACCCCTCTGGTGGGGGTGAACGTGTCTTTTGTCAACTATCCCCACTACGGATACACGCTGACACGGCAGGATGGAATGTATGTACAACAGCTACTCAGCACTCCTTGCTGAATCTACCTCACCACATAGGCTCTATTATTATATTATACTATATTAGATTAGATTATATTCGATTATATGAGATTAGATTAGAAAACTATAATGATCCCATGAGGAAACTAGGCTGTCGCAGCCACAAATAATTAGATGCAGCAAAGGAAGAGGATTGCAAATAAGAACAGAGTAAATGTATTTACAAGACCAACACAGCTGAGAATTAAAAAGAGACAGCCCCCTAATTGAAAATATATTCATATAAAAAGACAGCTGAAATGAAAATGAAGTGAAAACATTTACATTAAAAGCACATAATGCAATATATTATACCAGTCAAATGCTTATAAACAATTGCTGGAAATAAGATTTTTTTTGATAATGTTTTATGTTGGGTCATGTATAGTTTTACAACATTAGATGTTTTACTCAAAATAAACATGTAACAATATGTTAAAACTGCATAATGAGCCATCAAAGAAACCTTCGAGCAAAACATCCTTGAAATAGTGGATTTTTAAGTACCACAATCCTTTGCTTTAATAGCATCTGGTTCGCTCACCTGACATGTATTTCTATTTCCTCAGCAGGAATTCCAGTTTCCGGGGGACTTTTAGGCTGCTTTAATTTGACTTTTTGGTCCAATTTTCCCCCTAGAAGTTTTATTGAATTTAAGTCTGGCTGACATCCGTAACATGTTATTTCAAAATTTGATTCATTGCTTCTTTAGACTGACCCCCGCTCATTAAATGTGCAGTTTCTGTGTTTCCTGTCTCAGGTTCTTTAAGCACTCTTCTCCTCCTCTTACTGATGCTTTCTTTACAGCATTTTCTCCCAGTTAGGCCAAGCCGACGCTGAAACATCTGAACTTCTAGTAACAATTAATTGACCTTGTATTTCAGGGGCCGTTACTCACCGGGCTTCACAGACTTGTGATGTGAAAGAACATGTTCTGATGTCCCTGCCTGGTCTTGCTTAGCTTTGATGAGTGCTATTTTCTTCCAGTTGTTAGAGGCTCTTGGCTGCTGCAGTTCCTGACACTTAGAGAGCTCTGTCCATTTGTCAAGGCCAACGTGTATGTGACCTGTTTCTGTACTAATCGTTAACCCACAGCTGTCAACCATTATTTGGTGACAAAAGGTTAAAGGAGAACATCTAAAAAAAAATCACTTCTACAGTGAGACCAGTATTTTCACAGTGTTTTTTATATTTCAGACCTTTCACTGTTGTCTACACAGCTTGTCTAGACATGTATGTTGTAAATGTTTGTTTTACCATAATGAAATAATGTCAAACATTTATTCCAGGTGTTTTTTTGTCTGTGAATTATTCCAAAAGCAGTGGAGTAAATACTATATTAGAAGAAACACTGATAGTGTATGAGTCCAAATAACCGTCCACCACAGCACTCCCCATCTGTACCTCATTCCCATCCTCTTCTCGCAAACCTCTCCAGGTTTGACCTGATAGCTAACGGTGGTGCATCACTGACTCTGCGGTTCGAGCGCGCCCCCTTCCTGAGCCAGGAGCGCACCGTGTGGCTGCCCTGGAGCCAGTTTTATGCTATGGACACTCTGGTGCTTAAGACAGAAGAGAACACGATCCCGGGCTGTGACCTGAGCGGCTTCGTCAGGCCTGACCCTCTTGTGATTGCATCCCCTCTCTCCTCCTTCTTCAGCTCCAAGCCAGGGGAGAAACCCATCATACCGGAGACACAGGTGCAGTACCACTGACCTCTGGCAGCCGGCTAATCTCGCTTCTGGTTCCCTCGCTCTCTTCCCACTCTCCTGTATGCCTGTCTCTTGTAGCTCTCTTTCTCCTTTCGCTTCCATAGCTTCCCCCCCCATTTTTCCCTCTTTCTCAATTTCTTTATTTCTTCCATTGTTTTTTTCCCTTTTTTGTCCTTCAGCCGTCAGTGGAAGCGTGACCCCCATTACTCCTTCTCTCTCTAATCCCCCCTAATCCCTCCCTCCTGTCATCTTCTCTCATTGTCTTTCAGGTGCTGCATGAGCAGATTGAGGTGCCTGGCACAAGCCTAAAGCTGTGCTACCTAAGCTCCAGGACACAGGGTTACCGCTCCCTGCTCAAGGTGACCATGACTCCAGCTGTGGTGTCCATGGGCCTGCTGAAGGTTCACCTGATGGTAGCAGTGGAGGGCCACCTCTTCCAGAAGTGGTTCCACGCCTCGCCCAACTTGGCCTACACCTACATCTGGGATAAGACAGATGCATATGGGCAGAGGGTCTACGGGCTTTCTGAAGCTGTTGGTAAGTGGAAGGGATGAGACTTTTTTTTCCGGTGGTCTAGAAACTTTACCAGTATGGCAGCACTAGCTATGACAGAGGGAGAGAGTGCTAATTAGGGAGCCTGAAGGAGAGATAATACACCAGAAACCCAACCTCCATCCACTACACAGCATAGCCACAGTTAAGTGCTTTTTTTCATACGTCTATTTTTCATTGAAGCCGCGTGTGGTTCAGTCAGCCAGCCGTAACTGTGGTGAAGGGTTATTAGCCATCAGGGTGAGTTAGCAGTTAGCTACTGGAGCAGCAAGCAGGAGTCCAGGGGAGCCTCAGTGCTATTACATTCTGCTGTCACAGTCGCTCACAGATGCTGTCAGCCAAACACTGCTGTCAGGCCACAGATGCAGTGGACATCTGGGGCTTCAGTGAGGACTGAAATCATGAGGGGCATACTGTTTGGGAAATTACATCCACTCAAAGATCCCACAGCTCCCTAGAGTCACTGCAATTGTACATTTCTCAAAGAAAATAAAGCATATACGTACATGCATGGTGTACGATTAGTTTATGTTCAATAAGTGTTGATACAGATGCAGGAATACTACATTATTGTTTGCAGTGCAGCTGAAAAGGTGCTGGCAACAGCACTCTCACTGTAACTCAAGTGGGAGTTGATGTGTTAAAACACTTTTCCTTTTAACAAGTAGGAACACAACAGCGCACACATGCATTCACACGTACTGAATATATGTACACGTGCATGCAAGCACTCTCGTATCTACCTCATCTCGACTCATTTTCCTTCCTCGCTTCCTTACTACATCTCGCCAAATTAACTGAAACTCTGTCAGCACATGTGCATGACCGGTGCGCCCCGTAGGTTTAAAGGTCCATCGGGCAATCTGTCCAATTAACAAGATTTTTAATTGATTTAGCAGCATGTGAGAGCGTTAGGTGTGAGAGCAGATTTTGGTACAGGTGCTAACTAGCTTCTCTGTGTATCGCACGTTTCACAGCTTAAACAAAGTTTGGAGGTTATGCTCTCTTGTTTCCTTCATGTTTTTGTATCGTCAGTTTTTTTCATCGCTTTTTTGTGTCACACCTCTTTTTTCTCTATGTCTCTACCCTCTCCTGTATGTAGTGTCAGTGGGCTATGAGTATGAGTCCTGTGCCAGCCTCATCCTCTGGGAGAAGAGGACAGCCATTCTACAAGGCTACGAGCTGGAACCCACCAGTCTGGGCGGCTGGTCACTCAACAAGCATCATATACTAAACACTCGCAGTGGTACGTAAACAAACGCCCTTATATTCCATCACAAACTTTTATCTTATTCCTTCCAGTTTATATTTAGCCATCTCCCCATGTGTAGCAGGTTTACACTACTGTATATCTCACTAAACCTGCTATTGTCTTGGGGAGGATGTAAACCAAACCGCGCTTCCCGTGGCTCACATGGAGTTGCCAGGTGCCTCTTTTTACCGATCAGTGAGGATTCTCACAGGAAGACCGTGTGTTGTCTCACCTAGTTTGACTCCCTCATCCACTCACGTCAGTCCTACTGAGTATGCAAGTGCACCGACCAATCAGCAGCAACTACTAGAGCATAGGCAGGGGGTCAGGACATTGGGAGCAGAGGTACATTTTCCTGAATCTGATTTGGGATCTCTGTGGCGGCGGGCGAGGGGGAGTCATTCTTGTTGCATCATCTACCATACCATTATCTACACTCTGTGCAGTAAAAAGCATGGAAATATAAATGGGCTGATGCTCTGATATTCACCTGCTGTGACAATCAATGTACTAATGGAATGAAGCGGAGAACCAGTGGTGGATGGAGGTATTTTTAGAAGTGGAGGATTGTATCTGTGCCTCCCTTGTCCTCATCACCTGATGTTAGCTGACTGTACAGCTGTACAGTAATGTTTTCCCTGATACAATCCTACACTGTTTTACTTTGGCTATCAAAAAGACTAATGCTTTGCCAAACTAAGTAGATGTAATTAATATCAGCTGGTTGTGAACTGTGATTAAAAAGACACACACGTCAACACTTGCAAGTCAACAGTTTTGATTGCATCGTTGTGCATTTTACTTAATGGCAAAATATATGTTAAGAGATGAATTTATTAAGAAGCATTTTACCTGCTCACACCAATGTCAACCTCATGCTGGTGCTTGATGAAAATACAGAGGCTCACCAAGGTCAGTAGATTTCATCCTCTGGGGACCATGAATGTCTGTACAAAATTTATTCCATTAATCCATCCAGTTGTTTAATCCAGTAATCCATCCAGTTGTTGTTTCAATATTTAAGTCTTGACCAAAGTGGTGGACCAACTGACAGACTGACATCTCAGGAGCCTGCAGCTAACGTGCCTTAAAAAATAGTTGTATAATCGACGAGCTTCTATTTCAACTCAAAAAAATCCTCAAACCGAAATAATGATCCTGAATCTACTTATGTTTCTCTCCACCCACTCTCCTGTCCAGGCATCCTCCACAAGGGAAGTGGCGAGAATATCTTTGTGACGGAGCAGCCCCCAGTCATTACCAGCATCATGGGAAATGGCCGCAGACGCAGCATCTCCTGCCCCAGCTGTAACGGCCTGGCAGACGGCAACAAGCTGCTGGCACCGGTCGCCTTAGCGATGGGCATCGATGGTAGCCTCTATGTCGGGGACCTCAACTTTGTACGCAGGGTCTACCCCTCTATGAACACAACTGGCATCCTGGAATTGAGGTAGAAATCAAAACACAAAACACATTTGAAAAGGAAAGGAAAAGAGAGGAAAGTAAAAGAATAATCAATTAGAAAGCAGATTGGGATTTAGAGGTTTTCTGATGCTGCAGGAAAAATACTAATAGATACACAAAGGGTTGTTAGATTAAAGTAAGATGGAAGGAGAAGAGGAGGAGGAAAGGCTAGAGGTTTTCATAGAACAGAATTTCATCCTCCCTCAAAACAGAAGAATAAGGTGAGACACCAGGGATGGAAAGTAGGATTATACACTGTACTAGATACCATTTCTCCAGGGTGTTTTTACCCATGGTTAAATTTTGCTGTTCACACCACAGCCAGCTTTGTGTAGCTCTCTGTAGGTTGCTCTCCACAGACTGTGTGAATTAACATTTGTTTTGTTGTGCTTTTATCTCATTTTCTCTCTTGAAGGAACAAAGATTTCAGACACAGGTAAGATCCTTATGACGATAAATTAAAAGTTTCAAGTGCACATTTCCAGCAACAATCATACTTGAAACCATCTTCAGTTAAAATATATAATCAAGCTATTCACTGATATAATAATCATGTTTTTTTTCTGTCACCGCAGTAATAACCCAACCCATAAGTACTTCCTGGCAGTGGATCCAGTATCTGGGGCTTTGTTCATCTCAGACACCAACTCCCGCAGAATCTACCGTGTTCGCTCATTAACGGGAGGCCGCCTGCTGTCGGACAATGCAGAGGTGGTGGCTGGGACAGGGGAGCAGTGCCTGCCTTTTGATGAACGCTGCGGTGATGGGGGCAAAGCCACTGAAGCTACACTTATGAGCCCCAAAGGTGAGCTACGGACAAAAACTATTTTGATAATGGAATAATCATTATTGAGCAAAATGTTGGCATTCTCTGATTCCCACTTGTAAAATGTGATGGTTCGCTGTTTTTCTTTTATATCATCCTAAATTAAATGTGTTTTTGTACTGTTGATGTCACCTTAGGCTGTGGTGAATTGTGACAGGCATTTTATTCTATTTGATTAATTTATGAGGAAACTAATCGTTAGTTGCAGCCCTAGGGCAGTGCGATACAGCCAGATAGCCAATACCTCATGATTATGGTGTCATAATTTGCTGCATATAAGTTAATTCTTCAGATTTTCATTTTCAAACAATGAATGAAAATAGCTATTAAAAACAGCATTTATGGTTTTCTCTTTTTCTAATGTGTTTTTTCTCGAACAGACAAAGATCACGATGAGTGCACAAAACATGTAAATTGAAGGCACCTTAAATTTTCCTTCATCAGAATATATGTTTTTTTTTCACAATGCGCCCATTTTGTGACTCAACTAAAGCAGGACAGAGACAGAAGGAGGTTTTAAACCAGGTTAATGGTAAACTTATTAATGGAATTATTTTTGTGGATCATTGGATCTGAGAACATTGTGACACCAAACTGTCAAGGATGTCACGCTGTCACATTTCCTGTCAGTGACACAAGTGTGTGTACACGTGGGAATGCAGATGTTAGTATATATACAGTATGTGTGAGTGTGTGAGTGTTTGTGAGAGACGATGGGTGAGATAGCAGAAGACAATGAGCCACTGATTCCCTGTTTCCTGTCACAGGCAAAGTCAGCCAGTGCACATCAGCTCGCCCTTTCTCTGCCTGCTTCTTCTCCGTCTTTCTCTCCCTACCTCTCTCTTTCTCTTCCCCTCTCTCATTTGCTCTGTGCCCTTCGCTGTATCCTCCATCTGTTGTTGTGTATCTCGGTGCATCTAGAAGTTATTTTGGGGCACAGTCGCCTCGAACAAACACACCTGTCTGAATGCCTGCCGCCTGTTAGATCGACAAGGCTGACACAGCACCACTGGTAAACGCTAAAAAAGAAAAAGGCAGAGACAAATGAAAAGTCGAATGGTGAGGGTGACAAATAAGAAGCAACGAGGAGAAACTAAGGAAGGAAGTAGAGTGCAAGAGATCACTTGCCTTTCTAAAGAATCTGCTTGCAGTCTACAATTGCCCTCTGGGAGGAGCACGAGCCCAGCTCCACATCCCGATGACTCATCCCAAAACTAACACTTCTCTAACAGTTCAGTGCCCGTTCCATCACTTTGTTCCCTCTCATTCAATGAAGCATTGAGCAATTCAGCTGTCAGGGCTGCTATCTGTTTTCAGCCAGTGGAAAGAGTGAAGTTTAATTGACTTAAAATGTCTATGGGTTCGCCTGCAGCGTTTGAGTTATGAGTCGTCACTCATGGTGCGCATCTCCGCTTTGACAGGTATCGCAGTGGATAAAAATGGGCTGATGTACTTTGTGGATGCCACCATGATCCGTAAGGTGGACCAGAATGGCATCATCTCCACCCTGCTGGGGGCCAACGATCTGACTGCCGTACGGCCGCTGAGCTGTGACTCCAGCATGGACGTCAGCCAGGTATGACGGTTAGGAGGAAGTGCAGAGAGAGACAAGAGGTGATGGTGTGATAGATGATGATCTAACAGCCCCGTGAGTGCTGAGCTATGACGATTGTGTGGACACGCGCCAGCCAGGAGGTCAGGGAGAGACTGATTCAGGGATGGATTAAAGAGTCCATGGATAAATGAATGGATCAAAAGAGAGTGAGGACTGAAGTCACTTAAAATGAAGGAGAGACTAGTATAAACCTTGGCATCCTTTCAAAATGCCTCCCTCAGCATAGATCTTGTCTGGTGTGTAACTTTTGTTTCTGCTTACTAGGTGCGTCTCGAGTGGCCCACGGACTTAGCAGTGAACCCCATGGACAACTCTCTCTATGTCCTGGAAAACAATGTCATCCTACGCATCACTGAGAACCACCAGGTCTGTACCACAAGGCTGGATCACCACTGCAAAACCCTTAGGGTGGACAGTAGGGTAGGGTTTTGACAGGATTTACTTCCAATTAGGCTTTCTCAAACCAATTTAGAAGTAAAAGTTCAACTTCTAACATAGTTTTCGAAGTTCTGCAGTGGTGGCAACATTACTGATTAATTAGCTCTAGGAATATTCTACTTTCTGGAATCTTACTTCATTATGGAAAGTTTCATTTGCACTGTTTCAACAGCCAACCACTGCCAACGTCTCTATTGTTTGACCATAGATGTGACGTTCTCTGTTGTTGCCTACAGGTCAGCATCATAGCAGGTCGGCCCATGCATTGTCAAGTGCCGGGAATCGACTACAGCCTAAGTAAGCTGGCTATACACGCGGCCCTGGAGAGCGCCACAGCCATAGCTCTGTCCCACACAGGCATCCTGTACATCGCTGAGACAGATGAGAAAAAGATCAACAGAGTTAGACAGGTATGAGATGGAGAATTACTGTACACCCTTGTTTGGCAATCTGGTTGTTTTTGAATGAATTTGTTAGTCTAAAGTTATTTTGCTGGCGAGCAGAACTGACAGCACAGCTGGCCGGGCTGTGTGGGTGTTTTTTTTTTGTTTTTTTTTTAAGATATTCTGAGAGTGTTTCAGATCTCCAGATACTGCATTCAGTTCAGGCACTTTCACGTTTTTTTTTTTCTTTCATTCCTCTGTTATGATAACTCAAAATGAATTTTGCTTTTGGTAATACATTTTCTTTCACTGAGTGGTGACTTTTTTCCAATCTCATCATTAACCGGCTCTCCTCTTCCATTTTCCGTCTGTGCATTTTTCTCAGGTGAGCACTAATGGAGAGATCTCTCTCCTGGCTGGTACTCCCTCCGACTGCGACTGCAAGAATGATGTCAACTGCAACTGCTTCTACGGTGACGACGGCTACGCCCCAGACGCCGGATTGAACTCCCCCACTTCCTTGGCTGTGTCCCCTGATGGGACACTCTTCATCGCAGACCTCAACAACATACGCATCAGAGCTGTACGAGCTAACCGACCTGGCCCTGCTGTCTCGAGCGTGGGGTACGGAGGATCTGCGCAGTATGAGGTCGCTTCGCCAAGAGAACAGGAACTGTACGTCTTCAATGGGGAGGGACTTCACATCCAGACAATCAGCCTGGTGACCGGGGAGCCACTTTTCAACTTTACCTATGGTCCTGACGGAGAGCTGGCCATGCTGGTGGATAACTGCAACAACACAGTGAAGGTGAGAAGGGACGGCCTGGGCCAGGGAGGAGGAGCCGGCCTGCTCAGACTGGTGCTGCTGCCCGAGAATCAAGTGGTGACCCTGGGACTGGACCCCAATGGGGGGCTGCGCAGTGTGTCAGCCATGGGCCAAGAGGTGGCTCTGATGGGCTATGGTGGCAACACAGGCCTCCTGGCTACCAAAGCTGATGAGACTGGATGGACCACATTTTACCAGTGAGTGTTTGAGCAAGTGGCAAAGTGTCTGAATGTGTGTTTGTAGATTTCCACCCCTTTTCTTCATATCTGAAATACAATATTAATGAGTTTCACAGCTCTTATGTTCATCATGTTCCATTGCATTTCCAATTATTCATCTAACACCTCACACAGAGTACTGCTGCCCCCCAGTGGTAGCTTTTATAACTACAGTCAAATTCCTGTAAGATGACCTGTTACGTTCCTCTCTGGCAGTGCTTTTGTGTGTGTGTCTGTGTGTATGTGTTTTGAGCGTTCACACAACATACGTGCTTTACAAGTATCCTCCTCTTGTCAATCACCCTCACCGCAATCTCCCATCTCCCAGGTACGACAGCGAGGGTCGCCTGACCAACGTGACATATCCCACGGGCATGGTGACGAGCCTCCACCGCGAGATTGAACGCTCCATCAACATTGACATTGAGAGCTCCAGCAGAGACGATGACGTCACTGTCATCACCAACCTGTCCTCTGTGGAAGCCTCGTACACTGTGGTGCAAGGTAGAGACGCGCTCAGCACATAGAGGACATGCAGTGGAAAATGAACCGGTCATGAATTTTTAAATGCTTATGAAATTGCAGAGTGTGCGGCACGAAGGTGGACAAATGCTGGGCTCAAGTCATCAACATGAGGCAGTATAAATCAAAATTCAATTTAACTGGTATTATTCATTAATTATTTTGAGTAGATAAATATTTATGTAGTGGTTCTGTTTACATGCTATCAATGCTTTGACGAGACACACGCACAGACTCTAGAACTACTTAATCTTAGTATTCAAAAACATAGCCTCCTCTGTGATGGTGAATATGTGCCAGCCTGCCGACTCTAATTGAAAGCCTTGTAATTTTCACTCAGTTATGTGCATGCTCGAGGAGATTATTTTCCTTCCCTACCCACATCCAGCCCTCTCTTGCTCCCTCGCACAGAGTAAAATTACCAATATATAGTCGTTAATCCCAGCTGGGATCATCCTGCTTTTGAATATCATCATAGCAAAATTCATTAACTCATGTAGAGTGAATCCTCCTCATCCCTCAAGCTTTCTCCTCACACACACACACACACACAAGCACCATCATACAAATACAGCTCTCAACCAGTTCCCATGATCCCTGAGCTTATTTGGTCTGTTTAGAGAGGAGGAAGAAGAAAGAGAATAATTGTCTCCCTTCCCTTGACCAGTGCGAGTGGCGTGACAGAAGTATGAATGCAGACTCTGAACTATATAAGTCTGAAGGCCTCAGAGAGAATACGTTGTAGATGTATTCAGTGATCCACCTGCGTTGCAGGAGGAAAAGGGGAGAGTTGTTCACAGAGCTGTAAGTCATTTAAGGTTTCCACCGCACTGTGTGGGTTTCAGCACGGCTCTCTGCTGACATACTCACTTAACCATCTCCCTCTCTTTCCGCTCTTTCTCGCTCTCTTCATTAACTCCTGCACAGTGAATTCTCCTTGGCCCTCAAGCTCTCATTTCTCTCTCTCTTTCCCTCTCCCTTGCTTCTGTTTTATTACGAGGTTGTTCAGACAGAGAGAGCAGAGAAGATTTATCTAAAGGCTGTTGCTGCCAAGTCAATGGAAAAAGCTTCACTTGTCTGTTTGAGGCATTGTTAAAATGTGCCTGGAGCTTTATTACAAATTGGCCTTATGGATTACTGTCATTTATGGCGGGGCTTCAAAGGGAGACACCATCTGATCCCCTCACCTTTTGTAAATGAAATTTAAAAAAAACAGAGCTCCCCTTTCTGCATCTGCCAGATATTTCTGAGCCGAAAATAATTTTATCTGACTTTCAATCACATCATTGTGATCAGGACGCCTGTTTTCAGACATCTGAGGAAAAAATTGGAATCAGCATTAGACATGGGTTTATCTGTTTCCATTCTTGTGTTTGAGAGTGAGTCATTAAGCTTAGAGATAGGGAGATTGTAGAGGGATGTCAGTTCAGCCTGACTATTTCATTCAAGATATTTTGGAGTTTGCAGGAAGCATCAGGTCCATAAATATTTTATGGACATGATCTGGTTCTTACCGACATGAGCCTCTAGGCTTATGATTGCACTTTTCCTTTTCGGGTAAATTAAACTTTTCAGGCAGAAGGGCATGTACAAAATGTACTGTTTTTATAGCCTATAAAAGGAAATAGTCTAAAGCTCATGCCTTTTTTCTTTAACCTCAATTTAAAATGTGGTACGTTTTTGAGTTTTGACTAAACTTAAATTAGAGAATTAAATTAAAGATGATTAAAGATGATGCAATGCCAGGCTAGGGGTGGTGAAAAAAATCGATTATTAATTAATCGCGATTATGTTATGGACGAATATGACTCGATAATTAAATTTTCAAAAATCGATTATTTTTGGCATTATTTTATTTTGTAAAAATGATATCCCGCGGTCAACGGAAGTTGAACGTCACGCGCGCGCCCAGTTCCTCAAGTACGTGCAGCTTCCAAAGCCGGAATCATTGCTCACGGAGCTAGCCGGCTAACCCGGTGGTACCGGCCGGCTTCGGCACTTTAATAAGCCGATGTAACGTTATATGTCAACATGTCAGCCTCCAGCCGATCACAATCAGTCAGTTTCTGCATTATAATAAACTTACAATTTCTGTTTTAGCAATACTATAAGTATAAATAATTACATTTGAGTTCGTGGATCGTCAAATTTTATGTTACTGTTTAGCTTCAATAACCAACTCCAGCTTAACCAATAACAACATCTGGGTTAACGTTATTTCTGGAAACATTCAGAAATGAGACATTCATATTTTGAAGTTACAAAAACTTTCTTGCATTTACACACAGGTCAGTTTAAGATTACACAACATTAGTTAACAAACGTGGAAGGTTTTTATTTTCCAACCTCAAACAGACGCCTTTTATTCTAAAGTATTAACACAAATAATATAACTTGTTGTTACGTTTTGACTTCAGCAGCTTTAATAACTGAAGCTACCAGACGCTCCCGTTAGCATCGTTAGCTTAGCTCAACCTCCACCGTCTCCCCCCGGAGAAACTCGTCCTGGACACCCGAGAGAAACACAGTCAACAGGGCAGCACAGTCAAACTCCAGCCAACAAGCAGCTCCACAAACACCAGAACAAACACACCGAGAAAACAGCGCAGACGTCCCGGACAAAGACACCACACAGCCGGTGGCAGCTAGCTGGAGCCCGATGCTAATTAATTAACTGGCTACTTACTAGTAAACGAAAAAACGAAAATCAATAATCGGTGATCGAGAATCGTTAATAATCGAAAATCGGTTGGTAATCGAATCGAATCGGGAAATCGGACAGATTAACCACCACCTAATGCCAGCCATGCCTAAAATATGTTGTTTTTAAAAAAAAACCGATTTAGAATTGAGGGTTGCCAATATTTCATATTTGAGAAAAGCTGGTCCTGTGTATCCTACGCTTAAAGGAAAGCACTTTAGCAAATGCTTGCATTTTGCAAATACTTTAGGTTATGGATTTGCCTGATGTCGGACATTCCTTCTGAAGTAGGCAGGATTTGAATGCAAAGGCTAGAAATCATCTGTCTGCTTTCCTTGCTTACCTTATATCCGATTGTGTCCCGCTACAGACCAGGTGAGGAACAGCTACCAGCTGTGCAACAATGGGACCCTGAGAGTCATGTATGCTAATGGCATGGGCATCAGTTTTCACACCGAGCCCCACATCCTGGCAGGCTCTGTCAGCCCTACGATTGGTCGCAGGAACATCACCCTGCCCACCGACAACGGCCTCAACTCCATTGAATGGCGTCTGCGCAAGGAGCAGACCAAGGGCAAGGTCACTGTGTTTGGCAGGAAGCTAAGAGTGAGTAGAGTTTTTCATGTTTCATGTCTTTAAAAATGATTAGTTAACACACTTAATATCTCAGCATAAAAACATAACCTATAAACATTTCCCCAAATTAACCTCTCTACTTTCTCTCTTCTTTAGGCTCATGGGCGCAATCTTCTCTCCATTGACTTTGATCGCAACACACGCACAGAGAAGATTTACGATGATCACAGAAAGTTCACGCTGCGCATCATGTACGACGCTCAGGGCCGGCCAGCTATGTGGTTGCCCAGCAGCAGCCTGGCGGTGGTCAATGTGTCGTATTCTACCACCGGACAGCTTGTTGGGCTGCAGAGGGGGAGCATGAGTGAGAGGACCGAATTTGACCCCCAGGGACGCATCCTGTCTCGTTCTTTTGTGGACGGGAAGGTGTGGAGCTACAGCTACCTTGACAAAGTGAGTACATTTATCTTTAAGATTGTCGCCTAGGTATGAAATTTCAGCAAGGCGAGGCAATAGCAGGAACAAATAGTAATTTGGATTGCAGAATTGAGTAAAACAATACATCATTTTCATGGTTATGAAGATTCAAATTTGTCAGCTAAGAGCAAATTACTACTGGTGCTATTTCACATGAGGCAAGACACCGAGTGATAATGTTATTATATTAATCCGCATTTTGCCTCTCTCTCTGTCTCTCTCTGTTTCCAGTCCATGGTGCTGCTCCTGCAGAGCCAGAGACAGTACATCTTTGAGTTTGATGCCTCAGGTCGGGTCACAGCTGTCACCATGCCCAGCGTTGCCCGCCACACCATGTTCACACACGTGTCAGTTGGCTACATCCGCAACACCTACAACCCCCCAGAGAGCAACGCCTCCATCATCCACGACTTCAGTGAGGATGGCAGACCTCAGGCCACGCATTACCTGGGCACCGGGCGCCGTGTCCTCTACAAGTACGGCAAGCTGGCAAAGCTGTCAGAGATTGTGTACGACAGCACCGCTGTCACTTTCGGCTACGATGAGACAGCCGGTGTGCTGAAGATGGTCAACCTGCAGAGCGGGGGCTTCTCTTGCACCATCCGCTATCGCAAAATGGGCCCTCTTATCGACAAGCAGATCTACCGCTTCAGTGAGGAGGGAATGGTCAATGCAAGGTTTGACTACACCTACCATGACAACAGCTTCCGTATCGCCAGCATGAAGCCAGTCATCAGCGAGACACCACTGCCTGTTGACCTCTACCGATACGACGAGATCTCTGGAAAGGTGCAGAAATTTTGTTCTGGTCTACTATGCCTTTTAATCGCTTTTAAGTAATGATATAGAAAAGAATTTAACTTAAAAAAAAACGAACTTTGTCTGTGAATGTACCTTTTTTGGCTGCCAGAGGACTCACCATTTCTCTAAACCTTTCTGTCCCTCCTAAAGGTGGAGCACTTTGGAAAGTTCGGGGTAATTTACTATGACATTAATCAAATCATCACCACTGCCGTTATGACGCTGAGCAAGCATTTCGACACCCACGGTCGCATCAAGGAGGTCCAGTACGAGATCTTCCGTTCGCTTATGTACTGGATGACAGTGCAGTATGACAGCATGGGACGGGTGGTGAAGAGAGAGCTCAAAATTGGGCCCTACGCCAACACCACTCAGTATCGCTATGATTATGATGGAGACGGACAGCTCAGTGGCGTCAAGGTGAATATTCTGTGCAGAGAGCTGGTGTAATGTGGATTTTTAGGTAGTGTCTTATCTTTAGAACCGTACTTGTTCATGACACCCAATATTATTCAGAAACTAAAATCTGTCATTACATACTTACCAAAGGCAAAAACCAATGGAGTCATATTAACAACCATTCTTATTTTATCCAGGTGAATGACTGGTCTACCTGGCGCTACAGCTACGACCTGAACGGTAACCTCCATCTGCTGAATCCCGGGAACAGTGCCCGCATCTTGCCACTCCGATATGATCTCAGAGACCGCATCACGCGCCTGGGAGATGTTCAGTACCGCCTGGATGAGGACGGCTTCCTCAGCCAGCGTGGTTCAGATGTTTTTGACTATAACTCCAAAGGTCAGCTACTGAGGGCCTACAACCGAGGCCCCGGCGGCTGGAGCGTTGTCTATCACTATGACGGTCTGGGCCGCAGGGTGTCCACGAGGAACAGCCTGGGACAGCATCTTCAGTTCTTCTATGCTGACCTCAACCACCCAACCAGGGTCACACACATCTTCAACCACTCAAGCTCAGACATCTCATCGCTCTACTATGACCTGCAGGTAGGTGTGGGTGTATGGAGATGTGTCATATCTACCAATATCCTTTCCTTATATTTCAGCAAATCAGCATATTATATACCATATATTTATGCTTTCTGGAAAAAGTGAATACTGAGAAATGTTGTTGGAGCAATACAGCTGCAAGCTATGGCAAAAAACTTTACCTAAAACATAATATAAATGAAGTGAATTTCTTTCTCATTCTCTTTCTCGTTATCAGGGACATTTGTTCGCCATGGAGGTGAGCAGTGGAGAGGAATACTATATAGCTTCTGACAACACTGGCACGCCGCTGGCTGTCTTCAGCAGCAATGGACAGATGATCAAACAGGTAATATACAAAGTAGCCGTGAATCTCACTATTTTTGTAATCAACTGCTGCTGCAAAATTGTGGTAAAAACAACATGTAATCTGCTTGTGGAAAAGACTTCTGGTATCTGTTGTGTCCATAGTGTCCTTGTAAAAGACACTAAATCCTTATCAGCTCCAGGGATGCTCTTCTGTACCTGACACAGTGTTCTGACCTTTCCATCAGAGGCAGAGCTGAGAATCACCAAAAGCAAATTGACTTTGCTTGTGTCACACAGGTGCAGTACACAGCCTACGGAGAAGTGTATCTGGACTCCAACCCAGAGTTCCAGCTAGTGGTCGGTTTCCACGGTGGTCTCTATGACCCCTTGACTAAGCTGGTCCACTTCACCCAGCGGGACTATGACGTCTTGGCCGGACGCTGGACCTCGCCTGACTACAGCATCTGGCCCAAGATAGGGAAGGATCCGTCTCCATTTAATTTGTACATGTTCAAGAACAACAACCCCCTCAGTGACATGCTCGATGTCAAGAATTATGTCACAGGTAGGGGATTCATATATAATAATATGGTGCACATGTTCAGTTCTGTTGTATGAATATTTCTACATGATGTAGCAATTTTTACTGGGTTTCAAGTGGCTGAACATTTCTTCAAAGCTGTCCATTTTAAAATTTCTCTACATGAGACACATTGAATGTTTTATACTAAACCTTTTTTTAAAGAAGTAAACATACAGTTTTTTCAAGGTTCAGGTAAAACCCAAGCTGTAATGGCGGATCATTTTTGTTCAACAAGGCATATGTACATCTCCAGAACAAGCTCGAGTTAGCTTATCATGCCCTGACATTGTCTGTAATATGTTTGGGTTGCAACAGATTTTTATAGACAATATAGTTCATGCAAGTAACAATGTACAGATGGCACAGTAGCCGCTAGCTTTGCATAACACCAGAAGAGCCACAGAGGCAAATACACTTTGGCTTTTTTGTGATAAAAAATGATCAATTTGCCCACTGTTTAACTTTATCATTCAGTGAATTAATTCCCCCCCTGTCTGCTGTAGATGTGAAGAGCTGGCTGGTGATGTTTGGCTTCCAGCTTAGTAACATAATCCCAGGGTTCCCTCGACACTCGCTCTACTTTGTGGAGCCACCGTATGAGCTGCAGGCCACCCAGCACTGTGAGAACGGACAGGTATGAAGCACGACTACTGAGCTGAAAATACTGCCATCAGCAGAATCAGAGCCAATATTAACCCCATGACAGTGATTCAGCTTTTCTCATGAATAGTTATATTATAAAGATAGCCGTCATCTTTCACAGCAATATTGACATTACATTATTACATCATGATATCTTTCAACAAAGTGACCAAGACCTTTCTCATGCAGCTCATCACTGGTGTGCAGCAGGCAGCAGAGCGTCACAACCAGGCCTTCATGGCCCTGGAGGGTCGTCTCCTCAACAAGGAACGCAGAAGACGCAAGGACAAGCCCGGTCACTGGTTCGGTACCAGCACCCCCATCATAGGCCGAGGGGTGATGCTGGCTCTGAAGGAAGGCCGAGTGGTGGCTGGCGTGTCAGCTTTGGCCAGTGACGACAGCCGTAAAGTGGCCCTGGTGCTCAATGGTGCCCAGTACCTTGAAGGCACCCATTACACCCAGGATGGGAAGGACTGTCACTACTTTGTGAAAGTGGGCTCTGCTGACAGTGACCTGTTAGCCCTGGGGCTTACCAACGGGCGTAAGTCACTGGAGAGCGGTATCAATGTGACGGTGAGTGGCCGCTCGAGAAGAGGAGTGACTGTGGAGTTTGCAGTTCCGTCGTTAGTACTGAGCGTTCGGTATGGGCTCGCAGTGGACGTGGTGGATGAAGAGAAGGTAAGACTGTTGGAGCTGGCCAGGCAGAGAGCCCTGGCTGGGGCCTGGGCCAAGGAGCAGCAGAGGGCCAGGGATGGGAAGGGAGGCAGTCGCCTCTGGACGGAGGGGGAGAGACAGCAGCTGCTAACGACAGGTAGAGTACAGGGTTACGATGGCTACTATGTACTGCCTGTGGAGCAGTATCCAGAACTGGCTGACAGCAGCAACAACATCCAGTTCCTCAGACAGAACGAGATGGGCAAGAGGTAACAGCCCACCTGAACTTACTTGAAGGGCAGACTTTTCTTCCCTTTCTCCCACTCTCACTTCTCTTGATCCTGCTCCTTTTTCCTACCCAGCCTCCTCAACCCTACTCCTCTCAAAACCCATGGAGAATTAACCAACAAATGGGGTTATTCGCGGAACGCTGCAGGGACTTCTGAAAAGAATGACTTATCAGAAAACATATTGTTAATTTTACTGCCACAGGCAAAAAATTTAAAGTTTGGTCAAATGGTTCTTTTTTGAAAAAACTTTGAACAACTTAAAAGCACTGAAGAACTTTGAGAACTGTTGCTTAATGAATAAGAAGATTCCCCTTTTTAAAAAAGATAGTGATATTTTCGCCCATATTTTTTGGGTCACACTGAGAGCGGCCATGACAGCTACTGAACACACGGTGGAGTTGTTCTGTGCTGGCTTCTGCGGTGAAGGCTTGTCTGTCTCTAATAGACACTGAAGGCACAGGGACCAAAGTGGAGACAAAGCCACTCCAGAGTGCAGCCATTACAACTACACATCAACAGAGGACGTCATAAACAGCGACAGACAAGGCAATGTTAAAGGTCGTCCAATACTATGAGTCGTCTCCCTGTCTCAGGCCTCCCATTGTCCACCACGGACCAGTCCTCTGCTGCTGAGGCAGCGCACATCCAACCAAGCAACACACAAGCTAACGGCATCCTTGAACAAATCCCAGCTGTTAATGGACTAGAAAATAAACTTTTTAAAAAAAAACAAAGTCAAAAAAGTGATGGCTATATTTGTGGACAGTGGTATCACACAGCATTGTTTATTTTGAAATGGGGAGAAGAATCATATTACTACATATGTGTCCGACTACACTAAATTTCAGGATGTTGCGTATACTGTAGATGCCGTAGTTTTGTACGTTTCAGTCGCGGTAGAATTGTGAGACTTTCACCAAGGCACTTCTGTACAGAACGATCAAACACAACACTCACAGTCCAGATAACATGCTCAGTTAGTATTTATTTTATTCTTTTTTATTTATTTATTCTTAGTACTATATGACAATCATGAATGAGTCACCAGTTCTATTCCAAATGAACATTAATGGATGAGTTTATTTTCTTTTGTAAAATATGTAAGAAATGTTTTGTTTTTGTATTAATTTCAGTTTGCTGCCAGGGCAAATAATAGTCACTCTCAAAAAGAATAATTTATGTAATAAAGTGTTTTAAAAAAAAAAAAAAAAACGGTTTATACTTTAAATAAAGTCTTTAAAACTGTGAAATCTGTTTTTTCGAAATATATTTCGATGTACAGTGTATAGACCTACCTTTATGCAGCACAGTAGAATATTGTCCAGAATATCAAGTTTTATATTTCTAAGAGGAAGTGGCTTGTAATGTGCAAAATCTTTAGCTGGTCTTACTACTCTAGAGTTTTGTGGCACTCTAATATTCCATATCTACAATATCAATCCCCAGTTTGTTGTTTTTGACTGTTTTTTGTTTGGAAGCGGAGATATTTCTGTCCTAGATCCCAACAGCAGTAGCAGTAATGGATCCCTCTCACTGTGAAGAGACTCGTGCTGGATGTCATAATGTACCAAATCAGTATTATCAAAGGATGATTCTTATACATTCACTGAAACGAGACTCTTCTGAGAACCTTATCAATAAAACATAATTGTTTACTTCAACTGAGCGACGTGTAGTTCACTTTCATCTCATTTTTGTGTTTGAAGGTTATTGATGTTCTTTTTTACAGTAGGAGCTTCCACCACACTCAAAAGACATGCGTCAGCCTTAGGTTGCATTTCAACACAGTCTTTGGAGTGTTGTTGAAACAAGCTGGTTTTTTTTCTTTTCCTTGTGCATCACTCTCACTGATGGGCTACATTTTTGCTCCAGATATTCTAAAGAATGAATACATACAATAAATGACACTGATGTCTTAATCGCGTGCTTGTGAACCACCGCACACACCTGCTGTTTTCCTCTCTCCAAACATACTGCTCACATTCCTGATAACGTGGACATAAGGCCTAATATTTTTCCCACTGACTGTTCATCGATTTTGATGTGCTTTTAAGGAGCCATCACAATTACCCCTGTTAACTCCTAAGTGCTTACAAATAAATGGTATTTCCTGTGATCATTTTACTCTATTCTATTGGATTTGAGATGCCACATCCCCTCTCAGCAGTGGTAGAAGAGGCTAAAGTGTCTATAATCGATATTTTTATAATAACATTGGATCACATGGCTGTGTATAATGTGGAAGGACACGCTCATGTTGATGAACGCACTGATAATTATCACCCAGCTCTGCATTTCCCCACAGATCAATTTATTTTACTGGGTAGACTCTGCCCTGATCTCCACAGTTCTGGTTCACTCGCACAGCTCTCAGTTTGGTTTTCGGTCTTAACAGGCAGATTTTTTGTCACCCGCTCATACACCTCCTACAGCACCAAGCCGAACACCAATAGGTAGCAGCTTAAGAGCCAGATATTTCCTTCGAGAGTTAATGGAGGCCAAACACAGGGTTAATATCGGAGTGAATATTGAATTTACATTTACCAAAGTGAACACAAAACAGGATTCCAAAGTATATAATATTACTCTCTATCTACTGGATGTGTAAATATAAAACTGTTTATTAACCTTTGTCATTTCAACTGAAAAGGTGACATTTATGTCAATGTCAATGTTATTTTCACAGCTTGGTTGCCAAGTGGCCAATTAAAATCAGTTATTACAGGTTTAATTAAGTGGTGATCAGTTACATGTAAGGCCTGTGTTTTACTTAAGTAAAAAATACAGTAGTATTATCAGTAACAATAAGTATCTAAAGTATCAAAAGTAAAAGTACTCATTATGCAGAATGACCACTGTCAGTGTTAACATTGAAGCAGTAGTTTGCATATTTTTATAAATTGTGTAAAATCTTAATCTGAAAAGTAACTAGTATCTGTTCCTGTCAGATAAATGTACTGTAGTAGAGTGAAAAGTACAATATTCCCCTCTGAACTGTAGTGGAGTTAGAGTATTCAATAGCATATCTGTGAAACATACTGTTCATGAATCAGGCAGGCAGCCATGTTGCAACCAACATCTTGCACTAGCAACTGTGTTATAAATAGATGAATGGATCCGGCCAGGCCCCGGCAGCTACAGTATACTGATCTATATTCCCTGCTCTCTTTCAACCTCCACACAACACTCACATATATGCTGCAATCCTCCAAATAAACACACATGACAAAGCCTTTCATTTCATGGGAATAAATTATTTTAATGTAAGATTCTCATTCAAAGCAAAAAGGCATCTGATAGATCATTTGGTTTCTTCCATTAAGCAATCACAACTTTTTTTCACATTTTCAGTTTTATCTCCAAGGTATGTAATAAAAATAACATTGGAATAATTTTCCATTTCAAGATCACCATGAACAAAAACATTGAAGCCATCGAACATTAACATTAATCAAACATAAATCACCATCTTCTTTAAAAATGCATTCCATTTATTGTCATGATTTCACTTGAACACAAAAAACAGCTTCTGTGCAAATGAAAGGGATACATTTCAAGCACTAGCTTCTTAAGAGCACCCTGGGGCTCATGAGCAGCCAGGGTCTTGGTGGCCTTTGGGTTATGGAGGGTCTATGATAAGGGGAAGTCCTTGGCAATGGGAAGTGGACAGCTGACGGGGGTTAGGGAGGGTTGGCAATGGTTGAGAGGGCAGGCAGGAGTAGTGTGATACAGAGGTAATCATCATAAAGTGGCAAAGAGCCTCACACTAGATGAGCCTGAGATCCAGATACACTGTTTGTGTGTATGTGTTATCTACCTTGGTGTGTGTGTGTGTGTGTGTGCATGCGTTGTTGTGTGTTGGTGTAAGATTACAGTGAAGAGCCTGAGATTCAGGTTATGGTTAGGAGCTCAGTTACATGCTGCTACAGAGTAGCCCCTGTGCAGGGTCAGTCAGTCTCTGTCAGTCAGTCAGTGCTGAGGGCTTCACATCAAGACGTCCATATGGGATCGAGGCTTATATTTATAGACGAGCAAAAGACTTGGAGAGGAAAGGGAAGGGTGGTTTTTGAGGGAGTGCAAGGTTTAAGGCAGATGAGGGAGAGGTTTCGAGGCACAGAAACGGGGGTAAGTGGGTAATGGGAGGGAACTGTTGGGGAATACGTTATGTCAGCATGTCCCAGAGACAGCAGCAACACAGAGCTGTCCAGCACGCTGTCAGGCATGTGTCTCCTGTGTCGTCTCTTCTCCGATCCTCCACCACATACACTGGAGAGGAAAAAAAAAAGAGAAAAGAGTTGACAAGGTGATATAGAGAAGAAGAGAAAGGAATGGAAGAGAATTTAGAGAAAGCAATTAGTGATTCTTATTTTAAAATTGCATGAAACCAGAGACAACTCTCAGAACTACACCATCAAGTCTTCAGCAGTGAGTTCAAGTGTAACCATGGCTGCTATGATTTTCCTCTAATTACGTTCATAATGGGAGGCACATCACCATGATAATGTCATAGCAGCTCAGAGCCACGATCAGCCAGCAGTGGTTCCCATACACTGATGTATTTGTGGTGGTTCGCCACAATATCAACACTGACCACCACACATTGATTTTTTTATCTTTTTACTATTTACAATGGGTAAAATCTTATGTCATTGTGGAGCTGTGTGCAGCGCATTGATTCGCTCAGCCCCTCCTTCCCTCGCTCTATCTCTCACACACAAACACACTGACAACGAATCCTGGCACACTCGAAATCAAAACATGATCATGAGAGGGAGGAAGGATTGTTGTGGCTTTTCCTCGCAGAAAATACGGCTGGTCGAATTTCTGCATAGAATCAATCCACAGTTCATGAATGGTTAGTATCATGAACACCTCTGCATAACTTTAGTCAAAACAGATGCATTCAAGTTAACTCTGAAATGTTAGTCTATCTATGATCTTACCAGAATGCTGTCAATCTTGTAGACCCAACTCTTGTAACTCTCTCGTGGCTAGTAAGGATAACTGCGGTCAAGTAAACCATTATTTGCGCTGGTGCCACTGTTATGGTACCGGTGCTTGGAGCAGCCAAAAAGGATGAAAGATTCACAGTTGTTTGACACAATGTGAAGCAATGCAGCTGTATATATTGTTTAGTTTTTCAATTGCCACAAACTAGTTGGCAATTACAATATTTCCAGTGGAGCACCTTATAAATGGTATTATTTAATTATTTAAGAAAGCGTGGGTGTGCCTCCTTCTGCAGCATTACTGTGGAGTAACATTAGCACTGCTTAGAGGTATGGTTAGACCAATCAAAGGAAAGCTTTCAGAACCACACACTCCCATGACCCAACAAGGCAATTCCCTTTACTTCACATGCACAGCAGTGGCTTTATTTCAATTTCAGTCAATACATCTAAATTAGTCATGTGAAAGGATTATGTTAGCCAAACATGAACTTTACCATCTGTTCCAGACAAAAAAAAAAAAAAGACAAACAACAGGCCTGAACAAACACATCTCTTCTTCCTTGTGTTGGCGATTAATCATTCATGTGGAGAGAAACACTCATCTAGCATTTAACAACCAGGTGTAGTGACTCATGACACAGGTGAGTGTGTTACCAAGCACAGGACACAGATAAAGTGACGCCCGCTGAGCACTTATCATAAAACGAGGTCTGATAATGTTATGACAAAGAACTGGTTAATGATTGGTCTATATTTAAAAATGAACGTCTCTATCAAAATGGTTCAAAGCGAGAGTCAGCAGAACACTCCCCTTTAATCAGTCAGGCTTATCTAAAGTCAGTCACGTGAGCAGTAACACCTCACTGCCTGCTTTAATACATAAAGGTCTTAACTATGTTCTCTGGAAGCTCGGCTGCTCTCTTTGCATATTCATTTTGAACAATGTTCAAACAATGACTTGTTGACTATTTAAATATTTTTTTAGCAGAAAGCCAAATATTTGATGGTTCCAGTCCCTTAATTATCAGGATCTTCTGTTTTGTCTTGTTTTACACTATAGTTAAGTAATATCTTCTATCTGAAAACATTGTCTTGGGCTTTTTTGGACATTTTTCACCACTTTCTGATGTTTAATAAGACAAATATATAATGTAATATAATAATATACACTGAGGATAATAGGCCTTTTTCACAGCAGACATTTTCACATAATAGGAAAAGCACTGGTGTTTCTAATAACATTATGGTGTCTCCATTTTATAAGTGTTCTAGTAAGCCATAACAGTGTGACAGTGAGTCAGCATGAACAATAGCAGGACCCTGAAACTGAAGCAGCTAAATGGAATTGAGCCATCATTCATTTAATGTTTTCCACCTGTGCTTTTCCGAATGTGACATGTCAAAATGTCTTCTGTGAAAAAGGACTGATAGGGAGGCTATAGAATGAATGCTACAGGCTGCAAGGCGACAGTCACATGACCGACAGAGACAGCAAAGGATGCCAGTAGGCTAATTTGAGGTAGTATTAGTAGGAAAATTAAGAAAACTCTGTACAGCAAGGGGAAACATTTTTTAAGTAACTTGCATTGCTTCTTTATTCTTTCATTTCTATTGAGGTTTGACAAACTGTAATTTGAATGATGCAAAAATATTCAGATGTTAATTGATTGTGAGACAAACACATTGAGCAAAGGTATCATGAATGTTCATGCAAACATAACATCAAGTTGATGAGATTATGGAAACAAGGGGAGGAAGCCTTCTATAAAAATTACTTTCCAAGTTCTTTTATCACATAAATTTCCAAACAATTCTTTAATGTGTAAATCAAACAGCAAAAGACTTCTAACACCTTTGTTCAGATTATCTTGATCTTGGAGAAATACCAGATAATGAAGAGGGCACAGCTTAATGATACTGTGCTAAAAGATGTCATTTTCAGTAATCAATATGTATTTAGATGTGACCATTATTTAAATCAAATTTCTTAAAACAACGTGATCAAACCATAAGTCAGTGCAAATCCTTTCACAATTATTTAACTTTACTAATCCCTGTCAACACGTGTTATCAAGGATAACACTTCTAAAATCATCAATGGTCTTCCACTCTGTTTTGACACCATTAGAAATATTGTATATATTTGCATCAATCTCTGTTGTGTGTCACACTCACCTGTGTTTTTGGGAGCTTCCCCATACATAGGCCCAGGAGGGGGTCCACCCTGCCAGCCGTACTGTGGTTGTCCAGGGTATCCTTGATAAGGAGGCTGTCCTGGGCCAGGATAAGGACCTCCAGGGCCCATTGCTCCAGGAGGGTAGTTAGGGTAACCTGGATTAGGCTGTGCCATGTTCACCTGTGGAGGGTAACCCTGAGGTGGGACCTGGCCGGGGTAGCCTGGAGCATTGCTTGGGTATGGAGGTGGCTGCTCAAAATTCATCTTTGGGTTGAACAATCACCTTAATAACAAGAAAATAAGAGTGATGATGTCAATAATGTATTGCACTTATCTCATTTTAATTAGTCTGCTAAGTGTAACAACTACAGTAAAGATAAGGAAAGTTGGAGGATGTGTCCTATGTCTTGTGAAATTCCCCACTGTGGGGTGAATAAAGGAATATCTTATCAATGTCAGCAGAGCACATAAAACAATACAAGTCAATGCTATAGTGCCACATGTTATATATTGGAAATTGGTCCAACCTTCTTTTTTTAATGCAGACATACTTGTAGAATGACATATTACAGATAATATACAACAATAATTGTATTTAAAGTATAATAATATACTTTAAATACTCTCTTGTACAAGTGTATAATAACAGTCCCAAACCTTCATTTACTATCATAAATAACAAAACAGCAAATCCTTAGTTTTAAGAAGCTGGAACCAGCAAATCTTTCGATCAACTAATCGATTAATCGAGATGGTTGCAACTCTAATGATGGCAAATGTTCTTATACTGTGAAGCTGAAGGAACAAACTTCATCATCGTTTGCACATCTACATATGTAGATGTGAATCCACCTTAATTGCATTTTGCTTAATAAAAGTGAAAGATCAGAACAAAGTCTGGTATTGTACGGACCATGGGAAAATGCAAGTGAGTGTGTGTCTGTACATGTGTGTCTGTGTGTGTAATTCAGCCTCTAGAGTCACATTAGGCAACAAATTCCTCCGAGTCCTGATACAAGAACACAACATTTTCTGACAGGCACAAAAATGATGCAACTGTTTCCCAGGAGAGAAAAGGGCATAACATATAGGTATCTTCCCTAATCCTTCAACCCACCTCCTGCCATTCCATACATTCGCATTCTCATATGGCAAACACCAGTCTCCACAGCCACAAAGGAAAGAAATGCACAGCATATTATTTTATAGTAAGCTGAGGGTGTCTTATAAGGCAATTGTCAATCACAACACACATCAGTCCTTATCAGAGATAAGCACCATTATCTTACTGTTCACACACAGACTTTACAAATGGAGGAGCCAGTGTCACAGTGTACAGGGTGTGGTTAATCAACTGAACCACCGGAAATAAAGGGAGAGAAAAACATTGCAGTGACCGCACAGGTCTGTACTGGCTGTATCCTCACACTGGGTTTTCCTCTTTACCCAGAAACAAACACACAATGTGAAAGGCGGCATGTCAAAACATCAACATCGCGTATTCGTAGTTTCCATGCGATGTGCGAGACAAACATAAGAAGGAAGATTTAAGAAACGATTCTTTTTGACGCCTATCTGAGAGCTGTTTTAAGCGTTTAGTCCATTTAGAAAGTGATCAGCTGAGTGTCTGAAGGTTATTTGTTCCACTCTAGACCTGGCCATTGGTGGTTCCTGACCTACTACCAATGGCTTCCGATAAGGCAGATCCGGGTCCACCGCTGCCCTTGTGCTAGCCTTCATCACTGGATTAGTTCAAGTAGAACAGCCATAACAAAGAAAAGTGGGCCAGATGGAAAACTGCATCTCTACTAGGGCTCCCAGGATTCCTCTGTCACGCTGTTTGTGTACACTGTAAACATCTAAATAGCACTCCAACATCTTTCTGCTGAGCTACTCCACCCACATCCAATCTTGTGGCAACAATGCAGAAACTGTAAACTGAATCGTTTCAAGTGGCATTTCTTGAATTGGTAGGCAAAACATGGGAGTTATGAATAATTTTTATCAGTTCTGGAAAAATCTACACTGTGTTTATTAGGTTCAAAGTACAACATTTTTTAATCTCTCTGATAACCTAATTTAGTAATGATATTATTAACAAGCTTTAAGGGTGACTCTTGGGTGGTGTTATACCTGAGAAGATACTAAGTATATTTCACACTAATTTCTAAATACCATGAAAGTGTAAGATTAAATACACCCAAGGGGAAATGGAAAGAATACAACTGTTAATGTCGTCCCAATTAGTACTTTCAGCTTTAACATCAGCAATAGGCGTCTGTGTACAGTGCTTTTCAAAAGATGGCTGGACATTTCATCCCCTGAATGTGTTCTTAAAGCTAGTGACAGATGGCAAGGCCTCTTTAACTGTGGTTACCATGTTCCAGGAGGAGCAGAATGATCCCAGATGATTTGTTTTGTTGTACCTTAAGGCATGGAGGAGCAGTAGAATAGCACAATTATCAGATCTCTTTTTCTCCCTGTTAACAGGGAGGCTTCTTTGATGGCTGTCGTGACTTTGCCCCAGCTCGTCTGTGTCTAGAGAGGGTTCCATTACTGGCTTGAAGGCTGTGAAAGGGCTTCTGTCAAAGGGACTTTACAAATAATCAGTAACCTGATACCAACAAGGGTGTCTACAACATCAAAGTTCACCTAGAAAGGCACTTTGCCTTTATTGTACCCATGTAAATTTGCACCAGTCAGTGGTATCACATTAAGTTCTGATGAGAAGTGATTCACAGGTCTCACTTGTGTAATGCCTTGCACAGCATGTACGTTTCCTGAAAGAGCGTGTTGTTCATGTATTCGTGTGTATGTTCATTTGCATGTGTGTCATTTGTTTTTTGGACTGAGTGAGCTCAGATCATGTTTCCACAACATTCTCATGGAGATAATATCACGTAGGAACACACACATCAACAGTGAGCCCAAGACGTCTGTAAATCCATCAAATTTCTCCTTGGTATATATTGACAAAGGAGTAAAAAGGTGTATCCAGATCACTAACAAAGCATTAAGCAATTTTACAATAAAAAAGCCACTTAACTGCTCCAAGTTATTAACCTAAATCAAACCAGGCACCTGTTCAAGTACACTGTTGTAAAAAAAAAACAACAAAACACTCAGGACTGCTAGTAGCTGCTGTTGTTGAGCTGATTTACAGTAAATGCCAATGTTCCGGTTATAAAATACCAGAACAATAATCTGGCAGGATACTGGGAGAAGTTGTATGAATGAATTTCCCTTTTCCACACAGATATCACCTTTAATGTCCAAAAAAAATGATTACACATTAACACAACAAATTCTTAGTCTCATCCCTCAATGTATGGCTTAAAAGGGCAAGTATAAAGAACAAAGCTATGTTGGTGTAGCTTATACAAACAGAGCTTCATTTCATTAAGGCAAAGGTAAAGTGGCTGTGTAGCCTGACAGCCTGCTCATGTTTACCGTCTCTGGAGACGTCACAGGACTAAAAGGCTATGAGAAGGCACATGACACCCCATTGGACCTAATTAGAAAGAATCAGAACCACAACTATCTCACACACGACAAACTCATACCACTAAAACACACGATATACACTTGAGTACCCAAAGCCTTTGTTGCTATAAACTAATTTAGCCTCATAACATTAACTCGGCTATTAAGCTAGTTTGTTGCTAGCTTAAATACCGTAGTAGCATTTATTAATATTAGTACCGTTAGCCTTTGAATATTAATATTAGTACTAGTATTGGTACATTTACATATTTTTTTGTAATAACATAATGTTTAAGAAATGTCATAAGCTACAAAAAAGGAAGTGGCAAGTGCAGGCCGCGACCCATCATAGCTCTGTTCAGCTGTCCTGTAAATTCATAATGACAACAAAAAACAAGAGTCATTTACATCACCTACCTTTGAAATAAACAATATCCTGGTTTGAGGTAAATATCAGCAATGTCTGTTCACAAGCAAACTTCTTCTGTCCTCAGTGTTTATTACTGTTTTTACCGCAATGAACGACCCTCCTGCCTCCACAAACCCACTACGTATAACGTTTGCGGGGCGTGATGTCATTTGTAGGCTCCGGCGCGAGGGAGTGCTGGAGGGCAACAAAAGACGGGATTGGCTGCAGGACGACCCCGCTGCTCGTTGCGTCCAATCAGAAGCCAGAGCGCTGAGCAGAGCGACGTCAGGGAAAACGGCGATGACTTGTGATCATCTGACTCGATTAAAGATTAAATAGAGCCACATCGCCGAGCCAGTGACGAAATGAACACAAGGAGATGAGTGACTAATAAACGTTAATCATTCATTAGCGACCTTATTGCTTTGGCCCGTGGAATTTAATTTTAGAGTTTAATAGGCGTGTGGAAACTTGGCAGCTGTCCCAGGTCGTCAAAAAGACGCAACTGTTATGTTTTGTTAATATGAAATAGAATATAACTATGTACAAATAATAAGCATTTGAAGTTCTTGTTAAAGTACATCATTGTGTTTTCATTGACCATTTAACAGCAAACCTGTTTGATAAGGTGTATTACTGATTTTCTCCCAGCAGATGTCAGGCTATTCCCAGTCTATTCTTCTTTGACATGTAGGTTGTAGCTGTTTTGCCTTTAAACAAGTAATGAGTTATTTAACTTGTGTTATAATGTAGGCAAATGTATTTGGCAATGTCTGTATTTTATTTTATTCTATATTTTTTTTCGTCCAACATAGATCTAGCCCATTAGGAGGATTTAAGTTACCTCATTCATTTTTTCACTGATTTGCTTGTGATTTTTTTCAACCAAAAAAAAAATGCTTTCAACACTGATATTTTTTACCTTGACAAGTGTATTAAAATGATAATGGTGCACAGGTATGATAGGGAAAGTTAAGCTCTCATTTCAAGGACAGCCTACAACAAAGAGACTGAACGCTTTCAAACTAATGATGAGCTTGATAATTATCTGGGCTACAAGGTCCCAATACTATGTCTGTTTACATGTAAGATGTTGTGTTTACAGACAGCAGCCGATGTCTGAGTGAGTCTGTTCATTCTTGTTTTTGTTACGACAAGAAGGAACTGTGGCTCCGGGGCCCCTCCACACATGTCAAGCTTTAACTCAGTCCCTGCGCTCCTTTTAGGTGGACACTGACAAGACAGATGAGATAAGATAAACGGTAGTATTAACAGATACAGAGTAATGCACACATCTACACACTTGCAAACGCACACATACAGTATATACTACATAATAGCCAGTGGTGAAAGAAAAGTAAAAATACCACAGTGTAAAAATACTCAATAACAAACAAAAATCCTGCAATCACAATGTTACTTGAGGAAAAGTGCATTATTATCATAAAATGTACCAAGTTTCAAGGGTCTAAGTTCTCATTATGCAGCAGAGTGCTTTCTGTAAGTGTTACATTATTATATAACATGAGATAATAATAATGCTGCACATTAAAAACGGGTGGGCAGTTCTCTGTCACAAAATATCATTCTACAAGATGACACAGTTTGTATGTATATTACTAATCTGTAAAGTAACTAGAACTGTCAAATAAACACACCAAAGCATACACACACACATAGAAGGGGTGGTAGAGTCGGGAGGCAGGGTTGTGAAATATCATCTCAGTTCCTCCAACAGACGTGACATTACATGAGTACAGTATGAATATAGTAGCATACCAACAGCCAGCCAGCATGACAGCTGGCATTGACAGTGGAACTTAAAAGGAAATGGTCTCTGTTCCACAAGGTGATACCAGACTGTGTAGCAACATGTGATGATGTTTGCACAATGAGTACAAAAGGTAGCCAGTATGAGCAGGCGGAGTTGTAGACCGGTGGTGGCTTGGAGAAACAGGAACCTGACCTTTGGCATATACATACTAAGCTATGTTTACAACTAGTACAAACTTATGCATGGAAAAGATGTTGTTGAAATGTACTCTTACCGGGGACATATTATGCAATAGCCTGGCATCATTTGTTATGAGGCTGATCTCAGACTGTCCTATGAGGTGCATCAGAAATTCAGCAACAAACAGCAAAGGAATCATAAGCTTTATTCTAAGATTGAAAAAAATATATGGTAACACAATTTATTCTGCATTGTCATTCAAAATATGTTGTTGTATATTCACCAAGGACAAGGTTTGTTTACAGTGTACCAATAGGTAAATCAAAAATCTTTCCTGTGATTTTCTACCCTTTCAGACCGTCGTTACATAGTCCTTCATTACATAGTTTAACACCGGTTAAGCCAAAGATTAAAAATGCTTGTATAAGAATCTAGCGTAATCGGAAAAAAAACGTGTTATTTCTCAGATTTTATTTCAAAGCACGGCAGTGATCCAGGAATTGAGTATTATTTTACTGGTGCGCTCAACAAAAAGCCCCTCTGTAAAACAGTTGTGATGTAAATGTTTAAGCAAGTGTAATGTAAGTTCAAGTTTGTGAATGTGTGTTCATGCATGAGACAAACATGTGGTCCACTTCAGCCCCGGTCCCCTACCTGACATGATAGATGCGATCAAGCAGGTTGTGTGTTAGAGTGTCTGTTTACATCGTCACCCGGGCAATTCAGCTCGAGTGCCTGCCAACAGCTTCGACTGGAGCAGATGACAAAAATAGAGCCTTGTCCACCAGCTCAACTCTACCCAACGCTCCTACAGGGAAAGTGGAATGGGAGCAGGGGGTAAGGGAGGGGGAAGGAGGTGAAAAAGGGGAATATTTTGTTTATGGAACAGGGCAATGGAGCAAGTTTACCAGAGTTCATTGAAACTCACGGGGTGAAGTGGTTTGCAATGCTATAAGGCTGTTATTTTCCAAAACAACATTTCATGGATGTATGGCAGTCAAACCATTGACCGGTTCTCCAGAACCTTGTGTCACATTTACACATGTTTGGACACTATTTGGATTCAATGCAACGTGTGATGCAGTCAAACAGCGATGTATACTCTTTTTGTCTCTCTTTATTCATTTTGAAATTTTGACTATTTTTACTTTCAAAATATTTGTAACTATATCTGTTATGCTCACAATACAGTAATATGAGGGTTTGTAGAAAACATCACATTTCTCAACAATAAAACAAATCTTCTGAAATGCGTGTTTGCAGACACTTTTGACTCAGTGATAGATACCTTGTCCAGAAAGTTACTGACATGCTTATGTGTCACTGTCACATGCCGAGTGACAAGACCTCCAACTCTGACCAATGGATTACCACTACAAACATCTCTTGATGTCATCCATCATAAAACTTCATAATTATTAAAAATTACTAATGGCAAATAACTGATTGTTGGAAATTATGTACATGTGTGACTGGAAGCTTGCAATGCATTTTACATGCCGTTTACATCAAATTTATGTGGCCATTAATCATGGTACATATACTGTATGTAAATTCATAATATCTACAACACATAAAGAGGGGCAGTCGTGCTATTGGGCAGATGGATAACAGAGGTGGAATTTGCATGCATACTGCACAGCGCTGAGTTTTTGTCCAAAGTGAACAAACTTTAAACCTGTCTGTTAAGTTTTGCTGACTTTTCAGTCAACAAGAGCTATTTTGAGTTAGTAAGTCAACAGGACAAGCTCTCCCAGCTGAGTGTGCCTGCTTCCAACTGCAGGTGGATCAAAGACTTCCTGTCTGACAGGAGGCAGCATGTGAAGCTGGGAAAAACATGTCTCAGACTCCCAGACCATCAGCACCAGATCCTCCCAAGGCTGTCCTTTCCACTCTGCTCTTCTCCCTGTACACCAACAGCTGCACTTCCAGTCATCAGTCCATCAAGCTCCTGAAGTGTTTGGATAACACCACCTTCATTGGGCTCATCTCTGGTGGAGACACTGTGGAGTCCTTCTGCTTCCTGGGCACTATCATCATCCAGGACCTCAAGTGGGAGCTGAACATCATTCGCTCCACCAAGAAGGTGATCATCTGCAATCTGCCATCCCTCCAGGAGCTGTACTATTCTATGGCCCTGAGGCGAGCAGGTAAGATTGTGGCTGACCCCTCTCACCCCAGACACATCAGGACCTCAGGACCAAAACCTCACACCACAAGAACAGTTTCTTCCCATCTGCAGCTGGCCTCAACAATAAGGCCAGAGACCCCGACTGACACTGTCTCTCAACTTGCATATCTGCCCTCACCCTCACGCATTCTTCTGGAAATCAAAGATGTATTGTGCATTGGTGCCCATCCCAGAATAGGGCATGGGATGAATACATCAGATTTGCTCCATCAGTATAAATCCTCATTATGTGTCACCAAAAACTTGTGGAACGTATTTGAGTATCATTTTCCGTTTCATATCTCCCCCTCTGCCAGACAGAATATCCCTTAAAACTACACGACAAGGGCATGTGCTGTGTTTGACCTGGCACCTGGCCTTGTTCTCACGTGGGCCAAGCACAAACATACACACACACACGCTTGTCCAAACAGTACACGCAGGTCAATCGGCACGTTTTACAAAAACAGCCAAGTGCACACAAAATGTAGGCTGATTAACTATTACCCTGACTTTTGGCAAAAAGTTATCTTATCGTTCTGCACTGCCGTGGGTCCTGTCTGGGTTTGGTATTTGATGTAGGGCACAGTAACATGATGGCTCACTTCAATTTTACTGTGCATGCTCTTAGAAGAGCTCAAGATGGACTAAATACTAAGCACATGTTTAAACCTGCTCATATTAAAAAGGAGTCAATAAATTAGAGAGAGTCTCCAGGCCAAAAATCAGTATTTAGCTTTAATGCAATGCAAAGTGGTTTCCAGTCACATCTGCAAGGCCATGGGACTAGAACAGTTGAGCAGACCAACCCACATCACTACCTCACGTACGGCACAGAGGGACCTGCTTATCTGTTCTGCCTTGAATACTGAAGATGCACTTTGACATCAGAAATAACAGGTGGTGTCATCCACAATAACATATTTGAGATGAACTGCCTGGTCAAATACCAGCAGGTGCCTCACCCCACAGCCCAGCCCCCACATTGCAGAGTGGTTTCAATATGTCTGGCCTTTGGGCTGCAGCTGCCCTCATTCTTTAAGACCAGGCATACTTGTACATTCAGCCTCTGTAATCTACCGTTCAGTGTCTGGAACAGGCAGGCATACAGTATGTAGCCCTGACCCTGTTCATAGTGTGAGAGGCTGAATACACAGTATACATCAGCCAGGTTAGGCCTCAGCCTTCCAGTAACATGTGCTAATGGTGCACTTTGAATTCACTCTTGTTCAGAAATATCTGAAAATGTCTAGCTACGTTTGAGTTTTATTATACTTTTATTATACGTATTTAACTAGTTGAGTATGTTAGATGGCCATGCATTTAGATCCCTCAGACTGTTCAATATTCTATCTTGAGCAACAGAAAGTTATGCTTATGTTTGACCTTGATGTTAATAACTTAGCCTAAAGCAACTGCTCCACTGCTTGATCAGTTCAACGCAAATGGGTCAACTCTGTCTGGCTGTGTGAGGGGAGCTCACTCCATATAGGAGACAGTTATGCAACTCATGAACTGTTTAGTATATAAGTTTCTGTGGTCACATGCTTTTTCATTATATAAGGTGTTCTGTAGTGGTTACAGAAAAGCTTGCATTAATCGTAATATAATTCCTTCTAGCTATACTTTACACTTGGCACTCTAACCACAGATTTGCACTGTATGCTTTTATAATATACATGTATCGAGCTTCAAAGGCCAAAGTTTCATGTCATGAAAGACAAAGATTTAAAACTTCAAATGCAGTTAATAGAAGCGCAAATTTTATGAAAATAATAAAACAAATTGAAGGTGGGTTAATGAGTAAATGATCCCTTTTTCAACTACAAATGTGTGACATATAGAGTGGATGTTAAAATGGTACATAGTTGAACTCTTTATCATCATACAGCTCCATGAGACTACAAAATATTACACAATGTAATGGTTTTATTACACTTTAGGTCATAGATAACACTAACAGTGTCCTAACATTACATAAAATAGAATGTGATATACATTTATGAAAAAAGAAACAACAAAAAAAACACACATGCAATTGTTGACAGTTCGAAAAACCTTTATTTGAAATTATTCACATTTCAGCTCTCCCTCCATACAAAACAGAGTAGGAGCTGATTTTCAGTAGGCCCTGACCCCCAATATTAGGAGACACATGTTTGCCTATCACAAAGAAAGTTAGCCATCCTTTTTGGGGGAAATACAACAAAACTGATTCCTGCAGTGAAAAACTCTACATGTCGTAATGTAATCATCTCATATCGCCCAACTTAAAAATAGGCTACATAGTACAATTTCCTTATTTACAAAAGATAAAAAAAGTGAAATCAAAATGGATTTTTTCAATCCTGCTGCAGCTCTGAAGTGAGTGAGCAACCAATCAACCATTTAATACCATTTCCTTGCTTAACATACTTTTTAGGGTCAAAAACACCCTATAGTTTTCTAACTTTTCCATTCTTTTTGGTTCCTCACAAAAAGCTTTTATTTTTTAAAAAAGGTGAAAAAAAAAGCCTTATATGTAATGCATTACAGTCATTAATGACCCTGGAGGTGTTTTATCTAATAACTCTCCACAGGAGGTAATACTGGAGCTCAGATGTCCATCTCAAACTGGTTGTCATCTGTTGAAAAGGGACAGAAAAAACAGTTTAAAGATTAAAAGGGGAGACTTGCACCCCGAGCATAACCACACCTCAACAGACTACAGAGAAGAAGACAAAGTACAGATGTTATCAATACATTTCATAACTGGCAAGACAAAAACACTCAACTAAAAAGGGTGCCGCTTGCAAACCCAAACCCCATGATATGTTCTGTGTTTACACCAACCCAGACAAGGGAGACAGAGTAAAAAGGGGGTCAACCCCCATGGTCTTTAGTTTGACAGGAGGAATGGAGAGAGACAAATTGATGGTTGGATGTATTTCACTCAATAATAAATAGCTGTCTCAACTTGCCCATGAGCCCAAACCTTCAGTCACACTGCCACGAAAAACCCAAGAATCACTGCCAAAATAAGGTCTTTCATCTCCAACAAGTCATTATATCCTCTGGAGAGGGCTATCAGAAATACAGAAAATTCAGTAAAACTGTATATAAGCTAAACAATTGTTGGTATCTTTACTAACTCCTCAGCAACAACAAACTAACAGCTAACACTATCAGCCTGAAAGACAGAGAAAGCATATATTGCACAGTATGAAACATATGTTGATTATTGAGTACAAAGCCACTGGCCTAGTTTTGAGAGCCTGTTCTGCCCATGAAGGCACAGCCCCTGAAAGACTAAACTACAGCATGGTGATAATGACTGAGCACTCCTGTCCCAGTTCTCAACACAGCACAACTGCTGTGCTGCAAAAATGTAGGCAGAGCCCTGCAGAACACATGCTGTGCCTATTTGCTGTATTAGCACATGCTGAATACTCATGACAGCGTAAAATGACGACTCATTGTGGAAACAAAAAGTTGCAAGTTCATGAAAATGTCTCACTAAAGATGGAAGAGCATATTTTGACTTCATAAAAACCACAAAAATGAGATGAGATGTATGGACAGGTTGCTGAATTTGGTAATACCTGTTTTGTATATGTTATGATACCAACATCTGTATGTTTGCACACATTAACTTGGGAACGTGTTTTTACATGTAAAGTTATTCCACTCCATAAAACTTGCGAAGCTTTGACAAAAAAAGAACTAAATAGTTGTGTGTTCACCTGCGATGTCCTTCTCTTCCTCCTCAGCCTCCTCTTTGAGATCCTGCAGTTTTCCCATGGGGTGTGTAGCAGGTACTGTTACCCCTGGGATCTGGGGCAGACAGCATGGGGGGGTCCGGGCAAGAGGGGAGTTTCGACAATCCAACAGAAACTTCCTGTCATAGATGATGCGGGTACCTGTGTTTGAGAGAGGAAATAAAATAAAATCTGGTGTTTGGCCTACAGTAAAAAAAAACCCCCATCAAATCTCACTTCCTAAAAGGAAGTGAAGTAAACGCTCTCAAGAGCAAACACAACAGACCAAGTGCTGAAATATCACAGGATCAAAAAAGGGCCTAGTTATTACGAAGGCACCAATGCATCTCTGTAAGGTGCACATCTGCGGTGTTAAGTATCATTATCCCCTACCGGTAGGGATTTGGCTGGGAAAAGGAGGGTTCTGTATGCGCACAGAGGGGAGGGATGAGGGCTGCTACTGCCATGAGTTCTTGGAAATCCGAGCACAAAACATTCTGTCTTTGAAGCAAGAGGCCTTGAGATTAAAGTCACATGTGTTGTTCTTTGACTGAGTAAAAGCTTTAAAACTGACGGCAGATGCAACATGCTTAGGTATGTATCCAAAGATGGGTTTTTTTCCCCCCTCACAGCAGTGATTTAAGCTTAGAGCTCCACACAAACCCTGCAGATTGCTACATCTAAAATCTACTTGGCATGTCTCATGTCTGTCACCATTTGGACTTAAACCAACTCAAAGCAAAAACAGTGTCATAAAGGCCATCTTGTGATAAGTTTGACCAGGACATGACTGATCCAAGGAGTGGTCCACTGCTTCTTTATTGGAGTTTGAACTGTTCTGTACAGTATCTACTCTACCTCTCTGCAAGGAAAAACATGTTATGTAATAAGTGCAGTCCATCCTGGATAACCAAAGGGAACCAAAGCAGAGGAAGGAGAAAGAAAGAATTGGGGCGAGGAAAGGGGGCTGGAATGCAAGCTATAGCGCAAGCAATGCATTGCAAGGCAGCAGCCAGTCCAGCAGCACATGGCATGACCCCTGTAGAGTGAAATGTGTTGCACATAAGGTGGAATACAAGTCAAAACTTGTGTCGCAACTTCCTATCTTGTGTCAACCAGTTCCATTAATTAAAATACATATACTGTGCACACTTGCCATATATTAGACATTTCCTTTCCCTTCTCCTCTCAACTTGTACAGAATGTTCCCTACTGTTCCTGAAATGCAAAGCAGAAAGCAGCTGGGACAGGACGGCCTCCAACTCCTCCACCTCTGCAGACCAATCAGTTTACTGTTCTGCCAGCTGGTCACATACACCCTCTGATCACGCGTTAGACAGCTCTTGTTGTCTTTAGACATCAGTGTTTTTGATGCAGCAGCGAGTGGCCGTGTGCTCAGACCTCGACGTGTGTGAAAAGTGTCAAACAAAAACATTTTTGACATGGGTATGCCAATATTCATGTATTTATCTTATGTAAGTCAAAGTTACCACTACTGTTCTGCTATCAGCAATGGAAAGATATAGATGCCTGTGTTACTATGTAGTATTGTTTTGATTGCAAAAACAAGAGTAAAAAATGAGAGAGACTCCACACTACTTGATGTCTGATGTTTGGTTGTTCACTTTGCCAAAATCATCAAACAACAGCAAACTTGTTGACAACATTCTTGCAGCCAACTTTCAATGTTCAGAATGTGAGCAACAAAGCATTTGTACAACTATCTTATTTTGGTTTAAATATGGTTATTCTATGGTTTTAAGGGAAGTGCAATTACATTTTAATCCAGTAATTTCATCAGCTGTTTTATACATGTGCCTATTGTTTGTCTTCTCGCGAGATTTTAGCACTGCGCTGTGAGTATTTGCACGTATGCACAAACTGTAGAGTTACAGCTAATGAAGCTAGCTAACTTTTTCTGCTAAGTTCTGTTGTGTGGACGCATTTCAGAAAACAAAAAGCAGTCTGAATATGAAACAATGTGACTCCCAGATAAAGCGCAGCAGTGGAAAAGTATCCCCGATTGTTAACGTTACCTCCAGGCGTGGTGGAGAAAAGGGTCCCCCCGGGTGTCTGGCTGTAACAGTCGGGGAGCTGGGACCAGTCCTTCAGGGTAAGCACCCTGGTCGGGATGGGGCAGCTTTTCACTTCATTTGTGCTGGTCGACATGCTAGTTTCTGAAGTTGGACAAGTGTTTGTAAAAGTCCTCAAAGTCGCTTTATAACGCTCGCTCACAGCCTTGAACAAAGAGACTTCAACGTTGTGTTTTACTAACTAAGTAACTAAGAAGTAAAAGTTTCACAACTTGTAATCTGCAAACGGAAACAAACACAGAGTAGTTTGGGCTCCGCTGGTGTCCGTCGTTACAAGTAGCCACCAAACGCTACCATGTGCTGTATATGTGAGTCGTGTCTGGATAGAAATGTGTTGCTCCCACAGCTGCAGCAGCCACTCGTGATGTTTTTGTGCAACAGCTACGAGACACGTGGGGCGACGGCCATGTGGGGCGAATGTTCTCATGTAAAGGACAGTCCGTGGGGGCGGTGGTAACAGTGGAGCGATAGCAAAAGTTGACTTATTATCAGGTATTGATAATGCTGAGAAGCACACAAGCATTTTTAAGATCCAATCGAATGTGTAGCTGTAAGATTTTAAACTACAAGAGAAAATAATCTGAAGTTTAAGCTTAGACAACAGTCTGTTTACAAAGCTAAAGACAGGGTTTTACAATATAAAAACACTGCAAAACAAAATGTCAACAGGTAGAAAATAAACATACACCAGCTAATTTCATTACAATTCAAACTTGTACTTGAAATTTCTCATCCATGCCTCATCCAGTTTACTGGATAATAGATCTGCAGGATAGAGCTACTGTGTCTGAAATCTGAAATCCTTCAGGTAATCTTCTCTACAGCCATTTTGCAGTGATATGCAGTAAAATATAACACAAATGTGGTCTTTGGGTGAATGGGGTAAAATGACTGACCAAGAAATTAGATGTGTTTCAGAGTGGGGTCAATATGGTCATGTAGAAAATTGCTGTCCAGGACTTCTCAAAACACGCGCACCTCCACCTCGTTACTCACTTGACAACACTGCCCCCTGCAGGCATTTCAACGTGTGGAGCAGTGTGTTTCTCACATTGAGTTGATTTCAACATCAATAATTGTTTTCTCCTGTACTATGTGCTCATTTTTTCCAGAATGAGGTGGTGCATAATTATATCTTATTGTATTTTATTCAGTCATTTATCTATTACATTGCATATACATATATGCATTTAGTGTTTCCTTTTCATAGTTTTTTTGTGTTTTTGTCATGTTTTGCTGTGCTTTGCTTGTTGCATTACTTTGAGCCTTATTCCTAAGATATCTTGGGTAATATGTCATCGTTGCACATTGGTTTTGTTGATAAAGATGCTTGAGGAAAAAATAATAGAAAAAATTAACAAAAAAAATTGAATGCATGACCCAAAGCTGTGCAGACACTGCTTGTACAGTAATTCTGTTTAGTTTGGAAATATTAGTTCCTACACAGTGGGTACAAAAGGAAGGATCACTTTCAGTTCTTTCCCGATTTCCTATGAGGAACTTTTACTATTTCGCAACCACATGGGGGCGATATTGACTATATGGGACGATATAGTGGGATGTTCAGAATTTATTTTTAACAAATTGCCTTTATATACTGAGATTTAAACTTACTTCAACTGATGTGTTAACGGATGTGTAAATTATATGTGAAAAAAACAACCCAACACCAGTTTGACTGATATTCCCCTGAGTGCATAAAATTGACGAGTTATGAAATATAAGGGGATTGTTTTTACAAACTTGAAGATGTTATCAGCACTGTTTTTTTAGGTTTACACAGAATGTACACATTTAAGTTGAAAAGACAAATAACAATACAAACACTGAGGGGCAAATATACTTCAATGTCAATGACATATGAGAACAGAGACAGCATTTACTTCCTGTAAGATATTGTATCATCCGGCGGGCGTGAAGGGAAAAAAAACGAGGGCAAATCTGCTCCGGCTGCTCATTGGTTCAGAAATATGGAATCAGATGACGTAGGAGTTCCGGGTTTGTGTGCCTGAGAAAAGGTAACTTTCGGTCATTTGTGGACCAGAGACACGACTGACCGGGTTTTTCCTCCACTGAAGGTAAGAATGCCTGCCAGTTAGTTGAGCCGGGTATCACTCTCTAGCTGGCCACTATAAGCTCATTACAGCCTTTATCCTTTTGTAGATTCGTGTTGGGGTTAATTTGCGGGAACAGCGTTGAATTGGCTTTAGCCACATCCTCGCTAGCTAACATTAATCAACTTACCGACGGTTACTCAATGATACGCGCTGTACCAGCGGCGCGCGGCGGCTTTTGTCATCAGCCTGTCTGCTATCCCGCTCCTCGGCCATTGTCACAAAACTGCCATGAAATGTTGAACAAGGAGCCTGAATTCGCCTCACATGTTATTTTGGAAATGGGATTATAAATTCATATTTTGTGGGTTTCATTTATATGAAGCGGCTTTATGGTCTTATAGTATTAACCACCCTGCCCACGTTCAATATGGGCATATTCAGTATAATCGATATATATATATATGGGTTATATTAACAATATTACTCCAAAATGGCTCCGATATGGTACCATAGAAAAAACTGGTTCATATGTGATGAGTGTATGTGAGGACTTTTGACACGTCAAGCTGGCTTTATCTCTCCACGTTATCTTCATTGAGAGACAGGTGGGCCAGAATATTTGCCTTTACTTAACAGTTACTGTAATGCTTTGCAAATAAGTAATTTGAATTTTTTTTTCTTTTTTGCTAAATCTAGTCCCCTAGGCAAAAAAAGAGAAAGTGTTACTGAATAAGTGGGTGTTTGCTTTCTTTGTTGTTTTTACACAAACGTGTTTGTTAATAACGGTTTGTCAGATAACTGAACGTTCTTTAAAAGACCCAAGGTAAAAAAAAAAATCTGGCTTGCAAACATAGCAACACAGTCTTTATTTGTTCTCTGGAGCACAGCCAGATGTTTTAAGATATACAGACATGTGTGACGTAGATTTGAGAGAGATGATTCACTGGAATGTGAATTACACTGTGTGTCAAGAGGAGCCTTCAGGATAGGGAGGGTTGATTGCATCAGTGCGTTGCTGACTTTTTATTTATCATACAGCAGATTAGATCGTGTAGCTGAGAACAAACATAGTCATGTTAGTACCCTTTACAAGAACTTGCTTTTTCTATCCAATGCTGTGAAAGTCACATCTTCCTGTATCTGTTTTGTGATGCGAAAGTAGGTCCCACATTACGGCTGGAAGCTACAATGAATTACATCACATTTTCCTTTACTTCCATGTTAAAAGTGCAACACTGGTCAGTTTTCACTCCATCTGCTGTCCGCCATGAGGTTATTAGCAGAGCTTGCCCTAGAGTGACCTTTCACTGCCCACCAAGTGGGGTGAGCTTCAAGAGTGTTGTCATTGGTTATCTGCGCCTCGATCCTCTTCAGTGTAACTCGCAGGGATGTGGTCATTGGACAGTCAGAGGGACCATGTCTTAATACTGTTTCCTCTCCATGAGTCCTCAGATAACCCGTTCTTTATTGTTGAAAGGTAGTCAGGGGGCTTGTACGCTACATGGGAGGGAACTTTCTAAGTTGAAACACACCCTCCTGTGAGGTCTCCCATATAACTGAGCATTAAGAGCTGATAGACGTACAGAGGCCATTTGGTACAGAGCACGAAGGAGGTGAGTCTCTGATGCTTACTGGGAGCAGTTCTTGTCCAGCTGGATGCCAGAGGAGGTTAATCAAGGACGGTACTCAGATCATGGTGGTAGATAACCTTTAGTAGGTCGCTGACTTTTTTTCAAAACCATTGTTTTGTCTGGGTTCTGGTTTTTTTGTGAGAAGCTTGTGTAAGCATGTGGTATTTTGAGTGAAAAGCAATTCTGACTTGACTGGTTTTTTTTTTTTGCTTTGACTTTTGACTTGTAAAATGCTTTGCTTAATAGTAGTTATTTCACGTGTGCTTTATAGAAGTTTTTTTGACTGTCTTTTCTGTTTTATTCCAATTTAAGGTATAACATTTGGGGGACAGCAAACCAGATATATTTACATACTACAGCTGTGGACTCTGAGGCTTCCCATCTGACACTATTCTCCCTCAGATATCTTTGGGACCAGCACACCATCTAAAACCCTTCCACAAGTACTCTTCCAGAAACACAATGGGTTTCCAGTCAGACTCTGCCCTCCAATCTATCCTGCTCTTACCAATCCACCTTCTCGTATGGCTGTACTCTGTCCTGTCCTTCCTGCCCTGGTACTACATCACTGGTGCCGGACAAAGAAAAGCTCAGTCCAAGCGGATAAAGGCCCGTTCCACTACAGGCTGTCCAGAGGGACCCTACCGCTCTGTGGACAGCTTCGATTCCCTGGCCACAGAGGACTTCCCAGGCAAGAACACACTGGATAAGCTGTTTGAGCATGCTGTGCAACGCTTCGGACAAGCACATTGTCTCGGCACCCGAGACATACTGAGCGAAGAGAATGAGATTCAACCCAACGGTAAAGTGTTTAAGAAGGTAAGGATTTCTATTACTATATTTATTTTTTGTTAGGGATGCTCTTGAGGACAAAGATGTCTAATGTAACTGACTCTGTCTACTGCTAGCTGATCCTGGGAGAATATAGATGGCTCTCCTACCATGACCTGGACTCTATGGTCAGTCAATTTGGCAGTGGATTGGCAGCTCTGGGGCAGCAGCCCAAATGCAGTATTGCAATCTTTTGTGAAACCAGAGCAGAGTGGATGATCACTGCCCAGGCATGCTTCAGGCGCAATTTCCCACGTAAGTATATTACAGTATAGTACGAGATGTTATGTTACAAAGTGTGTATAATGTATTAACTTCTGTATTTGTGCTTTGTTTTCGTTACAGTGGTGACATTCTATGCCACATTGGGAGAGGAAGCAATTGCATTTGGACTGAATGAGACTGGTGTTACACATCTAGTTACCAGTGTGGAACTGCTTGAGAATAAACTGAAAGTAAGTCAGTACCAAGAACCGCTCCCTCTAATTCCAAGACAAGCAACGATCAAGCTATGATCACGGAAACATCTTGTCTATTAGATATAAGTAGCCCTAATAATCATCATAAGATGATCATTTGAGACTAAATAGATAATTTCATTAACATCAAAGTAGATATTGGGAACCCACAAAATACCGTGTCTTGTCTGCGGCCACATGGATGAATGAACACAGCATCTGTTGAGAAACATATTACACCCTATCATTAAATGAATGGTCTTCAGTCTTCTAGTTGCTTTTTATTTAAAAAATTATAAAAAATTATATTAAAAAAAATTATGAAGACAGATAAACCTCATTACAGCAGTTATTTTCAACATGCTATGCTTGACATTTTTAAATATGGTACAGCAAAAGCACAAAAAAAAAAGTATGTCAGGGCAGTTAAGTGTGAGAAAGGTTCGGAAAAAGTTGGGAGAAATAATGAATATTTTGTATGGGCCTCCCTAGAAGTCATACTCAAGGTAAGACCTAAAGGAAATTAGTTGTAGTAAAATAACTTCCAGGAATGTGATTAACATCTCAAACAGATTTTAGACTTTAGACTTGGAACTTCTTTTAACATATTTGTACATCTTCCAATATTTCCAGCGGCTGATTTAATAGGCCAACTCCTGCCCGTTACAAAGATTATGGCAGTGAATATGGAGCTAGAAATCCTTATTTATGAAAGGAAGTCATGTGATTGGGTATCCTGTTGTGATAGCAGCTTTGTCCTCTCTTTCTGTCCAGAATGTGCTTCCACAGATCCCAAAATTGAAGCACGTGATCTACGTGGACCAGAAGAAAATGAGCACAGAAGGCTACCCAGCAGGACTGTCCCTCCACAGCATGCAGGCCGTACGAGAGCTGGGCGCACTGCCTGAGAATAGTGTGTATTTCTCTGACTCAACTTGGTTGTGCGTCTTTGTCAAATTCAGGGGTGAAAGACCTCACACTTACCGTGCAAGACAATAATTGTTGTTTGTCTTGCAGTGGCAAGGCCAATTGTGAAGCCCCAGCCCTCCGATCTGGCTGTGGTGATGTACACCAGTGGCTCTACAGGCAGACCCAAAGGAGTCATGATTGTCCACAGTAACCTAATTGCAGGAATGACAGGCCAGTGTGAACGCATCCCTGGACTCGGGTAAGTTTCAATATTGGTCATTATATATGATGTGTACAGCAGGGTCTGTTTTACCATTCTTACCCCAACTTCACAACTCTTACCAAACAGAACATCCCTCCAGGAATCTTTCGTATAGTCCTACCAAAACAGCATTCTCTTAAAAATGCCAAGTATGTAACAGTAGGATTTCCCCCATAAGAACCACCACTCTCCAGTTATCTAGGGGTGTAAGGAGGTGGATGGTACTGTGCTGTCTATATTATAAACTGAACCAGGGAACCATGCTCAAATATGCTCAGTGTAAAAATTAGAAAGAGGAAGAGAAAACATGTCGTAACTGTTAGCCGTAACCTTTAGTGTCTCTCTGTGTGTTCTGACAGGCCTAATGATACTTACATAGCCTATCTGCCCCTGGCTCATGTTCTGGAAATGACAGCTGAAATCTCCTGTGTCACATATGGCTGTCAGATTGGCTACTCATCCCCCCAGACACTGTCAGACCAGGTAACACCCAACACCACAGCAGGTTATGTTGTGCCTGTCAGTGTGTATGCTGTGTGTCTTAATCATTGTTGCTGTAATGTAATCTGTGCCTTCAATTCTTCTTTTTTTTGTTCTCTTTAGTCTACTAAGATAAAGAAAGGAAGTAAAGGAGACTGCTCTGTGCTCAAACCCACCCTGATGGCAGCTGTGCCTGTAAGAATCCTGCTTTTTATTTTTCCTCCTGCTCAGTTCACACTCACTTTTTTTTTAACCCACTCCTCATCAAATGTATAAATTAATCATATATGTCTTCTTTTTAAAAGGAAATTATGGATCGCATCAACAAGAATGTGATGAGCAAGGTGCAGGAAATGAATTTCATTCAGAGGAAGCTGTTTACACTGGGCTACAAATATAAACTAGAGCAGATCAGGAGAGGCTATGACGCACCACTCTGCAATGCGTAAGAAACCACCATGTCTCCGTAATAACCCTTGGACATGCAATTGTGTTGTTTAACTTAGAATCAAACCCAAAACAATCTGTCTTTGCAGCCTGTTGTTCCAGAAAGTGAAGCAACTGCTGGGAGGACGGGTGAGGATGATACTGTCTGGAGGAGCGCCCCTGTCCGCAGCCACTCAGAGATTTATGAATGTATGTTTCTGTTGTCCTGTGGGCCAGGGTTATGGCCTCACTGAAACCTGTGGAGCTGGCACCATTACAGAGGGTAAGAAATTTAAAGTTTAGAGTGTGAAGAGAGTATGACGATGGGAATTAATAACTATGTTATTAAGATATTGTGTCTTCTTATACAGTTGTGGACATTAGCACGGGCCGTGTTGGAGCTCCTCTTCTGTGCTGTGAGTTCAGACTCAGGGACTGGGCTGAAGGTATGTCTGAAAAATATGTTGGTACATGCTCTACTTATAGTGCAGAATGAAAAGTATTTTAATCACAGGGTAATTATATGTTATGTTTCTACATTTGCCAGGTGGCTACACCAGCAAAGACAAGCCAAATCCAAGAGGGGAGATCCTGATTGGTGGCCCCAACGTAACAATGGGTTACTACAGGAATGAAAGCAACAATCAGGACTTTTTTGTGGATGAAAATGGTCAGAGGTGGTTCTGCACCGGAGATGTAGGAGAGGTTTATCCAGATGGCTGTCTACAGATAGTGGGTGAGTACATTTGTTTTCAGTGCCTTTGCACTTAGAGCTATCATCTGATGGTTTATGTAAAGGGGCACTATTCATACATGATTTCATAGCACTGATCAGCAGTTGATGAGGCTCAAACATCTGACACACAAACGGTTTGTAGTTGATAACAGAACACTGTTGTAAACAGATTTTTATCTTCTCATTTAGACCGCAAGAAAGACTTGGTGAAACTGCAGGCCGGAGAGTATGTGTCACTCGGTAAGGTCGAGTCTGCTCTGAAAAACTGCTCTCTCATAGACAACATCTGTGCCTATGCCAACAGGTGAGTAAGTCCCCTTAATTTATTTAGGAAAAGTTAGAGGAAGTGTGATTTGGAGTCATGTTTCTTCCATATCTACTGTGTGTGCAAGAATACATGTGGTGTTCTGTGCAAAGCATTTAAAGTCACCAAAAACCTAAAATATCAACTGAAAGACCTTGTTCATCAAGTCTTTTCATATGTTTCACCTCTGTGTGATAAATGTCAGTCAGCTGAATCCACTTTTTGACGGTTATGCACTCTACAATTTGTCTGGGTAATTATTTTTGGTGAAACATTACAAGCACTTAATAAGCACATAAGAGCAGAACAAAGCTTTATGATATTAGGAGTTTCTGAGATACATTTAAATCAATTTCTACAAAACAGTGTCGCTTATGAACTAAGCCAAGCTAAAAAGCTCATTCTCACACTTTGGAAACAAACTGTGGTACCTACAGTGAAGCAGTGGCTTGCAGAAATTACCAACACATCTAATCTGGAAAAAATCTGAAACACTGAGAGATAACCAGAAAGTGATCCTACTCAATATTATCAGTTTTTGTTACTTCTGGTGCGTTCATTTAGTGCCTAGTGCATTTGTAATGTATATGTTGGACAAATTACAAGTATGACAAATATTTGTTCACTCTTACAAATAGCTGGCTTTCTCCATTATAATTCTGCAGCAGTTGGAGAAAATGCATTAGAGCTTGTAATTATGACTAAAATTACGTATTATTATAATAGTTTCTTTTTCCATATGGATGTATTTTACTATATTTGCTCACATTTAAACCATTTAATGTTAATTATTTTTTTTGTATTGGTAATACCAAGTGACTAAAAGCAATATAACTTAAATATTCAAAACATACGTAAAAGCCAAAACATGCCAGTATTTGTGATTCATGTCAAACCGAATATCCTTATACACTGTAAAGAAACCTGGAGAAAGTTTTCCTACATAACTGTTCTCCTTTTCTTCAATACTTAAAAATATACTGAAATGTGTTATATTCATATCCAGTCCTTTGGTTTAGTTAGAAATGTTGATTGTTGTATTCCTCATCATTCATTTGAAGGGCAAATTTTAGTTATCACAGTGTCATAACTTCATTGTGACCCCATTTAACCATGGTGTAATCACCCCAGTCCCACTCTGGCCTTATGCTAACAGTTACTTAATATACATATATATAGAGAGGTTGTTTCTCAACTTGCCAGCTCAGACATTGACCTTTCGGTCACAATCCTAGTTCTTGATTTTTTTTTCCATTTTGCCAATCTGCATAAATCTATGTTTCAACTGCATTCATCTTCTTCTTCAGCTAACATTTCAACTCCTTCCTGTGCTTACACTTCAAACCCTTCCAGGACTCATGTTTTCACCTCTGAACAACAAAAACTTGCCCCTTTTTAACAGTGAAGACTAACAACTTCATACACAATTTACTCCAACTAATTTCAATGCTTACACTTGAGTTGACACTTTAACTGACATCTTTCAGTTCATACATTTCAACTTTCATTAAATTCTTTCAGAACTCCCACTTCAACTGAATGTATCACCTGCGCTTTGACTGACATTTCAGCTTCTTTCAGTGCTTGAACTTCAACTGAGTCTACAACTCCTTTTGAGCACTTTCACTTGAACTGATACTTTAACTTTGTGCTTTGAGTAAATTAACACTTCAACTTAATTCAGTGCTTACATGTCAATTGAAAATTCAGGTTCTTTCAGCCCTTATTTTAAAAAAATACAATTTCAACTTTCAGTTTTGTTTTTAGAATGACTCTTCAACTACAAATTCAATGGATTATTTAAACATTGTTTCAATGTTTCAACTTTGAACATTTCCCAGTAAGCCCTTTCTTTGCCTTTTATCAACCTTGTTTCCAATCTTCACCTTTGCAGTGAACAGAACTACGTGATCAGCTTTGTGGTTCCCAACCAGAAAAGGTTGACAGAACTGGCCAAACAGAGAAGCATAGTGGGAACATGGGAGGAGATCTGCACTCACCCCGACATGGAAAGAGAGGTTCTGAAGGAGATCAAGGAGGTCGCTGTTAACAGTAAGAACTGATCATGTCTTTTCATGATATTGTGATAATGGCTGTACTAATTATCTTTGTATGTCATGTAGAAAAGAGCTAATTATTCATTGTACTATATTGTGTCTTCCTTTTCATCCATATAGTTAAACTCCAGCGATTTGAGATCCCAGTCAAGGTGCATCTGAGTCCAGAGCCGTGGACCCCCGAGACAGGTCTCGTCACAGATGCCTTCAAGCTCAAGAGGAAAGAGCTGAAGAACCATTATCTCCATCACATAGAGAGAATGTATGGGGGCAAATAACTTTGTCAATTTCACCCAGCAGTCCCCGTCATCACCATAACCACTGTTTGGATATGTAAATAATCTTCCCAGTACCCAGTTGGATTTTGATGCTGTTTGTGAATTACAGGCGTCCAAATGAAAATGTCTTGAACATTTAAGCTGAAGCTGTAGATAGTTGTAGCTGTTGATCCATATGTGCTGCTTTTTATTCTTGTGCTTAGAAGTTTTGATTGTCCAAGAGCTGCAATCAACTCGTTTCATCGAAAGTGTCCGAAACCTTTACAGCACTCAACTGCCATTCACTCCAATCTGTTGGCAATTAGTTTGTAGCTGATAAAAAAGTACCACTGTCCTCCATATGTTGCTGATGCTCTGTTGTTATTTCCATTGAACATATTAACAACTGTATTCATGACAGAGACTTGTAATGCTCTTTTGTGAAGTTGGAGTACTGATGTTATTGTGCCTTCAGTCTGCAGTACTTGTGTAGTCAAGCAGAAGTAAGTGGCATCTAGATAAAAGCAAATAGTTTACGCTTTTGTTACAAAAATGGCTAAGCAGCCATGTAAAGTTTACTTGAGGCTTTAGGCTAAATATCCCCACCCAGAGATGCACTGACATGGATCATAAAGATTATCCTGTCAGATCAACCACTTTTTTTCCCCCCTGACCATTGTTTTATTTATTTTTGTGTCAATTTATTCAGAAAGTAAGACCAAAATGTGCAAACCTAAATGACTCAGGAAGATAAGCAAATGTTTTAATATATGAAACTGTCAAGTAGTGGGTTGCTTGTATAGAAAGTACTTCTGTCTAAATTCTTGTGGGCACCTTATTTATTGAAGAGCAAGCATGCTTAACTACTAACCAACCGCTAAAATGTTTATTAGCATTAGCTGGTCAGACCTGGCATACTGTAATACCGTGCATATTTTACCTCAGTTAACAGGTTAACGTACAACTTGGTATCACAAGGTTATTGGAAATTCAGTTTAATATTATAGGAGTGTTTTCTATGTATTTCTCGAAGTTGTTGTGTTGGTAAATTAGCATCATTAAAACTAAGGACGCAGACATTTGACAAGTTACTTTACGGTTCGTCGTTTGGTGATCCTGTTTGTATTTATTACTCCATTATGGGCACTTGCCTTGTTCAACATTTTGGGAATAAACATCTTTTCGTATTCAGTGTTGTGTGACATTTTGATTTTATTACAAAAACAGAGAAACAAACAGCATCTTTATTTTCAAGACTATCATTCTGAAGTGTTTATCCATGTTTGGAGGGGAAAGCGGAGATGAGGAAAGCCTCAGCTGTTCCAGTCTTGAAATCGGAAACAGTCACTAGCAATCTTCCAAACAGGCTGGTCATTGTTGGGTGTAGCCTGAGCTGTCAAAAGAAAGTTCTGGTTGAAGAAACGTTGTTTGTTCCCTTCAAACTTGACCGTTCCACCAGTCACTACAAGGAGTGTAGTCTGGCCTTGGGTTGCTTGTTCTGTGAAGAAAGGGTACATTGATGCAAGATTTTCATGCCTTAACTGGAGGAACATGGCCTTTAAGTCACAAGATCTTGCCAGAGCCGTTTCTTGCTATGTACGCACTACGCAAATGCATAGGGCCCCCAAGACACCAGGGGGCCCCAAAGCTGAATGTTCAGCCTCATCTGAGGACGAAGCTAGAAACGGCCCTGGATCTTGCCTAGATATTTTTACGCTTTAATTTGACTTAAAATGCTTGACATTGAATGCTCTGCTTAACATTGACAGTTCTCTTCTCCTCTCTTCTATTAAACACATTTGAGAATCACCAAGAGCACCTGGGTGCATTTTGAGACTGTCCCACTAACCATGAACTGGCTGACAATCCAGTGTGTGAACTTGGAACTCGCTCGAAGGCAGCGACTCGAAAAACTCGCCCAGAGCATCCTGTCCTGACACCGCATTTCCATTCCACACCAAGGTGGCCTTGTCCAGGTAGAGCCGGGTCAAATTCTGAGAAGCCAGTAAATTATGATGGTTAAGAACAGTACAACAACAATCACATCAACCAAAAGCAAAATACAGTGTGCTCTATATACCACCCACTGGATTTTGGAGGCCAATACTGATATTGACATTTGAGGGGAGAAAAAAAAAATCACATAATAAAAAAAAACTAAATTTCATATGATGTGTTTTGACAATTTACAGTTGAAAAATAAAGTTGTCACTGCTCTCTGGTGAACAAACTGTGTAATGCACCTACATATCTTAAGCAATTTTGGACTGCAAGGTCTCATTATTGGTGAATATTATGTATATTATTACAAAGAGATGATTTTAAAATAACTGCAGTTTTGATATTTACCAATTCAGAGAACAAAACAAGACCATCACTCACCCTCCTTTTTTTATCCATGCAGTCGTAATAAATGTTGACAAATTCTTCTGAATACCTGCATGACTGCTCGACGTTGGTCCTGAAATCCTAGTGAGACAATCACTTATTAAACGGTGATCAAGATGAATCAAAGTCAACTAGTGAAATGTTTCGGTTTAACTGGTGCATTTCCCGGTTAGTCAACACGGGATCCTGGGAACCAGTTAATTCAGCCACCAGTTAAACCGAAGCTGTACAACGCACCTGCGACTGTTTCGCTCGGCGCACATTGGAAACTAGTTAGCTAACAAATATAGCGTTAGCTCCTTGAAAGCTGCTTCATAAAAGTGTAGCGAAAGTTTCAAACTTACCAAAGTGCTTGCCATAAGAACAGATATATGGTTGGAACAATACTGAACACTACTGTCACGAAAGTGGAAAATCTTTTCAAGCATAAATTTAGGTGGCTTTTCTATTTCTTATTCATTGAGCAGTAAGCGCAGCCATTTTGCCACATGTATTACTTCCTGCGGGCATCAAGCACACCTACCAAAATAAAATGTTTGTATTTTCGTTTAATACCAATGAAGGCCGTTGATTGCGTTGTTCCAACCTGTTGAATCACTTTACACATCCTCTATTCATTCAGTGATTCAAATTGAGTAATAACTGAATGAACAATGAAACAATGCAGCCAGCGATAGTATTTTAATTTGAAGAGGAAAAAAACGACCCATGCGGAAGTAGAGTTCATAATTTCCTGAGTCATGCTCCTCTGCTTCAAATCCGCAACGAAGCATCTCGGAAGCAAACAGAGGCTACTGTTCATATTTGTTTGACACTGAAAGTATAATTAACAATGGAGGGATCTGTGTCAAATGTGGAGGTCTGTAATTTCGCGTACACGGGCCAGTTTGAGAAATTAAGACAGTGCATTCTGTCAGATAAAACGCTCGCTTGCAAAACGGACCAGGTAAAGATGCATGTTTGCAAAGGATGACAGGTGCCATGTGAGCTTTTCCACCTTTTCACCCGTGACTTTGTGTCGTTTCAGGACCACAGGACCGCCCTGCACTGGGCTTGTTCTGCTGGCCACACCAACATTGTGGAGTTTCTGCTTGACCTGGGAGTTGAAGTGAACCTGCAAGATGATGTAGGTCTGATGGCTCTTAAACAGAATTTTGAATTTCTCTGTGTGATCTGTGTTAATCTGTGTGTGTAAGGCAGGGATGACACTAAATATTAGATAAGTGCACCCAACAATATAATACTACAACAAGCCAAACTGTTGGTTAAAAATAAAACAGAGTAGAACTAATACCTATCTGATACTGCTTCTTTCATCCCTTGCAACCAAGAACTTATGTTTTAACATCCATTAGACACAATGGGGCTTTTTCAGTGTTATACTGATGTCAAAATGAATTCAGTTCACTTTATTTTGTGAAATGACTTTGTGTGATGTCTTGCTCCCCAGGCTTCGTGGACCCCTCTTCACATTGCAGCGTCTGCAGGCAGAGAAGACATAGTCCGATCTTTAATATCCAAAGGAGCTCAGCTGAATTCAGTTAACCAAAATGGATGCACCCCTCTGCACTACGCAGCCTCTAAAGACAGATATGAGGTAAGGGTCCCCGCCTGCAGTGGCATTGGCTGATACTTTGATGTACACGATGCCACACAAATGAATTTGCAGTATGTTTCTTTAATGTCTTGCAAGTAGCTCTATACATGTCATCAAAATTATATTATTGTATTCTTTAAGCTTTTCCTTTTGTAATGTTGTGTTAAGTGAAATATCTTTGGGTTTTAGACTGTCAGTCTGACAAATCATGACAGTTGATGACATCACCTTGAGGTGTTTTTTTTGCTGTTGCTTTTTTTAAATTGAGGTAGAATTATCACTCCGGTAACATATGCATTGCAGGATAACATTGCAATCAACTGCTGCAATAATAAATATTTTGCAATACGTAATTTTAATCATTTAGTAGGGCAGTGCATTTAATGTTTGAGAACAACAGCACGATCTTAATGTCAGTTGCACTAATCTACAGTAGTAGCATTATCAGTCCTGAACCAGAAGTTACTTTATCAGGAAACGTACATTGATACTCTTTCCTATTCCATTTATTTGGGGCCAAACCATAACCTATCACATAAATGTAACCATGATATTCTATAAGTGAGAAAGCCACACAGAGTACAGTCCAACCTATCTACACATTAAAGTTATAGGAATTGTGTCTTGTAACAAAGAGGATGTGCAAAGAATTAAAATGTTTTTATTATATTATTATCATATTTGTTACTATATTATATTTTGTATTTAATATATTATCAATTGTAAATGATGTATATGTTTTGGCATACATGAAGAAAGTTTGTTAAAATTAAACAATATTATTAGCTGAGGGGAGATTTATGTTTTTATTTTCTATGACATAGAGCCATATAAACTTGCTCAGTCGACCACCAACCCTCAGAACACCATTCTTGAGTATTGGGGAGAGCTTATAAATGTGGCTGCAACCTTTCACACTTTTGCCAGATTGCAGCCTAGAGAGTTCCTCTGGAAACCTCTTCGTTTGGCCGGACTATTTCCAGCTCAGCCTTCTCAAGCTCTTCCACTGACAGACAACTCAGAACTTTCTTTCCTTTGAAAGCGTCTTCATCCCTCACCACTGTACATCTTTGCTTCACATCCAAGCCAGACTGTACCAGATCTGTTTTGAACTGCTTCTTCCCACAGCTAGCCATGAGCTACTTTTTCAATCTCAAGATGCAGGCAACAGCTTGAATGATAATTGATCATGTGAGTCATTGCATCAATCTCCTCTGCAGCCTGTACAGCATCACCTTTGGTGACCAGGTTGTTCATGAAGGTAGCGTAGTCTGCATGAATGATGAGTCCTTCTGAGGCCCTGTCATTTGGCATGTTGAGATCCTTATTCTTTAACGGTAAATTAATCTGGTAATGGCCGTTTACTTGCTTTGCTGAATTTGTGACCAGTTCCATAAACTTATGATCCTCTCTTGACATGCCAGATTGTTCATCCACACTGCACTCAGGGAAATCTGTCTTGAACTGTTGCTGCCAAAGTTCCTCCAAATTCACAACTGACACTGTTCACTGATTACTCCGGCTGCCCACAGTCCATTGCTTCCTCACTTTGTCCTTTTAGAGGTCCATTCACAGTCCAGCCCAATATTGTCCTGATTGCATATGGTCCACCATCTACACTGTGAATGACTTCCAATGGTTCCAAAACCTTAGGAACATTTTTCCCAATCAGCAGCTCAACCTCTGCTTCTATCTCAGGCAGATAGACAGGTTTCAAATGAGCCCATCTCTGAAGATGCCTTTGTCTTGGAACGTTCCCTCTGTGTACAGGCATATGCTCCTGAGTGTAAGTTTTGGGCAGTTCACAAAAGTTGTCACCTTCTAAACCAGCAACTTCCAGCCCTGAGACGATATGGCTACTCACAACTTTCTCCTGGCCCATTGTCCTCAAGAGAATATGTGCCTTCTTTCCTGCAAGGCCTAGCTTGTGCATCAATGCCTGTGTGCAGAATATTGCTGTACTTCCTTGATCCAGGAAAGCACATGTAGTCAGGATCTTATTGCCTTTATTTGGACTTAACTTGCTTTATTTTTACTTGTTTTATTGTCATTTGTGGAATAAATGGGTTTGTGTTAACATTGAGAGCTTCTAGTTTTGATTTCGGTCTTATCTCCGATGTCAGTTTAATTTCATCCTCTTTTCATCCTGTTGTTCTGGCTCCGTTGCTCCGTCAGATTATATTTCTAATTAATGCCTTTTTTTTTGTTGTTGACAAAATGCTACTTCAACAAACGAGTCGCTGAGGTTGGGCCTGTCTTTCTGACGCGCTAAATCAAAGAATCCACTGAGATTTCAAATTATAGATTTAACCTTTTATTAAAGAAATAAGATAATCAACTCATGATGGCGTGCGCTAACTCATAATCAAAATAATCACAGCAATCCAAGAAAAATAGCGTTCAACAAATATCACGAAATAATATCATAACCAAAACAAACATTTACAACAACTAACACATCCCTTCACCTTATAATAAATTCACTTATGGCTCTTACAGTTAGTATTTAGCATGTAATAGGAGTACAGAAAATGACTTTGCTATCAAGAAAATGCAGAAATTCACGTAAATCTAAATTGTGAATGCATTTATTGGATGAAATTAGGAAGTGGAATTTCACGTATGAACTGTCTTCCTTTACGAAACCAGCAGGGCAGATTCTCAAAATGTCCATTTCATGTAAATGGGAAGTCACCGAATTTAAATGTAGGTTAGTTGTGAGTAACACAGCTTTCACTTTTTACAGATTGCCCTGATGTTGTTGGAAAACGGAGCAGATCCCAATGCCACCGACAAGTTAGAGTCCACTCCCCTTCACAGAGCGTCTGCCAAGGGCAACTATCGCCTCATCCAGCTGCTTCTCAAACAGAGTGCCTCAACCAACATCCAGGACTCACAGGGCAACACACCACTGTACGTGTGAAGAACTATTTGTCTATTACAACATTGTGGCTTCGGGCACAAACATCCAGTCGCAGTGGAATGCTGTGGCCTGAAAAGACCAAACCCTTAAATGGTTTACCTTAGTTCACCTAAATTTAAAACATGTTTTCTCACGTACCTTTAGTGGTATCCAGCTATGCAGCTAGGTTTGGCTTTATTTGCTTTGAAATCTGTTTTTTTCCTTCCACCCCAATATACTGCAACAGAGGTGAATGGAATTTAGTAGGTGGTGCTTACAACATTGAAAATGTAATGTATTTACAATTCTAAATGCCTTTTTTATTTTCCCAGCCACCTGGCGTGCGATGAGGAACGTGTGGAAGCAGCCAAGTTGCTGGTGGAACATGGGGCCAGCATCTACATAGAGAACAAGGAGGAGAAGACCCCCCTCCAGTTAGCCAAGGGCGGTCTGGGAAACTTACTTCGGCGGATTGTGGAGGGATGATACATTTACTTCATTCTTGTTCGAATCCCCACCATCACTAACTTACATAATGACAATTCTTATCCCAGTCATTCCTCCCTGAGCAGCCCAGTGTGAAGCATTCAGATGTGTAACAGGTGCCAGACACAGTGCCAGGGAGAAAAGTTGGACTTTACTGCCTCCTCTTCCTCAAATGGGGCAGTGCTCAGACCTTATGTGTCTGACCAAAAACTCTGCACTAAGCGCAGTCTATCTAACACTGCAGCCTATTTTCTATGAAGCTTGAATAGTTGCAAAAATGACTAAATAAAAATCAGTGTTCAGCCTGCTAATAAAGTATGTTTGGGATTTATTTATTTGTTGTACATGCACGCATTGGATCCTGTAAACGTGGCTTGATCTATCTATGATCTACCACCTTTAATGATTGAAGCAATAGTTCCAGTTTAAACAGTGACCATGTTTAAGCCATATTGAAACAGTTTCAAACCCTAGTTAAGGCTCAGTTTTAAAGTTGAATTACTACACTTCTGCAATAAAAACACACAGGGAAGTGTTTAGCAAGTGTTTGCTTCCACATACACACACACACGATGATGTCAGTGAGAATGAGTTTAGTCAGGTGATGGAATCCGAGTAAAATTTTTCTTTTGGCCATGAGTTTTTAAATATTAGTGACCTCGGTTGAGTCAGCTGGGATGTCCCTCTCAATGGATAGCAGTAGATCTGAGAGCCTGCCTTCCCCCATCGGTTCCTGAGCTGGGCCTTGATCAGTTTCAATTTAGAGAATGATTGCTCTATTGAAGCAGTTTTCACTGACAATGTAGCTTGTTTCGGGTCCACATCAATGACTTTAAGGCATCTTAACACAGCGTGCACATTGCTGGTTGGAAGAGCATAGGATGAGTAGAACCCTTTGAGTTCAGTGACAAATATTTTCTTCTTGCACATCATAAAACTGGCAAATATCTCTGACAGATGGAACTGCTCTGTCATCTGTCATGCCTTTCCAGTGACTTCCAGTCAGGGTGTCATCCTTCCCCATGAATTTCTGGTTTAGTTCCTTGGAGATAATGTCAAGAAAAGTAAAGACCATCTTTCCCTGGTAATGCTCCTCCAAACTCTGGGCTTGATGGTCCTCTGCAGAAGTTCAGGAGCTGTCCTTGTACATCTGAGATACCTTCCTGTGTCTGGCTTGTCCAGGTATTTAATCAGGAACCTCAAATTCAGCGGCTTGTTTTTTGGCTTTTGAAAAGAGGGACCCTGAATTCCTCATTGCTTTCACCCTTTCCATTGCAATCTGCATTCATAGAATAAAATCCAATTCTATTCTATGCTAGAGCATCTAGGCATCACCTATTGCAGAGTCTGGTGTATCACTTTCAGCCATGTCTTGAGGATGCTGTATGGGGGCAGAAAGGACCTTCTTCATTGTTCTCAGGATATCCTCTCTGCAAGCCCACCGTGTTTGACAACCTTTTCAGCTCATGGACTTTCTGCCCAGAAAACATACTGCAGAATGTTGCATTTTCACAAATGCTGCATGGTGCTTTGTAGATGAGGCTATGAAAATGTGTAACATCTCAAATAAATTTAAACCAGACAAAACGTTAATTTGATTTGGCGCTCTCCACCAAGTTCATTATGGCTTAGAATTTGTAGCTCCATCATAGCTTGGCCCCTACGTGTTTTCCACTTTCAACTCATTTTCTTCAAGAAATGCCATAAGAACATTCTAATTCTTGACCTGTAGTTCCTGTCATGTCTCAAATTTGTAAAAATCACTCCTCGATTTCCATCTCACGGGCAAAGCTAACAACAAAAGACACCTGTTTGAAGTGGGAAACACTAGTCATCTCATTCAAGAGAATGGAGAATATTTTTGACCCATGACTCTACTGACATAAGTGGCAAGGGCCTTGATTATGTCATTCTGTGTCTCATGGGACAATAGAGGCATCTGTGGCTTCTTCTGTTGGGACTGAATATATCTGATATCATCAAGGTGCATTTTGATAGTGAATGCCTATTCAGATAGTACCCGAACAAACAAGCCCTTGATGCCCTTGTCCAGTTCTTAACTCCCACTGTTCGCCAAACGGTCCTACTTTGATAGTGTCCCTCCCAGAATGTCAGTCCATGAGTCCACCGGTTAGCATAGAAATGTCTAAGCAAGCTACCTGTCAAGGCATCTTCTAGCTGCTAGAAAAGAAGAATCTAGCATACTGTGTAACATGGCATACAGCATGGTTAATAATAGCTTAAAAAAGAAGAAGCAGATAATGTGGTTCTACATACAGTGGTGATGGTGACTGTAAAAAAAAAAAACAGAAATGCAAATTCCATTACTGGAAATGGGAAAGGAGTCAATTCCTTATTTTTTTTTTGCAGGCTAACCCACGCTTAAAAAACCTGCATATACACACTAATTTTGGTGTCAAAATTGTATCAGACTTAAAGTGTAACTTCTCCCATGAGAATACAGAGGGAAATTATTTAATAATTTAGAGGCATTCAGAGACCAACACATTTTCTAGTATGTAGGACAGCACTACTTCACGTTTTCTCCACTGGAAGGGCACCACAGAGGGCACTTGATCATGTTTTATCTACAATAGAGGCATCCAAGGAGATACTTGAATAAATAATGATATCTTTTAAAGATCTGTTTCTTTAGCCTAAAATTAAAATGGGTGGTTAAGTGTTAATATTAAAACATCATCTCAATATTAAAGCATTCTCTCACAACTGGATGGAGCTGGTTTTGGCCATGTTATGTTGGATGGTTTAATCACTGCACAGCCTGTATGTTATTTTGAAGGGGAATATTAGAAGTGTACAAAAATGAAGAGCGTCGGGCATATTGTGAAGTTAATGATAAATATTGCAATTGAAAGAAAGTCATTATTGTTCATTATTAAGCGTTAAACTCGATTTCTGGGGGGGGAATGTTTCCGCTTTAGTTGTGTTTCCTACCGCTGATGGAAATTCTCCCGCACTCTCATGACGTCACATCATTGGTCAGCTGGGATGCGCACGACGAGATGCGCGTTAGGGAACCCGATTGTTTCGCTTCATGAAAGCGAGGTCACGTCAAACAAACAGCCCTCTTTAAAAACTGGATTCCGCTGTAGGAGTTGTTCACTCCAAAGACTGCCTGAAATTAGAGACTGAAGAGCTGACTGCAAGGTATTAAACGGTAATTATTGATGTTTTGGAATGATAGTTCATGAAATAACTTTTTGACCTAACTAACGTTCGATAGAAAGCTAGGCTAACGCAAGTTAGCTAGCTCACGTTTGGCTTCATCTTCGCAATCCTGTTTACTAACGTTAACCTAACATTACAGCTCAAGAGCATTTGTCAAAGTCCGAACCGAGTGTTTCTACAGCTTACTGATCAGCGTACTGTTGGCTCGTTATATTGCTTCAGTCGTCTGAACACTCAGCTAATGCAATGTGTGTGTAGTTATCGAGGTGTCAGCTGTCAGATGCGAGCAGCAGTCGGTTTGCATTAACGGGCGTTTACCTGCCAGAAACTATAGGGCTGTTGTGTCGCTGTTGTTTAACTCAAACCTCCGTGATCTTTCTGGACTTTTCGGGGCCAGTCGCTACAGTCTAATCAATAGTGTGGTAGCGCGTTGGTATGTGTGATATGACTCGCTACCACATGGTTTAACATCTTTGACGCCATATACTTCCGACATTGTGCGAAGCAATTTTGACTGAATGATGAAGGGAGTATCTGTACGAATGTCTGAGATGTTACCTTCTATGATTGTACATAAAACACAAGTTTATAGTAGAGCTTTGCTTTTGATCTGGGGATTTTTTTATTGAACGAATGGCGACACAAAACGCAGTTCAAAGATCACAGGCTACAGTAATATACGTCTTGAAGATAGCAGTAGATCAATGGACAGTTGCTTAATCATTGCTGACATGCTGTGGTTACAACACAAGTTTTTTCCATCAATATATGATGTTGCTCAGGGATTTGGTCGAATTGAGTTTAGCTTAGTTTACTTATGTTGTAGCCTCCAAAGTATAGTTAATACTGGTGAAAACTAATGCATTTCAGATAATCTTCCACTCCATAAGTTCTTTCCTGTACCTATGCTGGGTTTGAGACTGTTTATGACATAAGTTCAGTAGAGAATGCTGCACATGTATTCTCAAATAAAGAGAACCTCAGGCTATGTGACAACAATGCCATGATGAAAATATTCAAGTTCCACCCTGTAAAGGTGGGGGTGTAGTATGTTTCTCATGGTGTGTTGCAACATAATTTCACTTGTTACTAATACACACCATGTACCTTTCTGTATTAAAGTATGTTGCTTCACCTCCAAACAGCTGATGGTATTAGAGCTATTCAGTTTTATGTCCTGTACCATCCTTAAGGCGGAATTATTATTGTTGTCTTTTGGCATAGCATGTGTGTTGTTGGGCTGCAAACAGACACACCCTTTGCAATACCAGTTTATTGCAGTGTACTGAGCCTGTAGACAATCCTGCCTCTCCAGTGCCCATCCCTCACATGGAATATCCAATGCCTCCATGTGATTTCAGTCTGGCTGCTCCTCTTAAAGGCAAAGTGCCCGTTTAAGAGCCTGGCTGTGCTAACTAGCTTCCTAATTCAGAAGTTAAGTCTGCATGCATGTAGCAAGAAGTGATTCCTCTGGTGTTATTTGGTCATTTTGTAGATTTGCTTAACTTCAAAACGTACATACACCTAATACATAATACCTACAACATATTTTTTTTCTTTCTGTTTTATCTGCAGGTATTCTGTACAACAAGGTAGTCCACTCAGCAGTTTCCTGCCTGGTTCGATCATGTGTGAACTCAGTCAAGACGGCAATTTGGAGACAGATCACATGGATGATTTTTCCCTAATGAACAGTCGCCTGGACTCATTCCGTGGCTCCAGTCTGGCTCAGCAGGTGTCAGCAGAAAGATTGGCCCGGGCCGGCTTCTACTTCACTGGCCATGCTGATCGTGTCCGCTGTTTTAGCTGCCAGAAGACTGTGGAAAACTGGACCAGGGGAGACACACCTGTAGAGAGGCATAAGGAGGTAATCATGATAGTAATGATAAACAAATGTGATTTACTTTTTCCTTTTCACACTTTTCTCAATAGATAAATCATACGTTCCCCATTGTTACAGGTTTCCCCATCGTGCAGATTTCTCAGATGCACCCACCGCACCAGTTTTAACCCGCTTTGTGATACCACGCTGACAAATGGTTCCATCTACAATGAAGAAACAGAGGACATGGAATTTCGTTTGAGAACAGGAGAGGTGGTTGATGAGTCCACATACCCAAGGGTCCCTCACATGAGGAGTGAGGAGGCCCGGCTTCGGACCTTCTCTTCTTGGCCCTCTACTGCTCCTGTAAGACCACGTGATCTGGCCCAAGCTGGCCTCTACTACTTAGGAGAGAGTGACCGGGTGCAGTGTTTTTGCTGTGGTGGCATGCTGAATGGCTGGGAGGCAGGGGACACCGCCTGGGAAGAACACACCAAACATTTTGGCAACTGCTTCTTCATCCTTGGGCACGATGTGGGTAACGTCCCATTCCAGGGGAATACAGAGGAGGAGGAGTGCAGCAGCCAACAACATGCAAGCACTCGTGTCCCTATGGGAAGTTTTGAAGAGAGGCTTGTTAGCTTTGCAGGTGTGCAGCACCCTATAGACCAAGAGAGGCTTGCCAGAGCTGGCTTCTACAGCACAGGTAAAGTACTAATGCCTGACCAAAGGGGGACATATTTTTGGGACTAAAGAAACACTGAGCAACACTTTAAGACTTTAAGCCATTCAGTTTCCTTGGGTATTTAATCATGGCTGTGAAAGCAAGCAACCTTACATTGTGTGTGTGTGTGTCTTTGTAGGGACAGGAGACAAGGTGTTGTGTTTCTGCTGTGGTGGAGGTTTGAAAGGCTGGCAGCCTGAGGAAGACCCTTGGGAAGAACATGCCAGATACTACCCTGGGTAAGAACAGCCTTCAGAACATTCTTTTTTTCTTGTGGTTGTTGCTTTTGTTTTAATATAATTACATGTTTGTTTGTTTTTTTAAAAAATCAGATGCAGCTTCCTGTTGGCAGAAAAAGGACAAGCGTTTGTCAACACCATCCAGCTACAAGACCCACGACGACATAGAGCTGTAAGCGTAGTGCTTTTATGTGCACTTAAGTAACCTAGTTGTTGTTGACTTTGTTATCTGATTTTGTAGAGAAACACTGCAAACACTTGGTTTCCTGGCCAATGATATGCTTAACCTGGTTTCTCATCATGTGTTTACATGTTTCACATGTGAGACCCAGGACAGCAAAAGTGTTGGTGAGACATCGGTGTGTTGGGATAAAAGGAAACTTTATTACTCATGGTGGTAGTACCTTGTATCCAAAATATGTCTAAAACTTTTCCACAACTGAACTCTTTGTAAAATTTGGACACATAAGCACGGTAAGAAAAAGCTTAAAATATACCTATTTACCTATTTCGAATTCTCTCCCTGGCCTGGTTCATTATGATCATGTAAACATAGTCTCTGATTTGTATCCTTCAGCCATTTAAAGGGTATGTTCACAAGTCTGTCCTAAAACAATTCTAACGTGCCCAAATGTGCATTTAAGGTGTTGTTGTAAAGTGTTTTTGGTCCAAAATCAAAAATCCTCATTCATTCACAAAATATGAGCTGATCATACTATGGGCTGACAAATCAGAGTTTAAACCTATTCAATCTAACTACTGAGTAGAGCCCAATTTAAGGCACTGTTATGGTTCAGTAATGATCTCGGGTCACTTACACTTTTCTGGACTGGAAAACAAATTCAAAATCGAAGTGTATTTGGAGGAAAAATGGTAACAGTATTCTCTCCTATCATGCAAGGCTGTGAAGACATTGACTAAATGGAAGTTTTAATCATTTAATTATTCTTCTGTTGGGGACAAAACTATTTCAGATGTAAATAATGCGTGTGGTGTTTGGATTATACTGGGTTTTTTAAAAATCTACGTTAAAAAAAAAGACAATATTGAAGTAAAGAAGAAAAATATATAACAGGTGATTCCAAAGTTTTGAACTGTGTTGTACTTCCTTTGGCTTGGTGGAAAATTTATTCAAAGATGACATTACCTGTAGTAATGTCACTCAAGCTTTTGCTTTACTTCCATTATTCTGAAAGTAACTATGACTGTGTTTGTTTCCAGACTTCAAGTCATCAGAATGGATTTTCAGGAGATAGGAATGGTAAATATTTCTATTTTTTAATTTGACTTTCCCTTTAAAAATCATTTAAAATATATCCTGTACTTCAAGAAAATGACAAGACATATAAATATGCTTTACCCATAACAAATTAAAATAACTGAATAAAAAAAAGTAGTGGTATACCCTGATGTTTCCTTTTTGTGTACAGAGGTACTGCGGTCTGCCATGGCTCAGAAGGCCATTGAGATGGGTCTGGAGCCCAGTGTGGTGGAAAGGACCATCTTGGAGAAAATCAGGACAGGCTCAGACTACTCCCGCCTGGAAGAACTTATGGAGGATTGTCTTAACAACACACCACAGAGTGATGCTGCCGGGACACAGGAGGAAGGTACTGTACCACCTGAATGCTGAACCTAGACACTGTTGTTGATTACACAAAGCCTGGGCAGCAGTGATTTAAATATGAACACTTTTTGATCTTTTTTTTCTTCTTTTCTTTCTGCCAGATGAGGATCCACTGGAGAAACTACGGAAACTACAGAGGGAGAGACAGTGCAAAATATGCATGGACAGAGATATTTGTATTGTTTTCATTCCATGTGGTCACCTGGTCACTTGTAAGGAGTGTTCAGTGTCGCTCGTCAAGTGTCCAATCTGCTGTGGAGCCATTGCACAGAAGATCAAGACCTATATCGCTTAAGGGAATCACAGACTCTTGCCAAACATCAATGCTGCTTCCTCACTATCTTTATAATATTGTATTTTAATATTAAACGTAGGTCATCTGTAATATATACATATGTGTATATATAAAAGGACTGTGTTTTCATATGTATATAAGAATGAAAGAATGAGTAAATGTCACAAGAAAACTATTTTCACAATCTCTTAGATGGTAAATAGCTGTTGATAAAGACATGAGATATTATAAATAGCTGGTGTTGATTTTCTTCCATGTTAATGAGTACTGAAACCTGTATATAAACACTAAAGGACAATTCCCATTTTGTAACACTCTCTTTTGCCAGAGGTGCCTTTTTTCAGGTTTATCCACTCATGTCTCATTTTGTTGTTTTATTTTGCACACCGTCAGTTTCATACACTTGGGTGTCCCTCTCACATATTTTGTCTGGCGTACTTACAGTTTTAGATTCCGTTCCCTCAATGTTTGCTGCTCTGTACAGAAATGCATAAAGGTAGTTTAGTAAATCCTTTAAGAATTTGCTTTATAACTGACAGAATCGACTCTTGTGTTGGGCCTGCATTTAATCAGTGTGGTGTGAAATTATTTTACCATTCCATCAATCAATCTGTTGTGTCTTCAAGAGTGAATAAATTTTAATAATTGATCATGAAATGTGTTTTTCTTCTATTACAGCTTTTTTTGCCTAGAGCTGGTTGGATTTGACATTTTGAGGGCACAAATTCAACCTTGTCACCTACAACTACTAGTATAACTTAACTAACAAGTAGCCTGAATTTTTCTTATGAGTTATTACAGTTTTACAGACTAGAAATTTATCAGCTAGAAACATTTTCTCAGGTTTAATGTGACTTTTGCTAAAGAAAGATAGATAGATAAATGTATCAATGGATAAGTGGATAAAGACACAGTAGATAAGATAAACCTTTATTCGTCCCACAGTAGGGAAATTCACAAATTACAGCAACAAAGGGGACAGAAGCAGTTAAATAGTACAAAAAGATAGATAGATAGACAGATAGTGTGTAAGGTGCTTAAAATTGAAGTTTAGCTATATAAGGATGAATTGAATTCCCACTGTCACAAAAAAGTTTAAATGTACTAATTTTAGCTTTCAGTTATATCTCAAACAATGGGAGGAAGTTGAGCTGTGGCTGTAATGTACTCTGTTTAAAAAAATCTCTTTTCTTTCCACCTTGTTCAAAACTAATAAGAGTGACATAAATTTAAGTCAGAGTTCTACCAAAATCGTTAAAACCTCTGGACTTAATTTGGTTTCTGGCCTTTCCCACATCAGCTTTTCAGAGAGGACAAAACACAGAAGCAGCATTCTTTAAATGTAGTACTTGTCAGTGACCACTAGATGTCAGCTCAGCGCGGTGTATCTAAAGCGGGCATTGTGGCCGCTAGGTGGCAGCTCTGCACCAGGATTTCCTCCTCCCAGGTCGTCGAAACAACAAACCGAACTACGGAGCAAGCGGGGTGAGAGAACGTCCGAAACCGCCTCTGACCGCGACTTTTAAACTCTTTTTACTGAATTGTAGTGGAATTCAGACGGAGGCTGTTTAAGAATAGTAAAAGTTACGATTCTGCCGGGACTACATTTCACAACAAGGTAAGTTAGCTGTAAAATGGCGGAGAGCTATCTGGAAGTTAGTTGATTTGTATTTTGCTAGCCGTCTCGCTAGCCAGGCTAGCTGTGGATGAGCCCAGAGCGCGGATGTCTGCCTCAACCAAGTCGCTTCGCTAGCTCGCGGTACATGGCTACTTCGGTTGTTAGCAAGCTAACGAACTGGATTTTGGCCACCGTAACGCAAAATATTTAGTTCGTAGACGAAAGAAGCGTTTTATTGTTTCAGTCGGCTTGATTGCACTTTATATATTTGTAAACAAAGTGTTTGTTGCTTATGCAATACGGTACTGGAACTCCCGAGGCAAGATGGAGGACGCAAGGACGTGATGTTTTTTTAGGTAACGTTAGCAGTAGCTGTTAGCATAGCTAGCTACTGGGAGTTATTATCAGCTCGTTAAATGCAACATATCTCTTCTTATTATCTGCTTTATCGTCGGGCAAGTGCTGGATACGACTGATGTGTACACAGAAGGTAGTTATTGTCCCCGGAAACGCTATAGATGAGCGTTATTGTATACTAGCCAATATTAGCATGCGCTAGTACAGTAGGGCTTGCGTTGTTTTGTTATGGTCCAAGTGAGGTAGCATTAGTAAATGCTGGCGTGTTCTCGATACCTATCGATAATGCATTGCACAGATCGGTGGCCTTTCTTGTGCGTTAAATCGCATTTTGCTCGCACTGAGTATCGCATGCTCACTTTACCAAATTTCAACTAGCTGGCGCTGGGAAAAGACGCCAAATGCTCGGTTGCTTAGCTAGTGGCGCTAGCATTGGCAGCGCACCGGCGTCAATTTTGACAGGAGCCGACGAAGAGCGTAGCCGCGTCGGCGTTGTTGGAGGGAACTGAGCCGGTAGTTTGTGGCACGGTCGACTTGCGGGAATCCTCGCTATTGTGTTTTAGGATTTCGTTTTATCTTACGCTCGTCCGGTCTCGCTTCGCAGAAATAAGTTTATGAGATACTCTGCCCGATTTGGCGCCACTTTTTCAGTCTACACCCATAGAAATCCCGTCGTCTTGTCATGCAGGATCCCCTCGCAATCAAGGAAATAGTCACGCTAACAGATAAATAAACTAATAAATATTCCAGTTAAGTTAAAACACTCAAAATCGTAACTACTTCATACAAAGTGCTCATGTACATCATGTTACTCTACATTGACTATTTTGAATTTGTTTTTTGTTGGGAAATTTTCTTTCATTATTGTGTATTCATTGTAAAATTAGTGCTTTGTAAGAATCCCAATGAGGCACATGTGGGCCATTATGTCGAGGGTATTGATGCACAAAGAGGATCCCATGACCAAGCTTACATCCGATTTATATCAAGGTAGTTTTATTGAAAGCCTACTCACTTCTCATAAATGCTCTTAAAATTTAAGAATGACACACATGCATGTCATCACTGCGTGTACTAGGACTGAAAGATTTGCTTACTGCACCCAAAGGGGGGTGGAGTTTAAGTTTGCCTTCTCAAGACTGAGCAGTTGTCCCCGGAGTGCTTTTGACTCCCTTGACTGCTTAAGGGACATTTACATTTGTTTCTGAATTACAGTCAAAGTAAGAGTCCTAATTTCAAAAGTTCCCTCTGCTCTCCCCTTTGATGTATGTGCTACTAATTTACACATCACAACCATGCCATAGTTTCTCTGTGGCCTGCAGTATCTTGTTGATGTTGATACTGTCTTTTGGTTGGTTGAGATCTGAATGGGGCGGATAGGCCAGTGCCATATTTGGCCATTGAGGAAGACACTCCGATGTTCCCTGCGTGACGTTGTCCGTAAACCAAGGGGAGCAGAGAAAGAGAGGGAGCCAATGGCTAGACAGCTGAGCGTGACAGGAGCATTTGTGTCCGCCCCCTGTTACCATGTGAAACCTTTTTTTTTTTTTTTCTTCTGAAGGCATCAAAGAAACATTTGCTCGCTACAGAGGATGTGATTTCCGCAAACATATACATATTTGATGTTTACTTTTACAGCATTTATTGTTTCTACTGTGTTGAAATGTGTAATATGTCTATACATGTAGCTCTCTAAATTACTGTTTCATATTCTAGGTCACATGCAACTTCTGCCGTCTTGTATTTTCTGAGGATCTCAAGCCAGTCATAAGTTGAAGTTATACAGAAGATGTTACAGAAATGATAGCAGCACCAGAAATACCACCAGAGTTCTCCTATACTCAGTAAGTGCTTGCTTCCACTATAATTTTAAGGGGTTGGCAGGTTGAGGTTGACATGATTTTCATTCTAATGTTTACTTGTGTCTACCAGGGATACAGACACCCGATTCTCCTCCGACACAGACTTCTCTGAGGATCCTGATGGAAGGACTGCAAACTCAGCTAAAGGAAAGGTATAGAAAGCACACGTGGCTCTCTGCATTTGGCCTGGATCAGGACATCCTGGTTAAATAACACTTTTAGTTTTAGATATTTGTGACAAGTATACGAAATTAGCCATGAATTCTCTTAGTCTCTGCAATGATTCCCACACTTAATTATACCTTATGGTCTTTTGTTCTGTTCCAGGGTGGAAAGAAGGGGAAGAAAGCAGCAGGGGAGAAAGGCAAAGGAGGGAAGGGAGCAGGCCGGATAAATGGCCACCACCAGGAGAATGGCATGGAAAACATGATGCTGTTTGAGGTGGTGAAGTTGGGCAGGAGTGCAATGCAGGTATGAATGGCAAGATTTTTGAGATCGTCACTTTGTAAAAATCTGCTTTTTTTCAGTTGCATGACAAACTAAATGGTCTGCATTCCTTATTGTTCTCTAATATTTAAAATTGTTTCTATTTTCCTGCAGTCCGTTGTTGATGACTGGATTGAGTCTTACAAACATGACAGAGATGTTGCGCTTCTAGATCTCATCAATTTTTTCATCCAGTGCTCAGGATGTAAAGGTATGTGTGTAACTGTTTAAAGCCATGCTTAGACTACAGAAGTTTTAAAATCCTAACTGATTTTGAAATCAGGTCTGCATCACACACATAAAGAGAAACTTCACAGATGTTCTTCTCTCTCTCGCACACACTTCAAGATTTGAAAATCAGGGAGCATCACACGCTTCAGGATATTAGTAAGATTATTGTGCCAGCAGGAGCAATGCACAAGTAATACACTAACACATGTGATCCCATGGGGAAGCAGATGTAAACAAAATTGAGACTGATGTGGTCCTGTAGTAATGCTTAGCAGTGAGAAAAAACAGAAGCAGGGGACTAAATGAGTTGGGATGGGAAAATGGTTGGGGAGATGCAGTCAGCATGGGTTGTCCATTCTTCAGTGTGAACCAGAGGTGTCAGTTTTAACATCTGGCAACAGTCGTATCCTAGCTAATGTTAGCCTCATGGGATAGAATGTTTATCATTGTTTAGCAACACTGTCATCTGCCTCAGGTCTAACGGACTTCACTCTACCATTAGATTTTGTGGTCGTGCTCAAAAAGTGCTAATGTAATCAAGCAGACTTTAGCTCGTGATTATCAAACACTGAATTTATCTGTGTGTCTGCGCTGAGCTTTTAAGCATTTTGGGAGGTTTAACACTGGTTCTGTAAAACTTTCACACTTTTACTGGATAATGTAGGCCAAACTTCAGTACTGACCAAGGTCCCAGACCAGATTTTTCCTCCAATTGTTGGGTGGGGTAAATATGGGATAAATTACTCCAAAACTCCTGTAGTCTTATCAAGGATCAAGGATCGTTTGAATCTTGGTACTCTCTTATCCCCGAGATGGTCTTCTTGACCATTTGGTAAATTGTCTCTTGTCTCACTCCTCTTTGTGTATCAGGTGTGGTCAGTGGAGAAATGTTCCGCAACATGCAGAACTCTGAGATCATCCGACGAATGACAGAGGAATTTGATGAGGTAACTTCGCCTTTTTCCAGTATAATCATTACCATGTTCACCATTAACCTCCTAAGTGTCATTTTAGATTAAATATCAAATTTAGAATTCTGTTATTTGCCAAGGATAATAGAACAAAGGTTTTTGCAGGGAACAGATAAGAAATTGTGGTTACATTTTGTTATCGCATTTACTGACGTTCTTCCCACTGTGGCCTCTGTAGGACAGTGGCGACTACCCTCTAACCATAGCAGGACCCCAGTGGAAGAAGTTCAAATCAAGCTTTTGTGAATTCATTTCGGTGCTAGTGCGCCAGTGTCAATACAGTATCATCTATGATGAGTACATGATGGACACAGTCATCTCCCTTCTCACCGGACTATCGGACTCTCAAGTCCGAGCCTTCAGACACACTTCAACACTGGCAGGTAAGATGAAGACGAAGATGTGTATGTGTTTGAGACGCATTTAACTTTTTGCTCTACATGCTTTAATTTTAGTGCTCTTGGATGTTTTAAAGGCTCAACGCTTGTAGGTCGATGGAGCATTATTCAATAGGATTTCAGTTGAACTGCAGAATGCAGAAAAGTTTGCAGAAAAATCTAAAGTTAATATGAATTATCAGTACAACTGGCCAAGCGTTCTTCTGACGATTTCAAATATTTTCAGTTGTACTAACTGTATTTGTATCGTGTGTAGGTTACATTTTCAGAGCAGGACATCTTGCACCTTTGTCATTGGCCGTGATTGTGTACTAATCACAAACAGCATAGCTTTATGGATTTTCCCTGTTAAAAAAAGTGCCAAAGGCAGCTGGGGGGGGGCATATTTGTGCTCTACAATAACCAGAGGCATGCAGAACATACAGCCTCATAGACCATGTTTATGCAACAGCACATACATATTACAACAGTTGTAATTGAGCAGGTGGGTATTGTGACCTCAGAACATTCACGTATTGTTTCCTGTGGGAAACCATCTTTGTTGTTGCCTGTCAGTGTTCACCTGTAACATGCTTTTATTGTGTTTATGTTTTGGTGGTACATGGTAACATAAAAATTACATTTTATCCAGGAGCTAGTTTATGTTGCACGTCCATGACACTGTTTACAAACACAACGTAGCAAGTTGGCTTAATTCACACATTTTTTGTTCTAAGTCAATTATTAATTATGACACCAAAGGGTTACTGTTGAGTGTGGTTTCTTCCTATTTCTTGATTTTACTTGTTGTGTTTTTGGCAGCCATGAAGCTGATGACAGCCCTGGTGAATGTAGCTCTAAACCTGAGCATCAACATGGACAACACCCAGCGCCAGTATGAGGCAGAGAGGAATAAAATGGTGGCCAAAAGGGCTAATGACAGGCTGGAGCTGCTCCTGCAGAAACGCAAAGAGGTAAGGGTGGCCACATGGCAATTTGCTGAATTTGTTTTATGTTTTAACACTTACTTCTTGCATTTAGACAAACAAACACATTAGATTATGATATTTCTTGCTAGATTGTAGATTGTCAGCAAATTCTGGCCAGATGCAGGTGATCGTGAACAGTTATTTATCAGGTTAATTAGCCAATTTGCCAGGCTCCAAACTAGAGGAAAAAAATTGGTATGCATGCATCGATCTTTATTTATATAAAACAAATGCCCTTATAGAGTTGTGTAAAATGTTGGATTTCAATAGTAGTAACGCTGCAGCGGAGAGTGTCCTCCACTAACACAAGTGTGTTCTTACTAACAACACAACAGAGGGCTTCGCTTTTTTTCCTTCCCAACTTTTTGTTTGTCAAAAGATATTTAGCCAGTGATGTTGATCAATAAATTGCTTTTCCTGCCATACAAAGTTACCTGTGAGCGGGATAGTGTTCATTGACTGCAAGTTTATATTGTAAGCAGAATTAAATGTCAACAGTCATAATCCAATTTTAAAAAGTCTAAACAGTGTCCTACAAATATCAGCGACTGTCACACTACTCAGTCCTATTTTTTTGTACTCAATTCATGACAATTTGAACCAGAAGTCAATAAGAACTATATTTGGATTCAGAAATGCAACATTGCCCAACCTGCAAGCGATATCCTCCTTCAAGCTATTTTCTTCAGGCAAATCCTGAAAGGTGCCTGCACACAGCCACCCTGCAGCACAAGCTAACCAGTCAAATTAATACTTGTAAGAGTAAATAATTGTGAACTACTCTAGCTTGTGACCATAAATCTGTTCCATATTTAGAACTGTAACACCTCTGTAGGTGGTGGACCCGCAGTGACTGTGTTAGTGCTGAGTGTTATTCAGCTAGCATTGTCAGTTTATTAGGTTATATAACAGCAGGCCCCACCGGGCATCCATCTGTTAGTTCACTGTGCAGCCACACCACAGCATGGTGGCATAGTTGGCTGTCACACATGTCTTGTTATGTTAACGATGCCTCCTGGTCACCTTGTACTGTAGCATTCTAGTCAGTTAGGCTTTATGTTTGACCACATATATTTGCTCATGCTGTTCTCTCCTCATTTCAGCTCCAAGAAAATCAGGATGAGATTGAAAACATGATGAATGCAATTTTCAAAGGAGTGTTTGTTCACAGATATCGGTATGACTTCACATAAAACACATCTATTCTCATAAAAACACATTTTTATGCAGCTATAGAAAACTTCTTGTATTCTCTTTAACAAATAATGATGTTTTTTAATGAATGTTTTAACAGTGATTCGATAGCAGAAATCAGGGCAATCTGTATAGAAGAGATTGGAGTGTGGATGAAACTCTATAGCGATGCCTTCCTCAACGACAGCTATCTGAAGTATGTGGGATGGACGATGCATGATAAGGTGGGTCTTTTTGTAGCCCCTACACACCTATGGTCCACTAACACAAGAGTTTACTCCTTATTTTCCTGATCAGACCTCTTCTCAGGAGTGTGTGGGTGTGCACAGACTTCACTTGACTGACATCTCCCTCTCCTGTTAATGTGGGACAACTTCAGTTCTATCAACTTTATTATTACATGAAGTTTGACGGTGACACATATTCCCAGCTTAGCAGTGCACAACATCAATCTGAGCAGATGTCAAATCAGCCAGAATATGTGAAAACACCTGTGTGGGTGTGCAGGGCTGTTAAAGGTACTATTAGTGACTCATCAGTGTATCCACAAAAAATCAGAACACAGGATTGAAACCTGCTGTTCCTCCAGCATTGATTGACAGGTCTAATAGGTAAACTCAAATAAAAACAGGTGAATCTTTGATATTAATTTCTTCCTGGTTTTTTAAAGTTGGTTTATTTCAGTTTGTCAACACATGAAAAAGAGGTCTATATTTCAATTTCAATCAGTTGAGAAACCTTTTTATCTTGTTATATGTCATTTACATAGATTAAAGAAGTACTGATTGCTGCTGCTTACTGCAATTATGCACTCGATAAATGACTGTTTTCTAATTCTCTACTCCAGCAAGGCGAGGTACGTCTGAAGTGTCTCACAGCTCTGCAGGGTCTCTACCACAACAGAGAACTCAATGCAAGACTGGAGCTCTTCACCAGTCGCTTCAAGGTCAGCACCACCTGCTGGATAACTTCAGCATTATTTCAGACTCTTATACAGCAACAAACACTGGGCTGATGCTCTATGGACACACATTTGTGTTTGAACTGACAAAATATGACTATTTAATATTTTTTTAAGTAACTCATGAAATTTCTTATCTTTCTTTTTGCATAGGATCGTATTGTCTCCATGACTCTTGACAAAGAGTACGATGTTGCAGTACAAGCAATTAAACTACTCACTCTAGTCTTGAAGTAAGTGACTGTGTTCTTGATGGTATTTGATAAGTGTTGGATGTAGTCTGTATGTCAAGGGCAATTATTTCATTACGTAAAGTACATGTGGAACTTCAGTTGACTGAGTCTTTGTGTTTGTCACTACAGTAGCACGGATGAGGTGTTGACCCCTGAGGACTGTGAGAGTGTCTATCATTTGGTCTACTCAGCACACAGGCCTGTCGCCATCGCAGCGGGAGAATTCCTCTTTAAGAAGTATGTCCAAGTTTTGCTGTTACAGTATATATAGTAAAGAGTGATTTAGCACTCCTTGGAATGTCTTGAATTGTCTTTGCTGACCTCCAGTGGTTAAACCTTTCACCTTGTGGCTGTGGTAGCTTTGAAGTACAGGTGGACGCCAAAACCCAGTCACATCACTGTTGGGTGTAGTTACAGGTTGAACAAAACACACATCTGGCAGCACAAAACCACACCTATCAGTGATGCTGGGTCAGAGGTAAGGCTTGGTAGTAGGCTTGAAACTTTGAACCACAGAGGGCAGAAAATACCTGTTTTTTCCCCTGGTGTTGAGTTACTCTATAAAGTTGTTTTAATGAGATTACGAATTGTTGAAAGAACACTTCTGTCCACACACAAAGTAAGATGTGTAGCTTTTGCATAACTAAGTTCTACTCATGTGTACCCTTAGGGTTAACTTCAGTTGAAACTCAAAAGTCGAGATTGTAATGTTGCTCAATGACCATACTCTGTTGGAGGTTTAATTTTACAAGTCAGTCATTTTTTAGCTCAGCTTATGAGTTTCAACTTTGTAGGCCCCTTGTTGCTTCTAAGAAATGCAGTTGGAGGATTATGTGGGGTTGCTTTTGTGTGATACCCAACTAATGATTAATTTTCTCAAAGACTGTTCAGCCAGCGAGAACCAGAGGAGGAAGGTGCCCCAAAGAGGAGAGGCAGACAAAGCCCCAACGCCAACCTCATTAAGACCACTGTCTTCTTCTTCCTGGAGAGTGAGGTACATCATCATGCTATTTTTATTTACTGTCACACATAAGCTAGAGTTTCTGTCTTTCTTGACAGCATTTAAGCAATTGAATCATCTTTGATTTGTGTGAACATCTCTTAGCTCCATGAGCATGCAGCCTACCTAGTGGACTCCCTCTGGGAATGCGGTGCAGAGCTACTGAAGGACTGGGAGTGTATGATCAGCCTACTGCTAGATGACCCATTGCCAGGAGAGGAAGGTATGGCACTGTTTTATTATAAGCCTTCATGGCCCATATGTGGTTCAGAGCACAAACATGACAGAGATCATTCTGATTCTTTATGTGATTTTTTGTTGTTGTTGTTGTTGCAGCTCTTACAGACAGACAAGAGACGGCCTTGATTGAAATCATGCTGTGCACTGTACGCCAGGCTTCTGAATGCCACCCACCTGTTGGAAGAGGAACAGGGAAGAGGGTAAGAGCAACTAACACACTTTGAACAGTGGACCAAGATTGGTTAAAGGATACTTTGGGTATTTTCTAACATGGGTCTTTCTGTCCTGGGATTGTCATAATGACAGTTGTGTTGAAAATTGATCACTTAGCTTTAGTGCTGGGTCAGTGCAAGCGGAACCCAAAGACCTTCTAACAGCACTTGCACAGTTTTATTTAATTACTTTGATCCCACCATTCTAAATGTTAGTTGTGTATATATGACTGTTTTTCAAGCTTGGTTTTCTTCTTTGCTTTGTGTGACAGCTTTGTAACATTTAAGATATTTTTGTATATTGCACGCTGATATGCTGTGATGTTTTGTGCTTGCATGATATGCTTTTTTGTGATGTCAGGTTCGAGATAACAGAGCCTGTAAAACATTTTCAGATGTTCTGCTTGTTATTACTAGTAGAAGGTTGATGTGTAGCCATTTTCCATCCAGACTGTTGTGTTTACCAAATCTGACATTACAATTACAAGTTAACATTAACGGGGGATTCATCTGACAACCTAAAGGACATTATGATGCAGATGTTATAGAGCTGAACAGACCTTTGGGATTAAACTTTTGGAGCTTACTTTGGTCCTTGTGTGTGTACTGTGTACTCCTGGGGCCTGTTTCAAGAATCAGGTTTATTAAATATATTAAATAACAAGATAAGTTTGAATAATGTAAAAAGACCAGTTCTCAGTTGTACTTATCCAGAAACACAGTCAGAACCTGCCGCTAGGAACATGTACCTGGTGAACTGGATCTCCATAAATGTGACAAATGTGCACATGGCAATAACTGAAAGCATAGTCGAGGTTACACTTAACCAGAAATAACCTGGTTGATGAGTAAACTTTACAAAAAGTAAGATGTGAAGTAGTAGGCCTTTTGCATGCATGAACACCAACTAGTTGCGAGGACAAGCGTCTAACTAGTTGTGTCTGTAATTAGGTGATGACTGCTAAAGAGAAGAAGACTCAGCTGGATGACAGAACCAGAATGACAGAGCTGTTTGCTGTGGCTTTGCCCCCTCTACTGGCCAAGGTTTGCTATATCCATTCTGTGTTCATAATAAGCACTACTCTGAAGAGCGGTTATCTTCTGGTGTGTATTCATCAAACAGAACATATGATGTTGATTGTTTGTTTGTTTTACAGTATGCTGTGGATGCAGAGAAGGTGACCAACTTGTTGCAGCTGCCTCAGTTCTTTGACCTGGAAATTTATACTACAGGGCGTCTGGAGAAGGTAAGACACTTATCAGACAACACCAATCAAATCAGGAAAAATTGGATCAATTAGTTTAATAAACACAGTAGTTCATCTTTTTTTTACTGACTTATCACATATGATGTGTCACTCTTTGTTTCTTATCCAGCACCTGGAATCCCTGATGCGTCAGATCAGGGAAATTGTGGAGAAGCACACTGACACTGAAGTTTTGGAGGCCTGCTCCAAGACTTACCATGCCCTCTGCAATGAGGAATTCACAATCTTTAACAGGGTGGACATTGCCCGCTCTCAGCTGCTGGATGAGCTGGTGGACAAATTCAACAGGCTACTGGAGGATTTTCTACAAGAGGTAGGAGTGACAGGATGCACATGTCAAAACTCCTAAACATGCTTGCTTGTACTCATAGAACTTTTGGTTAAGTGGGCCTAATCCTCTTACACCCAACATCTCTACCGCTTTATATTATTGCTGCTATGTTTGCTTTTTGTTGTTATATATTGTTGCCTAAATCTTCTTGTGGCCTGCCCCCTTGCATAAGTAAATAATTATCACTGTAAATTCAAACTTTGATCCATCTGCAGCTGCCTGTTAAGAGATGCAATGTGTCTTTGGAGTTGTTTGTTTGACTATATTTTTCTGAATAATCACAACATACCTTACAGGGATGTGATACTGTATATGTGACACAGTGTGAGAAAACTTTATAGTGTGTGAAGATATATTTCAATTTTGTCTGGAGAATCTGAAAAACCTGCAGTTGCAGCTGTTCCAGATGAGTTCAGATGAGTAAACATCTTGATGAATAAAACTTAACACAGTGTGCAAAATGTCTCTTTCCAGGGTGAAGATGCTGATGAAGATGATGCTTATCAGGTTTTGTCAACTCTAAAAAGGATCACAGCATTTCACAAGTATGAAATTCATTCTTTCCGTAGTACCTGTTGCCTCACACACCTTACATCCCTGTTTCCTGTGTTCTGTACCCTTTACAGTTAGAACAATCATTGACCTGTGATTCTGTGTACTTGTGTCTGAAACTGACTGAGACTTTCTCAAATCTGCAGTGCACATGACCTGTCGGGGTGGGACCTTTTTACCAGCAACTTCAAGCTTCTCAACACAGGCATAGAGAATGGAGACATGCCTGAACAGGTTATTAAATACACACACACACACCAAGTAAAGTTATATGAGTCAAAAATTGTAATATTTTGTAAATACTAATGATTATTAACCTGTCTGGGATTTTTTTTTTTTGTGAGTAGATAGTCATCCACTCACTGCAGTGTACCCACTATGTGATCCTGTGGCATCTGGCCAAGTCATCTGAGGGCAGCTCCAGGAAGGTGAGGTCTCCTAAAGCCAATTTCACTGTCCCTATTCTGCACTGTTTTGAATTGGATAGATGTGAGTGAGATGTTAAAAAATTCTTGCCATTGTTTTTGAATCAGGATGACCTGGTGACCCTGAGGAAGCAGATGAGGGCATTCTGTATGATGTGTCAGCGCTACCTCACCAATGTCAACACAGCTGTCAAAGAACAGGTGACACAGACACGACAAAACCAAAACCTACATGTGTAGCAGTAAAATCAGCTTAAAAGCAATGCAAGTTTACAATATACAATGGTTCTCATCGTACACCATTTAACTCTAAAGAGGCGGGTTGGCTGCCATTCATTGCAACGTGGCCACAAAGTGCTGGTGTTAAATCTACACAATCAGCTTGTGTAAACCAAAAGGCTTTCTCTCTCTCTCTCTCTCTCTCTCTCTCTCTCTCCATATATATATATATCGTTATATGAATCTCGTTATATTTGTTTGTCGTCTCCTGGCGTCTCACAATACACAGGGTGGACCAGAGCGAGATTGACTGGGTGCTGAAATTAAAAAAGGAGCATTTTCCGCTCCTCTTCACACCATGAGAGCGACACTCTGCTCTTAGAAAGCACATGTAACCTCTGACCTTAGACATTGTGTGTTCATGCACATTGAAGGTAGCTAGTTAACTATTGTGATGTGAATGGGCTGTAGGACTCATTGACTGTACCGACAACAGGTGTGTCAACAAAAGGTAGTGGTATGACATACTGTTCACATCACACTATTGTACCTGCTCATCAGCTACAAGAGAACAAGTGGATTTTGTTATTGCTTTAGCAACTCGGCAGACCGTCATTTTAATGACAACTGGCTGGCTACCAAAAAAATATTTTAAAAATGGCTTCGGAGAAGTAAAGAGAGAATCAGAATATGTGCTTTTGTTTGATGAAAGTTTGAACTGTGAAATGAGGAGGTGTGCCTACTTGATGTCCACTTAAAATAATGGCATGACTGTTGTGTGAACAAGTACTTCTTTTTCTGCATGGCACATCACATTGCAGACCAAATTCATGAAAAATTCAATTAAAAAAATTGATGCTCAGGGGCCCAAATTGCTAAGAAAACATCCCTCACACCACCGCCACCACCAGCTTGAACATCTGATACAAGGCAGGGTGGATCCATGCTTTCATGTTGTTTACGTCTAATTCTGACCCTAACATCTGAATGATGCAGCAGAACTGAGACTTATCAGACCAGTTTTTCCAACCCTGCCTCAGTTTCTTGTCCTTAGCTGACAGAAGTGGTACCCAGTGTGCTGCTGTAACCCATCTGCTTCAAGGTGTTGTGCGTTCAGAGATGCTTTTCAGCGTACCTCAGTTGTAACAAGTGGTTATTTGAGCCTTTCTATTAGTTCAAACCAGTCTGGCCATTCTATCTGACCTCTGCTTCTAACTGCCTGTCGCGTGAACCATAGAGATGGTTTTGTATGAAAGTCCCTGTAGATCAGCAACTTCTGAAATACTCAAACTAGCCCATCTGGTGCCAACAACCATGCCACGTTTATGTTCACTTAAATCACCTTTCTTCCCCATTCATGGTTTGAACTTCAGCAGATTGTCTAGATACCTAAATGCTTTGAGCTGCTCCCACATGATGCAGATAATTGCCTTGAGCAGGTGAACAGGTGTACCCAATAAAGTGACCGGTGTATGTATACTAACTTACTGAATTATATCAAGTAATTTACCATACCACTAAAAACAGAATGATTCAAACTTCTGGGATAATTACATTTGTTGGAATGGATAAATATATTGCTGTGCTCACTGTTACATGCAAACGTGTGAACTGTTTTTTAAATAATTTAAAGGCTGTCTGTTCTTTAACACAATTTAAGATTCAAAAAAAGGAAACTTTTTTTCTTGTGCTCACTTGACATTCATCAGTCACCTGTTGATCCCCTACTCTGGAAGTTCTGGAAGTTAGCAAGCATTAAATAATCATGATCAAAACGTACAGTCAAATATGAACAGGTGGTAAAATAAACAAAGGGAAAATACACATTGATTTCTGTGTGTATAAAGGAATTCTGTAAACATTTTTTTGCAGTTGCATTTATAGGAACAAAGGTTTCTGAATCTGAAATATTTTTGGTTTAGATACCTTGAAAGTGCTTGAAGCTTACTCTTAAAAAGCTGTGCGAACTATGTACTAAGAAACATAGTCTAAAACCTCATTTGCAAGGAGTCCTTCTGTATTGCGCTTACACACACGTGAGTTTTAACTTTTTGTCCTACTTTTTTTCCCCCTCTCTTTCCTCCTACAGGCATTTACCATCCTCTGTGATCTCCTGCTCATCTTCAGCCACCAGATGGTGTCCGGAGGCAGAGAACACCTGGAGCCCCTGGTCTATTCCCCAGAGGACTCACTGCAGTCTGAACTGCTCTCCTTCATCCTGAACCATGTCTTCATAGACCAGGATGATGACACAAATAGCACAGGTACAAATGCAAATGTGTAGTTCTAGGAGCTCATTGACTTTCTGCTCTGCTCCAATAGGCCAGGACAGCAGGTCAAAGGATGATTTTTCAAATCGGCCAAGGTGCAGCCTGTAAGACTGCTTTATTTTATTTTTTCTATCATCTCAGATGGGCAACAGGATGATGAGGCAGTAAAGATTGAAGCTCTGCACAAGAGGAGAAACCTCCTGGCTGCTTACTGTAAACTGATCATCTACTGTGTGGTAGAAATGAAGACTGGAGCTGACATCTTCAAACAGTACATGAGGGTAAGATAAACTTTTATCATTTAAAAAATCCAGTTGTACCTTATAGCAGTCCATTAAGGAGGACTATGCAGGAGCAACAGACACATCAGTTATTGTAGGAATTAATGCATGGTCTGTCTCACATTAATGACATTTTAATCAGCTCATGTCTACAGATATAATTCTTCATGTTCCTGTAATGTTTTTTTTCCTTTTCAGTATTACAATGATTATGGTGACATCATCAAGGAGACTATGAGTAAGACTCGGCAAATCGACAAGATTCAATGTGCCAAGACACTCATTCTCAGTCTGCAGCAGGTCAGTGTACACACTCTTGCTCACTTGTTAAATCAGTCCATATTTCTGACGTTTTGTTTATTTGTCCCATTTAAGAGGTTGTTCATCTATTGTTTCATGTCTCTTTCTGCTAGCTGTTCAATGAAATGCTGTCTGAACTGGGTCATGGGTTCGATCGCTCCTCCTCTGCGTTCTGTGGAATCAAAGAGTTGGCTCGTCGTTTTTCTCTAACCTTTGGTCTCGACCAAGTCAAAACCAGAGATGCCATTGCTATGCTGCACAAGTAAGGCTTAATTTTGCTCTTGCTACATTGCATTGCTCTTCTTACATTTTTGGCTTTGCATCTGGGAACTGTCACGTTGGACAAATTACTCTCTGAATACTGTGTTTCCTCTGGCCATGTAATTTTTTCCTTTGGATTTTGGAAAGGCTTAAGTGATAAAATGTTGCAGTTTTGCTTATTCCCATGGATCGAAAGTGTTCAAAAAACTTGTAAAAACAACTTTAGGTTGTTCAAACACAGAGAAGAATAACAGCATTATAAAAATAAAACTGGTCTGTTGTATATTCTATGTAAGGAACCCAACCACTAATCAGAAGAGCTCTGCAAGAAAGCCAATGTATGCATGTTTGCTATGCCATCTTGAATATCCCCTACACTTGTGCAACACATGGGTACACAATGTAATGGGATATGCCGGATGTGCAACGGGTGTTAAAGTAATGAAAGACAGGCTAAGGATTCTGCTTTGTTTCCATATAGTCTTCAAAAAGTTTAAACGTTCAAAGTGATGTAGCACTGCATTACATTATAGCACAATGTGGCATGACTCGTGGGTGTAGTCAAGTGGAGCAGACAATGATGCAGGGTATGCCCTAAGTGTAACAGAACTATAGAGTGTTGAATCCAGCATGCCAGTGGCCTTGTGGTTTAAAACATGTGGCCCATGTCCCTGGTTCGAAAAGATGAATGTGTTTCCTCATCAAATTCTACATCGATCAAACCTCAGTTTTAATGAGGTTTACGTGAGTTTCACTACACACTGTGGATCAACTGTGTCCATGAAACCAATTCTTTTTCTCTGCTCACAGTGCATTTTTCTTCCTCTCTGTCTCCGTCATCTCTTAGGGATGGTATTGAGTTTGCATTTAAGGAGCCGAGTCCCCAGGGAGAAGGAGGCCCTCCCCTCAACCTGGCTTTCTTGGACATCCTCAGCGAGTTTTCCTCCAAGCTTATGAGACAAGACAAGAGGACTGTGTAAGTTTTTCCTGCTGAGCTGACGGATTGGGGGGGGCTTCAGTATCTCAGTGTAACAGGTGCTTGTGACAACTGGTGCAACTGGTGTTTCTGATGCGTGAGTGGTTGATGTGAGGCCTCCACTTGGAATGTGCACCTGGTTTTGTGTGTAAAGTTTGTTCTCTGTATGCATGGATGCATGAGTTTGTTCATCTCGTCTATGTGACCTCCCGCTTCTCCCCAGCCACATGTACCTGGAGCGTTTCATGACGTTCCAGATGGCACTGCAGCGAGAGGACTGCTGGCTCCCCCTCATCTCCTACAGGAATTCCCTACAGGCTGGCGGTGATGACGATACCATGTCGGTGATGAGTGGCTACTCAAGCAGAGGCTCCTCCATCCGCTCCAAGAAGACCAAGCCTCCTGCTGCTACAGCTGGAACTTCAGCAGCCAAGAGGAAGCTGCCAGAAGGTACCGCGCAGTCAGGAGTCGGAGAAAAATGGGCATTGGCTTTAGTTTAGTACAGTTTGCTTAGTGTAGGCAGCCTCATAATTTTTAAAAGTTTTACAAGTGGGCATCAGCAGTTTTCTGTTGTAAACTATAAACATCAGTGGTTCAAACTCCTCAACACCTGCCAATGCACAAACACATTGAGAATAAGTCTTCATGAGAACCACATACATTATAGCCCAGCCCACCAATGATGTTAGAAAAGCAGTGTTGGAGCCCAGATTAACCCAAATGCGTTCCTAGCAGCCTGGCTCAGCCAACCAAGCTGATGGGTGAGGAGATTAAGCAGCAGATGGTAGGAGAGAGTCAAACTGCTCTTTACCAATCACTTAAATCTGTTCGTGCGTGTATGTCTGTGAGTTTGCTGAAGACTTATGACAAACGTCAAAAGATGTCTCAAGATAAGAAATTATATGCTATTCCATTTACAAGCTAGCAAAATGCAGTCCTTGTTGTAGGACAGCCATTCACAGCAATTGAGGAGTTAGTTCACCTGAGACTGACATTATAGCGTGACAAAAATCAAATTGGTTTTGCTGGTATTTCCTTGCATTCTGATTTTGGGGAGACTGCAGCCACTTTTCTTAGCTGTCTTAGTTTTTGATTTCACTGTCAGCATTACATCTGGCGTTCTTCCCCCCCTTCTGGTAGTGAGAGTAATTACCAGACGCTGTCAACATTACTTATAGCATTTGTCTACAGGTGCGCTTGTGAGGTGCTGCAGCCTACTCCATTGCTACAGTAACTCCCCCCTTCAGCTCTTGCAAATCAGTCATTGCTGGTTAATGTAAAATGCATCACTACTGGTGTGCCAGCACACGAAAGTCACCACAGACACCAGATTATACAGCTCTGGTATACTGCAAAATACAGTGAGATTTACCTGGCGGTGATGGGCATAATCAGCATTGTGTGACCTTATTGGCTAGAGCTTGAATCTAATGGACGTTCTTTTATGTGTAAAAGTCATGCATTCGAGCTTTAACCATGAATCGCAAACCCCACCTTCTATGTAAGGACAGACTACTGTGTAGCCGCCCAGTTCCATATCCTTTAAGAATATGCTAAATTTGAATTGGGAAATACAATACCAACATCAAGACATCTCTTTAAATCTCACCTTTTTATGTTTTGAAACACATAGTTCATAGTTAATGGACTAGGGCGGAATTTTGGTAACTTGGGTGAAATGTGCTGTTTGTTGCGAGTTTGTCTAACCCTTTGGCCCTTCCTTTCCAGAGGAGAGCAGCAGCAGCGAGGTGTGGCAGCAGAGCATGCAGACCCCAGTCATGATGCCGTCCCCCCACCTCACCTCCACTGCCATGCGAGACCCTAAGAGGGGTCGTGATGACAGCTTCATGGGAGTCTACCCCCTCCCTCACGACCAGCAGCAGCCGCCCCACCAACACCCACAGCACCATCAACAGACGCCTCAGCACCACCAGACACCCATGGATTACAAGTATGCATGCCTGCCTGTTGCATTCCTGAGGTGTAACGATGCAGTCAGTTCAGTTTGATACTATACACGTTACAGGAAGTCACGGTTCAATACATACAAGTAATGTTTAACAAAGTTTAAAGAACCGCTTCACTGTAGAAGATTTAAGTTTTCCATAGGTGCGACATTTTCAAGATTCATCAGCTTTTAGTCCTTGTTGTAGTTTTCTAATAAATGTTAGTGCAAAATCAATGAAGGAACACCTTAATTGGCCGGACCACAAAAAACAAAACCTCAGACAAATGTTTGACACGAAAGCTGTAGGGATGTTAAACAGTTCAGTGTTAATTTCCATCTTTAGTGTGTCGTGCTTTTAATTTATGTATATTGAAAGAATTCCATTAGGGGGCATAATTAATATGAACATTTCAATCAATCTTTCAGCTTCACAGTGCACACTTTAAACCTTTCATTGCATATTCTGCCAAGGCATATTCTTACCCTTTCACATTCCGCTGTCCAACATTAACTTTTCTCCTCCTCGTTTGCTGTTGCCCCATTATTTCGGAAACTCTTTGATGACCATTTTATTTTAATTAGGTGTCTGTTATTTCCTTGCATTCTAATGCTTCTTACTGCAAGATTTTATAATATTGGTAGGCTCACGTCCAGGCCCATCATTCAGTTCAGTGGATCACTTATTCTCTGAGAATGGGATCAGAGGACTGGAATATGAGCCAAAATACATTAAGACATGGTTCAATGTAATTTCCCATTTGCGTGCTGTTAATTTTGAGGGCAAATGGTAGCAAAATACTTGTACTTAACAGCCTGCCAAGTGTTGGCCCTACTGGGACAGTGACTGACTAGTTTGTTTATCCAACCTGACTTTTCATAGGCGCCAGGCCAGTAGGCCATCTATATAGTTGTATTTGACATCCTTGTGGTATCTCCAAACATATGTGAATTAAAAACATGGCTAATTAATGTGATCTTGTGCATTTAGTTCCCAGGTGACGTGGATGCTGGCTCAGAGACAGCAAGAAGAGGCACGCCAGCAGCAGGAAAGAGCCATGAACTATGCCAAGCTCAGGACCAATCTGCAGCATGCTATGTAAGCCACACACAAACCTGCACATTGAGGTAACTGTGAAAATCTGATTAAAAGTGTTTCCGTTATTATGTAATGGTTTGTTTTTGCAGTCGTCGCGGCACTGGGCTTATGGAGGAAGACGAAGAGCCGATTGTGGAGGATGTGATGATGTCATCTGAGGGTCGTATGGATGACCTCAATGAGGGCATGGACTTTGACACCATGGACATTGATCTGGTAAGATTCACATTTAACTGACGTGAATTCGTACTTGATTTTAAATACAGTATTTTTTTTAAAATCCTGTTTAATTTTTAGAATGGTTCTTGCATAAAGTTCACAGTTTGTGTTTGTTACCCCTTCCAAACTTGCCAGTTGCATCCTTAACACCTCAATGTCTTACTTAGGTCTTCCTCAGCAAACAACATTCAAACTGTCTCAGAAGATTAAAGCACATTGCTAAAAGGCATTTTACATCTCTTTCTACACCTAGTAAAATTCCATTAGGAGGCTACATTAGTTGCTGTTGTTTCCACTGATGTAACATCTGGTTGTAGGAAAATAGGCCAGATGTTACATCTGGAGACTCATCGTGGACTGATTATTTTACAGTCACAACACTGGATTCAATGTCAAGCAACAAGGAACAGTTACTTGAAATCTGATTTGATTCTGGGATACTTTCAAAACCTCAAAACTCTGATCCATCCAAAGAAATCTCCAAAAGCCCTGAAATTCTCTGTAAGCTTTGTTGGTTCATAGCATGCTATCTCAGGCTGCCAGCCTAGAACTAGCAGCCCAAGCATCCTGCCTGCCTGCCTGACTGCTGCTCAGGCAGTCAGCAGCACCATCTTTGCTCCATATGGAGCCACACAAAAAACCTGAACTGTCTTAACACATAACACCTTACCTTAACACTTACCAGTGTGGTGGAGATTGGGCAGTGACAACACATTTTTATCTTATTTTTTTAATTTGCATCATCTGTTTTTAGATAACATTTTTCCGACTGGTTTGTTTAATGTTAAGTCAGTTTTATTTATACAGCCCAGTTAAAAATTTGCCTCAAGGAGCTTTACAGTCTGTACAGCATAAGACAGCCTCTATCCTTAGACCCTTGATTCACACAAGGAAAAACAACTGAAAAACACTTTTAGTGTGGAAAAAATGGAAGAAACCTCAGGTTTGAAGACCACCAATATTTCTTATCACTATCAGTTAAGGCAGCTCAGCACTTATCAATCTGAGCATCCCTGCAAAATACCGCAGTCCTTCTTTCTTTTGTTGTAGTCGTACAAAAGCAGTTGTTTCCAAAGTTTTCCAGCCCCTCTCAGATTTTCCTTTTGGTTTGATTTTTATTAGAGCTCAACTAACAAAGTTAGCTGTTTCATGACTAAGACCATAATCTCTCCTAATTTAATTACATTTTGGTTACTGGTTTTGCGTGAATACTTTGCCTGCATAGGGAATATCCAGTTAGTTATTCTAAGAAAAGACTCATTTGTTTACAATGCAACAATTAGTAATGAGCAGCTTGTGTTGGTTTTTCAATTTAACTTCAAAATGAGCCTGGGAGACAAAAGCATTCATCAAAAGAAATTGTTGGCTGTGGAGAAGGATGTATCTGTTTTTTGGTTTCTAAAAAAAAAGATGATGAAAGATGTACTGTGTTGACAGGGCCTTTCAACTGTTGGTACAACATGAGGCAACATAACTAATTTATTTGACCATTTACGCCAACTCCACAGAACCATGTATGATCCATGTAAAGCCAGAACAAATTTTTTTTCTGAAACATTTGTCTGTTTTGGATGCTTATGCTAGTGCTGCACTCCATGAGAAAGGCTCCAAATGTCATGTTGAATCAACCAGGAAATTGAACAACTGCCCTAGTTTCTCTAAATTTACTCCATTTGTTGCTTGTGTAATAAATTCTTTTCAAATTGGGCTGCAGGAGTTCAGTGCTGCAGATATCTGCTGAACTTCTACATCTTCTCTTGTAATACTGTCATGTATTTTTCAAAAATCCATGTCAGAATATTTATGTTTGTTTCCAGTACCCTAATTTTTTAGTATGGGTGAAGACTGTTCAAATATTCATGGGTTATCTGCCAAAGCAGCTGTTGAAGCAGGAAAAGTTGTTGGTGTATGTGCTCTAAACACGCCATCTTTCTCTTCCAGCCACCCTCTAAGAACCGTCGTGAGAGGTCTGAACTCAAGCCAGACTACTTTGACCCTGCTTCTATCATGGATGAATCGGTAAGGAGCATCTACACTCTATCACTTAGATCCGTTTCGCCTTGTATGTCGACTAACACTTGGCTGATGGCATCCTCCAAATTCAAATCTGTCCTCAGAGTGTTGTTATATGTAGTGCTACAAACAAATACCAGCATAATCATAGAGACTCCAGGTGTGTTTGTGTAATAGCCAGCTGGAGAAGCTTGTGAGGCACAGTGAGAGCTGACACAACTTGTGATTTCCTCAAACAAAGTAAACAGAGTCCACTAAAATTAGTATAACTCTGTGGAAGTAAACCGAGAATAGATGGCTTGCAACCAGCCACATTAGATGGACCACTTGCAAGCATGTTGTATTTGAGGCGCTCAATGAGGCTATGCAAAACATTTAGACAAGTCCTGCCGACCAGCCTGCATGCACTGCAGCCAAATGCAACATTTCTCATTGATTGCAAAGCCACCTTTTTTTGCTTGTGTAAACACGCCACATTGTATTTATTTCAAAATGTCCTGCTGGCTTTAAATTCTTGTTTCAACATGTCCCAACCTTAACAAACCCTGGGGGATTTGCCTTCAGGTTTGTTCTTACACTGGTCTTTGAAATGCAGGGCTTCTCTAGACACTGCCTCAGTGTAGAGCACTGAGAAATGTGAGGTTGTTTTGTGTCAACTTTAAATAATATCATTGTCACAAGAAATATCATAGCGGAAATCTGTTTCTCTTCACCAAACACGCTCTCACTCACACAAGCGTCTTGTTCCATTAAGCTTTGTCTGAGCAAAGACACAACATGCAGCACACTTATCAGCTCTGCTTTTACAGCTTGACACCACAGCGCCCCAGCTCAAAGCAGGTTTGCCATTTTTCTCACTCTGAATTACTTTTACACAATGTTAGCAATGTAGAGTACATGAGATTTAATTTTAAACAGCAAACAGTCAAATGTACTCCATGCAATGTGATATCAAAAATATTAAACAGCCATTTGTTAAACTACCTATTTGCTGTAAACTGACTTTAGTCAAAGCATTGTTACACTTTTTGTCCTATTTTGTCTGATTTTAGACAATCAGACAAAATAGGTTGTTGGACTGATTTTAATTTTAAATAGTCAGGTAGATTATTTTCTCCTCTGAAACTTTGGTTTTAGCCAAATATGACCTAAGTATTATACTTTGTAGATGATAATATAAAGTAATACTTTTTATTTTACTTTTACTTTTGCAGAATCAAATTAATGGCATTATAATAAACTGACATATACTTTTGTTTTCAAGAGAAAGGATCTTTTTTTTTTTTTTTCAATATAACCATCTCATATTCCTACTGATTTCTTTCCTTTTTAAATGTGAGTTTTCAACTTTCTGACTGCTTATAAAAGAATGTTCTTTTGTTTCTTGTAGGTCCTTGGGGTGTCCATGTTTTAAGCTAATATCCAGATGATTTTGACGCTGGGATAACAGAAGAGGCGCTTTGTATTTAAAGAGAATTTTAGATGCGAAAACACAAGTGTTTTCTGTAAGAAAAAACAAAACAAAAAAAATTCTGGCTTGTACTCCACGTGGACCAATGACGACCCACACTCAGTGTTGCTTGCTCAGAGAGGACTTTGTTTCAAATATTTACTTTTATAATCTTGGGTAAGCTCTTCCTGTTCAGAAATAGTGTAACAGGCCACTTCCAAACCTATTAGAAATGAGACATGTCTGAAGAAAGAAAAATCCATAATAGCTTTTTTTTTTCTCTTTCCTTTTTTTTAAAAACGGGGATGAATTGGTGTGTTTAACTTAAGAAACATTTTTTGTTTATGTCTAACCCTTTTTACAATTGTAGTAAGTTACCAGGTGTGAAGTAGTAATTTATAAACAGACTGTAGTAGCTTGCTTGTACTGTGTTAGCCAAGTGGATGGAGGTCTTTATGTTTCTGTGCTCTTTTTTTTTTTCTCCTCCCTCTTTCTCTTAAGTTTCTTTTCCCTGTTGTTGGGCCTGATTTGAGGTCCTGATAACCACTGGTGGTTAAGATGGTGAGATGTCACGTAGAATCAGTCATGATCCCTTTATGCTGTGAAGATTCCCAGAGTCCACTGAATGCTCCACACTGTTAAGCAGTAAGTCCTTGAGCTTACCCCAAGAATTGGACCACTCCTTAACCACCATGTACTAGAGAAATGTGTCCCCACCCCTAACAATGAGCAGATTTTTATCCCAGTAGTGCCACTGTGTGGGCTCTGGCAGAAAGCAGCTCGCTCAAAGAATTACACATCTTTTTCTCTTAAAATCCAGCAGCATAATGTTGAAATGGGTATCTCTACATTTTAAATAAAAGTTATATATGAATCGGTGCTGATTTTATATATGTGCTTTTTGTTTTCTTATTTTCAACCTTCAGTCACAAAGTTTGAGAAATGTGTAAGTAAAACTAAAAAAAAATGAAAGCATGTGAAGCCATGCATCAAGGAAGATTTTTAAATTTGTATTTTTATGTTTTATTTTTTTCTTTTTGTCTTGATAATGTCTTCAGGTTTCTACCTTTTTTCCTACATGTAAATTAGTTTGGATAAAACTAATGAAAAGACTTGTGAAATTCAGCTTTAAGGTTTTCTCAACATGAAAAATCCTGTCACAAAATACTTAAAAGATTTCAAATGTTAAACGTTAAAGGTAGTCATTCAGACAATACTGAAGATGAAAGTTATTCAGCAGCGCTGTGGCAGCTAGACAAAGCTTAGATTTTGACATATATTTGTCACACACAAGTTTTAATGAAATGTTTTGTCTACTGAGGTTGTTATTTTGTAGTCATTCCATGCTTAAGCCTTAAACATGCTTGTGAAGGTCACCTTCTCTCACAGTAATCTTCCATGTCAGAGGATCAGCCATGTTTAAAGGTGGATAATTGGCTTCTTAGAACATGAAACATGAGGTGGTCAGATGTAATGTGATAAAGTAGATGAACAGCCTATATGTGTTTTGCCTAATTATTTTATGTAAGTAAAAAAGAAAATTCTTTTAAGGAAAAAGTACTGTTTATTGTTTGTTACTTACCACTACATTGGTATAAATTCTTATTAGATCATGTGTATATATACAAAATTTAATTTTTTTTTTTCCTTCCTTTTGGCCATTTCTGTGTTTTTTTTTTTCTGCACTCTTGCCTACACTCTCTAAGTTGTTGTCTATTATCCCATCCTCTTTCAGTCACTCTGTTTTCTGATTTGTACTTGTCTGGAGACAGTAACTTTTGAATAAAAATCAACACATTTCATCTGTGGCACTTTTTACTTGGGACCACAATGAACTATTACTGGGGTTAATTAGATCCAGGCTGCACACTGGTGTGAGTTTTTCCTTTGGCACATTTATTTAATTTTGGTTAAAATACACTTGAGTTGGCTTGACAATGAAGTTATTCCCTTTAGTGGCTCAAGGGGGCAGTGTAGTCCAAGGCAGACATCCAGTCTCCCCACAATGGCAGTGCTATTACTGTACATGGTGTCACTCTCTTTGAATATATGTATCTTTTTTTTTTTCTTTTTTTTTTTTGCTTCACTGAGAAGCCTGTGAATATGTATCTCAGGTCCTCCACATCTTCAATGCACACATCTCACTGTATGTGACAGCTTTTACATTTGCACTGAGTATCAAAAGGGCTCATTGTAGCAGGAGTAATGTCTTGTTCTGTGGAGACAAAGAGCCCCATAGTTGCTGTAATGATAAAAGTGAGGACATGAGGTAGCGGAAGAAAGGATGAAAGCCACAGAGACTTGTGTGTTAAGTGCATGATTAATAAAGAGGAGCTCAGATCAATGCGGGCATATTAGAATAGGACCTGGCACAGAGCTCCCCTTCATGTCCAGCCTGTGATACATGAAGAGGCTCATCTATCACCACGTCAGCCTGCTTGTCACATGTCGGCTGTCAGAATAATGTGCAGAAAAGCACTTACCTCGGCAGCCCTGCTTGATTGTCTTCTGAGCTGTCAGCCCTTTTTCGAACACGCTGTTAGCGGCGTTCATGCAGAAAGGGAACATTTAGATTAGTGTATAGCTGTTGTCAAACCAGTTTTATGACACTTGAGGAGGTGTTTTATGCCCACATCTCGCGCTTCTGTGCCAAAATGATTGTTTTCCCTCTACTTTTCTCTCTCTGATTTGTTCCCACAGCAGTGCATCTGCTTGGGCTGGGGTAGGTTAAATTGAGTTGCTGAGGTCAGGGCTGCTGAGTTTAAATCAGAGCCACAGTTTCTGCAGGGCTGGCTTGTATTTACTCCTGATAACCCACAGGCCCTATCAGTTTAGCCTGTGTTGAGACCTCGGAGAGGGTCAAGGAGGACTGGGATTCATGATTCGCACGTGCAAAGTTCACTGTGTAAACCCGTCTAACAGGATCTGAGAAGTATTTCTTGGCAATTTAAAATGTACACGTTTTGCTCTAAATTTAACACCGCCACTCGTAATATCGATTAAAACTCCTAGAAGAGCTGGTGTAGCTACAAGGAGAACGTGACTCTTCTAGAATTCTGCAAATAGATCAACCCACAGAATTTTAATTCCATGGATAAATCATCAAAGAGGGCATCAGTGGTAATCTCTCCGGCTTGTAAAGGCAGAGGAAAGCAGCTGGCCCTGGAAAATCATTTACCGGGACCTCAGATTAGGAACACGGACACACAAACAGAGTGACTTCCAGCCCAGTGACGTTCAAATGTCCAGACTCATCTTCCAGCGCCCCGCGGTGCGCCACAGCACACCCCCATCCTTGACATTTCTGAGCCACATTGCTCCCAACAATGCGCCGTGCACCCAATAAAATATCCGGTAACCAAATAAAGGGAAGGAATCTCTCCAGGATTAAGAGGAGACGCTCTGTGGGCCGTAACAGAGATGTCAAGGTGAACGTGGAATGAGAAAAGGATCAATGCCCTTCATTATGAGGAGCAGGTTTCATGAGACAGGCCAGAACAGGTCAGAGATTCCTGCGGAAAGCTATGAATAGAGCGCCGTGGGAACCTACTGTCTGCCTCCTGTCGGTCGTCTTCGTATTGACACACGGGCAGAGCAGCTAAAGGTATGCTGAATGAGTGAACGAGTGACAGGGCTATTGTACTTGGAGGACAGAAGCGGGAGGATTAGTCTCCCTTTGACACCGAGAGCTGAGATGGTCCAGCGTGTGGAGGGAATCTGTCATCGGCAGAGCTGCAGGTGGTCCAGAGGTCCGGGGCAGGGAGCTCGACCCCACCGAGCGAGAAAACAAGATGGGTTTTCAGCTGGGACTCGAGTGATATTTACCCTGCGTAACCCTGGAATCTGATTCTCTACACCTCCTCTCCTCACCTCGCATTATTGTTGTGGAGCCACTTTCGCTCGTCCCACTGGGCCTGAGCTCTGCAGCAGGAGGATAATAGTGGTTCCCCTCCCTCACCCCTGCGGGAATAGGGAACAAGATTATGGTTTTTCAATTAGGGAGAAAACTCTGAAAACATGCAAGCCTGTGAGGTAGCACAGCGCCACACGAAGCCGACGTTCCTACGCTCCCATCTTCAAATCCCTTGAAGCTCATTCAAAGGTGACCCGCAGATGACTGAACGCATTTCTGGGCCAAGCCGGCTCTGCTAAATCATGAGTCTCAGTAAAGTTTGGATGAGTGTCTTATAAGGGCGTGATGAGACAGGTCCCATAAAGATGACAGAGAGCTCTGCATGTCACCAGCCCCTGCCAGGAAACCCCGGTGATTAACGAGGGCCAGGACACCTCTGCTAATAAGACTCATCTCTTTAATTGGCTCTATGATATGACTGTGCAAATGGCCCGGGGTGCGGGCGTGCGCACGTTAGATGTGTGCGCCACGTCCGCGCCTGCACCCTTGTCCATTTGTGCTCGCATGTGTGTGCGTGCACTGGGTGTGTCTGTATGTGTTATGTGCGGGCGTGTGGCCCATACATGTGCCTGTGATTAGCTCTCTCACTTCCCCTTCTGCGCGGATACAAGCCAGAGATGAGGCAGGGGAGGCTCATTAGAAAGAAAGCACTTCTATTGCTGGCCAAGATTTAACACCTCACCCAATAATAATTTATTCAATCTATTCTTAAGTATTGCATGCGCTGGTAGATAGGGGTTAGGTTATGTAAGAGTGCGACAGTTCCTAGTTTGAATGTGATATGATGATAATTATAAATCCAAGGGAGACGACAGATGGTGAGGTACTTTAAAGGTTCAGCAGGTATAAGTATTACTACTCCGCTGCTGCCAGATCAGTCCCCAGGAGAGGGAGGGAGGAGGGGGGGAGGAAGGGGAAAAATTAGAAGTAGTCAAAGACAAGAAGAGAGAGTGCAGACACAGTAAGAGAGAGCTGGTCCTTGTTAGCACACTATTCATCAGTCTTGTGAGGTCAGGGAGCCCTGAGGGGCTGGCGTGTGACCCCTCACCTCTCACCCCTGACCCCCCAGCCAACACCTGGAGCTGTGGTATTTCCTCGTAATGTTCGCCTGTAACATTTAGTCTCTATAACTGATTCACGACTCTCACGTTGAGCCGAACAGTCTTTGAATGGCTGTAAATCGCGAGTGCTATCTACAGAATGAGCTGCAGAAAACAAAAAAGTACCAACTAGCGCTTTCTCGTTCAAGTTCGGCATATTTGGACTAAGGGAGTGGATGACCCGGGGCGAATGGGAGTGGATGGCGAGGAGAGAGGAAGGAGGAAATGCGGGAGAGGACAGGGAGGGACAGGAGACAGAACGGGAGGTGGAGAAGGGAGGTCAGGGTCACAGCTGCGATAAAGAGGTCAGAATGAAAGATGTTGCCTCGGTCCGGCCGTGAGGAAAATAAACGTCCTCCTGAAAATAGTTGGGAGACCTGTTCATCTTTCATCGCTGTTGCTTCAGCCAGGTGTGAGCAACTTTGCTCTCGATAACGGGACCCGGAATCTGCTGAGTGCAAACTGGGTTAATAATGTAAAAAATGTGTCCAGGGGGCGCCTTGATCCTAACTTCTCCGGAGTTCATAGGCCCTTTGACAAACAGAGTCAGCGATTATCTTAACCCCTCCAATAAATATGACATGCCGGTCTTTACTTCATATCTGCCCCCGATCATTAAATCCTAAACTCTGACCTTTTACCCCAACCCGAGCCGCCGACCTTCTTTCTCTCCATATGTCTTAATTTCCTGCAAAGAATTTGTCCTGAGCCTAGCAGAGCTGCTTGGAAATCAGTTTGAGTGAAGTTTTTTTTTTTGGACCGTCTGATTGACAGGCTGCAGTATGAAAGAGCCCAAATGCTCAAGGCAAATAAGACAAGCAGGAACACACACCCCTGTTCCTCCCTCTGCCTATCTTTCATTCTCTGTTTCTCTATATGCCCCCCTCGCTTCTTCCGGTACCCCTCCTTCCTTTATTTATGCCTGCAGAGCCACTTTGTTGTGCTTTTAGTGGCTGGGTTTGTAGATGGAGCAGATGCTGGAGCTGATATTCCCTGATCCTGCAGCGAGCCGAGATAAGAGCAGATTTATGCCAGAGTGAGGGAGCATGGGAGTAATTGCCGAGGCTTTGATGATGCGGCTGAGAGCACTCGTGTACCCTCGGCTGCTTACTAACAAGGACATCCTCAGATTTAGGAGTTTGTCTCCCTGGGTTTAAAGTGCGTTTTTTTTGGTATATATCTTTGGTTGCCAAAGGTGTGTTTGTGCAACAGAGCGTGCTCGGGCGCAATGCTTCCTTTTTGTTCTGCATGCGGGCATGTGCACAAGTGTATGCATTAACTGTGATTATTCCTGCGTCTTTGTTTTAAAGGTGTGTCGCAATTACAGCGTTGTGTGTGTGTGTGTTTATGTGTGAGTGCGTGTGCGGGCATGACACGCTACAGACCTCCTCCAGGATTTTTTTTATGGCCTCTTTATTTATAGCTGCACAGAATCACGCTCAGCTGAAAACATATGACATAATCAGAATGACATATAACATTCTATCTGCAGATAAGGTTATCTCAATGTGATTTTCTATGGTTCAAATATAAGCGTATTTTCCAGGAAACATGACAGTGACTGCTCCATTTGCAATAAATACGCATTCGGAGGACGTTTCTCCACAGCCACAGTCATTATGAGGACTGGGCCTGCATGCGGGGCTTCTGTACTACCTCTTAAAATATAAATACATGATCAAAGCTGCAGCGGCCTACGCCGTCACACTGCACCTGCCAAGGGAAAAAAGGCAACGCTGATGAGGTTGTTGGGGCTACTTTATTGTGTAGTCTGATTAGAGGTGGACTCTAATGGCTCTTCAGCTGAGCATTGAAGAGGGATGAATCATCTGCTCAGTGTCCCTGGGTGATGATGTCACTGAGGACATGTCAGTGACACCAGCCAGCAACAATGACACGTTGATCCCAGGAGCTTTGGAGCCTGACCTGACTCTTGACTGATCTAAGTGGGCTCAGACAAGACAGATACCTTTGTGACACACACACACTCACACACAAAGCATACAATGCACACACAAATCTTATCTTTCTGCCTGCCCTGGCCATCAACCCAGGTCTTCCTGTTTTTCTCAGGGGCCCCAGAAAGATTGCAACTCTCTCTCTGCAGTAGTCTGTCAGACTCGTGTGAGGCTATTAGCTGCACTGGGAGAGACACTTTGAGGAGTATCTACTGTAGAGAGAGGGGTGATAAGTGGAAGATCATTAGAAGCCCTGAGCCGGCGCCAAATAGAATTAGATGACGCACACCACAAGATCATAACACAGGCCAAAATCAGTAAGGACATTGGGATCAAATTAGATGCTAAATCCCTCTGTATCATTTAGCAACAATAATTTCTTCAGCACGTCAGCTCTGTGGGCTACTTGTTTCAGTTCCAATCCCGCCAAAGAGAGCCAGCGCTCAGTTCAGAGGGGGAGAGCAATGAGTCAGATCCTCTGCTCCAATTATATCTGCATCCTGCAGTCTGCTCTTTTAAAGCAAATACACACACACACACATCTTCGCATAAGACAAAACCACACACAGGCAGAAAGACACACTTTGAAATCCACACTGCACGCATAGCTGCCAAGAAATGCATGTAGCAGTCAGAAAATAACAGACTGGAAAGCAGAATCACACATGCCGTGAGCACACACACACACACACACACACAAGCACACACACCACTTGAGCACAAGCTTGTTGACCATCACACAGCCAAGGGACTGTGAAGAAGAGCGGGGGGGTGAGCTCACAGAGGTCGCTTTGAAGTTTCTATTCAGGTCTTTGTCCCATTCAGGCTGCTGGCAGTAGACATCTCTACTAGAGGCCTGGCCCCTCCCATCGTCACACCGTCCCCTCACACACACACACTCAAAAAGAAAAGAAGGCACGTCCGCAGGTCCTGTCCATCACACAGGCCTTAATTAGAGTGGATTCGAATGCACCCTTTTGTACCCTTCTCACTCTCTCCTCTTTCTTTAACCCCCACCCTCACTCATTTCACTCTCTTTCACCAGCTCCCACCCTCTCTTTTTCTCTCATTCCTCCCTCTCTCCCCTAACCCTTTTTCACTTTTGTTGCCCTCCTTTTCTTGGCAGGGAGTGAGGCACCTCTTCAGACGTTTTCTTCTCTATGCCTTGAGCCCCCTTCTATCCCCCTCTTCTCTCCCTCACCCACCCACCCACCCACCCAGTCTGGAAGCTGAGTGTGACCTAATGTTTGACAGACAAGTAGCCCTGGAGAAAAGACTCATCTATCAGAGGCTTGTAATTCTATTAGAATGGACAGAACATCCCCCCCAGGCCAGCATTTGGCATATTCTCTCCATCAATTTAGCTCTTCTCTAAACCCTCCGGGCCACATGCCTACAAAATCCAGTTTACGCTAACAAATAATCACAGCAAGTTAATAACGTGTGTGTGTGCGTGTGTGTATGTGTGTCTGTGTGTGTGCATGCCCCAACTTTCTGCCTACTTTTTCATCTGGAATTGTTGAGCGTCGACTTCTTTGATATTAAGCATCAAAGAACAATTTCTCTTTTCAAATTCTAATCTCATCGGAGAGGCTCCAAAGGTATAATGCAGGGAACTGTGGAGAGTTAAGATAGGAGGATCACAACCAGCTACTAATCAGGATTGTTATCAAGATTCCAAGATGTTTATATGTAGACAAAGATGGTTACACGAAACGGCTATTGTCTTGGCTTGTTATTAGACCTAATTACTGATATGAGAAGAGAAGAGGTTTTGCTCACATCTCCTGCTGGGATGTTAAATTGAGGAGGACATGTTTAGCGCAGATTGTTATTTGTCTCTAATCAGTACTTTCCTGTCAGTCATGACGGCTGAGATGAGTAAAGGAGAGGAAGTAGAGTGGAGCAAGAAAAGGAGAAGAGAGAGGGGGGGATGTCTGGACGGCAATCAAGCGTACCACAAACAGGAAATGTAAGTCTGCGGATGCCCCAGCTGTTGTGTTTGGCTCCCACCGCTGTTACAGTTAAATCAAAGCAGCATGAATAGCTCATACAACACCTTTCAAGTGTCAGCCTCCGAAAATAGTCCGTTTACATTAACAGAATTTTCCCACTGTTTAAGTTGGCTCAGTGTTTGGAGTGAGTCTGTGTTGTTTGCGTTTATGCCCTTGTGTTTCCTTTGGTGAACACTTTACTATGCGTGAGATGGACGGGAAGCCTGCTGCTAAGTGCTTGTGTGAGTGTGTGTGTGTGTTTGCGAGGGCGTGTTGTCTCAGTGGTTAATGGCTGTTCGATATTGATTACAGCTGGAACGTCCGAGTCACATGTTCCTCGTCGTCTCCAGATAACGAGGGTTAACCACTTGACCTCGTGCATGCCGAAGGGGGCTCCGCTCGTACCTGGATCCAAGCCCCGGCCGGGGCCACGTCTCCCACAGCTCCGCCGAGGCCGTGGCCCTCTGGTCTCCTGCCTGGCCCGTAGATCACGGCTGTGTCACAGAGCCACACCAGAGGGAAATGTGCCAGACTTCATTAAGGGCAGATTAAAAGCAAGAGGAGGCCACTTTAACTGTGATTTATTTTCACTGTGAGGTTGCTGGGCTGACTACAAGCCCGCAGCGGCTTCATCCTGGAATGATGATGTCATGGTTTCAATGTTTGCTAAGTGTAAATATCAGATTGGGAAGGAACTATGTCCTCGGCTGCAGGGTTCATCTCGGAGTTTCAGAGAGGGGAAAACAAAAGCTGCAGAGAATGACTGAATATTCTCCGTTTTAGAGCTGAAAATCTAATCATTAGACAGTGAACAGAATATTAATCTGCAAGCATTTTGATAATTGATTCACCTTTTTATTCATTCATTTATTCATCAAGCTAAACTGCTAAATATTCTCCAGCTCTCAGCCTCCTAAATGAGAGGATTTCATGCTTCTCTCTCGCTTTATATCATTATAAACTGAATATTTTTGGTCTGCCTGTCCACAGGCTGAATTATATCAACTACAAAATGGATTGCCATGAAACTTCACACAAGCATTCATGATCTACAGAAAATGAATCCTAAAAACTTTGGCTGGCCTCTGACTTTTCCTCTAGCGCCACCAGCAGGTCAATGTTTTCACTCATTTTGTGAAACATCTACTGTGCACAGATTCATTCATGGTTCCCTGAGGATAAATCCTCACGACTATGGTGATCCCCTGACTTTTGCTGTTGCGCCACCATGAGGTTGACATTTGTTTTTTTGTTTTGGTACACACATTCATGCCCCCCACATGATGAACTCTGGTCATCCTTTGACATTTCAAGTGCCACCTTCTCAAAATTTTAATTTGCCCAGTGCTTCTGATGATGACTTAACTCTTGCTAATCTGATGACATCCAGCTGCAAACTAAGCTGGTGAACATTGTAAACATTATACCTGCTTAGCATCAGCACATTAGCATTGTCGTTGTGAGTATGTTAGCACTATGTACAACCTCACAGAGTTGCTCACAGGGCTGCAGACTCTGTCTTGTCAGATTTTGAGCTGTTAGTTGGACAAAATGAGGAGCTTGAAGATGTCTCCTCAGGCTCTGGGAAATTGTGCTTGGGATTTTTCACCATTTTCTGACATATTATATAGAGCAAATGATTAATCAATTAATCAAGAAACAACGATCAGTCGTGAGAATAATCTTTAGTTGCAGCCCGACTCCATTTTGAAGGGTCTGAAGAGCGTCTGTGTATGAGCGTCTGTGGTATCATAGTACATTCAGGCTATTAATAGAAACACTAATCACAGCCACCTATACACATTAACACAATGACCTCATTCCTTGAAAACGCCACTATTTCATAGGTGGTTGTCTGGGGAAGGAGGGGGGGGCATGAAAGCTACACTCCATATACTCCTTTGTCCTTACGATAGCATGCTACTCTGTGTGTCCCGTTTCATAAAGCTTTTGTGTCTCTGTAGAAAAGTGTGGACATTTCAATATCTGTTACATATCCTCCATAATCCTTTTGTGCTGTATATGATGATGACATGTGATTCTTCTGCCACGTGTGCCGTTGTGAAAGATTAGTTTAGCAAATCTCTGTATTATATTGCATAAGTGTTTTTGATTCTGCTGATTCCAGGGCTGTGGTTTGGTCACAGTCTTACAACAACAGCGTGGTTACAGTATATCCTCCACCGTCGTCCCGGGGCCATTTTCCTATTGGCCCCTCAGCTTTGGCCACAGCTGTGGCACTCGTCAAAATCGTACACGGGAGGTGTCTCATTGGCTCACAGCAGATCAGGTATCTGTCTGTGACCATCTGATTGGCCACTGAGGTATCAGGTATCCCAGACACCCTGGCCATCAGACAGAACATGCCAGCTTTGTGGCAACTGGCCTGTGTTTGTTGTCACTATGACAGCACTGTGATGACTCCTGAGGATGCAGCATGGCACAACTCCAGCAACACGTCTAGTGTAAAGAACAACTTTACAACGCCTTCAGACTTTTTCCCTTGTTCGTGCACCTTGGAAGAAGCAGGTGCCATCGTGCCAGAAATCCCCACTGTGATGCAGCCATGGCACTCAAGCTTATGTGGCCCCTGTTATCACTGGCTCACACACATGTGAAACACACACAATACACCCGATATGAATACACATAATTAGAGTGTGTAGTCATTTCAGTGTGAAGCTGATGTTGAGCTTTTACAAGGATTTATGGGCTGTCAAGGCACAACAGGATGTAATAAAAAAAATAATTCCGGGAACCACGAGACATGTCTTTAAATGTCTATTATTGTTCCTCTCCCATTATACTGAATTCCCCTCCTGCAATCCGTGAATCGATTTCATCACGACCATTAGGGGGCGGCATTGATTGAACAAAGGCAGCAAAATTAAGAGAAACTCTCCTTCTGCCTCTCTCTCCCCCCCTCACACACACACACGTACACGCACGCACACACACATGCGCACACAAAAGGGGCACAGACATGGACATGATCAATTATGTGTCAAGCATTTCTTCCTCAATGAATGAATGGCCCAATGACTATAGGCTACCGACCGTCTATTGTCTATTGACACTGGAGACTAAGTTCTCATGCAGTTCATTATCCCAAACGGGGACAACTAGAAAGAGATCCAAAGAGACCATTAATCATCATTCCTTTCACACAGGAAAAAAAGAAAGGACCAAAATAACAGTTACTGTAACCCAATACAGTACCATTGTGAAGGTTTCTGCAGAATAAACTATATATAGATATTTAGTTTATTACAGTATGACACTGAAATTATTGCCTAGTTATAAAGATCCTATAGAGTTTATTCTAAAGATTGTGGCTGAATTAAACTCTATATACATTTAGAGAGGTTAATAATAGTATGACACTGAAATGATTGCCTACTTATACAGATCATATACAATGCATTCAAAAGACTTCTGCAGAATAAACTATATCATTATATAACTATACTATTGGAGAAGTTTTAAATAGTATAACACTCAAATTATTGCCGCGTTATAAAGAGGAAATATTAGACATTCACTTATCCCACTCACCGCAGACATAATTATAATTCCCCATGGGCAGATTTAGATAGGCCTTTATCATAGGAATATTATGGGATTAATGTTTAGATCCACAGGGACGAGCAGGTCTGGACTTAAAGGGGCCAAAGTTTTGCTCCTGGAAGCAGCAGCTCGTCTTCAGCTTTCAGTATGACGAATAACTTCAAAGTCCATTTCACTGTGGGTCGATGGCTGGTGAGGGGGGGGTGGAGATGCGGGGTCAACCCAATAACAGCCCCCCACCTCCCCTCCATCCACCATCCACCCCTCCACGTCCCCATAAATGCCTCCGCTTCCTGCTTCCAAGTTCGGACAGAGCGCTGTGATTGGCCGCGGCTCGCTCGGTGGGCCGGCCCCGCCGCGCTGCGCTCGGCTCGGGTTACACTTGAGCTGGAGCCGCCGCACTCACCGGAGCGCAGACTGCCGTGCGCCCCGTGAAAAACAACACACACACACACACCGGCGTGGAAATGCTGAGCGGATTCACAGCCACCACCGAACGAGCTGGTGATCACATCTAACCTCCCGGTGGCACTTTTTTGTGTGTGTGTGTGTGTCAGGCGGAGGCGGAGGCGCGCGCTGTTTTCACGCACCGGCCACGCAGCATGTTGGACTAGAGGCTCCCTGCTGGAGCGCAACACGCAGCCGGAGCCGGGAGGGATATTTACAATAGAAACTGAACTCGTTTGAGAAGAATAGCAGGGGGGCAGGAGGAGGAGTGAAAGATAACACTGGAATGAAGCGGAGCTCGGGATTCCCGGCGTGCTGCGGGGTTGTGACTGACGGATGAATGTGGTCATCTGTAGGCTATAAACAGCGACAGGTACAGACTCCGGCAGGCGGACAAAGACGCGCTGCTGCTCCCATCTGAGCTCTCATCTCATCCTCCACTCTCCTCCACAGAGGTCGCGACAGGCTGGTTTTTTTTTTTTTTTTTTTTTTCCACTCTCAGCCACAGGTCATCCAGGACACTCCGATCCAGACCCGGGGGGCTTCTGCGCACGGGCAGTTCAGTCAAGGACGTCGGGGGGCCTGGAGGAGATTTTCAGAAGTCGGGACAGAAGGACATGTATCTGATATCGACCTCACATGCTCCAGACTGATCGCAGCTCACCACCCTCGCGCACAGGCTGCTGCCAACCGACCGTCTGACTCCTCGGCTGTCCGCACCACCGTCACCATGGCGGGACCCGCTTGTTGGAAGTATTACCTCTGGATCTTTATTTTAATGTGCAGGTCGGCGCTGCCTTCGGCCAAATCTCTGGACACTATAATCTGGAGCTCGCAGAATTCCAAGTAAGTGTCCAGTTTCGTGTGTACGAGCGTGCCAAACTCGCAGGGTGTGTGCGCAATGGAGGACATGAGTGGAAAAAAAAAAAAAAAAAGTTGTGCGCAATGTGGGTTAAATGTTCTGAGATTATATGAGAGGAACGTAATTTATTTAGTTATAATTGTCACCCCCGCGCCGCAGAGTTTTGGTGTTGATTTATTCCTCAGTGGGGAATTTCCCAACACCAAACAAGGCTTATACAATCCACAGTAGACCTCACTTAAAACACAATAATAGTCGCTTAATTATAGCAATTTATGACAACATTACGCACACCTTTTTATTACCAGGCGGAGGGCAAAGTCTGCTTTTGGACTCAAGAGTTGTGAGAGTTTGTCCACTTCCTCCCTGCAGGTTTCTCGTAATTGATGTGATTAGGTGAAGAGAGAATGAAGAAGAAAAGCGAAAGAGAGCATGCCAAGTGTGTCAAGGTGTAGCCCGAGATATCCTGGGTGTTTCTCAGTGGGCTCCTGAGAGAGGGCCACACTGAGATCTTAGTTTGTCCACACACACACACACACACACAAAAATTAATGTGATAAGATGGTTTCAGATTTCAAAGGAATAAATGCTTGAAATGGATTAAAAAATGTTCCCTTAATTGTCCTGGCTTCCATCCAGCCTAATTTCTCCACATCAAATCTGGGGCAAGTTTCTCAAAAGCAAGCAGCTGAAGCCTGACATTTTTCTAAAAAATTCATATTACTCCCATCAAAACAAGCAGAGTGAGCCCAGACTGCTGATAATAAAATACTCTCTGGTAACAATTATCACCCACTTAGACTTGACTCCCACATTTGCATGATGCTGGAAAGCGTGTATAAGGGGAAAATAAACTAAAAAAGAAAGAAAGAAAGAAGAAAAAAACCCCTCTCCTGTATTTCTGTGTGGTTGGAGCTGAGGAGCTGACCTTCATCCGAGCTCATGGCGCAGACGGGAAATGGAGAGTAGCTCGACCAGCTTATAACTAGAACTTACTCGTTCAAGTGAATCCATGATTTATCCCCCAAATGTCAGATGTCATAGGAGCTCGTTGTGCAGCCAGTGAGTATGAATATTGCTGCCATGTTCGCTGGAGTGTGTGTAGCTATGTGTGTGTGTGTGTGTGTGTGGGGCCGGCCTGGTCCTAATGGTGAGACCATGGCCCATCAGCTTTTATTTGCAGAGGCAGTGGAACAATGAGCGTCATCAGATAGAGACATTACACTCACACATATTACACGTGCACAAAAAAAAAACCCCACACCTTGTGTCAGTCATGGGCAGACAAATGAAAAAAGATGAGGGGGGGGCAGACGTTTATTGATTGATGATGTCACCTGGGGGGAATGTCTTAGCAGGTTACCACGCTGGTTTAGGGACTGGAAGATCATTTCTCCATCTGTTTCTCCACTCCGCTCCTTGTAAAATCCCCATGCTGGCTGAATATTTCATAAAGTTCACAGTGGAACAATAATGCACTCCGCAAAGTGTTCACTCAACCTAATTATCCTGCTCCTCTGCGCTTGGAAAACAATAGACAATTATCTTGCTGTGCGCAGGCTTTTGCAATAACAAAAGGCAAACCTGTTTTTCTTCTGAAATGTATCAGTCAGCAGCGTCGTCTGATAGGCAATAAGAAAGGAATACGTGTACAGCAATCAGCATCTGTCTTCGCTGTTTGTTGTTTTAAACTCATTTCTCCGTCTTGGCCTACATTACTCCATAGTGATAACAGAGGGAGGGAAGCCTATAGAAATGTACAGTACACTATCTGGTGACTTATCGAGATTTACGACGTCTTACTTCCTGTTCCCACTTTGGGGAGCGCTGCTGCCTCAGCTAATAAATTAATCTGGCCCTCTGCTTGCACACTGTACAACATACACACAAAATATAACAATACCAGCGCCTCCCTACAGGCTATGAGTTATGAGGCAAAGTATAGGAAAGCAGCAGGTTTGGGCCACTATGGTGTGTATGTGTTTTTTTCCTTTATGTGTGTGTATGTGCGCAGGCTTAGGCCCTCCGAGCTCTCCTGCTGTTATGGATTTCCATGTGAGGATGCTATCGCTCCAGCTCCTGCATTATCAATAACTGGGGTTTGCTTAATTGATTTCCCCCCAGCGTGCTTGAACAGGCAACATACATCTTCACTTTAGGGCCGTCTGGAAAGAAGAAGAAGAAGAAGAAGAATAAAACATCCATGAGTTCTAGTTTTGCAGCGGGCTGTATCAGACCTTTGTGATATTTAATTTGAGGTTGGATGAGTGAAATGGCGAGGGGTAGCGGGGTCGTGGAGGGGGGGGGGGGATTGGGTGGAAGGGCAGCAGTGCAGAAGAAGGGAGGATGTGTCAACGTCCCTGGCCGGTGAAGAACCGTCTAACATTTGATCAGAGCAAATCGGATTAGTTCTCATTTAGCTGAGTGGGATTACGCCAGAAAATGTCACTTTGTTATGACTGATCACGTCCCATCGGTTTGGCTGAGGCTAGCACAGCAATGCACAGGCATACTACATACGTACACTCACACACACACACTCGCAGTGTGCTCGGGAATGCTGCAGTGATGCCAATTTAATGATAATCTGACAAGGTTGCTGTGAGTGGCTCCTGCTCGTCCTCTAACCCTCCTTCGCTAATATTTACCTCATGACCTGTAGCTACCACAGCCTGTTTGCAGCAGCTCAGGAGACAAACAAGATGATGGGAGCGAGACGGAAAACACACTTGCACACCTCTGAAAGCACACACATCGAGGAAACAGCCACGGGCTGGCCAGCAGTCTGCAGCACTGATTCTGAACTCCTCGCATTTTGACGGGGCTTGGAAACAGTTTGCAGACATTTTTTGGCCTCGGTGTCGGTTTTGAAGCCCACAAAAGAGCACAGAATAGCGTAAGAGAAAGAGAGGCGTTTTGTGTCGATAAAAGTCTGCTAAAGCCTGTGTTGCTCTGGGTCTTTACTTACTCATCTTATTTTGCTGTCCACTGACCTCAGCTGCCTGGCTTACAGTTTAACAGTTGGCTGCCTCGGTTTATAGCGTGCTTACATGCTTTAAAGGTTGAGTGGGTTTGATGATTAAGCTGAATTTGATTACTGCTGTGATATTTAGCAAACATGTGTTTTTTTTTTTTTTCCAAAACAGGAAAATAAAAGTATGTGTTATAATTTTTTAAGAGAAATAAAAACTGTTGGGGTAATGAGGTGCCAAGTTTATTGTTAAATCTGTTTCAAAGCAATATTATTTTATTTGCCTGCTATTACTAGAATAGGTGCACAGAAGAACTAATTAAAGTTCAGGTTTTGCTTTCATAATTAGCTTTTCCTGATAAGATAATAAGGGAAAGAATTGCTTTTCCTATAAGGTAATTAAGAAAAAAACAAACGCCTGCCTTATCTTTGTTTTTAGAAACAGATGTTATCAAAGCAAAAATGTTTTAAAGGTTTATTCCTGAACAATGAGGAACCTTTGACTCCGGCAAAGTGGTGTTCAGAAAAGCTTTACAGAGCTGACATTTAAATATAAAGAGGCTTTCAGTAGGAGGCTAAAAAAACAAACCGCAACTGCAAAACCTGAAACTGCCGCAACCTGTTGAACGAGAGCCGGACGAAACTTCAGGGCTAGACCAGAAACAGGATTTGGTGGCTCGCAACGAGTCCGGTGAACGCTCCCCTATGCAGCTCGCTGCAGTGTGGGTCACCGCTGAGAGGGTCAGAGGCCTGTTTTTGTTTCTTTCCTGCCCTGCGCCCTGCTGCTCGCCCCTTCTAGCCCTCGCGATACACACCTTCTCCCTCCTTGCCTCCCCGAGTTCCCCCCCTCTCTCCTCCTTTCGACTGTGATCGTGTTTCCCTCTGATAAAGATCTCATTACACACAGAGAGGACTTAGAGCCTGAGCCCCACTCAGAGAGGAGAGAGAGGGCCAACCAATAAGAAATACTTGTGGAAAGCAACTGGCCCACGGTGCTGTAAAGGCACCCTGTGTCTCACTCCGAGGACAGCTGCGTTCGCCTTTATGTGCGTGCACTTCTGTGTCGACATGTCTGTTGTTTCAGCGGTGTGTAACGACAGATTCTTCATTTGGTTATCTACGCGAGGCACCTGGGCTCAGAAAGGCAGCGCTTTAGGTTATTTCAGGGGAAAAAATCTGCAGTTTTTCCATCATGGTTTCTCTCCAGCTGGACTCACTTTATCCGCTGGTGGTTTGGCTGCCACATCACTGAAAACTGATCATTCTGCTTTTTGTGTGTTATTGATGCGTTCATTTCTTTATATTCAAGCAGCGGTGTGCATCCAACCCGGTTTCATTCCTTTGTGCTGGGAGAAGTCGCATTTGCAACTAATTTTTTTGCAATTTTCTCTTGTTTCATGTCCGTGTGAGAGTCCCGAGCTGGTCCTCGTGACCCTGAGTTACAGTTGGTTTTCTTTCAAGACACATTATAGGCACTGATTCACAACTGGGGCAACAGCTGAATGCAATGAATCACTTGGGAAAAGGGCTCAAAAGATTAGTCAATTAATCAATTAGCCACAAACAGCAATGTCACAATATCAATATAGTGTGATATATTACAATTTGTAGAAAGTCAGCAGAGAAACTGTTTATTGCTGAACTAACCAGAGAAGAATGCGTGAGCTGTTTTGGGTTTATCCAGGGAATTAAAAAGCTGACAGATCAAGATACTGCATCACATTGATGCAATAATCCTGTTAATACAGCATAATACACCCAGCGACAGTTACTCCAAATAAACAAAGGGCTGACAAAGTTTTATTGTCTCACGGTATGTATTTCCATATTGTGTCTCGTGGCATATATTACCATATTGCCCACACCTACAATTAATTAATTGCTTTTAAGTCATCAAACAATAAGTCTGTGTTTCCAGGGTCTTAGATTTGGGAATTTCCCATGTTTCTGTTTTATAATTATTAAATTAATGTCTTTGTGTATTCGAGCAATTGTTGGACAAAACACGAGCATTTTTCTGCATTTTTCATCAGTTAACCAGGAAAGCAATTGTTAGCTGCAGCCCTAAAACAGACAATGGGTATATAAATCTTAATCTTGAGAACCAGACTTTGGAAGTACTAGACTCTCACATAGGCGTGCCAGACATGGGCTTAGGTTGTCTGTTGTGAGCCATAGAAAACCTGTTGAAACTCAGTATTGCTCAACATAATATTTTGCTAATAAAACCACATTAATTTAAGAGCTAAGTCAGCCAAAACAAAGTGTTGGATATTTTTCTAATCTGTTGCGGTAATTTACAGTGCAATTATATTGTGAAATAAATTTCCAATCAGTGTGAGGTCTGTTCATTTTTTACTCCATTGATGTGTTCAGGCTACAATTAAAGGACACAAAGTCTCATATGAAAGGGACAAGTATAAGCTTATGGAAGTGAATGAGTGCTTGAGAGTGCATGTCGGTGTGCCATTGTTCTTTGTCCAGCCACAGTGGAGCATTAAGGAAGTGTTAGAAGCGTGCCAGTGTGCCCCTGTGAAAGTGTTGAGGGCCGAGCGGTGGACGAGTGTGGAGTGGCTGAACAGTGGCTGCCTTACAGGCAGTTAGCGACCCGGCTTCATTAGACAGAGGCCTGGCTGGCAACAACCAGGAAGTTCCCATCAGCTCCGGCTCTGCCAAGCTGAGGCACAGGCGCTGGTGCTGGAAAGCTTCCCTTAAGATTTCTTCTCATCGCCTCGCCTGCGCTTCAGCTGAATCGAGTGAAAATAGAGGGATGCAGAGTTACAGGAAGTGGGGGGGAAAAAGTTGGGCAAAAGCGGGGAAAAGTCTGCCTTTTGTTTGCCATCTTAGTTCTTTTACATAAGAGCAGTTGAAAATAAGGGGATTAAACGGGAGAGGAAAGGAAGCTGATGTAGAGCGTTGAAACGCGGCCCTGGGCTCAACCGCACATCCTTTCAGTCCAGCGTAGAGCTCCCAGATTACTTCCATGTGTCAGTGCGAGGGGGAAAGAGAGGGAGAAAAGAAGAAAAGGGGACAGGGAGAGAGAAGTTGAGCGATTGAAAAGCAAGCGGACTTCGATTGGTGGAGATCAGCGGCGGTGTTGGACAGTGGAACGGATCTGTGTGACAGCCATCTCTAAAACCATTACCCCTGTGGCTCCGACTCGGGAACTCGTAACCTCCTCCTCTGGACTGACCTCATAGACTTAACTCTTTCTCAGAGAACCCCTCTGTGCTGTGGAGGCAGACCTCGTCAGACGCCAGGCCCAAACAGCGGGCAGGCAACCTTAACAGCCAGCTGCAATGCAAGTTCTTTAAGACGTCATGAGTTGTCACCGGCATACAGGCAGCGAGGGATCTATTTTCCCCCAGTTTGTGGCACTCGAAAGACTTTTGTGGGAAGGTTTGAATTTAGTGTGCCAAGACTTTGGGGAAAGGAATGAGGGATCAAACAATGACAGAAATGGGTGGGATAGGACTGGGAGTGCATGTTTATTAACAAATAAAAATGTCTTGGTATTGCTGAAAATCTGAGGTTGTTACATTATGATGTGAATGTAAACAACTTTTTCTCCAGTTCTTTCGTGCTGAACAACAAAATTAGAAAAACAAAATATTTAAAAAAAATATTTCACTAGCTTTTCTGGAGCTTTCAACTGCATCTGCAACACTACAAAATTATATAAGGCAATAAAAATCTTAACTCAAAGTCCACTTAGCAGATTTACTTGTAATTTCTACAGACTTTTTCTGTAGCGTTAACCACTTCTACAAAATTACAAAAAATATATAAGACAAAACGTAAGTCCATTTACCAGCTGTAGAAGTAATTTTACTAGCTTTTTTTCCTGGAACTTTCAGCTGCATCTATAGAATTACAAGAAAGTTCATTAAGATAAGATAAGATAAGATAAGATAAACCTTTATTCGTCCCACAGTGGGGAAATTTGCATTAGACAAAATTTTTTTAAATCAAGGTCCACTTCAGCTTTGAAAGAATTTTTACAAACTTTTCTGTAGCTTTAACCACATCTACAAAATTACAAATGTATATATATATATAAGACAAAACATATTAACTCAAGGTCCACTTACCAGTGCTGTTAGTAATTTTACTAGCTTTTTTTTGAGCTTTAAAACATGTTTTTCCCAGTTCCCCCCACATAAAAAACTACTTCAAGGTTAACCTGCTAGCTTTACTAGTGACTTTATATTTTTTCCAGCACTGCATCTACAAAATTTAAAAAAAAAAAAAAAAAAGATCTAAATACAAGACAAATCCTAACTCAAGGATCATTTGATTACTTAAATTCTTGTCATGAAGCATAGTCTGCTGAGGAAGACCATGACACGCAGTTGGAACCTCTGAAAAAGTCGGCCTTGAGTTAAAAAATGTTTTGTTGAACTTGGGTCAAAAAACAATTTTATATAACTCAAGACATATAATAAGATATAATATAATATATATTTATATATAAAATAAAAAAATATATAATTGGGGACTGTTGAATCACTTACCTGTGGCTCCCAAAGTGGAACCAAAGTGAGCTTTACTTGTGTAACAGATAATATTTTACCAGTCGAGACGGGATGAAGCATGACCATAGCCAACCAGCTCTGAACGTATCATTAATGATCATCATGAAGCTCTTTGTTCACTGTTATGAGTACACTAATGGAGTGACAGTGTAATTGAATGGAGTGGTAGGATAATAGAATGATAGAATGATAAAGTAATGGAATAGTGTGGTAGCAGCCCCCTTTTCCCAAGGGATACCCCCCGTAAGTGTGTCAGCATGGCAGATGGGCGGTCTGTAACAACCCCCCTCCCCATGTTAATTATAAAGCATCATAATCCATCTATGGCATACAGAGGCAGGACATGGAGACTATTAGGGGGAGCATGGAAATGGCACAGTGTATAATCCTCGGGACTTTACCACTATTAGGCTCCCCAGGCATCGAGCAAAAACCACTCATTTCTCCAGTAATCTTGTTTCAGAAGTCCCTTTCTTCCCGTGTGTGTGTGTGTGTATGTGTGTCTGTAAATGTGTCCCAAATTTTCAGATGTTAACTGGAAGTTTGATTTATCTTTGTTTTGTTTTTTTTCTTTTCCTACTTCATCTTTTTCTTTCCCACCATGCCCACAGGCAAGACAGACAGCCCCAAAAAGCCTTCGAGTTTGTGTGTGTGCGAGTGTGTATGCGTGCCTCCGTTAACCCATTCTGCCAAGTCTTGGCTCAGCCTTTTCTAAGCAAACTCCCAGCGTGATCCCGGTCCCCCTTGTGCTGGTGAGAGGAGTTGGAAGAAAAGGCCTGTGGGACTCCTGCTGCTCCCGGGCCCAGTCCCGGCCCCTCCGCCCACGAGGGCCGGGCCTGGGATTTGCTGCGCGCCGGGGCTCTGTGTGGCAGCTGTGACTGACGCTTCAATCGCCTCTCCCTGGGACACCCCAGTGCAACCCTGCATTCCCTTTCACACCTCGGAAACGGGGGAAAAAGACAATTACACACATATTCAGCAACCTCCCTCTCCCAGTCTTTCCGCAATCCTGCATCTCTGATGACTGCCATTTACCAGATCTATAAAAACATTTCTAAAGTTTCTCTGTTTTGCAAATAAGTCCTCCTTCTAAACAACTTGCAAATTAGTTTAGATGTCTGGACCGCCTGTCTGTAATTTTATTATGTATTTAAAGTTGCTCTTGTTTATTTAATTTTTTTCCGAGTTGTCCTCTCCCTAAGTAAACAGTTTAACTCAGCTATTTCCTTTGCATTTCCCTTGATATTTAGAAAACGTAAGTAATGGAAAAAGATTTGAGCCTAAAAGTGGATTTAATGCTATCATGTATGGATTGTCAGTAAATTGAGTTTGTCTCTGGGCTATTGGAGCAGGGACTCGTAAGCCAGCGGGATTTAAGTCTCTTAATTGAATTATTTTGATTGCTGACTTGATTGATGGAGTCAGATGTGGAACGTTTTCCATGAGTTTTTGTCTGACTAATTCTTCTTCCAATAGAACCATTACCAGACAGATACAATAGGAACCTGCAATCAATCACAACTGCAACCCCGAGCATTTTTGTTTTGAGAGAAATGTGCCTGCCATCAGGTCCGAGTTCCACAAGCCATCCAGACAACGTAAAACCAACAATGACATCAGATAGCAGAGCACTCTAAAGTCTAATCTTCCCATAATGCCATGCTAAACCCCACAGAGACCCACGGCAGGGAGAAAGGCTTTTTTATGCCCCAGCGCTGCTCCTCCTCCCATGGCCTCTGGCTCTCTGTGAGTGTGTATGTGTGTGTGTGTGTGTGTCCATGCATGTTGGGAAGAGAAAAAGAATTCAGGAGTGAATGGAGATGTCACTGTCAGACTCTGGCCTCCACATGAATCCGCTCCAGAATGACCATATTGGCAGCTTGTGTGTGTGTGTGTGTGTTGAGTGAGACAGCCCGTCGGGGGTCTGCCGTTTCCCCTCCACGCCGAGTTCTTACGGCCGTGATTGGAGCGCAGCAGGACACAGGTCTATATTTCATCCTATTCATATGAGGGAGGCCGTTTCATCTCCCACACATGTGTTTCCCATCAGATGTGTGTTTATTCTCCCCCATGATGTGCTTTGCCATGGAAGCCTCTCATCTCTCCGATATTGGAAATAGGAGTGAAGGTCTGCTAAAGCAAACACAATATCCTAAAACCTCTCTGCTTGCTCTATTTTGAACTATGCAGAGAATAAGACCGTAGGCATTGCGCCGACTCAATTTAATGAGTATCCGTGGTACTTTTCCCTCTTATGGCTCTGTAATATAATATTTCATGCTGTGATTTTAACTCGCTAATCTTAATGTGTGGCGCTCTTCCCATGCTTGGCTGTCTCATCTTCCATTTTTCCCCTGCACTGAAAACTTTGACTACTTTCAGCTATTCTCCTCATCTGTCTCTTATGTCCCCCTACTGTGAAACATGACAGCCCAAACCTCCACCACATCACTCCTCTCCTCTCGTCTCCTGTCTGCGAGATGAAAGCTTTTCTTTGCAGACAAACCTCTGTGAGTCCTTTCTGCGCGCTGGGCCCGGGCCTGCGTTGCCGCTTTTTGTAGCTCTGTTTGCTGCATTTTCTGATTTATTTATACATTTCTGATTGTAACACCTCGTGCATGTCAAGAATCTCAAAGTCAGAACCTTGCATGTGCATTATGCGGGGCTGAGTCAAATTCTTATTTGAAATATACATGAATGCATGAATATATTTATTGTCGAGAAGCCCCTGTGCATCCGGGAGAGTCTCATTTCCTGTAGTGGCCCTGCTCTGGAATGGAGTGGCGTGATCCTTGAAGGCGCCCCACATGCGACCACCAAATAGAGCCGCCTGGTGCACCTCTCACACAATGGAATGGCAGAGGGAAGGGAAATGATTTGGCTCCTATTTGAGGGGCTGGAGCAGTCGCTTCAAAGCAGTGTGGCTGGCTGAGGCTTTAACCGGCCTTCTCTCTGCATTAGATGTGCGTCCTGTGATGAGCCTTTGAAGGGTGCGGGCAGTTCTGGCTGGGAGATTGCGATTGCATTGCACGGGTGTTGGGGTTTGGGCCTTGCAAAGAGACTTGCAAGTTGGTGGCTTCAACAGGATTGCAGCGCTCTTAAAACGTGTTGACCTGAAAGCTGCAATGTGACGAGGGAGCGGTGGCTGTGTCACGTTTGGATGTACACACACACACACACACACACACACACATATATATATATAATGGTATATATATATGACAGAGAAGGGTAGTGTGGCTGTGTGTGCGCACCGGCTCAGGAGTCAGCTGCGGCTGGCTCGTGCAGATTAAGGTTTGAGTGTGCGTTACAGATGGCAGTAATAATGATCAGATAGCCCTTGTAATGGAGATGGCCTAGTTTGTAATGGCTTCCTAAAACAACACATGGAGCGTCTTTACGAGGCCACAATCCGCCCGGTTATCACAGAGCAAACTGTGTGAATGAGAATAGCATCATGTCAAACAAGCTATTTATTAGCACACACATCACACACACACACACATTTCATTTTAATACCGACAGCCTGCATCTTGCCTGCGCTCTGCTTGTTAAAGGCGAGTGTTATCAGAGGAGACACAGACTCCCGCTACACCAGTTAGGCCGTCCTCCCCTTTTTACATCCACTGTTAATGAGCCTAATGATGTGTGTCTCTGCGATTGCATCAGTCAATATGCTGTTCAATATGGGTTTTAGAAACCCACTGACAACTTAAGCATGTCCGCCTGGATAAGATCTCCCATCCAAGGGAGCAGAGAAAGAGCAACTAATTTGTCTTAGATTGGATGGGACATGTGTAGCTGTCTTTTACAATCACGAGCCGAGATTGTAAGCAGAGAATAGACTTGTCATTCAAATTCTCTGATAAGAAGCTGCTTTTAAGACACAGAAGGCATCTGTGTATTAAAAACGCGGTGTCCTAGATATAGCGGCGCCTGGCACTCTCTCATATGGAGATCTGTTGTTTGTTTGGTGTAGATACTTTTCAGCATTTTTTGTCTGTCTGTTGTGTTCCTTTTGGAGTTCAGCGCGGATTTAGTGTCTCTTAAGTTTTCATGTTTCAGAAGGGGTTTAGCTGGAGTTTTATTTCAGTTTATGTCAGGAGGTGTTTAGTATGTTGGAGACCAGGGACATTTAGCTCTGCTTTGTCGGAGGGTTTCTGTAGGAGTTTAATAGTCTCGGGATAGTGATTACAGATGTGCCTGTTTTCTTTTCTGCAGCGCTTTTTTTTTTTTCACTGCATTTGACTTATTGTTTTTAGTCACATTAGTTAGTGCTGCTCTCAGCATATCTACCTGAGATGCTATTTTTTATATTTAGTTTACTGTGCTAATTTTGGTTTCTTCCCCTTGGTGAAAGAATTGCAAACGGAGACCCCTGTGACACTGATAAAAGCTGTTTCTTTTATAAACCACACAGCATTTGATTGATCTGTCTCATGGTCTTGATCCCTGGGCTTGCCTGATTAAACCTATCCATCAGCTTCTCTTATCAGCGCTCTAACAGATCGACTGCAGGACACTAAACTCAAACCCATGCATTGTTGTTACACAGAAAAAGTCAAAGGCTAAGGACAGGGAGGGGAGAGGTTTACCAGAACTCCTCTCTGCTCAAGGCCTTGTGAACAAAGGGAAAAAAAACAACCCCCAATGTTGTTTTAGAGAAATCGCTGCTGCAGTAAAAGGTTTTAAGATAAGTATCTTTCATGCTGTTGTCATGAGAGTGCTACACACACGCATTTTTTTGTCGCGCATATTAGACTAACCTTCTAAATGAGGTCGAACAGTGGCATTGCAGATTGTGACAAGAGTGTTTCCCCTCTAGTGGGAAATCAGAAAGTAATGTTTCCTGTCCACAGAGTGTCAGCTCCCCACTAGTGATGTGACCCTGCCCCCGGTCACAACTCACACAGACATCAGCCAGATAATGACATCTCTTTCACTGACAGGCTGTCATTCACATGCCTCTGCAAGCGCCGACACACACACCGGGTCGTACACACGCAGGCGTGCTCTCGTGCTCGCTTGAAAACGAGGGCAGGCGAGCACGGTCGCCGTTATGAATCATCTGAATGATTTGCAAGTCAAATAGTCAGTTTCATAAGATGTGCCTGTTATTTTCTGAAATAAATTTGAGTTTCTCATCTTCCGGGTGACTGTTAAAGTAAATACATCAAGGCGACTAAAACGTGGATGATTGCATGTCACTTGGCTCTCATTTATCTGCAAGCATCTATTACCATCATGTTGTCAAGTCAATGAAAACAGCACCGGAAAAGCCAACAGATGGGCTTTTATAATTCACAGATGTATGATTTTGGGACGGTTTGTTAGAGATAAAGGCTTTTTTTAATCTTTTAGCTTATCTTAAACTTCTTAAATTGCACTGATTTTACGATTCTTAACATCCGTTAAACAAACTATTTCACTTAGTTCAACATAAACACAGACTTTTATGGTGGATAACGATCATACGGCAGCCTGCGCGCCGGTTTATCGACACATTACAGCGTGTCAAAATCAGATAGTGTCCAAGTTTGCAATTTGCTGCCTTATCAATAAACAATCAGCAGTTTACATAGTCTGAATATCATGTTGAAAGAAGATAGTTTATTGAAATCCTGTTGCGACATGCCCTGCAGAAGCAGGTGTGGACCTGCTAGCTCGCCTACTTGCCGCTAGTGATCCGGGGGGGGAGGGGGGGTGTGAACGCTCCCCAAATGTTAGACAGGAGAAGTTGCCTGCGTGGCACATTCATTAACCTGGTATCTAGCTAATCTCCTGGCTAATTCATTTAGTCCTCCTGTGTATTAATATCCTCTCCATGCTCCCGCTCATGGGATGCAGTCGGAGCGTAGCCATGGCAATGATTGTGTCATTATTTTGCAGTCAGATGAGTGATATCCCAGAGGGCTGTAGCTGGGTTGTCCAGGCCAGTTGAGAGGGACTTATTAGAATTGCAAATGGCCGCCAAGTGTTGTGTTTATTGTGTGTCTCAATATTGGAGACAATCAGGCGAATCAAAGCCCTCAGCTGGAGAGATGGGACTGAGGCACGGTGGGCCTCTCTGGTTGGCACCATGTCCTCAGTGCTTGCACAGTGCTCCCTCCCTCCTCCTCCCTCTCTTCCTCTCTCTGTTGCCCTCTCTTTCGCCGTCGACTCCGTCGTGTGTAGAGGTCCTGAAGTACGTGGACACAGCTGGAGAAAGAGAAGGGGAGACAGAAAGAGCCTCTAAATCTAGTGCACTCAATCATCTGTAGTGTGGCAGTCCTCTCACACAGCTGAGAAATATTAAACATGCTTTATGATAATGAAAGCGCCGGCGACAGACATAAATATCAGCGGCAAAGTGCTGAAGGATTAAAATGTCTTGTACGTTTGCTCATAACACAAATTTGTCATTGATTTCATGACTTCCTGAATCGTTAGAGACAGAATTATCCGCTTTTCATCAGTGGAATTTCTTTTTTTTTTCTCTCTCTCTCTCTCTCTCTCTCAAGGTCTGTGTGTGATGAGGTATATCAAGTCACATATTAAGGGCTCGGGAAAATGCAGATATCTGCATGCAGTTCTGGTGTCAAGCCCTGCAAATGGAACCTATTGGCAGCGTGCCCTTGTTATGGCTGGGTGACAGACTGTGGTGCAAAGTGCCCTAAACACACATTTTCCCCGCAAATCACGTGTGAATTGTTCTTCCTCAACGATTGGCCATTACCCCATTATTGACTCGCTGTTTGTACAAGATTCAGTGAAATCCATCTGAAAGCCATCCAGTGCTGTTGTGCGAGACAGGAAGCTAGTGTTTTAGCTCACCGTGTAATTCACTCTGTCAGCTGCACACAGAGAGGCCTATCCTCTCTTGTTTTGCTACTGTTGGCTTTTAAAGACTGTCTGTGTGTATAATGTATGTGCACACGCAAGAATGTGTATGGGTGTGTGTGTGCGCTCATGCATGCATGTATCCCTGTTCGAACACAGGATAATTCCTCGGGTCATGTATGCTCCCCATATAGCACCGCATGACCAGTCACAACAGGCATGTGGGAGGCCCAGGTACTGGCATGCACAGTGAACAGGTATCGCTACAAGGAAATGACTGTTGAAGCTAAGTTTTATTGCACCACACACGTTCTCTCAGGCCTGTGCTGCTGTAGGCTAAATGAAAAACTAAGTTAAGAGGAATGCGTTCCCGTTCTACGGAAATCCCTCAGATTTACTGTGAGGTTTGCCGTGACTTGTGAACGGAGAGGAAGGCCAGCAGCCATCATAAGACTCGCATGTCTGACATGATATGATCAAGAGTCACCAGCCTTGAAAGGCAACAGTCAGTGCATGTGAGAAGCTGTAGCTCGCTGCCTGTTTGGACAGCGATGTGTGTCGTTGAGCTTGACAAGCAGTTGATGAGGGATCTTTACAATTGTGTGTGTGTGTGTGCAAGGAGAAAAAAGAGAATGCTTGAGAGGGAGAGTGTGTGTCAGATCGCCGACGTGGCTGTTTGTGAGTGTGTGAAACCAAGGAGAGAGTTCATGAGGTGACATCTCGTCAGCTGTTTGACTTTCCCAGTTTCCCAGGGAAGCAGTTTCAAGAACAATGCAGAAGAAAAACCACCAACCACCGACAATTGAAATGCCACAAAAAAAAAACCCGGCGCTGTTTGTTGGTGACTGAATTATTGCCGTTGCTTGAGATTGGAGACAGGGGAAATGTGTGAGTGACTGCACTGTGCTTGTAGCAGACACATATCACCTACCGGACTCCTCTACCCATCCATCTCCCAGCGCTCCTCACAATAGCAGGAATACATTAAAAAAGAGTGAGTCAGGAGGGAAGGGGACGCAAGATAAATATTGTGTTAGTATTTTCCCTCCCTCTCCCTTGCAATTGTCTTTCACATTGACAGATGAACAATGAAAGTATTTTGAACTTTGCTGCATGCTATCTTTTACTTCTGGGTTCAGAACCGTGCTGTCAAAGCCAGACGTGCTCTGGCAGAGATTGATTGATTTGCTTTCTGTGCGCCATGTCTTCCCTTTGTTCTTCCAGGAAGCCTTTGGTTTCTCTCCAGTCTTCCAGACTCTCTGTAGCTGTGTCATATTAACACCTGTTAACAACATACAGGCTCATAAAATATCGATTCAGCTCCCTCTCGATCATAAAGTGTTACTATAAAATTCAAACTGGAAGCAGGTCATCCTGTATTTGAAAAGAGACACACTTACGTCTTTCTTTGGCAGAGCTTGTGCTGAAGACGAATGGGGGAAGGTAAAAAACAAATATCATTCTAATGACCAGTATTATATTATTACTATGAAAAAACTAGTTTGACATGTTGGGCTTATTTGCTTTCCTGCCAGGACTTAGATGAGAAGATACCACTCTCATGGAAGCAGGGGAATGGGTTAGCCTGGCTCTCTTCAAAGGTACAAACTTTGCCTCCCACCACCTACCAGCTTACGAAATAACATGTTATATTGCGTTTGTTTAAACTGCACAAAAACCAAAGTGCATGCTGGCTCCAGCTTCATATTTACCATTCAGATATGAGAGTGGTATCAATCTTTTTAATTGCTTAAGGCAAGAAAGCAAATAGCCTAAGTGTGTTTTTCCAAAATGTTGTAGTAGAAAAACCTCATTAGTAATGGGTGTCAGGTTTGTTTGGGAGTTGTCTTGTGCCTGATCACTCGCTGATTTGATTCCCAGATGTGTCGGTGCCAAAATGCGGCTGTGCAACTAAACCCCCTCCACCCCACCCGGTCTCATTCCAAACACGAGTTAAAAAAAAATTAGCCAACTCTGGCTTCAAACTGTAGCCTGAGTCTCACCCTCAACGAGCTTTTCACTTTGCTCCATTATTCAGTCTAAAACTGTGATCCCTCGAGTAATTTTTAACCATGCTGAGATAGGAGGGCAATTGTTAAAAATTGAATTTAACCATGACTGTCTCTGTCTGGAAACGGAATTTAAATAACTAGTGTATAATATGGGGAGCCGGGTGTGTGTTTGTGTGTGTGCGCGCGTGCTTGTGTGTGTTTATTAGTGCATGCGATGTGTTGATTGAGTGGCAACATTAAAGGTCTGGTTTTTCTGAGGAATTCTTTCTGAGGGGCTTATTGATGGGTTTGGAGATACAGAGCAGAAAATGGCTGCTGGTTAACAACCCGGGCAAGCTGTGTGGGTTTGATAATGGTTATGATTCTTTTTCTCTCTAGTTTCTCCTTTGCTCCCCCAAGTGGGAGCCAAACACAATTGGGTGAGTGTTAGAGATGCTATTGTTCGTCTGGGAGGTTCTCCTGCTTTCTCCCCCCCTGCTCTGCTCGGCACTGATTACAACCTTGCATCCTGGTCCAGCTCTTGACTCTCTGCTCTGCAGCCCTTAGTCCTGGGGGGATTCCTCTCTCTGTGGCTGTCCAGCCCCCCCACCATACACACACACACACACACACACTAACTCTGGCACGTTCGGGGTGTCTGGCACACTAACACACACACCGTCACCCACTCAGGCATGTATGGACACACGTACAGTATATCTGCACACACAGTCGCGCAAACACGCTCACACATACAGTGGGTTCGGGCCAGGCGGGTTTGGCAGCGACTGTAGACTGGGCCTGTGGAGAGATCTTTACGGAGCATGCAGAGCCCATCTGTGGCTGCTCCTCAGTGATGGGAGGCAGCTGGCTGTGTGTGCTTGTGTGAGTGTGTTTGTCAGTGCGTCTGTGCATGCGTGTGTGTGTGTGTGTTGTGTCGTGGCCAGAGAAGGAACCAGGGGAGGAGGAAAGAGGCTTGTGTGTGTTTGGGTCACAGAACAACCCCAGAATGAGGGCTAAACTCAGGCTGAAACTGACCCAAGCTCCCTGATCCAGCCGAGCCAAATCTCTTCTTCTCTTCTCTTCTCTTCTCTTCTCTTCTCTTTTCTTCTCTTTTCTTTCTTCTCTTCTCTTCTCTTCTCTTCTCTTCTCTTCTCCTCACTCCCCGGCCCTCCAGCTGGAAGAGCTCAGTCCCTGGGCTCCGGGATGAATAAGTGGAGCCTCAGAGTGCAACAGTCTGGTCCTTCTCTCGCTGTCACTGATACCGTGGATGACGTTCAATCACAACCGCATACACCCAGGCTCGCTTAACTCCCCTGCTCTTAGAGAGGGATGGGCTCGGCATTGACGGAAACCACAGAGGCCATAAGAAGAAACAGATTATGCTCTTTCTCCTCCCTAATGACTCCTGACACTCCTCTCGCTCAACAGTCCTCTCCAGCCTGTTCGTCTAGTAACAACGTCCACTTCTGTCCTCCTTGTGGGAAGGCCATCTGGGCGTCATCTTGTTAGCTGATTACGGCCGCCGATGGTGTGATGCTAGCCCCTCATGTGACAGTGATCGAGGGCAAGCATACTGAGCTTGTTTGGTGAACATGAGAGGTGTGTGTCGGCCGTGCTTGCTCGCTCGCGCGCGTGTGTGTGTGTTATAACTCGCCTGTGTGCAACTGTTATGAGTCACGCTGAATCTGATTTGCTCTGCATGCCAGCCTGTTGACTGAGCTAACTGAAACTAGTGTGTGTTTGTCTGTGTCTCTGAGAGAGAGAGGGTGTCTGTGTTCACACGTACAAAAGCAGTTCTCTGCGGGGTGGAATTCAGGATATTCTGTCTTTTTTGCCTCTGACATCTTCATTTATGTCCCTCTAATGGGGACAGCTCTGAGGGAAAATACTGAGCTTTCTGCTTCCCAGCAAGTCTCTGTTGCCAAGTCTGGAGTTTAAATGCAACTTGGATGGAGTTTATAGTTTATCCAATACCACTACCCGTTGGCGAGTTTGTCCTGCTTTTCTATAATAAGGGTCAAATCCTTCCTGCTTTGCTAAACAATTCTGGAGCCAGATGGCCCTTGTTTTGCTTAATTTCAGGATCCTTGTGTTTGTTCGTGTGCCCCTCTGTGTGTGTGTGTGGCCCGCACCAGCATTGAGGCCACTTGTTTACCGTGTTTGACATGTGAGGAAACCGGTGTGTGTACACTGCGGGGCGTGTGTTTATGTGTGTGTGTTTACAGTCAGGCCTCCCTAAGAACATCTTCCCCTGCGACGGCCTGACAGAAGCCAGCTATGTATACAAGCACTCGGGCTGAGCCCCGGGCTACGAGCGCAGACCTGCGACTGCTCACCTTCCCATTCCGACGCTTCAAACGCTAGAGGGAGGCGGTTCAAAACGGTTTCAGACCTGTAAGTTAGATAACCGACGGCTCACGTGACTCGACAGTGTGATAGATGTGGCGAATTCCCTTGGAGCCGTACAAACATACTGACAGTTTGATGATACGTGCTTTTCTCCCAAGTATGAAATGGTCACACTGTGTCAACAGCGCTCCGTGGATCTTAACCACACATCAAGAGGGAAGCCATTTCAGAAGCTGCCGTTTGAATGTTTCCATTGTGAGGCGCAGCGAGCTTGAGGCTCTATCTTGATGGATCTGAAAGTGGTTTAAGGCTGAAAGCGTCTCTGCTGGAAGACAATTATTTAATATTGATTGACTTGAATGAGAACAGGACGGGTTTGTACCCTATGATTACGCAAAAAGTAAACTGCCTCGGGCAAGCAAATCAGCTATAAACCCCAGCCGCAATATATATTACACAAGAGCTCGGCGACAATACTCTTTGCATAACGCAGCTTTGTGTTCTTAACAGACTTAAGTGTAACCGCTGTCTTGTGGATGAATAACTGTAATGTTTCACGGAAGCCGTAAAATCTGTCTGAACTATAATCCTATGGAATTGATTGAAACGGCCATAAATATGGCTGCTGTACGGAAAGTGTCATCTGTAATAACAGGGGGGGTAAGCAGCCACACTGATTTTGTGGATAATGTAAAAGAGAAATGATAATTGGTGAGGGAACACTTTTCCTGGTGTGATAATTACCACGCTGAGAGCGAGGGGAATGGAGTACCTGTTGTGGTGATGATTGTGCGTGGAGTGTGTGTGTGTGTGTGTGTTTGTTTTTACATGACGCACTCATGTGCCTTTAAAGGCCACAGAGAAAAGAGTGAAAGACTGAATGTTGGGAGAGGGAGTACCTGCATCCGGGCTGTTGCCACACTCCCCCTGGTAGAGATGGATTGCCCTGTATACGTGGCAGAGGATAATTGATTTTAATTGATATGTATGGCATGTTCATGCTGCTGCTCGGGAGGAACAAATCAATCTGACACCATTCTGTTGATATGAGCCGTTTCTGCCTCTTTCTCTCACAGTTCCTGTGTCTCGGGTCCATTCATTCAGAGGCCGAGGCTGCCTGCCAGTGCTATGCTCGGGGCAGAGGCCTGAGTTGACTGGACGGGGGTGGAGAACACGGGGGGGAAGGGCCGGTTTGAGGCTCTGTAAGGGGCTTTGAGTGGGCCTTAGTGTAGGCGGCGTTTTATATGAAAGTCGGTGAGGGCAGGGCGCTTGAATAGGGGTGGCTGGGAAGTTGGGCTGGGAAGGTCCAGGATGCACCCCACAGTGCTTTTGTGTGCGCTCACATCCGTGTGTGTGTGTGTGTGTATGTGTATGGGGAGGTGGGGGGTGTAGCATATGTGAGATCATGTGCTCATATTCACCAGTGGAATGTAAAAAGAGAGAGGAGGGGGTTCTCTTCTCTCCTCTCTTTTCCTCTGCTTCGTTGTTTTCTGTTCTCTCTCTGCTGTGCTGTAGTGTAGGTCTGTTTGTATAAGCTCTTTACAGGATTGAGCACGCCGTGGAGCCATCCAGATGAAACAAAACCAACCTCATTTGGTTGTTTTGAAAATGATTCTCTTTATTTTGTTTGGTTCAGGCAGATCCACCTCGTTTGACATGAGGGGAATAAAGGCTCTCTCACGTTCGGGGTCATTTCCCAGAAACATCGTTTGTATCTGCACGGCTCTTCCTCTGTGCACTCAAACTTCTTTCATCAACAGGTTTTTTAAAGTCTCCAGACAACATGAATGAAAGATGCAATTCAACCTCCCCTTCTCCCCCCCCTTTTTCCCTTTTGACCTCCTCAAAAGTACAATAATCTTCAGTCACTCGTCTCCTCCTCTCCATTGCGCGGCTGTGTGTAGCACCGGAGTGGCGCTGATTAAGCCAACAGAGAGACAAACGGGAGACAAAGTCCCAGCCCACCAGTTTAGTTTCACATCCTGGACTGGAGCTGGGCCGCAGCTTGCCAAGTGGAGGGCTTTTAAACTGGGCTAAACACTAATTGCTGCCCTATTTCTTTTATGTTGCTTCTTTCCCATCTGCGATGGCGCTTCCAGACCTCCACAGCAGCCAGAGCCTCATTATAGCAGACAGTTAACAAAGGCTGGGAAACAGAAGCGGAGAATTCACTTAGGATAGCTATCTAACCGCCAACTAGGAGGCCTGCTCGGAAAATTGAATCAATGACAGGGGCCGGCTTGTGATTAAATCCTTCAGGGATATTAAGATATTAAGATTTTGGAAATCTTAATTATTCATCTAAATTGTTGCGCCTTGCTTTGATAATGGAATAACTGGGTTGTAAAACTGAGAAGCGGGGTGTGAGGCTCATTGTTTTATTTGAGAGCCAGGCTTTAAAGTATTTTTAAAAGAACATTTGAAAAAAAAGTTGCCAACAGTTTCTCTTCAAAGAAACGAGAAAACACCTACTTGTTGAGTGAAACAAATCAAGATCTAATTGTGATGTTGGTCTGGTCTTTCTTTTTCCAGCTCTTGTTTCTCGCTTGTTTTTCTGTAGGTGTTTTTTTGTATGTGTAGAGAGAGTGGGGGGGAGTGAGGGGAGGATGGAGGGAGGGGTGAGAGAAAACAGAATGAGGGAAATGATGAGGAGGTGAATGAGAGGGAAGGATAAAGCTAGAGGGAATGAGATTGGGGCGTAGAAATAGAGGGGGCTGAGATTGGGGGGATTGAGGGAAGGTGGGGAGGGGGTGGTCAGCAACAAAGCCTAATGTTGCCATGGAAACTTGTTTATGCCTCACTGATGCATCTTGTAGATCCAATTAGAGACTGATTGTGTCTTCATAGACACACGCACGTGCACCCTGGCATGGTGCGCACACACACGCACACACGTGCATGAAAACATATGTGGACTTGTACACACAGACACAAACCCCACACACACACACAAGCACATGCAGTGTGTTGCTGCTGAAAACCAGCAAATTGTTGGGAGAGGTAGGACAAAAGGATACCCCGTGTTCTCTCTCTTATCGGCCCTTGAATTAGCGCAACCCCTCCTCTCACCCCAGCCCCCTCCTCACCCCCATGAGCATCAGACAATAGCGTGGAAATAACGTCTCACCCGCTCCCAAGGCTCTTACCAGAGGTCCTATCCACACATAATTTCATGACATCATATTCCGCCAAAAAAGGGAAGGGGGGGGTTGATGGACAGGATTTTGACCGTTTTGCGAATTTCATGTTGCATTTATCTCCTTTGTGAATAAAGTCATTTATTTGGTAATGTCCCTGTCCAAGGAGAATGGCCATGAATGTTGAAAAGGCCTTAATCCAATCATGTTCATTTTCATGGGGGGTATTTCTTCAGAAAATGGGACTTCTTAAATGATCGGTTCTTACAATGGCTGGACGTTTGCCAATGTTTAACATCAGAGGAGGAGGGATGGCGATCATAAGCTCCCCCCTACACTCGCACACTCCTCTATCAGTCTCTTTCAGGAGGCATCACAGTCCTCCCTTCCCTGGGCCTGTCTGAAGAGTCAGTGATTTAGTGGTGAAATGATGTGTGTGATGATGAAATGAGGGGCTGTAGATAAGGTGAGATTACACTCTGAGAGAAAAAGAAGGGAGAGACAGAGAAGGGCCCAGCCCCTGATGTCTTGTTAAAACGTGAGGGATCAGAAAGAACAACAAATGCATTGCACGCCGCTAAATCCTGCTTAAATCCGCTGGCATGGGCAGATCTAGCAGATAGCCCCGCTGCTGTGCTCGCTGTCTGCGACCACAACACACACACACACATACACACACGTACATAAACACACCCGTGGTCAGTCCGGCTGTCTGGGTTAATGCTTGGCTAACTGGGACAGCAGAGCTGAACCATGTTGACATTTTAAGCCTCAAACAAGTCCAGAACAATGATTCAGCCCGTCTGCCCCCCCATCAGACCGCAACCTCAGCCCATTTTGCTGACCGACTCACACACATACACACACAGGCAGACGTGCATAAACATACACGCCACTGCCCAAACACACTGCAAGTACTCAGTGTACCCCCGCCCCCTCTCTTCACACACACTTACACACACACACACACACTGGGTCTCCTCCCGTTCCCCACCTTTAGTGAATAATAGAGAACAAGAGCTGATCTGATTGAGTTGGCAGCAGAGAGCGAGGTGGAGAGGTACAGTAAGGCCAGATGGATTATCTTAATCCCCCAGTAGATGATCATGGCAGAGGGAAGATGAACCAGGAAGCCTTAACCTCCAGGCTGACCCCTGCGCACTGTTTTCTTCCATAAACTCGGACCTCTGAAGCAGAAGCTCCGTCGATATTATGTTGAAGCACGGGTCTTATATGAAACTCCAAAAATATGAAAAAAGAATCCGTGGCATTCTGTGGATGTAATCCTATCTGTAGCCATTTCTGCGGCAGCCATTTTGTGTTTGGCCATCTTGTTTCTCCTCCTTGTAAACGTTTGGTATGCTTTGATTCGGCTCCAAGTATGAAAAAAAACTTTAGAGGATTTGTGTGAAACGCTCTGTCGACTGACGCTGAACAATGTCAAGCTGCTACATGTAGTGTTTTTGTGTGGGGCCAAATTAACTACTCTCTACCTAAAAGCCCATGCCAGACAAATCTAAACCCATAACTCCTATATAGCTCAAAGTATTAAGACTGTATAAACCGCTGTTGAATTACGTGGCTGCTTTTCCAGACTTCTTTTATTATGTGTTAAGAACAATTTGTCTTATTTTTTTTTGTTCTCGTCCCCCAGGTTTGTGGCTGGAAAGGGCCTTGTGATCTACCCAGATATCGGGGACAAGCTGGACATCATCTGTCCCAAAGCAGACCAGGGCAGAGAGTATGAGTACTACAAGCTGTACCTGGTGAAGAGGGAGCAGGCCGAGAGCTGCAGTACAGTCCTCGACCCTAACGTCCTGGTCAACTGTAACAAGCCCGAGAAGGACATCAAGTTCACCATCAAATTCCAGGAGTTCAGCCCCAACTACATGGGCCTGGAGTTCAAGAGGAACGTGAACTACTACATCACCTGTAAGTTTGTCTTAAAATGACACTTATTGTTGGTTGTTTTTTTTTTTTTAACTTTCATTTAACCAGAGAAGCCTGACTGAACAATCTGAGTAATAACCTGTGCTTCACACTCAGTTACACCCAGTCACACTTGGGAGATTGCTAGTAAAAGTGTACTTTAATGACCTCCCCAGCAACAACTGGAGGCGACGTGCCTTGCTCGTGACACAGTGGTAGTTGAAGGAGGCGGAGTTGTCAGGATAAAAACCTACAATCCTTACTGACATTAAAGTACTACTTTACTCGAATGCAATACTTGTACTTCAGCCTTTCCCTTCCTACTTCTACACTTCTTGTATTATTATGATATTGTGCAACACTTTGTTTGATGGGACTTTAATTTCAGAAATACTCCCTAATATTTTCCAAGAAGTTCCCCGAAAAGAACAAGGCACTAATAATTTGATAAATAGATACAGTGTTCAGTTGGCACACCTCTATTTAATTTATTCCTTTGAATTGCTTGTGAAACCTTGAGAGTATTGTAGTGAGCACACAGCAGGGCAGCTTGACATGAAAAAACATTTGTCTACAGTCAGACAATTCATCTGAATGTGATTTTTTTATTTAAATGTAGCTTATTTTCATTTTCCCCGTTTCCCTGTAATAATCCCAGTATACCAAATAATAGTTATTTTGTGGAAAATTCCTAGAAAATTCCAAGAAAATCACAGACTTGTAAAATGAGGTGTGACCTAAAAGAAATATTTAAAAGGTCATTCTGCACAATCAGTACTTTTACTCATGATACTACAAGTACGCTTTGCTTTTAATACTATTTTGAATGTAGCATCTTTACTTGTAATTGAAAAGTTTTGCTTTGTGGTATTAATATATTTACTGAATATGTCCTACAAAAAAAAAAAGTAGACATTTTGCACACTTGCCTTTCTACAAACACTGCCTATTTCTCTGTAATTTATTACAGCTTACCTTATTATGGGCAACTATGGAGTGATAATTTTGCAATTAAAATTATTTTCTTTGCCAGTATTTGTGGATTTTCACTAAGTAGGTGGTGTTTAACAATTACAACAGCACCACCTCCTCCTACAACTGATCATTTCACATGGTCGAGCATTTGAACAATTTGACACAATTATTTTATGTTTGCATTTTTAATTATTTATTTATCAAATACATGAAGACAGCCATTCAGCCTCTGCGTCACTTTTTTCGAAAGCAACAGCGCAGTGGTTGAAAGAGCCAGCGGAAGAAGCCCAGAGGTTCCTTCTCCTTGGTTATCTTGTCTTCTGAGGGCACTGGAACAGTGACCACAGGTCCAGCAGGAGTGGTTGGAAGAGCCAGTATAACAGGAGCCACGCCAGAGTCTGGTTCACTGGTGGGCTTTGGGTCCTTTTCCAGCCTTAGGTTTTCATTTGCATCCTCTCTGGCCTGAACCTTAATAGTTGGAGATTCAGCAGGGGGTCAGTGGAAGTGGGTTGACCTTCGGACTTGGCATCTCATCCACATCCTCCCTGGCCTGAACCTTGGATGCAGGGTGTGTTGGAGGAGATGGACCTGCAGCAAAGTGTAGTGCTCTGGTGGCTTTTGGATACTCCTCAAGGGTCAGCTTTTCATTTGCATCCTCCCTGGCCTGATCCTTAAGAGTTGGAGTTTCAGCAGGGGGCGTCAATAGAAGTGAGAACCACGTCAGAGTCTGGTTCTCCGGTGGGTTCACAGTTGATTTTCAGACTTGGCTTTTCATGCAGTCTTACACAGCAGCACTTTGATATCATATTGGTACGTCTGTCTTATCTCTGTTAGGACAGACAGGACCATGTCATCCCTGGTGGAGCAGGAAAAGGTGGTTTGACATTCCACAGTGGTGAGAGAACTGGAGACTCTGTCCAAAACAGCCTTTGTAACCCCAACATACATTTTGCTGAGTTTCTTGGAAGGCATGTTTAAGAGGGGGCGTTGAGGAGGCTCTCGGGATTCTGGGGACAACCTCAATCACCACCTCTTGTGGACAGAGTAGTTTGGAGCTGGGAGCCTTTTGCTGCCTCAGGATCTTGACATAGTCTTTCGCCATTTTGCGGGACATTGGCATGTCTGTAGGTTAAAGTCATTAAAATTAATTTTCAGAACCCTCCAGAATATCACAGGCACATTAAAAGCAGTATAATTTAACTGTTAATGTGTGTCAAATGGGATTTACTGAAAATCAGGAGGTACGGCCTCTGGGGAGTTGAGGAGCATCTGGGCTTCAAACTCAACGACCTGCATTTTATTTCTGATATTCACGTCCCATGCCTGAAACAAGAAATTAAAGTGCACATTTAGAGGATAAAATCAGCATAATGTAAGAATTTACTGCAAAGTATTGTTAGTCTTCTCAGGATTGTTGCCATACCAGTGTCAGGAGAGGCTTGGCATCATCCTCATCAAAATCCTCCAGTTCAGATTCCCAGAGGCTTCAAACAGAAACAAAACAGAAGGTTTATCTTTACTGCTCTACTTTATTTGGATAAAATTAGTGTGACATGAGCAGGGTTCAAGGTGTAGTGTTGGACCATCTGTATGTGTCTCAGTAACTCGCCGTTCTTTTGATGATGCTCTGCTTCAAGATGACATGGATCATGTCTTCAGCAGTCACCTTAGATTGAATCTGTTTTTTTCTGCTGAAGCTTTAGGAGCTCCAACAACAGTGCAATCTGAAAAAAACATGAAGCAGATAAGACATCTTTAAGCATGACAAGACAGAGTCTATGAGGATTTCGCTGGCATTTTATATTGGTGTGGGCTTGGAAGGATAGTAGGTCTTACCTGAGACTTGTAACTGCTTAAATCCCAGCAGAGCTGCAGAGCCCGATTGTAGATGGGTGTATCAAACAACACCTTTGAAGGAAACAAGATAATGCTGTGTTTAGTTTTAGCCAGTTTTTAAAAATACATCTGAAAGTCTAACTCCAGTAAAACCAAAACCTCTCTCACTTACCTTGAGGGGTGTTTCGATTCCTCTGCTTCCTTCAAGGAAATCCATTGATATTTTGTTGCTTGTCCATCACAGCACAGAGCAAACAAAGCTGTCAAAGTGACAAATTTCACGTGTGTACATTCAACAATAGACGCGAGAGTTCGGCGAGAGATGCAAGAGCACTGGAACACAGCTGATCGTTTTGGCACAAATGACCAGAGTGTGTTCAGGGGGAGTTTGAGTGTTTTGAATCAGAACGTGCTAAAATTGTGGTAGGTCACCAAGGAAATGCTTTTTATAAGTATACTGTTGTCATACAAAGTCTATACAAGACATGAGTGTGAAACAATACATACATAATATATAAAATAATCACAACTCCATTTGATGGTGGAAGGAGCTGCCATTAATTAAAGCATTTTGCTACTATATTTGGCTGTAAATGATGAAACAACAATGAATTTGTCCTACTAATTCAAATTGCCTGAGAGGCATACGCCTGATATAGCTGATACCTCTGTGCCATAGACCTCCATTGTTATTCAGCACCTAATAAAACACATGAATGAGCCACACTGTTGCACTCAGTTACGTGTTTCTTCAACATGAATACACTGTCCTGACGCTGTAAATACTCACAAACAAGCACCAAATGTGTATTAAGCTGCAACTGAAATAGCTCCCATTAATGCATTGTTTACTCCTGTTTTAGTAATGTATAGTAAAAAAAATAATTACTGCTCCCGGCTGTTTTAGGAAGTTACTCATCGGTTGTAAAAGTGAAACTTTACATTTCTAACGTGTTTTAAAGATTTAGATTTTCAGAAGGAACAAAAGGGCTTGGAAGTGCCACAGACATGATAGTGGATTCAGAAAGTGTCTAGATAAAGATGAATATGTTGTTTGTGTGGGTCTGTTAATATGATTTGTTGAACAGAAGAAATCATGTAATCATGCCAGCCTTGTCATTTAAGTCAGGAGTTGTTTGGCACAAAGCAACAGTTCGTGTAGCGGGGATGAGGCATCAGACAAGACATCAGACAGTCATGACACTGTTTCTCCGTTTTGTTATCTCAGTAGCTGCAGAGGTTAACATACTGCAGCTCAGATCAGAATGCAAAAGACAGTGTTATTCCAGACGTTACTTAGGCCTTGTCTAATTTTTAATTTAGTTAGTCATTTCCTACTTTTCCTGGAACGACTTGAACAGTTTTCTAAAATCATACCATGTGTTGTGGTCGATCTGGTCTGAGGATACTGTCAGTCGGGGGCTCTGCCACATCTGTAATTGATTCCTAACTGAATCAATGAAATGATCAGAGATGATTGTGACATTAGAGATGCAATGTCTAAGCTAACATGCAACATGCTGCCGTATGCCAAAGACCTTCTGGCACGGTGACAAGTCAACAGAGGTAAGAACAAAATTCAGTGATCATCTCTGAAGGAATAAACTCAAGTTTAGTAGAAAATAGAAAATACTGTACATCTATTCCAACATACTTTTCTACATATCCACCTATATTAAAGTTTATTTCTACGTTTATCTCCTTATATACATTTCTTTGCAAATATGGGTAGAAGGTTTATTTTAACAGTTTAACTCAATATCCTTAAATAAACTCAAACTATGTTTTTTTCTTACAGTAAAAAAACAGCGTCTTTATGTCACCTCCCTCTGAACGAAAAATCCACACTAAATTAAATCTCACATGTGTTTTTCTTTTGATCTGGAGCAGTTCAATCGATATTTGTGAGCGCTCCCTCAAAGCCAGAGAGCAGGGAAGCATGAAGCTTGTGATGTTATCAAGCGACAATTTTTTGGGGGGCTGCTCCAGTGGCAACATATCATGTGGACTTTAAGAAATATTTCTTTGAGCTTTATTACACCCACATGTCTTTCGAAAACACCTTGGGCATTTTCGGCGTCTGCTCAAAGTTTTCTTAGCCGTCTGTTGGCGCGGCTGCTCCACATATTGTCTCCTGATTACATCATAAATATTTTAACCAACTCGATTAGTGACATGTGCGTGGGCATGCGTATTGACTACAGCATGATCCAACATCAAAGAGGCAACATCAACTTTACTTTAGGTCGAATTTGCTTTCATACTGTCTTGCGTCTGAATAACAGCATTCTTGCTGATGTATGTGTTATGCAAGTGTGAAGAATGCTTACCTCTTGCTCCATAGTGTTTCAGACAGTGAGGCTGTTGTAAATCCTTCACAAGGGAGGCTGGACGTGCACGATCCAGCCTGATGGTAGATCATCATTAGGCTCATATACAGTAATGTTCTCGCGTCAGCAGTAATCGGATGGAGTATTTGTCTTGGTGTTATGTTAATGTTGTTGTCCTTTGCAACAGGAAGAGCTTGCTTTATTTATCCCACTGCAGTCGGTGCATACACCGTGACACACTTCATCTATCATTTAGATAATGGCCGTGCGTTGTTGCTGTATGTGTGTAATATGTGTGTGTTTTCTTGAGAGAGCAGGAGAGGGGACAGCGAGCACCTGCACCACACACCTTTTCTGTACAGTAGAGTCCTGAGTGTGTGTGTGTGCGTGTGTGTGTGTGTGTGTGTGTGTAGGCCCCTTTAGGCCAGCTTATCCCCAACTAGAAGATGTGAGTGCGTTATCCCACCGTCTCTGCTGGGAATGGAGTCCAGCCGGCCAGCAGAGCGGTGTAAATCTGCTCGGCCTATAAAGACCCAGCTTATCTGACCTGATTAACGGTCAAACGTGGCAGACACGGTTTGAGACGAGAAGAAGACGCACAGGGAGTGGACATTCCACTGAATCTTCCCGCAGTCTTTTTCTTGTCCACCCCCGGTCTCCACCTTTGCCATGTTTCCACTGCATGGTACGACCTCTCAATGTAGGCGGGATTCTCACATCGTCTTCATTGTGTCAACGCGATAACCCCCTTCACCTTTTCCGACAGTTGGCAGTCTTTAGTCACTGACAAACTGTAACCTACACCGTACATTTACTGCTAAACTGGCCACTTCTATCCTAATTCTCTCAATCATGCACTCGCTTCACACACACACACACACACACACCTTACACACACTGCACTGTTCCTTAAAGCAGCTAGGCTACTCTTAGAACAGGAGATATTGAAGAAATTCACTGCACATTGTCAGTTCACTGCGTTGTGGTTTTGCGGGCTGCCATGTTTAAAAATCTGGGTGAGTGAAAAAAAAAATGCAGTCACTATTGATGGTAGCTTTATTATTTAAAAATGCAATGCTAAATTTGCGCATGACTATCAGTGGTCTGCAGTGTTTTCACGTCACCTTTCAGTATCAGCTCAGCTTGCTTGGAACCTTGACTGAGTTGACACCAAACAAGGTACCAGGTACCACATACTATTCACAATGGGGGGAAAAAATTAGAGCCAGTGGAGTCGAGTTGACCTGATGCAGTGGAAACGTGGCATCTGACTCTGTGGCTCTGTTTGTCTTTTCCTTGATCACCTCCACCCCACCCCCACCCCTGCTTCTGCTCCTTCCATGGGGTAGAATAAGCAACAAAAGGTGTGGGGTAAAGTAAGCAACAAATGGTCTGTGTGTGTGTGTATATATTTGTTTGTGTGTGTCCCGTGCCTTGGTGTCACCACAGGGGATCCCGTCCACTCGGTCCCGTCCATCGAAGCCCAGCTATGACAGGAGTCGTGGGGTGGTTAAAGGTCAAAACTCATGGATGAGGGGTCACGGAAACACAGCAGGGAGTCAGTAATGATAACCCCGCACTGATCTAAACCCCAGACCAGCACCAGCCTGTGCTGTCCATCAGCACCCCAACCCCCTATGTACACACTCATATACATATACTTTCCCGCCCCCCTGGTGTACGAGCAGGCAAACTGCTTGTATTTCATTGCGTTGTCTAAACACAGGATATGGAATGAGCTGTTTGTGAGGAAAATGGCCGAGCTGTGTTTAGGGGTTAGAGTCAGGAGAGAAGTGATTTTAGACAGGAGGCTTTTAAGGCGAAGGAAATATAATGGAGAAAATGAGCAACAGAGCGGGAAAGAGAGAGAAGGCACAAGCATACATACCCGCACACACACACATATATATATATACACAGACAGTCTTTATATGTCCCCGATGGAGTCGAAAAAAGTCCCTCCATTTTCTCTCCCATTCGCTCCTTATTGAAATAATGTACGATGACTGCTTGGTGATATGTTTTCAGTGGTTAGCCGGGCCGGTGAGTCTCTGTTCTATATAAGGGTAAGGCCATGAGGCAGTAAACAGAGGCAGCCTGTCGTCATGCACTCCTCTTCTCCCTTGATTTCCTGTGTAGTGGGCAGGGTAAGCCTGATCCCTCCTGACAGCTGTCACTCTCCATCTCAGTGTACCATCGTGGACTCTGACACACACCGACTTCCCCACCAGAATACTGCCGCAGTGGAGCACACGCTATCTCACCTCCAGAAGATTGCCTCTGTAAAATACGTAATGCCCGCTCGCTGCAAACAGCAAAGATATTTTCATTCTTGTCGCTTAGTTTCTTTGACTTTGCAGGTAAATCCAGTCCTATATATATATATTTTTTTGCTCTGGAAATACAGCACAACTGATAAGCACTTTATTATATGAGGATAGATGGAAAAGCTCTGTTTTTTCAGGCCTCCTTTAAACATGGATGCTGACCCAGTCTTTGAAAAACAATACCTAAGAACATGCCCGACAGACTGCATGTGACACTGTGGGATGATCTTTCTGCGGTGCTCACACCTGACAGGATTAAGGTTAGGAGGCATGTTGCATATCACTAACATTCAAGCTCTTTTGCGTGGGCTCTTCTGCACCACTGTTATTTTTTGCTCATCAACCTACACATTATGCACCCCTCCATCCAAATATCCCCCAAAGGAATCCTCCTCCATTGGCCAATGTGCATGCAACACCATCTTCTTTTGTATTACAAGTCAGCTTCTTGCCCTTGGGAGAGTTGAAGGTCAAGGTTGAAATCCCTGGCCCGGCCGCAGCAAATCACAAGATCCTCCCCTGCCCTACATTTGCAAGGACATAAACACTCCGACATATGTGCACATGCGCGCTCCCACGCAGTAATAATGCAAGCGAGCTCAGGAGCATGAGCACACATATACACAAATGAAGGCTTGTACACAGTCAAATAAATATAAGCACTGGCAGGCTTATTGCTCGATTCGTTGCAGTGTAATAACAGTAATCTGATTAGAAAAAAAGTGTTAAATGTCATCTTTTAGAGTTAACATAAAATTACCATAATCAAATTTCAGCCGCTTAGAGAAAAAAGGTTGGTGCATGTGTCAGCAGCGCGTTTGAAAAAGACAAAAGGCATTTTGATTGTCAGATTATAGAGATGCAAATAACTCACACATTTCTAACTCGCAATTAAATGAATTTTTCTTGAGAAACGATAAATGTTAGCATCTGTTAACCTCCCTCAGTAAAATCACACTGAAAAATTTTAATTACAAGCAAGAGACACTGTGGACTCTCCCACATACATGTTTAGTGGTAAAGAACAAAGGACGCATTGTTTTATTGAATATTTAGCAGATTGCAGACATAAAAAAAAAACGCATACAGGATCTGAAATAATAGTAGTGTTGGCAAACATTTCTGTCAGTCCTATTTTAAATACTACGGCCTATATTCTGGGATAAAGAAACACAAGCTGAAAAAGTTTGTACTTTTCTACCTTTAAATAGTTTAAAAGCTTTGTTATCAATCGCTTAGTTCCAGTTTATGTCATGTTTTTTAATGAGTAAATTACCACGACGTGCAAAATGCTGTAAGAATTGGATCCACATAGAAAATCAGTTGTGGTTTGACTTGACTTGATAAAGTCTTAAGCAGTAAGCCTGAACGGATTTCATTTTCAAAGTAAACCCTGCTAACAGGTCAGGTTAGCACCGGTGCAGCAGCATGGCCTGGGATAAGGAGATTTAACCCCCCCGCACCTACCACCCCCCCCTTGAGTGAATATAGCCCAGTGTTTATTGGAGTGCCAGTGTAATATATGACTTTCTGCTTGCTTTGCAAATCTATCCAGGCTGCCTCTGCTACTTCTCCTTTGGATATTTCATTCAGAGAGGGTTAGCAGGCACAGCGTTATTGTCGCTGGTTATTGCCTTTCGTTTATTACAGAGGAGTTTGTTTAGAGTGGAGGGGGGTTTGTGGGGTGGGGGGGCATAAGGACTTTGTTTTAGAGGGAGGGCCTGCTCACGTGGCTGTACAAGTGAATGGTAACCATTGGCTACGGCTGAACCCGCCGCTGCTAGATGAAGCTTATATATTCATGTATTCATCTCAATTAGTCCGCTCCGTGCATCTTCAAATGCAGACACTCATCCCTCCTCGGCTGTGCTCCATGCTTATCTTATTAGAATATTTTATCCTGCGTGCGAGTTCTCCGTCTCCCTCGCTCTCTTTCTCTCTCTCTCTCTCTCTCTCTCTCTCTCTTAATATGTCATCCCTCGCTCCCGCTCCTCCAGTCGTCCCTTTCTCCTTCCATTGTTCTGCTCTCACGTTTGGAAGTTGTGTGTGTGTGTGTGCTGGTGCTGTGGGAAGTCTGTGTTCAAGTCATTTTTGTTAACTGATAGCTTAGATCTCGTTTCAACACACAGACCACAAGAGACCACAGAGCTAACTCTGCGAAACAACAACACTGTTGATTTTTGTTTTCATTTTCATCCTCTCAACTAACACAAACTCATTTGCCCAAAGACTCTTTTTCTCTATGAGCGATTTTCAGTTGTTGAAAGTCGCTTCCTGGTTTTCTTTAATTCCAATCCGCCATGCAGAAACCGTCTCTGTGGGTTTTTTTTTTTTGCAACACTAAAATAGCTTCAGGCAAAAGGAGAGGAGACCGCTGGAAAGATGTTTGGAGCAAAGTCCATGGTGATTAGGTAAAGTAAATGTAGGACAGGAGAAGATGAGCATCGTTGTCCATAAGGTAAATTGGCGGACAATGGTGTATTGCTGCGTAAAAAAAAAACAAAAAACATAAGCGCAGCATAAAACAATGACAGCCCATAATCTAAAACACTCAGAAATGCACAGTTCCCTTTCCATCTGAGATGTCTGAGGTTGTTTGCCCTCTGCTTTGCCAACAACACATATTCTCGGTGTCTTTCTTCTTCGGCCAATAGCTAAGCTCAAATCACAGCTCTCTGTCTCTCAGACGGAGCTCGCTGTCTCTCTCCGCCATCCCTAGAACAGTGGTTTCTCTTTTCCAAGGCGCACTCTAAAATGGCTTTGTTTTCCGACAGCCATTCAGTGGCACCCTCAGCCAGGGCCTGCCAAGAAGTCCGCCTCCCCGAGCTGGAGCCTGGGCCTGTTTACACAAACTCATCGGAGAAATATGGATGTATAATTATAGAGGTTGTTAGTTTTAATGTCGCATCCTTGCTATGGAAACCACTGCATGCTTGGTCAGCTACGATGAGGGGCGGACGATGAAACTCTGACTGGGGATGGCGTGAACATTTCTGCGGAAAGCGTTTTGGGGGAGCAAGAGAGAAAAAAGGAGCTTCTTGATGGAATCGAATGAGCTCTGAGCAAAGCAAACAAACATGAATCACAAGGCGGTGATAGAGATTGCTGTGGTTGTCCAACACATAAATACAGAGTCTAAATACTGCTCTGCAGGCCAGGACCAAGCCCGTTTCTGTGAATTCAGCTCGGTGGCAAAATGTCCGTGTTCCATTCCAGCACGACCACAGGCGCACAAACACAGTAACAGGAGCAGACAAACACACAAGAGGCGTGTGTGCGCACAAACTCACAGGCATAAATAAGCAACAAGCCACATAAGCAAATTCAAATATATATATACTCATAAGCTCTCACTAGCATGCAGATAGATGCTCGCACAAAAAAAAAAAAAAAACACAATGCGCTCTCACACGTCCATCCTCCTTCTCTCTGCACAGATTTGCTTGCGTAATCGGAGCCGCTGTATGCATTGTGCATTTGTTAAAGCAAGAGAACCGTATCTTAGCCGAGCGCGAGATATTTTCAGTCAGCAGTCCCACGGGTGAGAACGTGTGCGCTGTCAGAGTTTGTGCATGCGTGCGTCGTGATGGATGGATGGATGGATGCTGAAGAGAAGGCTTCATGTCTTCAAATGAATATGTGTTGTTGTTTGCGCTCAGGCTGTGCCGCCTCTCGCAGCGAGTTGATGACTTCGTAGACGGAACGATTTTACCTCCCAAACCCACGGGTCCAATTTCTTTCTCTCCCCCCCTCTCCCTTTTTCTCCTGCAACTTTATCTTTCTCCCTCCGCCTTACCATTCCACCTATTTTCTCTCCTTCTTAGATCTCGCTCCCCCCTCACCCCCTCCTCCCTCCCCTCATCTCTCCTGCACAGTGACAGATCCTTCAGGAAATTGTTTCGAGTCTGCCAGACATTTTTGTGTTGTAGCTGTTTATTTGTGCTGGGGGCACGGGGGTCCGGAGCCTCAGTTTCTCTCCCTCTCTCGGACTAGAGGTTAAGCTCCCGAACTCTTTCACCGCCCTGCGCCAAAAAACACTGATCCTCGATCAGTGTGGCTTTACCGTGTAACCGATACCAGGGATGAGGAGAGAGGAGCACCAGAGAGGATGTAATCAGTGTGTGTGCGCGCGTGTTTGTATATGCGCGTCAGCTGCTGGCTTTGTGTGTATTAGGATGTAATCAGCAGCATTTTCTCTGTGGTCTGCTGTGCTCTCTGATTGGGGTTTTGGCGAATAACAGGGGAAGGGAGGAAGAGTGTGTTTCTTTTCCTGCTTCTTGTGTTGCAGCCTGGCCTCAGTGCTGGAGAAGGCTCGCTGTGGTTTGGAGCCGAGCTCGGAGCTCTGGCGCTTTACACATCAGCTACATCAGACCCTCTATCTATTACATATCTGTCCGTCTCCCTGCCACCTTGTGTGTCTCCGTGTCTGTGTGTACGTGTGTCTGTGTGCATTAGAGCTGCTCTGACTCGGCTCCCATGTCGGCTGCAGTCAGCTTTGTTCAGTCGCCTCCATGTTAGCAGGTACAGGAGATTCCCCCAGGGTTTAGGCACACATGCTCACACATACACACACACACACACAAACACACACTCGCACACTCACACATGCACAGTCACAGGGACACATGCACGCCCACACACACACACGTGCACTGTCCTCTCTCTCTTTCCGTCTTTGTTCTGCCTCTTGCAGATTTTGTTTTTGCGGACAACAGATGGGCTGACATCGACTCTCTTCTAAATAACAAGTACACTCTGTCTCTCGCTCTGTCTGTGTCTGACATCTGTCTCTCTGTCCATCTCACTGTCTTTACCTTAGCCACACGCTGTAATCTCTCTCTCGGCTTGTCAGTTATTCGTTTCAATCATTTATCATGCGAAAAAAAAAAACCCCAAACATTCACTGATTACAGCCTCTCAAATATGTGTAATGCTGCTTTTCTCTGTTTAATGCAAAATTGAATATCTTTGGGTTTTGTACTGTTGCTCAGACAAAACAACATTTTCTGACATGTTATTGTCAGACGAGTAAATGAATCCATTAATCCAAAAAAAAAAAAAAACCATCTACATTGCAAAAATCCCTTATTGTGTTCTCCCACCTGATCACCCAGCTTCATTACCCTGAGGGCCCTTTTCTCACCTGAGCCACAGCACTCAGCATGTCTCTCCTCGCACATTGCATCTCTGTACCGTTCCCTCTTACTTAGCATACCTCATTGGGTTTGTTTTGCATCGCCTGTTTGCCACTGGAAGTGCTGAGCCTGCGGTAAGAGTTATTGTTTGTTTGTTTGTTTGTTTCCCATCTTTGATGTGTGTTATTGTGCCGAGGAACACAAGGCTGGCTCAGTTGTCATAACTCTCTTCTGGAGGCCAGATTGAAAAGGTCAGTGAAAATGATGCTCCTCTCTCCACAAAGGATGAATGGACACAGTGTGGGAGCTCTGCACACACACACATGCACGCACACACACACAGAGACAGAAGAGCCTTACACACATGCACACAGGCTTAGACATCCAAACACATTAGCATAAATGCACGCAGAAACACACACTCTGTCTCTGCGAGCACATTTTTTACATGCACCAGCACGAGCGGGGAGTTCTCTGAGGATATTTGGTCCTGCGACGTTCGTGTTCGTTAACTTGTTCCAGGGCTTCGGCTCTGGTTTCTCTCCTGGGGGGAGTTTGCTCACAGATTAGCTCTTTAGTCGGTCTAGATTTTTGGAGCCTTGTGGCCTTTGACATGCCACTACTATCTCCCACTGCATTCCGATCCATCCCAGTGCTTCTTTTATCAGCCAGTGCAGGCTGATTTGTGGCTCGTGGACCTTTAGATCGAGACGGGCGACTCCTCTCCAGAGTCCAGAGTCCCATATCACCTTTGTAGACAACCACAAAGGCCAGAGAAAAGACGAAGAGGATCAGTTTTATCATCTGTTGGGATTTAGCGAGTGAACCATGGTTCACCTCATGTGATTATCAGTGCAAATGAGGCAAGGCGAAAACTTCAATGAGCCTCCTGCTGAGTAACAAGCTCACTAAGAGACCTTCTGTGTGCATCTGTCAGCTGATTACACATGTGTAACCTGACAATACCAATACCACCCACTGACATGGATGTTACTGCATGTTTTGAGAAAATAACTCGTGGGATTTATAATAGGCTAAGATTAATACAAAGGCATTGTAATGGACACAATAATGGGAACTACTCTCTTTCTCTTTTGAAAACCTGTAATTTTCTCAGTTTAATTAAGTGCTCAGAACAATGTGCTTTGCTTTGTGTTACAGGGTTATGTATTGACATTGAATAAGAGTATTGTGAAACATTTGCTTTGGGCGCAAAATAGCTTCAATTAATTTTCATAAAATGCAAAAGACAACAGTATGTATGTACAGTTGGGAGATCAGTGTCTTGCCATGAGCTATTGTGATACGAGGATGTATGCATAGTTTTTTTTCCACATGGGAGCAATAAGGTAAAAGGCTTTACTCACTTTGATGATATGTTGAAGTTTTTAAATGTATCCAAACTGCAAAAACGGCTCGTTGTCAGCTGCCCAGAAAACATTATCTCATTGATCCTCCAACACAAAAGCACTGAAAAATGTCATATCTTTATGTAGGCTCCAAAAGGGGGCGTCAGGACCCAACAAGTCCACCCCCCCAAAAAATGGAAGGTCACAAGAATCTTGATTATGATGAAAGATTATGAATAAAGGGATTAGACAGAAAAAATAAAATTTGGTTATTTTTCTGACTTCTCTCATTTTTGTCATGAAATTCTAATAACCATTAAATCTACTATTAAATCACTTCTAAAACAGCTCTTCATTGATATCGTCCTTAAAATTCAATCCTCAAGCAAAATGTAAAAAATTTAGAAATAAATTTGCCTGCTGAAAAGTGCACTATGAAAACATCATCAGATGCAAGTAACAGAAAAACAAAAAATACATAGATGATTTAAAAAGAATTATTAAAGGCAATGATAACACATACATATATTAAGAGTCTTCTGACATTTCATCTGCTCTTATTTTGTGTGTTGTCCATTCAAGCATTATATGCACTCTCTCTATTTATAAATGTATACATATTTCATTCAGTCACTTCTTAGTAGTTTATTTCAGGGCTGTTACTTTTAATATTGTCAACAGATACTTGTCTCTTTTGTCCACTGTTTCTCTTGGCCTTCTCTCCAACTCTCCCCAACAGAAATGATGCTTAATGGACAATGAAAATTGAATAATATGCTCCATTTCTTTGTGTATAACTTCCCACAATGTTCTTAACCCTGGGCATGACCGAAGGATATAGCTGAGGTGTGCACCTTTTGATTTGAAGTAGCGGCAGGAAGTGATCAGCCAGCTAAACAGGAGCAACAAAAACATGGAGGATCAGAAACTAGTGATGCTGCTGTCTGTTACGTGAAAGTAAGAACATGAATACAGGAGCGGTAGAAGTGATGCGGACTGATTGTTGATGTGGATTAGTGGACATTTGGTTGAAAAAGAGTGGGCATCTGGCCCACTAATTTCTGTGATAACGGGGAAACACTGGGCCCATGATGGGATTAATGAAACACTAATGTGGAACTCCCCTCTGTCTTAAACAAGGATGAAACTGTTTATTCATTGTTTGCTACAATCCTTAAGCAAACACACATTGGTTAAGTGCGAGATAAACAGTAACTCAGCGACTCCCACATGAACAATATTAACCTTTAGCTTCTGAGCTTGTGTGTGTGTGCATGTGTGTTGCATCTCCTCTAACCTTTAGCTCTGACCAATAGGAAGGTGAAATGCTGGTTTTTTCTCTCTGACCCAGTTTCCCCTCTGCTCATTTCTCCCAACACGCAACATTTCAGCTGCTATTAGTCAAATGATGCAGCGTCTGTGAGCAAGTGTGCGCTCGGCGTTTTTTGTGTTTATAGCTCTCAGGGCGTTTGTTCACCTGCTAGATTTTGTGTATTCAAGGGTGTTAATGTGTGTGTGCCCACTAGGGTTGTGCCAGTTTTTGAAAGGCAATCGTCTAATTGATAAGGAGCAAACAAAGAAAAACAACAGTCGCAGCCGCCTGAAACCTTATTTTCCTTTCACGGTTCAGACTGCGCTTTTTGGTGTGCACAACCGCTGGTCATCTGAGGCGGAAAGAGTTACCGCACGACTCTTCTCCAGGCTGTTTTCCCCCTGTTTTTACTCTGCACATGATTTGTGTAAAACTGCTGAGGTTTTCTGCGGCTGCAGCTCGATGATATCGGTGAAAAGAGCCATTACGACCAATTAGCTACTCTGTCATTAGGGAGGGTTGTGTGGGCTACTGGCAACTTCTCCACACAACAGAATACATTACGGCTGATAATGTTGAAACAGCTAATATCAAAAAATGTTCCATATTATGAGCAGCGGAGTCGTGATAGGCTTGAATTTTACAAGCAGCGTAGTTACGAAATGAATATTGGATGCTTCAGCTGCTGTCTCATAACTTTAATACCTTATGCAACAGCTTATAGTATTATAAGGTGTAAGTCCCACTCCCCTCAGGCTGCACTGTTTTATTGTGCCAATCGACCCGCATTCAAAATTCTATGATCTGAACTCCTCCGGTGCACACCTGTCAGATTATGTGGGGTTTCGGCTTAGAAGCGTGTGTGCACATTTTGAGCAGGTCTCCTTCATTTTGTGTGTGTGTGTTTATTGAAAAGGGGGAGGGGGGGGTAGGAGTGCAGGAGAAAGGTTCAGGATGCGATGTGCTCTAAGATGAGTCTGTCTACATCTGTCATGTTGGAGTGTGCTCAGTCTGTTCGTGTTTGAGACAGATGACTTGCTCCGCTCCCCAAGGTCCTCCTGTTATTCTGCGTCCTTTATCTCCTACTGATCCGACAGACGGGCCGCACCGTGTGTGTACTTTTTGTTTGTTTGTGTGTAGCCATGGGTGTGTGTATGTGAAAAATCTGCATGAGCGTATACTGTCTTATGTGCTTCCTTGCGCTCGTGCACACATACGGGACACTGCCATTCTCTGTCTTTGTATGTGTGTCTATGTGTGTGTGTGTGTGTGTGCACATACACGGGGAAGTTGTGTGCTATGTACAGGAGCACAGGGTTTTACAGCATGCTGAGTTGGGAAATGGAGAGTGGAAAGTGCAGCGGTGTAAAAGCTCTGCCCCGCTGGATTCACCGGAGAGGTGACACACAGACACCCGCAGCTAAATGATGCAGAAGCTCTCTGTGTCTGCAGGCTGTGAGTGTTGTACAGACACACACACACACACTCACAGATACACATGCAGACACTTTGAGAGCTGCTGACAGGTCCTCTGCAGAGGTTAAAAGCTGTCATAAGTAGCCTTGAAGCACTAGCCCAGTGGTGCTGGCCACGGAAGTCCATAATGCCCAACCTTTGGCTCAGTAATCTGGGACTGTCTTGACTGATGTACAGGGACCACACACACGCAAACACACACACAAAAGATAAAACTCACCAAAACCACCAAGGAAAATTCACATATTCCCAAACATTTGTACACATAGATGCAGTACAAATTCACACTCATGCACATATCTGTCCAATCATGCACACACACTCAAATACACATAACTGTAAACACACACCCACACACACACTCACATACACACACACACACACACACACACACACAACTTGACTGAGAGATTCTCAAATGCACCCAGTTGCACAGAGGCCAAAACACACACACAACGAGACACTCAGGGGAGAGCGTAAGAGAAATGGTGAGTGTGAGTGAGAGAGAAACAAGCTGGCAGACACACACATACACTCACACACACACACACACACACACACAATCCAACACACGCATATGCTTCCTCTGCTTCACAGAGAGAGATCACCTCCCACTTCTTCTTCTTTCCAAACTGAGCTCTCCTCCTCCTCTTCCTCTCAACTCCTCACTTCATCACCTCCTTCCATATTCCCTCACTGACATATGCACGCACGCACAGACACCCCCATCCACTGCCCGACACACACACACACACACACACACACACACACCCCCCCCATGCAAGTACACTTCAGACAGATCAAGTCTCACTCCTCCCTGGCTCGCACACTCTCCCGTCTTCAAAAAAAGGAATCTCCCGCTTCCTCTCCTGCCCCCCTCACCCCGCACTCCTCTTTCCATCCCTTCTCTAAACACCCCCCCACACACACACCTCTCCACTTCACCTCCCTCCCTCACCCCTCCACAGCACCACCACTCCTCCTCCCCCCCACCCCGCGCTATCCCATAGTGCTCTCTGCTGGAAGGATTTAGAGGTACCCTGTAATTTTGGTGCCGGAGGAGCTCTTAAGTCCTGCCTGATCTTCTGGCTACATAGGCAGCCAATGTGTATGTCTGTGCATGTGTGTGTGCGTGCGTGTGTGAATATGTATTTGTGTGTGTGCATGCACATGTTAGTGTGTGCTCGCTTCTGTGGGCCCAAGTGCTTGCATGTCTGTATATTTTTTTCGCAACCATTTCAAATGTGGTTGCATTTGTGTGTACGCAGCCGTGCATGATGTTGCTTTTTCCTTGTGTGTGTGTGTGTGTGCGTGCGTGTTAGAGAGCAGTCTAATCAGGACGCAGGAGAGGAGCTCCCCCTCTGGCTGTATACTGAAGCAGTGAGATGAGCAACAGTTGTGTGCAGTGGGCCGCTAACCACCTTAAACCTTGACACTAATGCTGCTACCTGCTTACCGTACAGGCTGCAAAGCGGCTCCTGGGAGCAGGCAGCACGCCGTGATATTAGACCTTCTACATGCTGATGCTTTGCAAAAGCTAAATGGAAAAAAAAGGCATCGTGCTTGAACATGAAGATGAGAAAATCAGCTGTGTCCATGCACATTACTCAAAACCACATTTATTCCACCCTAAATTCAATATTGGATTTTCAAAATAGCATGAAAAATGTGCAGCCCTAGCGTCAAAGATATGACTATTTTATACTGTCTGCCAGATTTTATTATTGAAAAGAAACACAAGAAGAAAACACTGGCCGAGCCGAGCGCGCCTAATTCATGTGAGATGATATGAAAAGTCTGAATGAATTTTCTTTGCTCATGCCAAACCTGAGCAGGAGGCTACGTGGGAGAGACGGTGAGCAAGAGGTTGGACATTGATTGCTGATTTCCATTTCTATTTCTAGGACAAAGAAATGGAGGGCTGATGGGCTTGGACATCTATTTAGATCCATTTCATTCTGCCATAATCAGGCTTTAGCCATGCCCTAATACTCAGGATTAGAAAAGGTTCAAAGTGCAAACATCTAGATCCCCCAGTATTATTCCAGTCTGCCAAACTCACTCTGTATATTTGTGTGGTTGTGTGTGTGTGTGTGTGTGGTGTGTGGTGAGTGCACGTGTGTGCTTGCATGCATGCCAGATCTGCTGGGGAGGGTTATCTCTGGAATCAGGCCCATAAACCTAATCTAACCCTCTCTGTGCTCATTCAGGAGTGAAATATTTTGTGCAAATAGGCTCTCTTTTCCTTCTCCCCGCTCCGACTCAGGTTTGCTAATGTAAACAAAAACCGAGATAGGAATAGCGCAGGTATGAGAAATAGCCATTTCTGTTGTGATGCTCTGTTTGATACAGGCACACATACCTGACACGGCTGTGCTTCGCTTAGTGCTTTGCCTCAAATGGATGAAACAGCTCTGTGTGCTGCTGTTTTTTCCTTGATGCTAAGTGTGAGTGATCTGATCGTGGTTGTGCCTGTTTATGTATTTAGCTTTTTTTTTTTTTTTTTGAAAATATGGACATTATTGCTGGTTGTTACTGTGACTACCCGGTGCCTGCCCGGCTCGTCTAAGTGGAAGTCTGAATGCTGTGGGGAATGGGGGGGTGGTGTGTGAAAGGTAGCCAATGAATGTCACCTCTCATCCACTTTCTCATTAAACAACCTGCTCTCTGTCTGTCACATGGGCTGTATCTATCCCCTCGTTCGGTGCTTTGGGCAGATGCTGCGCACGAGAGCGTGCACGCACATGCAATAGACACGGGAGCACATGCACACACACATACACACGTACAATGCGCTGTATGAAAGCAAGCCCCCCCTGGGCTGGACAGGAATAATAAGCAGCAGATGATTCATGATGGAGATGGGGAATGTATTCAGCAGGACCACCTGAGTGACCTCATTTAGCAGACCTGAGAATAAATATAGACCACCGCATCGCACTCTAGCCTAAGCTTGTGTCGTCTCGGCCAGTCAGCACTGCATCTCTCACACATCTCCCACTCTTCTCCTCGGAGCACCTAGGGGAGCAGACCTTCCACTCTGCCCTCGATGTCCTTGTGAAATCTGTGTGCATTTGTGTATTTGTAAGTGTGTGCATTTACACATGCATGTTAATGTGCTAGCAGTAGTAGTATGTTTATGGTATTGGAGCAGGAACCTTTGTTGCAGGCCAGCTCTTTCCCTTGTAAGGCTTTCTCTTGGCTGATACATTTGTACTGTAGATATTTCCCAACATCAACATTTGGCACCTGGTTTCTCTTATGACTTCAGCAGCTGTAGATCTTTTGTTCTCCCACTAGTCACTCCGCGGCCAATGATCCACACCCACAAAGAGTGCCTTAAATCATACAACCCCCCCCCCACCTCGGCTTCGGAGCCGACCGCTTTATTAAAAAAAAGAGCAACATTCCTTCGTGCAATGACCAGTTCTTCGGGTATTCTGGACCACTACCGCTGAACCGGTTTGTTCCACTAAATCATTAGCAGCAGAATGGGAGTTTCTTTGTTCTTCGCCCCGTCGTTGCTTTATCCCCTTGTGTTTTTATCTCCGTCGAGACACACAGGAAGACCCAATTCCCTAGTTTCCTCTCTCCAAAACACGCCATGACCGTCGGCCTTTTAATATCTGGAAATCCAGATTTGGATTAACGTCAGTATGCAGGGATGAAATGAGAGAGAGAGAGAGACAGAGAGAGAGAGAGGGTTAGAGAGGGAGGAAAAGATAGAGTGAATGAGAGGCTTTCAGATTAAATAAAAAAGCTGGCAGTGCGTCCTTGTTGTGGAGTGGGGTTAGGGAGTTTGAGAAACATGGCTTTTGAATGAACTCATGACATGAGAAATACACTGATATCAGACAAGGGTTAAAATGACAAACACAGGAGTGTGGGGTGCTGAAACTGAGCACGTTTTTTTTTTCACCACACATTATTTAATGCACTCAACAGTTGTTTCTGTAGTAGATTTCCATCTTGAATAGCACTTAAAAGATGGATTCACATAAGGAAATGTGGTTAAAATTGGACACGGTTAATCGGATTATGAATTTCCAGCCGTACGTAAAGGCCTTGAATTATTTGACGTTTTAAATGGCCTGAACACAAACAACATATAAAGTGATCATCTCTTTATAAATCCAGCACTCATTCAGTTGTTCGCCTAAACAGAAGCCTCGAAGGGCCAACTTATCATCATGCCACATCAGTAATGCAGAGGCCCGTTCAGCCAGCCTGAAGGAATAGTTAATTTAGATGACAGAAGTAAGTTAACACTGAGAAGATTTGCTCTCCCTGAGTGGATATAAAATTCATAGCATGACGCTCACTCTTAGTCAGATTATTCAAGCCTTTGAGCTCGATCTTCAAAGAGCTCATTTTTGTATAACCTTGCCCTGGAAATTTAAAAATTGAAAGAAGAGGAGAAATTGGGTGGAAAATGGCTGGATGAGGTTAGCACTCGTGGCAGCGTCTGGGCCATTCATGGCTGCGAGACGGTGCTCCTTTAAGACTGGAAACAGGCCTGTTCACCTCACTGTCTTTGAATGTTCCCTTTAGAAGAGACATGCTCCCTGCATAGGCTTTACATAAATCATAAGACTCACTTAGCCTTGAGTGTTCATTCACATTAATGTCCCACGTAAATTTAAAATCTTTTTTGTTCCTGCGCTGCACTCGGCTCCGCCGGCCCCTCGTATATATTTCAGTGTCCGGTTCACTCAGTCGTGTTGAGTCTACCGCGGGAGGAATTTGCCAAAGAGCTCCTGACACAATGTTATCACAATCATTCTCACAAATTATCACGTACTCCGGCCACACTAACAAAATGTTGTGGTTCTCCTTGCAATTTAGAGAGTATGATCTGATAATGTAACATAATATTAGTGCAATTCATTATTTAGTTTTCTTCAATTTTGCCCGAGCACAAAGCTGAAATCCCACAGGGCAACAGAATGTCAACATTAATAATACTTAGGAATGACAAGGCATGAATCAACTAGATGAGTTTTTCCATAGCTGCAGAGGCAGATTTCAACACTGCTTGATATGGCATCGGTTAATAGCAGGGAAATGCATGTAGGAACATTGATGCATCATGCCAGCGAGGGTATTTCGAGGGTAAGGATTTTGATGCGTGCAACTCACTGTTTGGACCCGCCCAGCCCCCAATCTGGAGCTAAGTCCGCCTCTCTTTGTGTCATCATTAGATAAGCACCCTCTCCAAGACTATCTCGTCATAATGAGGGTGCCATCTGAAGCAATCACCCAGGGAGATGGTCATTGAGTTAAGAGGGAGGGAAGGGGAGGGGTAGAATCAGATAGCGCAGATAAAAAACTAAATGAAGTGAGCGAAAAAACAGAGAGAGACAGACCAAGACGGATAATGCAGGAAGAGAAAGGAAAGCATTTCAGAGGAAGGGAGTAAGTTGAAACAGCAGACTAAGCGGAGATGCAGATCATTTGGGGAATTCCAAAATTAGAGCTGCCATCGCATGCGCCCACACACACACACACACACACAACCGTCTTGTGCTTAGCCGCTCAGTGTTAAGGTCAGAGTCACACTCTGTCTCCCTAGGTCATTATCATGGGCCCTAAAATAGACAGCCAATTGTGTCACAGCGTCTGAAGTGAATGTGACATTGAATAAACAACCCTTGACCCTGAGCTCCTCGATCAAGTCGGAGCAGAACGCACACTTTAAAACAAATGGAGAGAGGCGGATGGACGCACTCGCTCATGCAAACTCTGATATATAAACGGACACACACACACACACGCACGTACAAACATTAAGGGAGGCCTTTAGCTCTCAGCACTAGCGGCAAGTAATGACACATGTGGCTCAGGGGGAGTAAGCTGCTCGAGGACTTGGCAAGCAGCTGGAACTCGGGCTGGCATGTCTCACTGCTAAACTATGCACAGAGAGAAAACACACACACACACACACACACACACACACACAGGTCTGACCATGTTCCTTCTCTTCACCTCAGCGCCCACCCTCCCTCAGTAGGCGCTAATGTTGTTCCATTCATTTGACTTCACTTTATTGTGTTAATGAGAGATACCGTTGAGAGGAGCTGGCGGTTGATTGAGGGTGAGAACGGCTAATCACTGGAACAGCTAATCAGTGCTTGTCGTAAATATTGATTAGTTCTGTGCGCTATGGACGTGCTCATTAACCAGTGTGTCATCTTCTCTCCTCCTCCTCCTCCTCTTTCTCCTGCTTCTCTTTACCCTCCATCACTTCCTCCCTCTTCTTGTCCTTCACTCCTTTCTCCTCATCTCCTTCTCCCCCTCTCCCCTCCTCCTCCTCCTCCTCCAGCAACCTCCAACGGTACAGTCGAGGGCCTGGAGAACCGGGAGGGAGGCGTGTGCAAGAGCCGAGCCATGAAAGTCATCATGAAAGTCGGGCAAGGTAAATGTGCGCTCACCTCACATGTAGAACACAATACAGCGGCGGTGCCTTAAAGCCATGTTTCACTTTGGTGTGACATTTTCATTTATCGCTATGTGTGCCTAGCGTGACTTTGTCTGCCACCAGCCTCCAACAGGACCTGCTCTCCAGAACTGTAAAGTTGTGTGATGAAATGAATTGACCATTTATTTTTATATTTTTGATGTGATTTCTTTAGTGGCGTTACCTAGAGCTGGGTGATAATTCGATATTACCATTTATTGACTTTCAGTGGTGTCAAATCTTTGTGGTATGATCACATTGTCCAATCATTTTACAAAGTTCTGGTGTCCAAGTGAATGATACCAAGTTAAAAGTACTTTAAAATGAACATAAAAGGTTTTGTTAGATGTAATGTATAACAATAGAATACAGTTTATTTAATATAACATTAGTCTTATTTTTATATGTGATTTGTCTTATGTTCGCATTTTTGTATTGAAATAGAAAATATCCTTATTAATATTTTAGTATTTAGTATATAAGTAATCTAGCCATTTTGCCCAGCCCTACCATTAACCAAAATTCAAAAATGTAGTAGGAAAAATATAATAAATGTGCACTGTTAGATTGCAGTGTTTTATTTTACAGATTATAACACAATATGGATACATTCAGAAAAAAATAGTCATCTTTTGCTTCTTTATTTAAAAGAAAAAAGAAACGTCAATGCTTCACACTTTACTATGTAGCATTAATAAGCAGCATAAAAACACTTAATAATTTAAGGTATATTTTAACATACTAGAATACAGTTGTAAGGATGTAAAGGAAATCTAAAGTATTTGTTTTTGTATTTGTCGACAATTATAACTTAGCATGAAGACGCATTTAATTTAAAGGCTCATCCTTGACCTTGGAAATAATAGTTTGACAAAAAACAATTAACTAAAGGTTCACTTACTTTTTTTTTTGAGCTTACAGCAACATCTCGTGGACTTTATTAATGTGGTTTTCTCAGTTGTTGGAGAGTAAAGAAGAACTATTCCAAATGAATACAATGAACATATTCCATTAAGAGGAAGTTCATTAAATAAGTGAATGGAATATGTAGTACATTAAATAGAATGAATGAATAGAATTAACATAAACATAATATTTCACATTCTTATATATATTATAAGGACATACTTTATGTGATTACAAATGTATATTGTCAAACATACATTAGCTTTCTTAACACAAGGACTTACTGTTGTTCAGAAATACATGAATGAACACTTGAAATTGTCCTTGTATGAGCTTAGAACAACACTATAGTATATCACAGTATGTTCTAAACCATTTATTAATTTTTATATACTGTTTATTTAATGCTAAATGCTAAATAAGTACCAAGTTACCAGAAAACTTTGTCTAAAATGTCTAAAGATCAATACTTCAAAACAACCATTAAAGATCAGCAAAATCAGCGACACTTATTTACTTAGTCTTCAAGGTTGTGTGAGATGAGGATATATATTGTAAGACGAGAGAGATTTGTCAACTGTCAAATTTTTGGCTGTATATTATAATAAGGTAACTATTACTTTATTATCTCTGGTTGCATGAAGCCATTGCAGGCAATGTTGCAAATCAATAAGCAGGGCTGCTTCATGGACTGCAGTATTGGATTCACCCTGATTTGTTAGGTCTTTAGTTAGATAAACATCAAGAAAGAACATTCCCATCTGGTTATTTTGTCTACAATCAGTTTCTCAATTGAATTTCCAGTAAAAATCATAATATATATTGATATCATGCCGTAGAATTACATATGCTGTTATAAGTGATTTTATCCATATTGCCCACCCTTGTTAGTCACACACAGTAGTTTTCAATAAATCTCTTTATACTGTTTGTGCAAATAGTGGGATCGCACAGAAATAATAACCAAACAGGAAATGGCTCCGCTTGCAAATTATAAGGCGTCTGATGTTCCTCAGCTGTTTCTCAGCTTGGTTCTTATACCGGAACCACAGAGTGAAAATGTGTTTAAAATTGCTATGTAAGTGCATGGTCGGGGTAAGTCATCTAAAAATGCTGGAGGTAAACAAGCGAGCTTTGTTTGGATATCCTTGGACACAACATTTGGTTTGCATCATACTTTTCACTTTTAGACGCAGTTTTACTCAATATGTGGACGTCCATATCCTGAATTTGACAGGGTACAGTACACAGATGTGTTACTCTGTAAACATTCCCCCCATCCTCAGTGTGGTTGTTTTGACCGAAACAGACACTAACCACCATCTGAGAGAAACATCTGCCCGCCACGATGATCTGATTCCAGCTTAAAAGCTGGATCTCAACATGTCAAAAATAAACTGAGACTTGCTCAGAAATCTGCAGAGTGAGTGTGTGTGTGTGTGTGTGTGTGTGTGTGTGTGTGTGTGCAGATATTTGAATGGTGGCTAGTGAGATGACAGCAGTGTATCCTGGCAGTCGGTGGGAGAATAGAGGCTAACAAGCTGCTGATGCTAGCAAGGTCTGAGTCGGAACAAATTCAGCAGATAGAGTGAAAAATACCCACAGCCATCTCGGAAACAGACAGGCATTGCATTATCTTCCCATGTAGGTCAATTTGAGCATCCGACAGCCTCGGCTTGCAACACCATCGCCAAATGACAACACGGTTGCATGAGCGCAGGAAACACGGGCTTTTACACTGAACTATTAACTGGGAGCAAAAACAAATCCCTGAACTCACATTAATGGAAGTTGAAAGGAAATGTCTTATTCGAGGAAAGTTCTAGGAAAGTTCCTCACAGCTCGAGCCTGTTTCTGTGGCTGCCGGCTGTTCCTCAACTTCGCCGGAGCCGTGCGCTCATTTCCCAAAACGGTCCGAAACGAGCTGTCACTCACAATCAATGTGCCCTAAAAACCTTGTTAGAAAAGATGCTGTTAGCCCAGCTGCTACTACTTTTAAATCTATTTCTGTGAGTGGAATTTTTGATGCATAATGTGCCCCTCCAACCCAGTAACTATTACAGGAAGGGCCGTGAGAAATTAGAGCGTCGGCAGAAACTTTGATATGGCTGCTGTGTCCAATGTCTGTGTGATTCTTTCATCTGAAAACAGAAAGAATTTACCCCGAAGGCAGCAACTAGTCATTCTTTTCATTCTTGATTAACCTGCAGGTTGCAGTATTGATTAGTTAATGAATTGTTTAGTCTACAACACGTCAGAAAATACAGAAGAATGACGTATAGATACATGTGTTCAACATTTTCAATCCAGGACTTTTACTTGTAATGGAGTATTTTCACAGTGTGGTTTTGCTCGGATCCTAATGCTTCCTCCACCACTGTTAACTGATCATTTGATGCAAATAATTTCAAAGGTATTCAATGAACCATCATGTATGACATAGAAAAGCATTATTTCCTCATGAATTAACTCATAATTTCAGCTGTCGTTACCATAAAAGCAATACAATTTAAAAAGTGATATTTTTGACTCTAGTAGATTTGTGCATGAATTGGCTAAAGGATCAACAGAAAACTCAATGACAACAATTTTGATTATACGTTTTTGTATTCATCAAGAAAAAAGTCAAAGCATTTGCTGGTTCTAGCTCCTGAAATACGTCAGTTTGCTCTTTTTTTCTGTTTTATTTAATCATAAGTTGAACATGTTTGGTTTGTAGACTTGGACTATTGAAAATTGTGATGGGCATTTTTCATTATTTTCTGACATTTTATAGGCTAAAAGAGGAATCAATTAATTGGAAAAAAAAAACCCCAAAAGATAAATCAATAATGAAAACATCATTATCTGCAGCTTCTGCAGCCACACTAGATGTTGTTTCAACAAACATAAAAAACCTGGGCTCTGCTTGGCTCTGACCCCAGATGCTATTGTGCTTAAGCCACATTTCCTCCGCAGCTGAATGCCAACGCTTCTTGTGGCCAAGTCCCCAAGATCTTCCCGTATGTGCGCTTGTATTCCTTTGCACTTTCTATGGATTATATTTTGGTGACTCATGCCAGTATGAGTGTACATTCTTTTACTGTTACCTCTTTTTTGTGGAGACACACCCGGGCTTAATCACGTTCAGTCATCCGTTTGCGGGAAATTGGGCGCCCTGACACATCGATATCTAATTGTACTTTAAATACCCCATGTTCCGTCTTTTGTCTTTATATAATATGTGAAGGAAACAAGGAAGCGAAATTGATTGAAGGGAAAAGATGGGGAGCCCATATTTTATACATCCGTCGCCGTTCAGCACTCTCTTTCTCCTCCACCACATCTTGTCACTGTGCTCATTAGAAATATGTTGACTCACCGCCTTGCACGCATCTTCTCCCCCCCTGCTCGTTTTCTCTCCCTCTACCTCTCCCAACATATCTCTCTTCTGTCGCTCGATCATTGTCTCCCTCACTTCTCGCTCCTCCTCCTCCTCCTTCCCCCCCGCCTTCCCCCTCCTTCTGGCGGGTTGGCAGTTCTGAGGTAGTTGCTGTCTGCATAGCTAAGGGAAATGTCAGCAGTACACACCGAAAAATGGGTCAGAACATTAGAACGCTCCCTGCACATGCTCAGTGACACACAGTGTTGGGGCTATATGCACGAACTGAATCAGATCACTGTGTCCTCTCATATCCTCTGCCATACATGAATGTTCCCACTTCTCACTCCTGTCTTTTCTCATCAATTATTGACGCTGCACAACAGCTCACGGCTAGGTTCACCACTGCTGCAATCAGTACGGAGCAATGCGGTGGTCTGGACATGGAGAAGATAGAGGAGGAGAGGAGATCAATTTGTTAATAGTGTGGTTATGTTTGCCAAATGCCCAAAAATATATTGCCCATGAATTTATGTCCCTCTTTATCTTTCATCTTTCCATATTTCTTCCCTTTTTCTTCTCTCTTTTCTATGTTCACATCTTCCAGACATCCCTCACCCGAATCATTTCCCTGCCCGAGTCTCGGCCAAACTGAGGTGGAAATAGAAAATAGACTGCCAGACTGTTAGGCCCTTTTCCCTCACACACACACACACACATGCACGGCCACACACGTGCCACACAAACTTGCCACGAGGGACTCAAATGTAAATTGCCTCCCCACACGCCCTCCTCTCTATTTCTCGCACACACCCCTTGAGCAGGCCTGCGGGCGGATGCAGATAAGGCCTGATAGAGGAGAAGCATCTGATAGTGTGCTGTGGAATCCGTCCGACCGGCTTCGGTAATAGTTTATAACTGTCTTCTGTCTGCCGGCCCTGCCCTCGTAAAAAGCCGCGCCGCGGACCCACCAGTGTTTACCGCACAAAGACTTCAAAGTGCGTGTGCTGAAATCACAACAGACAGACAGATAAACTGTCTGTTTCCTTTGCGTTCCCCTCTTCTTCAGCCCCCTCCTCTCCTCTTCTCCTTGACTCCCCCCCGCTTCTCTTCCTGTCCTCCTATTCGCTCCTCTTAAGAAGTGTGCCTCTTTCAGGCAGAGTTAAAGCCAGAGCAATAAATAAGGCATATTATGGCCTTTTAACGTGATGAATAATGTAAAACAATAAAAAGTTAATATATAACTACTTTACCCTCATTCTGCCATGCCTAAGTGTATTGTAAGAATATTCTAGGTGTGGGCTTGTGTGTGTGCACGCATGTGTGTGTGAATCCTCCGCTCTCATGAATGTGTCAGTGTCGGAAATGCCTGTCTGAGTGTTTGCTGAAGGAGCTGCTGATGTAGATGTGAGCTTATTTTTTACGACAGGACAGGGATACTGGCGTGTTTCACAGACGTTCGCTAACTTGTCCTTCCTCTTTTTGTGCTTTCATCTTCGCTTCTGAGACGCTTTCAACACATGCAAAGATAACCTTCTCTCAGTGTAAAAGACATATCAAAAGATAATAAAAAATAATCCTTGCCGATAAAGAGGAACGAGTCATTGTAATTCAGCGCATGCAGTTTGCCAAGGCTGAGTTTCTCTGTGTTTTTTGTTTCCCACAGTCCCAAACGCAGCGAGCCCCGTGGAGCCGGAGTCTAAAGATGACAACAACATACAGGAGTCCAGTCCCAGTCCGCCTGACCAGGGTCGGATTAAACCCGAGCTGCCAGGAAACCCTGGTGAGCAGATTGACAGACCAACATTATACCCATTAGCTGCAGCTTCAGACTATTCACAGAGTGCTTTCTAGATTCTAGAGTGCAAATATTTTAGTAAAATAAAGGTTTTTGAAATGTAAAAAAATGAATATTCACAGCCTCAAGGCTTCCTCTAATAATTAATGACAATTAGCCTGAAAAGAGAAAATAAAAATCATAGTTGAGTCGACCTAAGTAAGTAAGGATTCTCTCGTATGGCTTTTTCATGCCGCAGGCAACCCTTTGATTTCTGTTGGGTCAAACCGCTGAAAAAGGTGTAAAACCAGTGTTGTACAAAACAAATAATACTTAAGTGAATAAAGCTTGCACTAAAACAAAAAGGAACCCCACCCAAAACAAATGCAGTTCACCCTGAGTCACTGTACTTATTCAGACTGTACACAAAAGGTGTGCTGCACCCAAGGAGACTCACTTCCTTATTTTATATCTTTTAAAACTCATTAGAATTGCAAATAAATCAAGATTAAAAGGCGAGATAATTGAAGAAGTCACTGGAGCCTCCTCGCATGCTCTGAGCCCGGCTTGTTTCCTGTTTTCATGAGCACTTTTCAGAGACGCTTTGCACAGGAGGGATCACTTCTCAACTTTTTGACTTACTCCACAACTTTGTAAGCCACAAACTTCCTCCAAGTACAGACTGTTCTGCCTGTCCCAATGTGATAAGCTGTCCTCATTTAATAATTGCTTATTTGACATTAGTTGCTCTATAAAAAGATTTTCTAATGTCACTTTTCCCTATACCCGGGCTTTTACCTGTCTACCATTGTTAGATCAGTGATTATGTCAAGTGAAGAAGTGGAGGGTGGAATGAAGGACGTGTCACTGTGGTTTGAGGGGCTGATATTTCAGGAATGAAATATCCAGCTCTCTCTCCAGAATGTATGAAATTCCTCGCGCCTCTGATTTCAGCGATAAGGCCGGAATCGGTAGCTTTCAGTGATGTCATTTAGTTGTGATAAGACGTAAGGCGCAGTTATCCCCTCCTCAAAAAATGGTTAAGTGCAGAGTGGTCAGCCAAGTGTGGAGACACAGTCATTAGTGGGGATGGCAGTCTCCGGAGGTATGAGCTTTTGTGTGCCTGTGGGAGGGGGGTCAGGGACAGTAAAGAGGTGGTGGTGGTGGTGGGAGGATGTGAGCACTGCTCTTTGGCAGCAGCTGCATGCATACATGGAAAACAGATTTGGTTCTTCTCAGATTTCAGTCACTGGAGGAACCAGTCATTCTCTCTCTCATCCACCAATGGGCCCCCCCCTCCTCCCCGCTCACCTCCCCCTGTTCTGAAAGCCTTAGACAAAAGGATAAAATAAAATCAGATGTTCAGATATGCCCTCGTCATTTTTTTTCATATCTCACTTGGCCTTTGCCGTACAAACATGGCCCCGACATGTCGTACTAGTTGCCCCGGCTCAATCTTATCAGAGCAGGAATCTGAGTTATGTTGAGTGATGACTCCAGATTTCATTAGGAGGCTATTTTGATTGAGCTAATTCAATTAGATTACATCAATGGGGCTGTTAGTCATGTAGAGCAAACAACAAACGGGGATGTGATCACAGTTGATTTAGGCAGAGAACAGTAAGATCTGCACATGACATGGCAGACTTACTGTAAATGTTATTAGTCCTCTGATTGTTCACCAGTCTCTTAGGGACTGTATGAAAATGATTTAGGTGGGGAGGGGTTCCAGATCTTATATTTTATTTTGCAAAGAAGCAAGGGCCTTAAATCAAAGTCTTAATGTCATGTTTGGAGCCACACCCACCCAAATTAGAAAGAAACTGCAATATCCTCCACCCAATATCTCAAAATAATGTAATTATCCCTCATGTAATAAAATGTTATAACTACTGCCAGTCTCTACGTTTGAATAAAGAGCTGTTAAATAAACTGCTATTATAGCTACCGTATAAGTAAAGTAGAAACAGGCAACAGCTCTGTGCTGAAGGACTATGTTTTCTCCCTACACCAGATTTTCTGCATATGGCAAAATGCACCTTTATGGAGCACATGAAAACCATTTTTCTGATGTACCTATTTCATCTCTTTTTTTATACTATAAATCTCACAAGTTTAAAAATAAGTATGGGCTAAGAACAAAGTTATACTACCCTCCCCCTTTTGTGACTCCGCCTCCCTCCCTATAAATAATTTCTGGACAGTCCCTAAGCCCTCTCTCTTTTTATTTCTCTGTCTAGACCCCATGAATCAGGACCAGTCTGGTTCCTCGGCAAACTCGGACAGCATCCTCAGCTCCAAAGTAGCCGTGTTCTCCGCCATCGGGGCCGGCTGCATCATCTTCCTCCTGCTCATCCTCCTCCTCGTCATCCTGCTCATCAAGATGCGCAAGCGCGCCAGGAAAAACGCCCACTCGCAGCCCCGCCCCTCGGCGCTGTCACTCAGCACGCTGTCCAATCCCAAACTGCCCGGGGGCACTGCTGGCACGGAGCCCAGTGACATCATCATTCCGCTGCGGACAGAGAACAACTACTGCCCTCACTATGAGAAGGTGAGCGGCGACTATGGCCACCCCGTCTACATTGTCCAGGAGATGCCCCCTCAGAGCCCTGCCAACATCTACTACAAAGTCTGACACGCTCTGCACAGCCAGCGACACATTCAGGAGAGAGAAAGAGAGGAGCGCTTGATTTATGTTCTTGGGAAGAACACTTTCCTTTGCATTTTGGGGACTTGATGCTTCTTCGAGCCCGTGTTATTTCTACCACCTGCTGCACAAATCTGGAGAGACACGCACTGACCAGTAACCAGCGGGGTTGTGAGCTGACTGATGAGAGAGGTTTATTCTGTTTGTTTGGGCTGTCTGACAATCCCCTCCCGCCTCCTCCCCTCCCACCTTCTACATCTCCCTGCTGTGCTCCGACAGAGGGGGCGGGGCCGGAGCGGGCCGACTGATGGAACTCTAGCTTCCTGGTTCGCTGTCCCCTTTAACGGGCAGGATATAACTTATCTCAGTTCCCTGAAGTACAGTCTGTGCTACACCCAATTAAACACACCATCCTAGCACACTAGCCAGGAACAGGCAGACACAGGCCCCGGACGCCACTCAGCCTGCAGTTTGTGCGCAAGCATAAAACTTGTGTGTGTGTGTGTGTGTCTCTGCGTGCATGTGTGCGTGTGTGTTAGTCAGGGCTCCGTGCTGGGCCAGGAAACTCTCCAGATAGCTCAGGTATCAGACACAGTGTGTGAAATAATGTGTTCCTCTCCCTTCGCACCTCTGATGTTTGCCTTACTTACTATTTTTGATGGAGGATTTCCTCGAACCCTGATTCAGTTCACAAAGCAGTTGTATTTTGTTAGACTTTTCCTACAAGTGCACAATGTATAGAGTTGAATAGATCATCATTATTACTCCATCTTCTCACCACCCATGTCATCCATCACGCTCATTTTTTTTTTTCTCCTGAGAAAGTACCTTGACCTGGACTGTTGATATTGAGGTGTGTATGTGTGTGTGTGTGTGTGTGTGTTTTCTGAGAATTCTCCTTTCTCCACTGGTCTGATATGGCTTTACCATTACTCTGGTATTTATGACCTACTTGTGTGTATCTGAGGGTGTGTCCTCAGTGAGAGTGTGTGTGTGGGCATGTCCAGACCAGTCTTGTATCTGGGCCGACATATTGGCTCAGGGGTAGAACACCAAGTTACTGTATCATGAGCTTCAAAAACAAGAGAGACAGACTGACGCCCCAACAGACAGACATACCCAAGATCTTACAAAACCCTTCCAGTGCTCCAGTTGGCACGATTTGAAGGTTTTTGTGTGTCTGATGAGCATTCGGGGGGATGGTTTTTAAGACAGCAGGCAGGTTGATATTTGTTTGTTCTAGCTTCTGATGCTACGGTGTGAGCATCAAACACTTAGTTTGGTGCCTGCTGCCTGGGCGAGGTGGGCGTAGGTTGGATGGTCGGCACTGATTGGCTGGCCTACATAGGTAGGATGCCCTATATATAAGTTGGATGGCGAGCTACGGCTGAACGTTGGAATACAGTATTGTCAGATGCCAATTGGCTGCCATCTGTAGATGAGTCAGTGGAGTGCGCAGTCAGTGGCGTCGCCAGCGTGTGACTAATCTATGTGCCATCTCCGTGCCCACACTCACCAGCCGGGGAGGAGAGAGAGCGAGAGCGGCAGATAAAGGAGAAAATGTTCCTGTGACTTGGCTTTAACCTGAGAGGAAGATGGCGGTGTGGATGGGGATGGAGGGCGGGGGGGGTTGGGGGGGATGGTGGGGGGGGGGGGGGGGGTATAGGTAGTTTAGCATTAATTTTTCCATCCTCTCACCAGTTGTGCTGTGAATAAAAATGCTGTGCAGAATATTCCACAGTCAAGGTGTTCAGCCAGCGAGGACACTGCAGCTCAGCTATCACACAGCCCAGGGCAGCGGCACCGAGACAGGATTTACTGCAGCTGGTTGTGTGCACGTGCGCACACCGATGCTCGCTCCTCGACGGTGGTGATGGCGGCGGCGGCGGTGGGGGGTGTTCGAATCTGTCTGCGTGCACATGTAGGTGCTTCTATATGCGAGTGCTCATTTGTGCTTATATTTGCAGTTTTTCCCCCGCGTGTGCATGTGTGTGTTTGTGTCTGTGGTGTAGCAGCTGAACAGACTTGTTTGGGGACTGGAACTAGGTGCTCCAAACAGTGTGGCTGCCAAAGTACGGAGCGCCGCAGTCCCAGTTAATGATGTGTGAGAGGAGAGGAGAGGGGAGCAGATAAGGACAGCTATTCCTCAGCACGCAGACACGAGCTGACGTTTGACGCACATGTGCACACACGCACGCAGACACACCGAGACTGACGGGTCCAGGTTTATCTCCAGTCAAACGGTCAGACTGCCAGTTAATGTTTATTCACCGGCAGAGACACCTATCATCCGCTGCCACATACTATTGCCATCCACGGATACACACTGCTGAGTTAAAAGGCAGCCCAGCTCGAAGACTCGGGGAAGACTCCAGTGGCTTTTGCGTGTCGTTAACCTCAGAGTTAACAACCTAAGCAGCTGCTCGTGCTTTTTGTGGTCCTGTGTTTTAACTCAGCATGCAGCCCTCAGTGGCCCTCTGTGAAACACATCTAGATCAAATATTTTTGTTTCGGATCAGTGCGCATCCATTCACCTACACCAGCCAAGGGAGTCATTACCAAATTACCACAAACCATATCTCATTCTTATTCATTCTAGTGACCACTTAATGTTATTCAGATTTTGGGAGAGAAAAAGAAATTAAAAAGAGAGAGAAATGTAAATATATGGATAGAGCCCAATTTAAGATGTAATTTCACCTGAACACTGCTCATAAGAAAAATTTAAGATTAGATTTTTGTAATGGAGGATGTTTGTAAATAGCTGTCTTTTTAAAGTGTGTTTTGTATGAATCCTTGCATTTTTGTCTCTGTTTGCAATATGTTTTTATTTTCTTTTCTTTTAGAGTTAAACTGAATATTGCAACGGACACATGAGCTGTCTTTTTTTCGCAGCGTCCAGTATTGTCACAAAGTCTTTGTTACCACACGTGTTAAAAAAAGAAAAAAAAATGGGGTTCAGAGTTTTTTTTTACATCGTCATTCAACAGGACTCTAGTTGCTCAGAAGCTTTGTCACCGAGTGGCTTTGAAACGGATAGGTCATTGAAACTATGAATGATAAGGCCCCTTCCCTGTTGGAGACAGCACTTAACTCTGCATATCGAGACTGTGTTATTCCACTGCCTTTGAGTTACCTACACCTTCCACTCCATTATAAGATGTAACAAAAACATTTTGGTCGAGAAAGATTAATTTTTTCTCAGTTTTAATAAGTCCATCGGGCCAGACGGAGAGAGACGTAGCGAGAGAGAGGAGGAGAGAAAGGAGAAAAGAGGCTACGTATGAGAGTGTGACAGTACTGCGCTCGCCAATAAATCATCCGGTTTACACCACTCATTATCTCCCAGGCGGTCCTTTGTTTTAAAGTTGCTCTCTCCCTCCTTTCCTAATTTAGCACAAGGATGTTGGTCGCTCATGGTATCAGTATGACTGTAGGTTGATTTCTGCTATTGTTCAAAGCCACAGTATTATTTTTCAATGTGCATGTGTAAGCAAAACCTGTTGAATTTCTTTCCCTTTGTTTGACTCATAACTGTCAATTTTTGTTATTTTATTTTTATTTTTTTTTTGCCATTCACTTCTTCGCCGCTTCTCAGCGTAACCTATTGGCACCAGCTACAATGGAAATAACGTTCCACCAGTTTGGAAACTACCGCATATTGATAAATAAAATTTTTCCCATGGAACTTGTTCTGGAGAGATGTTCTTTCTTTTGTCCTTTGTTTTTTCTTCTACCTTGATAAATGTGGATGAAAGACTTCATTCCCCATCTCGCTGACCACCTTGGTTCATGATGGGAGCATAAACCAGCCGCCCACGCTCGCAGCACTTCCCTCTCTGCCCCCCCCCAAACCCTCACCTCAGGGGTCAGTGCTGCACAGATGGGTTTGTTCTGATACATTAGTCAGATTGAAATCACAAGCAGGCTTCATAAATTCATATTCGGGGAGTATGGACACGCCTTTTTGCATAGTAACTAATACCCGTATCAACCCACTCTGCCCTGGTGTCCTCCAAAATTACATTTCTTCATACATGATTAAATCTGATTGGCTGCACTCTGCATTTCCATTGCGTTTGTCTGAAATTACAGTCTGTGTTTAGCCGACTGAGGAGCAAACTCCAAGTGCTCGGTGAAAGCAGAGATGGCATGAAATGCTATTAAAGTGATTGGGCATTTTCTCTGACAAACACATCAGTGTTTGTGGGCATAGCTTTCGTGTGGCTGATGATGTGAGCAGAGACGGAGTGGGCGAGTGAAGAGACTGATGGCAGGAGAGAGAAAAAGTAAGGGCAATGAGAGACATAATGTGCCTGTGGCTTCGCTGGCTCCCCCCCACCACCACCACCAGCGCCCCTCACTCCCACCCCCACCCTCGCTGTTTCTCTCTGTGCCCCGGGGCAGGTACGTTCATCTGGTTTCCTGGCTCGGTCCTGAGACGCCCCCATAGATCCACGTTACTGTGGGTTTATTAAAACCTTCCCCCCACTGAGCTACTGTGTGTGACTGCATGTTTTTCTGTGCATGTCTCAGTGTGTGTGTGCATTTGCCACAGGGTTCTTCAGTTGTTCTACAAAAGAGTCAACATCACCAAAATAAGGAAACACTACGGTTGCAGCATGCACTACAGCATTTTTACTCTCCATTTTTGGGAAAATGCACCCTCCGGATCCTTATTAAATCAAATATTAGCTTGATATTCAATTGTCCAGTGGATTCAGCTGTTGAATTTTTAATACAAGGCATGTTTTATATATATATAGCTACATCATTAGAAGACTTCAGCAGCTTACAGCGATTATCAAGGGTTGTCTCTTTAATTTAATACATTTTCATCCATTTACAGGTCAGCATTTTAGCATTTGCACACTTAGACTCCACTTCATTTGCATTTTTAAACACCGGTACGTTTTAGAACTGCAGCTAAAACACCCTGGTGAGTTTTCACTCGATGCGAGCATGTGTAAATCCTCACATTGTTTTTTTTTTTTTTAATATTGTGTAACACGGTGGCTCACATGTCTTTATAGATGAAACAAGTCACCTGGGAAAGCAACAGCTGCCAGCAGTTTGAGGTGGCTTGGGAACAATTTAACGTACACTCATTTTCATCCATGACCATGAATACTAATTGTGAAAAGAACTAGGACCAAGGAAGCTTTTTTTTTCCTGTTCGGTTTTTCTAACAGTTCGCAATGTGGAAAAGAGGGAAATCACTGGAGATTATCATAGAGTCACTTTTGAAGCATTGAGACCTACAAGGAGAGCAGACTTGCATTTTTATATGTAAAGTGATGCTGAACTTTCTTCTCAGTCTGACAAAAATTGCATAATATAAATTCATAGCATGTGGCCACCATAGTAATTACTTTCAAACTGATGTAAACTAAATGAGCACAGTGTCTTTTAGGGTGAGGAAGTAAAGATTAATGCTTTATTTTGAGCTGAGTAATTCATCTTAGATTGCACTGGTGGTTGTTAGCCTCAGATGATCACCAACCATTTTTACATTTGCATAGTTTACTTATCATTTTATTTGCTACTACATCACTGCCCGCGAGGCAAGTCATTTTCAAGCTCTGACTGGGCCACGAGGCCAGTGGAGCTTGTCAGGGAGCCACGGATGGAAAATAAAGCTGGAGATGTAAAGTGATAGCCAACCAGATGAGGGAAAGAATTCAATAACACTGGTAGGATTCCTTTAACGGTGTAAGTTGGCACCATATCTTAGTTTCCTCTCACGTTATTTCACACACTCCGCTCCCACACAAAATCTGCTGTGTGTGCAGGCGCTGCCCTTGATCTGTTGCAGCAAGCAAGTTCAAAACTCTGCAACTTCTCAACTGTGACCATGCGTCCGCGGGGAGTCAATACAGCTCTTAAGCGATCCGGTGTGCCATCTCCTAATGTTTTTTTATATGGATCGTGCAGGAGACTCGTAACTCACACCAGAATCAATATGACATGCTATGGGACATGTTCGTTCTCATGTAATGTACGCATACATATTTAATGAGTTAATGCATCACTCACCATTCATAAATAATGCAGGCCCACTAATGCCTTTCATCAAATGCTGCTCATCAAATATCAAGCGGATTTTTGGTCAAACTTCGTGCTCCAGAGGAAACCTGAGACGGCACAAAGAAACGGAAACTGAGAGAAGAAAAACCATGAAAGGAGAGTTCATTAGTCAAACAGTAACATGTGGATCGTTCATGAAAGGGCTAATTAATGTGATTCAAATTCCAATCAATGGGGGGGGAACTATATCTAAACAACGTTCCTCTTTAATCCCTCAGAGGACGGGAAATGGAAATTCCACCAAAGCATCTTCTCTTGGGTTATGGTAGGCTTCACTTTAATGTTTCATTGCACACATGCACACACACGCACACACACAGCCGTCAGCCACATATTGATGGCATTGTTATGACCAGAACATGCCTGATCAGGCCCGGGCCGTGGCAGGGATCCAGGTCTGACCGAGACTCATCAATCATACAGGGAGTGCGAGAACCTAAGAGACTTACACACATAAAAAAAGGCGCACACACTCACGGGAGAAATAGTAGGGGCGGCTGGCTGCTGGGTCACAGGTGTGGAGACCAGGGAAGAAAGTGGGAATTATTCCCTTTCTTTCTTTTTCTCCTCCCCTTTAAAGAGAAACAGCTCGCTCGCTCGGCCTCCCTCCCTCCGACGTCTTTGAAAACATCCCATTTCCATCCACATTTCCTTCACCCAATTTAAAACCCACTCTTCATTCGCCCCCTCAGCATCACCACCCCTCTCCTCCTCCGTCTCCTACTCTCAATTAGGCCATGCCTCGAATCTCGGGCATTATCTCTGCTGGCCATTTATATAACATGACTCCAAAACGCATTTGCACAATTTTCCAATTACAGTATTATGCCTTGAAGCTTTCGTTCCTTCTGTCTCTCTCATTTCCCCCCTTTCACTCAAACTGCTCTTGATGTTTAACACTACAAAAGAGTCACCCTGGCAAATACAGGCACACTTTTGTACTTTAGAGTATTGGCCTTCCTCTTCTTTATGTATTGTTTGGGTTTATGAAGCTTTATTTTCAACCTGTTTGTCAGCTACATCAAGGATTTGTGTCCTGGCCTTGGCTGACTGACAGGTAGGCGAAGGACTGTGCCTGGCAAAATCCGAGACGTAAAGTCTTCAAATTCTCCAAATGCAATTAAATGCACTATCTAAGTCACTTGCATAACATTCAGGAAATATTACTTAATGAAAACCTGACAGTTTTAAATGAAACCCTGAGAACCCTGACTGAGAACCAGATAATAAATAAACCTGAAACTATTGGATGAAAACTTGAGAATATTGAAAGACAACCTGTGGATATTGAATGAAAGCTTGGCAATATTGAACAAAAACCTGCCAATATTGAACAAATACCAGAAATCACTGAACGGCAATCCAAGAATTTTTAACAAAAATCTGACAACCTGCTGCTCTTGAGCAGAAGGGAAACATGAGAATATTGAATGAGAACCTATGAATATTGAAAGAAAACCTGAGAATGAAACAAAACATCGCTGAAAAGAGGAACAAATTCCTGAGGACACAGGGTTATACTAAATGAAAGTTTGAGAATATTGAATGAGAATCCAAAATGCCAGTTGAGAAATTGAACAAGAAAAACTTGAGCTGAGAAAATTAAATTAAAATGAGACCACTGAATAAGAACGTGAGAATATTGACCTATAAACATATGAGTATTGAAAGAGAACTTGAAAAGAAAACTTGAGAAACTGAGTATTGAATCAGAAAATGAAAATATTGAATGAAAACAGTTAACAAATGTTGCATTAAAACTCGAGAATATTGAACCAAAACCTGAGAATTCTGAATGAAAACATGACAACAATGCCATGTCAATAATGAATATTAGATATAAACTTGAATGAAATATATACATACCATGCGTGATGTTGACACTGCTCTGTTTCTGTTATGTACTCCTATACTGCGTGCCAGTGAGCAATTTGACATTCAGTAATCTTAAATATTGATGATTAGTGGCCAGTGCGTGTACGGTCCAAAGCACAGTTATGAAATAAAGTAGTAGTTGGTAACACACTGTGGTGGTGGTGTGTAATCATATGATCAGTCTTATCTCCAAAGCTACAGTACAAGCATTCTTCAGTACACTGGATTTCCACAGTCTAAATCAGTCATTAGCCAGACCTTAATGCTGTTTGGTATCCGTAAGCGAACACTGTCCGTTATGATTATAAAGAGCTGCACTTCCGGCCTCTCTGGGGTGGCCGCCGAGAGCTGACTGGCCTATTGTATCAGTTCCTGGAAACCCAAGCTAATACAAGCGTTGCTGACCACCCATCTGCAAACGAACTGACCTAAATACTGGGCAACATCTGTGGGGGCAGAGACGGTGGATGCTGACGGATAGAGTGCGTGCGCGCATGCCTGTGCGAGCGTCTGTATGCAAGTCTGTTTGACAATGACAGCGGCAGAATAATAACATCTCTCATTCAGCGCGGCGGTGAAGGATCTCTCAATGTCACTCGCATTGCGAGAGAGCAAAGCAGACCTTTTATATGGGAGCCTTTCAGCTTATCGGACAAATCCACAGCAAATACCCAGCTGAGAAATTAAAACTGAGAAGAGCAGTCAGGAAGCATCATGAGCGGGCGCAGACATGCCTTTGTGTTCCCCGCGATGCTGTGGCTGCACAGCGGTTGACAGGATGCATTAGAGAATCCCCCAGTGAAGGGTGACTGACCTAAACATGTGACCTAAGTGCTGCCCTAGTTTTAAGGGTGCCACATGAGATCAAGAAGATTTCACTCAGCTGTATTTTATCCCTGGCTCCAGACCAGCACGCTTTGCGTTTTTGGGATGAACTGCAGTACACATCCCCTGTTTTTTTTGCAGCAGTAAGACCAGCTTTGGGGGAGCATTGTTACTGGGGCAACTCGTTTTCCCACACGCAAGCTGACATCAGTGAGACATCAGTGGAAACGCGGGGGGTAACTGAATATTCATGAAGGGCAGGGACCCATTTCAGCCCAATGAACACTCCCTCCCTCTCTCCCTCTCTTGCTCTCTCTCTCTCTCTCTCTCTCTCTCTCACACACACACACACACACACACAGTCCACTCACAAAATCACACACACACAAGAAGTGCAAGGACTTGTTCCATACCAGCAGGCACATACTCATCTCACGCCTCACTGCGCTCATTCATATCAAAAGCGCATGCTCATTACATACAACAGCAGAACACACACACACACATAGAGTGAGAGAGTGAGAGAGAGACACATTAGGTCCCGTACAACTCATCTAACTTGACTTCTCTCATAAAGATATAATAAACATTTGAACACCATGAATCCATTAGCTCAATAAGTACATTTCTTGTTTCATTATAAAATAACTGCTTAAAAATGGCTCGAGGCTAAATCTACCATATGCAAAAAAAAAAAAAATAGCAACGAGAAGAGACAGCTCTGCTTTAAGCAGATGGTTCCTAGCTGCAACTAACAGCTGGATTCATGTTTCCCGTTCATGCAGACATTGTTTGACATCGTGATTATTAAACAGGCCCATTTCAGCGCTGTTCCTCCTGTGCGTTAGTCTGATATTGGTATGCAGAGGCGGCTGCGAGAGAAGGAGGAGGAGGAGGAGGAGGAGGAGGAGGGACGGTGCGATGAGAGGATAGACTTGGATGTGATGAGAGGCTGAGGGCAGTCAGTCAGTCTGGACGTTTGGCACAGAGACAGCAGATTCCATTTCCATGCCAATCTGCCTTGTCTCTTTCTGAATCAGACTTGACCTTCACAGGCTGATGACTCCAGAGGCCTGGGACCGGGAGACGCTTTCTGCCTAAAACCAGATGCACACACACTGAGCTATGTTACAGCAAGAAGCATGCACAATGGGAAAAACATTGCCCTCGCTGCACTCGCAACTGTATTTGCACACATGCACATGCAGCCGTAGGTACACACACACACACACACACACACACACACACGGTTTAAACCATTGGAAAAAAAAAGTCTCTCACTTGATTTACTGTAAAGGAGTGATACAAAGGATTGAAATGAGACCAGATTGTCTTTAGAGAGCCAACCCTCAGAGCAGATGGCTCTGTTTTTCATCTTCCCTCTCATGAGATCTCATTTTCTGTGCTCTGTTCAGCAATTTCACTGTTTTTCACCATTTTAGTTTGTTTCCATAAAACACCAACAGAATCCAGTTCAACAAAACAAATAACAAACAAAACAAATCGCTCTCCAGAGGTTTCTTTTGTCTTGCACTTGCAGGTTTTAAAAATCCCCCTCCCCTGCGTCTACAACTCCAACCACCCGAGGTCCAGGTACCCAGTGCCCGTCCTGTCTGCCCCCCTTGTGTTTCAAGCCAGACTAAAAAAAGACCTTTACAAGTCGTCTAATGAAAGTGACTCCGGGCCCTCTGGTTAATTGACCACCTTTAATGAGTGTCAAACTGCGGCGGTCATTAGACCGGGGTTTGCTACGGGTCACCGCTGGGCTGAGACAGAAAGAAAGAAAGAGAGGAAAAGAGGGAGAAGGAGAGAAAACAGGCACGCAGTAAAATAGCACAAATTATTTCCCTTGTCCTGAGCTTTGCTGTGTTTGTGTGCGAACACTGTGATGAACAGCGTGCATGCATTTGTTAATGTGCACAGCCTAAGGGCAGCACCTGTCCTGCTAACAATCCCTGACAAAACGTGGAGAGCAGTGGCCATATGGAAGGAAATTCTTTCATATCTGCTATTCTACATGCAGCTCCGCCATCCTTCATCTCTCTAACAGTCTCATTCAGTTTCCTGCCTCAGCAGCAGCTGGCCTCTTCTTGACGAACGAATCTTAATAAACAGGAAGGAAAATAGAAAAAACATCCCCAGGTTTTTGCATGAGCCTGCTGGGCCGTCTGTCATTTTCTATTTCTCCCTTATGATTTTGGAACGTGGGGCATTAAATGACCACTATCATCTAGTCTGTCATGGGGAAGAGATTTCTGCATTCACGTGTTGCAGATGATCATGATTCCTCTTTAAAGGCTTGCATTTACTGTTGATGACCTCATTTCAAAAGCATATTGCAAACAAACACAATGTCCTTGTCCTTTATTTTGTGTGCTGTGCGAGCGCACCCTCAAGGGTACATGCAAGACACACTCGTCCGAGCGCGGGCACATGCACACACACCTAAAGCCCGTGTGTTATTGGATTGAAATGGACCCCACTGCACATTTCCTTGGAGTATTGATTTAATCAACTGCATATCATGTTGAGACCCATATCATCTGATGCAACACACACCACCGGCAGCGAAAAAGAAGCGATCCATCACCATTTAGCCGGACAGGCCCTTGTAGTCTAAACACGGAACCATTACGCATGGTTTAACATGGACACTTTGACCTCTGGGAGGTGACAAGGTCAATGACATCATTAGACAGGAGTCAGTCTGTGTGCTGGAGCGAGACTAATTGCTATCAGACCTCAATCACAACTAATAACTTCTTAGATTTGTTTCGATACTCATATTATCCACCTCTAATATCCTGGCAGATTTGTTGTCGTTTGCACACCAACACAGGGAGATGCTGGTTTGCACCTCTTTTCGGTTTGTTGCTACGGTAGCTCAGTAGATCCCTTTATCCTAAGGCTCTGTTAGTCTATTCAAAGGTAGCTAAGCTTACAAAATAGCTAGAGGGTGATTTCCCACACACAGATAAAGCCCAGACTTGAAAATCACTTTCAAAGCAGGCTCCCCTCTTAAGATGCTTTGAAGCCCAGGAGAAGAGTTTGAAAAAGGGACGCATGGGAACCAGAATCCTCCTGAGTCGAACTGATATATTGAGACTTTGTTATCCCTCTCCTACCCTGTCGGCCGGCCTGATGCTGCGGTTCATGTCTGTGGTCAGGGTCTCGTCGCACCAACCTGGACTCGCCCCGCAGGCGCCACACGCAGCCTCACCCCGTCACGGCTTTGTCAGCGACCTCGCTGGACCATGAACGCAGACAGACCACTCCGGAATGTCGGCAGGGCCGGTATCGACCTCGGTGCTCAAATGGACAAGTGCACAGATGAGCGCAAATGCGTACACACACATGCGGGCAGAAGTAACCCGATCCAATGACACAGGAGCTGCCTCAGTGTGCGGCTAACTGCCTTATCTCCCTCTGGCCGCGCTCCTCTTTCCTCTCAACATTCTTTCAGGTATTTGGCCGAGACCTTTTCTCTTTGTCTGCCCTTTTCAAAGACCTGCTTTATGCTGGGAGCCCTCCAGCCGTCGTGCTGCAATCTCCTCACTGCCCCCCCCCCCTTCTCCCTCTCTTTCTTTCTCTCTATCTCTTTCTCTCTGCCCACACATCTCTCCCGAACTTGCATCCCTGCTTTCTCTTCTCACCCCCCCATCACCCTGTCTCTCACATCCCTCTGTCCTCCACTCTAATTTCCCCCCGCTATCCCAGCTCAGAATTGGAGATTCCATGCCACCTGTACTGCATCCCAGAGGTGTGTGTGTGTGTGTGTGTGTGTGTGTGTGTGAGAGAGACAGAGAGACAGAGAGAGAGACAGGGGAATACAGGTCATGGTTTATGACAGAAGGGGACTAAGGTTAGACTAATGGAACCTGTGATCTGGTCTTTGTAATGGAGTGAGAACGGCCTCCTTTGAAGAGACAGGTGGAGTGTTTCTGGATACATATGGGGGAGGATGGCAATCAGTGTGCATCTGTAAAGGGCCATCCAGCATCTTCAAAAACCACCAGACTAATCTGTCATGGGATAACTGACTAATGATTACACTTCAGAAAGCAATTGCACCCTTCTACCTACACAGATGCTCTTTCCCGAGGTGATCTATGAATTTTTTTTTTTTGCTCCTATATGAATACAATCAACACAATACCTGTGCAGCTTTTGGAGAGCTTTTGGACTAATCAGCTCTGACAAGTGGAACAAAACAATTTAATACAGGGCTGATTTCACATCTGAGCGGCTCGTCATTTACATAAGCTTTTCACAGTCTGCTCACTGAGCTGCGACAGGCATGTGGTGCGCCCAGAGAGACCGGAAGGCTGCTCCAAATATTCTGCCCCCTCTCTATCTGACCTCACCAAGGAGAAGGCTACACATGCACCAGTACATGCAAAGACTCATTAGGATACACATGGGCGCAGATCTTAGCCCACAGTCACCCTGTTTCCATCACACTCGCGCACACACGCATAGGCATGAGTGCACTCACACACACTCTTTTAGTGTCCTGTGGTTTGCAGAGAGAGGAGGCAGTGGCGCGTCTCTGTGCTGACTTAATGTCTTTTAACAGTTTGGCTCCAGGACCAGGGGTTGGTCAGAGCTGAGCTAAAGCCAAAACTGGGCCTGATCATCTGTGACGGCAAGAAAAACCCGAGGCAAAGTGTGTGTGTGTGTGTGTGTGTGTGTGTGTGTGTGTGTGTGTGTGTGTGTGCGTGTCCTCCCTTTCTTTCTCTCCCCTCATTTTCTCCGTTTCAATCTCTCTGTATCTGCATGTGTGTGCATGAAGTGTGTGCAGATGTGTGTGAGACGCTTCACTGGTGGAAGCTACAGGGGACAGAAGTGGACTGAATTACCCTGGACAAAGCCATTGACAGAGGCATTAAAGTGACAATAGAATATTTACAGCACACAGAGCTGATTCACTCTGCTGCCTAATATGCAGCACATCAATATCCTGGAGAACGCTCGTAGCACACTGCAGTGCATCGCGGTGGAAATTAGCCTGGTGTACAGTATCGCAGACACACACTGGCGCACACACGCGCGCGCGCACACACAGGAGGAACTACTAACTGGTGCTGACTTGAAGGCAAACCGGGAGGGATTGGGAGCAGAGCGGAGCAGAGCAGAGTGGGGAAATAACTGCCGCTCTGCTTGAGTAAGTTCCTCTCAGCACTGAGGAGAATAGATTGCTGTGTCCCCTTGCAGAGCTCTACCTCTCAGGTGGCCTACAGGACACCAAGTCACCTTGTCATTTAATATCAGACACACTGGAACAGCTGTACCTGTACGACTATTTATGCTGGTGGGGATTGGTGGCATAATTACGTGTGGCTCTGCGCGGGTGTGCTCATGCATGTTTGGGAATGATTTGAAGTTCGTAGCCCGAAGGCCCCGGGTTATCCCATTCCTTCGCAGAGCCTCAGAAAAATCTGCATCAGATCACACAAACATGTCATTCAGTTTGCTAACTTTGTTCCCCGACCGCTAACCGCCGGTCCGTTCCCCGTATTCACAGCCACTTAGATCATGCTCACATGCACGACAGACCTCTCTCCCCCCTGTCTCAGTTTCACAGTCCAGAGCTGCCGAAATAGCCAACATATGTTTGGAAAATGAATGTGCCGCGTAGAGGTCAAACAGTCACGCAGCGCGCAGCTCTGGGCTCATTTAGTTAAGTACGGACCATCGCATACTTTGCTTGATTATGAAACTCTCTCCACTGTTGCTCCATGCTGGTTTTTAAATATTTTATATCATTCATAATTCACCAGCTCGGGAAAATTAAGAGCACTTACAATGGTTGTAATTTGAGAAGAAGAAAAGGAGTCAGAGGAGTGCTGCTTGTTGACAGTGATGTATTTACACAGCACTGATTAGAAAAGTACAAATCGCTGTGTTACATGCATTAAAAAAAGAAACAGAGACTGATATATTGCACATTGGCATACAACACAGAGCAGTGAAGTGTTGAAATACATTCGACTGTAATCCAGGAGTGTGGCCTCTATTAAATGAGCCAATTTCTGCAGTGTTGAGCATTAAACATACCGCATAAGAAGATCTAGGGAAAGCATCTGCAGTCTTCCTGCAGAGGTGTTAGAGCTTAACTTCCTATACAAAATCTCCTTTTACAAACATGCAAAATATTGCGTCATCTACAGAAATGCTGGTATAAATTTACAAATGGAGCATGCAAAAATGACTTGGTAAGGATTTTAAAACTACTTGCAATATTACACAAAGTGTTACCCTCTATGCCATGTTGCCAAAAATAGAGAGACAGAACTAGAGACTGTCCGACACAAACACTTTCTGGCTTGTTTTTCCCTGGCTCTTGTCTGTGGTGCAGCACCATGGCACTGGGAATCACTCCTCAGAGATGGCAGGGTGGTGTTGTGTTAGATTTTCCATTTGTTGAACAAAAAGTCAGAAAACTAACCCTTTGGTCGTTTGTTAAAATGCTGGGGAAAAAAGCATTACATTTTCCTGACAAGTGTCCTCTCGCATGTGAATAATGACTGTTCTTTCCCAGAAGCAAATAGCGTAACACCGCAAAATCTGACTTTGCACTAGAAGACGCTGTTAATTTCCTTTCTCCTAACAGCAGTCACTGTTGGTGTCTTTTAACAATGACCGCCATGACTCAAACACAACCAAATAGTTTTTGTGTCTAAACCAAACCAAATCAAAACCATAGAGGTGACAAATTAGAAAACACTCGCGTGGATAATTTTTGTAATGATCATTTGTAACAGTTTTGAAAGGCACTGACAAACAATGTGGATGAGGGCACAAGATCACAAAACACTTGTCAAGACCTGTTCAGTTGTTTAGGTTGTTGGACTTGTTGAAAGTTCAATACCACACAAACATCTGCGCAGTCCACATCAGCAATACTGGATGTTAAAAACTACAAAAAGTCACTTGATAAAACAAAAACACAATGTCTGTAATGGTATGTGATAATGTATGCTCTATACCAGAGGTGCCCAAACTTTTCCATTGAGGGCCAAAAATGAGATTTAATGGTGGCAAACACAAAAGCAAACACATAATGTATTGCATTGCACTGTATTGTATTGTTAAAAGGCAAGTGTCAAAATAGGTTGACATGCTCAGATTGTGAAGAATAATTAATAATTAGGGATCCTCAATTTTTAAAGAGCATATAATAAAAAATAATAATAAACAGCAATTTATATTATATTTTTTGAAGATACATTTTATTTTTTAATTTGCTATGAACATCTGATGGGCCAAAATCGAACCTTATGGTGAGCCAATTTTGGCCCACGGGCCCCACTTTGGACAGCTGCACTCTAAACTTACGGCAAGTTTATTTAATCAGAAAGGTTGCATTGAGATAAAATATCTGCTCTGGTCAAAAAGGGCAGCAAAAATCAAATAAATAATTCATATGAAAGTATAAAGGAGGACAGACAACATCACAAAAAAAAAAAAAATAACAGTCACAAAACATACAGTGATCAGGGTGAAAAAGAATCATGGCAAATAATGCACTTGTTAAAAGCTCTAACATTGTACTATAAAAAGTGATTTTCACATATTTTGAAACATGTCAAGAGAGGGTAAAGACTTAAAGTTAAGTCTGCCTTGCAGCTCATTCCAAGCTTGTGGGGTGTAAAAGGAAAAGGCAGATTTACCCAGCTCTGTTCAGGCGATTGAGACCATGAGGAGAATTTTCTCTCATGATCTGGTGTTATAGCTACTGGAGTAATATCATACTATTAATAGCTTTATTTATACAACACTTTTCAAAAACAAGTTACAAAGTACATTGCAAAAACATAAAAAGGAAGACAGACAAATAATAAATAAAAGTTGAGCTGATGCAGGAAAATGTCAAGCAAGGTATGAATTACTAAACACAGTAAAAACAAGTAAAGTGAAAAGGATATAAGAGAGTTCTGAAAAAGTGTTTTTTTTTTTTCAAAGACATTTCAAAGAAGAAACGGAGCCAGCCCGCCTGATCTCCTCCAGCAGGGCGTTCCAAAGCTGTGCGGCCCTGACTCCAAAGGCTCGGTCTCCCAGGAGTAATATGTCACTAAACTGGATATGTACTGCGGTAATTTACCCAGGAAAACTTCTGCAATAAAATTAACATATGGGTTTGAGTTTACATCAGACTTGTTCAGGCTTAAAATGTTTATCTGATAATTACTGAATATCGTGGTGATTCATTTGTGTATACAAGTGCTTCAAACAGTGTATTTTATATTGTTGTGCTGGGACACTGTATATTCCCACTGGTCACAAATGTGACCAAACATAAAAGACCATTTTTCATTTCATTCATCAAAAAAATGAGACATATTCCTGCATGCGACTGCCTAAAGAGTATAATTTATGTAGGTACATATTGGGAAAAAAAACTAGGATTAAGTGGACTAAATTAGGCAAAGCCGTGTAGTTTTCCCTTACAGTAACAGATGTTTGGGATATGAGTGTGACAAGCATGCAATAAACTTTGCAGACTTGTCTCTTGTCAGCTCGAGCAGAAAAAAAAAAGATTGAATGTCTTACTAAGACAAATTAAGACCAGTTGTGTTATGTTAATAATTCACTGTAAATGGTGCTTGACAAATTATTCATCTTGGGTAAGAAAAAAAATTAAAGATATAATAAGATAACTTTCTTTTAGCAGTGTGAAAGTTAATTCTTTAGATTCTTATCATCCTGACGTAAGTTTGGGTGAGGAAAGTTTGGGTGGGTTGACGCTCCACCGCGTGCTACTGAAACAAAACCGAGGAATAATACCAACCCCACTGTGAGGTGCTTAACTTTCTCCTCAAAGTCGGAGCAGAGGCAGAGCCAGAGCAGCAGTCCGGAGGTGTGGATATTGACCAACAACAGACGACAGATGAAAGAGTCCAGCCTGTCTGCTGTCCTTCATTAGGACTTGTCCGGGATGCAGCTGGATGTACTTACCTTTAATAGTGCTGATAATTAGCCCTGCCATTCTACATTCTCCCGACGTAAACACACTGCCACTCACACGCTCACAAAACCACACACACACACCCGCAGAGTTTATTACTTGGAAGGGAATCATTATCAGGGATAATTTGAAAGCAATTTTGAGGCTCACCTATTACCTCTGTTTTGGTTCCTCCTGGTCATTAGTGGAGCTGTCAGGAAGATTGAATATTACACATTTAGAGGGGGGTCCCTGACTCCAGGTGTCAGGAGAGGTTAGGTAGAGCAAACGCAATGACAGACCATCACATAAAGCCGCGGCCTGTCCCCTGAACTGCACCTACATTTGTGTTTCTTGTGGAAAAATGAGTTTGGTTAGTAATTTTGCTAGTTTGTGTATTTATCACCCGGGGGGGCGATGATTCTGGCTGAGATAATTCTGGGCTCCGATTGGCTGAGCCAGTTGTGCCGGAGGTACAGGAGGAAGTTAAGCACGTCTTACCGCCATTTTCTTTCTTTTTTTTTTTTTTTTTACTGTGAAAGATTAATCACTGTTTCAGGAGATGCGCTGGAGAGGCTGTGGAATATCAATAAAGGGCCCAATTATGAATTTGAGGTGCGGCCATTGTCTGTGGAAGCCTTCCTCTTTGCCGGATTAATTGTGAGGCTGCGTTTTACCTGCTGATTTTATTAAACCTTTTCATGTCTCAACTTCCATCTATTCTTTGGGCATTAATATGCAGATCAAAAAAGAGACAGATTTTCTCTGGCAAACAGCGAGGTCATGCTTCAAATTAGCATATTACTAATCTACATAAAATTGCTCCAAAGACATAGTCTTGTTAGAGTCGCAGCTCAGGGTGCAGTTACACGTCGACTCAACCGTGACAAGGCTGAGTGGGCTTGTTATTCTAAATGTAACACTATTAACTTTACAGTAGTACATTCCATGGTATACGCTTGCATATTTTTCATCTAAACGGCGCTGCGCTCATGGTCTGTGATTTACGGCTCAGTCCATTTTAGACTTCACTCACTCAACTGTTTCAGCTTAAAGTATTAAAGAGTGAAATTGAAAGACAGAGAGAGGTGTCTTTGCCAATGTCTGAAGGCTTATTGAGAGACAGTAGTGAAACAGGCAGGCCCAGACCTATGAATAATCTGCCTGAGTGTTGTTGATATTTACAAGCTGAATGCAAATGTCATCGTCTCAATAGATCATCTTTTTTCCCTCGTGCCTGGTGCTTGGGTCTGTTTTGTATTCTCTCAGCACTTTAAGGTAAAGCCAGAGAAAATTAAATCATGAAATCATTACTGGGAAAGGTCAGAACATAAATATTTCATAATCTGATATTTTCTATGTAAGATTGAGTTTATGCATGGTGACGTTAAGGCTGTGAGAAGACAGAAATATCAGGCTACTGTGTCTTTTTCTTAGCTAAGCAAGTTCACACTGTGGTGACAGGCAAATCACTGGCAATTTTTTTGCTGAATGTCCAACTCAGAGCTTGGACAATGCCAGCTAAGAAAATGGAGCTGCCGCACTTCTTTGTAGTCTCTGTTCCAGCTGTCTTGCATAAGTTAATCCTTTTTACCACTTCAGGCAGATCAATAAGGTTCTATACCTGCTGGTCCAACTAATAAAACGGTCGGGTAACCCAAGTCTCTGCAGCGTGTCCTGGGGTGCTGAGGCCCACAAGTCTGTGCTCTCCGGCTCCCCACACCCTTCCCTTTCTTAATGATCAGGATTAGAAAGGCTGGGGCCTCTACTGTAGGAGGAAGCAGCTGCTTCCATGCTCATTATAACCTCACAACTCCATAGAGTGGTAACAGCTGGAACACACGTTTCAGAGGGAGAGAGCTGGGATACTACGAAGATCTCATGTGGCAATAAGCATTCCACACTGAGCGGTGAGCTGCGGCGCTGCGGCATCGCATGACAAGTAGATGACAAGGAGAACAGAAGTGAACTGACTGATGCATTAACTGAATCATTTGTTTAGGTGTTTTGTAATTTGAGGTTATCAACTGATCTGGAGCTCCGTTCAACTTTTCCATTACTTTCGTGTCGTCTCACAATCGCAGCGTGTAGATGAAGAGATGGATCTGTGGCGAAATAACAACAGAGTGTCACTTAATAGAGCGCTTTAATCAAGGGCTGTGGTGAAGTTAAATGACAACTGTTATCTCCACCAGACTATATCTGCTGCTGATGATAATAACAAGATGAGGTGGGCTAATGAAAGGGATGGTGGAGTACGCTGATAAGGCTGCCTAGCCACAGTCCAGGCTCAAATATTACTTTAATGACTTGATCATCCTTTGCATTTATAATGGGACTGGGGTTGTCTGCACCGGCTTGATAAAACGGTTACAGTGTGCAACAGTGACAGGCCATTTGCTAAACATAAAATCTGCCGGCTGTACCTGCACTGAAACACAGACATACTGCAAATACAACTGCGGCGACAGAGGCAGACATCACACTCGCACAGAGACACTTAACAATAACGTTTAGAAATTGAATGGCTGGAGCTGCCTCGCTCGACATCTCCTAAATACCTGTAGAAATTGAGTTTGCTCCCATTTAAGTTCTCTGAGAGCATCCATTTTCTTTCTCCCTGCCAGCGGCATCACAACCCCCCTGCTGTGAGAATGTGAAATATCCCTGCTGGCCGGCAAGGCCAAGGCTAGGGCTGAGGCGAGACGGACTCTGTAAATTACCCAATGCCTCGCCTTCTATAATTCTCCACTAATTGTCTGGAAGGCTCTGCATTCAGGTGTGGAATAATACCAACCGTGTGGCGTATTGAAATTCCACTGCTTTGCTCCCTGGGGTCACATTCACAATACCCAGCTTCGCAGAGCTGAGAATCTAGAGTTTAGCCTTCTGCATGAGGTAATGAAGAGCCGTACACATTCAGAAGAGTTCCTCCTGCACCGTGATGAGCCAGTGGCACCTTTGGGCCTATTATCGCAGCACTGCTATGACACGTACAGACGCTTCACACTCAGACACCCTGAACTTTCATTACAGAACACCTCTGAGGAGGTGCAGGAATCATAACAAGGACTTTTATGTCCCTACATCCATCCTATCATGCCTGGGATAGAGCTCCAGTAATAGGACGAGACAGACAGAGAGGAGAGGTGGGGGGGAGAAGAGTCGAGAAGAGAAGTGAAGAAGAGGTAGTAAAACAAATGAAACTCAAGCACAATAAGAGATGATAATGGAAAATAAGCAAGAGAATGAGAAAGGTGGGGAAAAGAGAAAGGCTTTTGCATGATAAAGTGGTGCATAACAAAAGCTCCACAGCAGGCCTAAAGCAACTCCACAGCAAGCCTCCTTTCCATTGTAACCCTACTATTGAATATAAGGGCTCCATGTGGGTATGCATGCATCCTGTACCACAAACTCCCCCATGATGACTAATGAAGTTGACACAGGGCTTTCAACTATTCATGATTTGAGGCCTGAATTATTTGTTGGGTTGATGTAAGCAGGCAAACTGTATTTCCAGCGATCAAACCCTGAGAAAAAAAAAAAAAAAAAAAAAGAAGCTGTCCCCCTCTGTGGGAATCTTCTGACTAGGCGTGTCTTTGATTTCAGAAACACTGTCTCTGTTTCCTACATCAGCCCCTCGCAGTTTACAGCAACTCCTTGGGGTGGACGCTCCGTGCAGCTGTGGGCATGTGAGAGAGAGATGGAGAGACAGAGGAAAAGAGAGGGAAGAGACTAAGCTAAAGCTCATTATGCTTCTTGCTTACAGGCGTTGTGTGGATATTCTATTAGCCATATCTAAAGTGTAATTGTACCATTGGGGGGGTGCAGTGTTGTCGGGGTGCCAAGCTTTCTCTCAGCGACTAGCGAAGTGTGGTAATCTCACACACCATCTCATTACAGTTTAAACCCCCAGCAGCTGCTCGCATTAGACTTTTATTACACGCTGCCGCTCACAGCTGTGCTGGCATAGCCCTGGACAGGATGGTGAGAGACGGGAACAAAGACAGACAGACACAGGGATTCCAGCACAACATTTGGCTCCCATCAAAAAAGTGGAAATATCGAAGCAGAGGGTTGTAATGACCCTAACAGCCTCTCAGTGTGATAACTCCGCGGCCCCCTCTACCATCAGACCCTCAACCGGGGCCAAGGACAGTCGCACAGATGGACCAAGTCAAACCCAGTCAGACCGGGATTCAATCAAAACTGCCAGACCAGTGGTCATGCAAAAGCTTCACGCCGGGACAGCTTTCATAAGCATTTGTCTCGTTTTGAAACCAGTATGGGGCGGTGGTGCTCTGTTATCTCAACAGTCACATCTGTTTTAAGCCACTGTATGTGTGTGTGTGTGTGTGTGTGTGTGTGTTTTTTGTTACCTCACTGAGACCTGTCTGGTATAAACACCAACCTTTGGGGCCAGTAGTCCTCATGGGGACGTAAGCCCAGTCTTAATGCAACAAAACATCATTTCTGAGGTCCTGGTTCAGGTTAGGGTTAGGTAATTGGTTTTGATTAAGGTTAGGATTTGGGTTAGGGTTAGGCTGTCCTAATGAGTGGAAGTCAATGTGTGTGTGTGTGTGTGTGTGTGTGTGTGTGCATGAGTGTGTCTCTATGGCTGTATACAGGTGATAAACACTTCTGTCTTGTCTTATAAACAGGGCCCTATTCAAGATGTTAGAAGTACTGAGGTCAAGAGGTCGAGGAGCCCACCTAAAAAATAATGTCTATGTTGAATTATTTTGTTTTATTCTTGAGTTTTGTATTTCAGCAGTTGGCTTTATACTATCTGTAAATTAGTTTCTCAACATCAAGCTCTAGGATTTTCAAAGTCTTTGTTCATGCTGCCAAGTGTATAGAGGGGAAATAATGAATACTCAGAAAAGGCATTAAAGTAGTCAAATTTAAATATAAGGAGTCTAAAAATACTGGAGTCAGCATTATACAACATCTAGCAAGAGTTGATTCTTCAATCGGAAAAAAAAACAACCTTCCACTAGGATACTTAAACTCACAAAAAAATACACCAAAAACATCCTTTCAGTATTCTTAACGGTATTATAGGAAGGTTTATAATGCCTATTGTATAATGCATAAGAAATGAATGAAAACATTACAGAACAAATTATTTTTAAATAATACTGAATTAGTACATAAGCCAGAGAGAAACTACAGACAGACCCCCCCACCCAACAAATATAGACATTATTCCTTAAAATACTAAGTATTAAAACATTGCAATTAAAAAAAACTCTTCATATTTGTAATATATGAGATGAGAGGCAGCGACAGATTCCAATCTGAAGAAGCTTTGTAATGAATAGGGTCTTTCTGATCATTTATTTTAAGCATGTGAAGAGATAATTGACTCTTGGCGTTCTCAGAGAGATGTTGCTGTTTCTGGCTGGTGTATAAAGATGAAGAGAAAACAATTCTGGCTTACGAGCGATACAAGGAAATGACTTCGCTGATAAAAAAGCAGGATACCAAGATGACAACACTTTGTCTTGATACTTGGCCAGTACCTGTGGCATGGCATGCTAAATTTCCTGGAGCGCATTCATATTGTTTTGTATCCCCTGTGAAGATACACAGCATGCAGGAGGAACAAAATAACACACACACGATGCAATCCAACACAACAGCACCACATATAAAACAGAAAAACATATAGTATTACATATATTTTGACAGTCACAACAAAAGCTGAACATGTTAATATTGTTTTGCAGAGTGGTTCGACCCTGTTCACATTATTGTGTCCCTCGCCGGTATTCATCTATGCATGCGTATTCTCTCTGTGTGGCTGCACGTCCGTCTGTGCAGGCTCAGTGTGTGTGCGCACGCTTGTCTGTGTGTCTCACCTTGACTTCAGTGCGAATGCGGCGTACTTGCAGAGGACACTGGGACACAGAGCCCAGCTGGGGAGGGAGATGAAGCACAGCTGGGGATAATTAAACCCAGCACTGTCTTCATGAAGGGGCCGGGCAGCCAGGCTGGCCTGGTTGTCCCCCAGACAGAGCAGCTTGGATTGGGACTGACTACACCACAGCCTCTCGTCACTGTGTTCCCGGATCAGAGGAAGAGGCACGAATCTGACAGCGACTCAGCAGTGGAAATGTGTCTGGATGAAAACCCAAAGACACAGCTTGACTTTGTTGTTATTTCCCTAAATGAACAATACTTTGTGATGCCACTCATCCGCTCTCATCCCCTCTCATCTGTGCATTGCAGTGACAGACAATACCAGATAATTGGCCAGAGCACTGATAACAAGGAGGTTAACTGTAACAGACCTGGCCAGCTTTATCAGCTCTAAATTTGCCTTGGCTCCGTATGAAGCATGGAAGCTGGCCATATCACAGCCAGGGCTTGCCCGCATCAAGCTGGGGCTGGGGTTTGTCTAATTTGAGGAATGCTTTTTCCTGTTTCTCCTCCACAAGCCTGATTAATTTACAATGGCACCGCTCTCTGTCTGTGCCGCGCTGCTTCGGTATCATTGGAAATGAAAAGGTTTACTTTGGATGTTGTGTTAGAAAAGTGAAACCCTCTCCAGATCTTCCAAATATCTTTTTAAAAACCTATACGGCATGCCAACTCAAACAGCTTTAGATTGAATGAATTGACCTGTCCCACATTTAAAAAGCCTGTACTTGGTGCGATGATAAAACAGCACTTTCCAAGAACCATCAAACTCCTCGCGGTTGCCAAAGCTGCCGAGGTGAATGACCCAGCGCGCAAAAATTGCAGCGTGATTAATCAGGAGAAACTTGGGAGGAACGTACTGCCGGCTGTGCATGTGCTGTCACCACTGTTTTCACTTCCCACTGTTTGTTAGAATAAGTTAGACTGCTGAACGGAACCATTTGATTACAAAGGCATTGAGTTGGCTCATTAATGATGCCGTTAATGGCATCCTCCATCATTCTGGAATCACTATGTTGTTGCACAAGCAGTCAATACAGCAGGCATTTCACTGCCTTTATTAAGTTACACTTTACTGGTCTGTAAAATTTGACTGCAGACATTTTATTTGCCACTTCTTGATAGCCATGCTTGAAATATGGGCCGTGTGGAGCATGTAGGGGCATCTATCTCGCTCTCCACCCTGAGCTTATCTTCCGTTCGCTAGGTTGTAAATAATGCTCGCCTCCCATCTCTCTCCGACCACTATTTGCCTACTTCATTGCAACCTTCACCTGCGCGCAACATTGTCGCCTTCACCATAAAAAGAGTTGAAAGAGGCCAGCGGGAGATCATTAGCTGTGGTTAGGTCAGTTATTTTTCTCATCAGAGCCTCGATGGTTAGACTGAGGACGTGCAATATGTCTTCATTACAGAAATGACTATAATATATTCCTCAGTAGTCGAGAGCCCTGCTTGCACCAGTTGTAAGTGAAAAGCTACAGGATTTTTGATCAAATCCCAAGGTGCAGACTTTGATGAAATCAACTTCATTGGCAGTGATATTACCATTTATTGCCTGAGCTTTCAGACGAAATGGTATTTAACACAGCAAAGCTCCTTTTTACATCGCATTCGCTTTCCATGATGAGCACGGATCTCGTAGGAAGCTGTCAATTGCTCTGCTGGAAAACAACACACGCACAAAAGACACACAGGCCGATGCAGGCGGATGCACAGACGCGTGCACACGCCGTGATCACTCAGACACGAGTTGCAAAATAGACTCTGGGTGCATTATCAAGCGGATTAGGAGCAAAACTGATAAACCCTGTAAGCAGAGCAGCTCACAAACAAGTCATGTGTTTGTTCATTTGGCCTTCATATTTGCTCCAGTCTCTGAGAACAAGAACGACACTCATTTCATATCAGGTAACTGTAGAGATTAGCAAACATGCTCTCCCGCTTCAGTTGCCATCGCAGCGCTGATAATGGCGCTCCCTGCCTCAGTTCTACACAAACAAGACGCAAACCAAACATTTTAATTTCAGTGCATCTTCGTGTCTGTGAAAGGATCATTAAGCCGAGGCCTAATAAATGCAGCTAACCATGATGGATGGCTGAACAGCTTCATAGTCCTCTTCCTGCCTCGATGGAGATAAGTTGTTCCTGCGATGCTTCATGCATTGTGATGGCTCCTCCGGGTTCTTGCAGGGAGGGAACTCACTCCACCCCTCGAATCCATCAGGCTTTAGAGGGGGCCTCTATACAGCTTGTTAGAGTAACACGTATGACCATGTTGGAGCCCTAATGAGCGGTGAGCTAGCCGGGAGAACCGTGTCTGGACGACAGAGAACATAAATCTCCTGTCCTGCTCCGCGCCCTGGGGACTGCACGAACACCAAAAATCTTGTGAGTCTGCGTGAATCTACACAGTGTGTGTGTGTGTGTGTGTGAGTGTGTGTATACGCGTGCATAGGGTGTGCGTGCACGCAAACACACACACACATAATGCAGATGACTATAGCAGTATCCTCCTGGGAGTCTCATCTACCATAGTTGAAAGAAGCAGGTTGTTTGAATTATGATCTAACAATAGTGTTCCACTCCCACTCTATAAATGAATCCAATACTGGCATATCTATCATTACCACAGGACTTGCACTCAGCTTGCTTCTTTTTATTTGGAACGAGTTTTGGAAATCAATCCAGACATACTCTGCTTTGCACAAACCACCCTGCAGCTTATAATAATTTCTCTTGTGTTTTCAGATTCCCTTTACATAAACTGCAGTCTATGGCATTGATCAGATTTAGTGCGTCTCGCTCGCTTCCTTCCTGTTTCCTCCGAGAACTCTTCTATGTTTATCTCCTGCACCTCAGTGATATAGAGTAACTTGTGGCACCGGCAGGCTTTTTCTAGAGACATGCTTTTCTTCACCTTGCAGGGCAACTGACCGCAGTGTGAGGTGTGTAATGAAGGTATGAAACTCCATTAAAGTATTGATTTGTGGGTGAAGTTTACCTCTTCTACTGTGGGATACAAGCTCGGGTGCAGCTTTAAATAAAACTGTGTGTGTTCGTGTCTGGGTGTCTGCATTAGGGAGCGAGAGCGAGAGAGAGGGACAGTGTGCATGCATGTGTGCCACAGGAATTTGTACCAGAGTGTGTGTGCGTGAGAGAGAGAGACAGTGTATGTGTGAGTTATACAGCCCCGGGGAGCTGCTATGGTCATATTTTAATAACCCACAGTATGTTGGATTATGTACTGTGGGCTTGTAATATCACACCGTCAGGGCAAAGCCCTAACAGATTCTCTGTTAGCTGGTCCTTAGCAGAAAAAAACACACATATCAGGGGACTCGCCAAAACATTGTTTTCAGTTCTGCAGCACTTGTGAAAATGTGAGCTCCCACATGATTCCAGTTCAAAGGTATGCCTTCGCCGTTTTGTCTGCCTCAGCACGCAGCGCTCTCTCTCCCGGCTACAATGAACAGAGCTCCAGGTTTAATAGGCCTTAAGTAGCGCACCCCCTTTGCTGCCTTTGAAGAGCAAACACTCTCTCGCTCTCTCTCACTCTCACACACAGACACACACACACACACACACACATATATATATATATATATATATACACACACTGCTGTGTGAGCAATAAAAAACTGTGGAACAGTGGCTAGTTCTCTCTCTGACACATCAAAAGGAGAGCTAAGGGGAGTAATGTGTGGAATGATGTGTGTGTAGACCAAGGCCGGGATGCCATTCATGGTTGTAGTGTTGTGGGTTTAACTGCCGGAGGAGGCTTTAAGGCTGCGGCTGGCAAGTTCTATACAGTAGTTTTAACACAAGACCTGCTGTAATCTCAAGTGCTGTTTGTGTATTGAAAAAAAAAAAAAAGATTTGCTTCAGTGTCTTTTTTTTTTTTTTACCGGAACAAAGTACAGAAAGTATAACTATGACGATCAGACAGCTTGCGAGAATGGCAGCAATTTCACTTCTCCTTGTGAAAATCACAAATAAAGCCATAAAGACCATAAATGGACTAACATCCCGTTTTTGAGAGACAGAAAGTGAAACCGAACTGGGTGCACACGCAGAATGGGTGCATCTGTGTGGGTGTGCGCTTGCATGTAAGCACATATGCATGTTCATGTGTCTGACTGTGAGCTATCGTATAACTCAGGCACTGAAGGAGAAGGGGGGGGAAGCTACAATCAGCCTGCCGCCGAAAGCATAGCCTCATCCTATGAGGCATGTTTACGCTTTAGTCATGCGGTAATTACATATGTCGTCTTTTGTTTTCTAGTTCCCATAAAGTGGGGAACATAATGAGGGAAAAAACAAATTAGAAAAAGAAAAAATGATACTACACGGTGCTCTTTTTGTCTTCAAGCTCATTTAGGCCTCAGAGAACATCTATGGGGTTTGAAATGGGAGGCGAGGAGGGGAAGAGAGGACTGTAAACAGGGACTTTGCTTCTCCAGATGGGAAACTTCTGTTAAGCTGTAATGAGAATGCATAATGACGCAAACAAGCTTGATGGAGCTAGACATGGCAGCGCCTTCATTCGGGAAAATGAAACCGAAAAAAAAAAGCCCTATTACAACGCATTTTATTCTTTTCTTGTTTTATTCACTATGATATCCGTTTCGAGCTATAAGTGGAAGAGAAATGTCTTCATTAAATGTTTAAAGGAACATGTTTCATTTCTTTTTCACTTTTCTTTTTTCTCCTCCAGCCATGCCCAATAAGGGGAGACGTTGAAAAGGCAAGTACAAATGATAAAAAAACAAAGAATAGGAGTGACTGCTCCTAATGGGACTGTTTTCAGCAGCTGCATTAACAAGCCTGTTTGATTTCCTTCTCCTAAGTGAAGTTGTCAGCCCATGTGTCCAGAGTGCTATGTTTAGGATGTCTAAAAGAGTTGTGTTTTCTGGCACTGGCTGATAATAAATGCTAAAGGGGTGACCTTACGTCTCTTTCCCCTGTGTTGCTCTACCGTCATTCTCAAAACAGACCGAGAAATCCTCCTGAGCCGAGGTCAAGAATCCATCACCGGGGTTTTTACAATAACACGCATTTCCATACTGGCTGTGTGAGAAACAGGCCTGAAGGGAACCAGCGCTGCCTCCGATTGTGGCGAAACTCCTCTAAAAACATCATAACGCAACATATTACTTTCAATTGACTCTCTCGCGTGTACAATAAGGTTAAAATACTTGTACCTCGCAGAGCGGGCTTCTTTACATATGCAAATGTGAGAATGCTGAATTGTCTGCTTTCATTTCCATAATGTAGAATCACGAATTTGCCTTAGATTTCCTGGGTTGATTTCCAGCTATGCTCGAAAAACAAAATCCATATTTGGCACTGTAAAAAAAAAAAAAAGAAAAAAGATTAGGTTGTTGCAAGGAATGCCAGATTATGTACACACGCACACTGTAGTCGACACGCATATATGCACAAAAAAACACACACTTTTTATAGATCAGTGTATTGTGAAAGAGTCTTATGATTGTGAATTACTTTACCATGACTGTTCTGATGAAAATGTATTGCCTTGTCCTTGGAAATGTGGCACAGCAGTCGATGTGGTTCTACAGACTCGGTAATACTCTCCACTGCGAAGGCAACAGACTAAAGACGCTCTTCGACTGATGAAACAATAGAGGAGAGTTGGAGGGGGGGGGGCAGAGTCCTTTTGCAGAGTCGGCATTATTGGATTTGGATTGTAACATGGTAGGATCAAGTTAGGCTGAGAGGGGCCTGTGAATACCACGTTGGAATCACAATAGACAAGGGCCGATTGTTATTGCACCGCATTTCCATTAATAATTCAATCATTTGACCCGTGACATGATTTCCCGTAAAACAATCTGATCCTCTGAGGCCTGATAGAGATATTTGAAATCTATGGGTGTGTGTGGTGTGCTTGTGTGCGCGTGTCTGTTTTGACCTTCCCAGTATGACACAGAACCGATGCCCGAGGCTACAAGTATAATATTTAGAGGAGGGGAGAGACAAGATATCACAAAGTGTGTGTCGCAGCTGAAGTGTGCTGCAGCATTTCCTGAACTGAAGATGTAGCTCGCCCCAAGGGTGCTCCAATGAGCACGCCACAGGAATGGAAGGCCTTACACAAACGGTGCACTTAAAACCGAGCGGCGCTCTGAAAGCACAAGTAGAAAATCAGAGCAATGTATGCAGAGTGCATTAAATGTAAAAACAGTGTGTGTGAGAGAGTGGAAACAAGGCTCGGTAATATTATAACACATTGTTTTAGAGATCACTACTGACAGAGGAAACGTCGCTGCTCCAACTGAGGCCCTAGACACACATCCGCATGCGGACTTAGATGAATGTGGGGACGTGAATGAGCACGCACATGCACGGACACAAAATAGCAACACGCTCACGTGCATGCGCAGGGAGAAAGCTGGGGTGCCATCTATCAGGCTGCAGACGGCAGCCTTGGAAGGGGGAAATCTGTCCTGTGATGGCTGTAAATGAGGGCTGTGGCGGCGCTGTCACATTGTGTTTGGCTGGGACACAGGAGCTACGAGGGGCGGCGAGGGGCGGAGGGCACGGACACTGTGTACAGATATAATGAACTTGGGAGATGGCTGGAGCATGGGCAGACACTGTGATTCTGTCACAGCCAGTGGCGCTCTGCTGCTGCTAGAAAAAAAAAAAAAAAGAGAAAGGGAGGAAGAAGGGAGAGAGGTGGGGAGAGGAGAGGAAGTAAATTGAGTGCAGAGAAGAAAAGAGTGAGGACGAGGCACAGGCAATGATCAAGACAGAAAAAAACAGAGGGAGAATGAGAGACAGAGAAGGGCTGGGAATGCATAAGCAGCTCCCGCAGAAAAACACAGCGCTAATCGCTGTTGGATTGGCGAGGCAATACCAGTGTTATACCAGAAGAATATTTACTCTAATTAGAGCCAGCTAATGTGTCTCCAGGTATAAAGGCTGTCAGCACTTTCCTGAGAATAATTAGAAGCACAGAGCATGCATTGTCCGGGAGAGCGGCGCAGAGCTCCCTTTGTACATCATTAACAGTTCACTGACAACAAAAGCGGAGTTAATAGAATGTAATGTGGTCTCCTCACCCATCCGTTTGTTCAAATGGTCATTAGGGTAATGCAGAATAATTCCTTCCTTCTGTGCTTCAGCCCAAAACTCCATGACTCCTCCCACCTCCCTTGTGCCCCTCTCTGTGATTTTTTTTTTTTTTTCAAAAGTCCTGCCTCCATTTCCATCTCTTTCCCCTTGACGGAGAATTTTCTCTAGCCTCTGTCCTCCACATCAAGATGATAAACATGATTTCATGGCGCGTTACAATCATCGGTCTTCGTAAAACACACGAAATCCTCTATAAAAGAATTAATTCTGTTTCGGAGAGACAGAGCCAAATGTATAGATTTACAATTCCACACTCGAGTTCCCCACCGTGTTTTAATGCATCATAAACACTTGGTGTTTTTTGGTCTCGGTTCCAATAAAAACAGAGAGCGCGGGGGTGTAATATCTGGAGCTGGGGGAAATTAAAGCTGAAGTTCCTCTCCTCCTCAGTGCACTCCCAGCTCACACACACACACACACACACACACACAGTTAATCAGCAGCCCAGAGAGAAATCTAAGACCACATCTACACCCAGTGGAGGGAACCTGATACAACCACATCGTTCCCCCCTTCCCACATTCCCCTCTTTCTCTTAATCATCAACACACACATGCTCCTACTGATAAATTAGACGCAAGGTTCAGTATGATTAACTAAACTTAATGAAGACTGAAAGTGATCTCAAACAAGGTAACCATAGAGGGGAAGTCTTTGGGAAAACATGAAGAGTGCATTAGAAAACCAGCGGACGTTCTTTTTTTCCTTCCATTTCTGCTTCTGCTGCTATTTCCAAGAGTCCTTTCAGTGTGCGGTGACAAACATAACCCTTATGACTGGTGGAAAAATAAATCATACTTTCAAGTGAAGACAAATGTCTTATCCGTTGGGAGTAGCCTCAGGCTATAGTCATAATGGCCTCCCTCTATTTCTCTCTGCCTCCCTCTCTCTCTTTCCTTCTTTTTGTCTCAGGGCAGGGAGTTTCCCTGAACTAGTTTTAAACGTCCACCCACACCAGCCTTACGCAGCACAAAGCAAGCGCAGGGCAGATCAGGAGCAAGGTGGATATTCTTGTTTTAAGACTTATTTTATGATGAACCCCGGGATGGTGAGAAGCACTTCATATCCCGGAGGCAAAACTGCTGCTCGGCTGCAATTTTGAGCAAACAAGGGAAAACTCATCAGTCATATCCTCGACTATCAAAACACAATTACACTCCACGCATGGCACAGGGTCGTTACTCATGTCTGATCTTGTGTCGCAGCCATAAAACCGTGGATTTCCTAACGCTGCAATCCCTGTGTGTGTGTGTGTGTGTGTTTGGCCCGGCCCAGGCTTGGCCCGGCTCGGGGCAGGCCAGCTGCAGAAGTCTGTCTCCTCTCCTCTCTCGCCTCCTCTGCTCTCAGTGCTATCAGGTTGCCACTCCTCCTCCTCCAGCCCATTACACAGGCCTCTTTATGCTGCGCTAAAAGCTGCTCATGTTCAAACACTCCTGGGAAAAGCTCCTTAAAACACGTCAGGATGAGAGGCCCTGTCTGGTAAAATATTAATAGGAAGTTAATTGGTTGTTAATGGACTGGTGCTTGGGTAGGAATCACCCTCCATTAGATAGGCCACCGAAACAACCCATTCAGGGGTGTCATCTTACCACCTCTACAATCTAATTGTTTTCCGGTCACTGTAGTTGGGACTTGCGGTAACCTGGTGTTAAAGACATTATTGCTTAAGTTTTATGTAAGGTCCTGCAAGAAGTACTGGACCCCGTGCCAACCACATTTCCTCGTGAGCTTGGTATTGTGGGTGTTCGGTTACTTTGGCATCAAGTTTTAACTCCGCTTCTCTTTTAGTCGTGTTTTTCTTTTGTGACATCCTCTCGCATTCAAAGTCACGTTGAAAGCCTCTCCGCCCATTAATCTTTCCTCCATCTCCACATAAGGAAATAATTTGAACTTTTGTTGTTTGTGGCCAGTGTGTTTGCGCTTTCTGCGGCCGTCGTTACCCAACAGGAAAAATCCCTCTTCTGCTAGAGTAGGCATGTAATATTGATGCAGAGCAGCCTCGCAGAAACACAGAAATCAAATGGAATCTAAACTAAGTTCAAATGTCGACATCAACACATACATTTTTGATCATTGCAAACCTACAAGACGCCGTTCCTTTTAAGGGAAGCCACAGGGGCATGTGCAGCAGCAGGGAATATATTTAGAAATAAGTGATATTTCAGCATGTCTTTCAATCCCAACTTCGTTCAGCTCCAATTCATTTATGAGAGGGGCAAATACTTGTTGAAAGAGGTTGTTCAGGAAATGGGACTTAAAATGGTGGGAGAGGTTACTCAGACGGACTGCTTTTTACAGCTTGGGCTTTTAAATGCAACATGTAAAAATAAACCAGCTCTCACAGATATGTCATTTTCTCATTCGGTCTACAGACATTTAGCAATATTGTAAAAACAAACAAACATATTTCTCATTAAATCTATGCTTCTATCTATAAATAAAAAACCCATCCTGACACAGACTAGTTCTAATAAGATGAAGCTTTTACTTCCAAATCATCTATCAAGTTTTAACAATTAAATGTTACCCCTCTGATTAACCCTTCACTCGTCCTCTTTATTGCTCTGAACTCCCCTCTCACAACTCCGACTATTTAATGGCAACCGTGTTCAAACACTGAGTGAATCCGTGTCCAATTACATTACGAAGCAAATGTCAATGGATCCAACAGATGTTGTCTTACTACACTATTGCTTGAGTTTCAGCTTGCTGAAGTACATTCAACCACGGCCACTAGATGGTACTAAACTACAGACAGCGATTTCTGATGTCAGATCAGCAGATGTTGCCATTTCTTACAGGATAAAGAGATCAAATATATCAGCCAGGCCTCCTGTTTGACTGTGTGATATGTTCTGGTTTCCCGCTGTGATCTATTACCTGGCTGAAGGAGAGCGAGATAATCCTGAGGTTGGGTAATGCAGTGGTGGAAAAGACTTGTCTGTCTAATGTTTCCGAAAGCCTGTCTGTCCACTTGACAGCATTGCAGAAATGAATCTATCAGACAAAGAAAAACAGGAAGATTACAGTGTTAAAACTGGCATGCACACAGAGGAGGCTTTGTCTTAATGAGATTGCTGCGATAATGCAACAGTGTGAACATCTTTCACTCTGCACTCATTATCAACAAACAGATACACACCCAGGCTTCAGTTTTATTACATGTTAAGTTGTCAGTGTTGCAACAAATGAGCAGATTCTTGGCTGGACCTTCAACGTTTAGCAAAAATGTCAGAAGCTACAATGAACATGTGATGCTGCACAACAAAGCACTTGCAAAGAACACTTTAAGAAACAGTAGAAAAGTTACAACAGTATGAAATGTCCAGTATGGAAAAATTGTACTTGAATAATGTTTGACACTTTAAAAACGAGCAAGCTTAAAAAAAACCAAACCAACTCACCCATAGTGTTAGTCGACTAATGAGTCATTCCAGTATTTTGTGTTTTGTGCAATTATTTTCTTAGTGTGCCCTTTGGACACCACAATAGTCATAAATATGCATTTGAAATTTGCAGTCACTTGCAGGTTGAATGTGTATTTATTTTGTCAACATCTAAAACATTTAGTCGACCATTATTTCTATGAATAAGAACAGCTTTTAAAAAAAAGTTTTTCTATGCCTTCAGGCGAGACAGCATTGCTTCTCAGCATGCACGCCACAACCGTTTATTAACTGTCAATCAAAAACTTTGTCCATCTCAGGTGCACACAATAACATTCATTGTTGAAAAAGCGAGTCCAAATGTCATACTACTGCACACAGACAAGCTATGGTGATGTGAACTCGGCAAACTTGTTTTTCTCATTACTGTCTTACCTCTCAGAGTGACATGTTGGCATGGTATCAATGTGAAGAAGTCTACAACGGTTGGCCACTCATGAACCCTTTGTGGAGGAATGCATGCTAAAAGGTGTTTTAATCAGCTCCAGAAACAACGGATGTGTGTGACACAGATTACAGGCAGTAAAAAGAGTAGATGCAATTATAAGAATAAAAGAATGTGCTGTATGCCCTTATGTTAATGTCCACTCTTAGACTCACTGTGCCCCACTCTCACCCTGTAGGTAAAAAGGGGGGCTTGTACTTCTTTCACTTCATTAACCTCATAAACCCTCTCTAGGCGTTTCAAGCTTTACCGGAAATGGCCGAATGGACTGGACGGCGGAGCTCAAGTGACATACAGGGCAATCACAGAGACTCCCCTCTAGGCTGTATTGTGGAAAAGGATGGGCTTGACCATGCCGGAGAGGATCTTGGGCACATGAACGCTCACAATCTCCGAGATCATCTCCGGGAAGTTGACATGTGTCTGCAGGGACTGAGCTTGGATGAAGAGCTCATAAGTGAACTGGTGTAACTTCCTCACAATCTGAGAATGAGACAAAGAGGAGAGAGAGCGACAGAGAGAGAGAGTGGCAGAGATCACGCATGGGGTTATTAATAACAAAGACGGCACGCTGTAATGTGTACAGCATTGAAAAAGAACAAAGCTTGCACATAAAAGAGGAAATAACAAATGACATTGAAGCCGGTCTTTGAGCTCTAAGAGGCGATTTAAAAAGATGACACTCATTGTGGTGCTCTAAGCTCCAGAGGCAGGGTAAAGCCGAAAGGGGTCTGCACTGCGACGTCTTGATCAACTCTGGTTTTCAGCCTAAAGGGCCCCACCAGACAATCCCCGACTGCCCTCTAGCTCATAAGGCTTTAGGAGATCTGAGATGTGAGTGGGACACAGACAAAGCTGAGCCTTTCAGGGTAAATCCACAGTGAATGACATGAGGCTGAAACTGCTGCAGCAGGAAACTTTCTGCCTCAATCACTGATGTCAGGAGTTTTATTTCGACATCTGATTGTTCTTACCAATTAGTATTGAAAGTATTATTAAGGAGGAAAGCAGCTGATTTACACCCTCTAGTGGTTGCATTGCTACCAAGACTCTTCAGGCATATCTGCATTAACCAAATAAAAAAAAAAAAAGATTTCAAATCTGTGTAGGCATAGTTTTTATGCCAAGGCAAGAATAAATATTTAAGTATAACCAAATAATTTAAAAAAAAGTTTTATGTAGAGAAATAGAATCAGTTTCTCAGGTCTTTTAAAACCATTCAAAAACAAAAAGCTCAAAAGAGTCAGGCACATCTATATGCTGTTTAAATCAAAGCATGCTTTTTTCAGGTTTTACTGACTTTAATTATCTTGGCTACATTTGTGCACGAAGCACAAGTCAAGTCAAGAATGATACAGTGCATCATTGTAGAAAATTTGATAACACTACTCAGTAGTCAGATAGTCTGTGAGCTTTCAATTGCAAAATTCACTTAATTTTTTTTATATAATAGAAGGCAATTTTAACTTTTAAATAAGGAACAATAATATACAGGTACATACATGAACATATATACCTGTTTATATATATATATATATATGTATGTAAAAACATGGACAGTGTGGATATACTTATATATAATATATATACCTATCTTAATAAAAGATTCTTTGTGTGAATGCTTTTGTGGTTTCACATTAAAACATCACTTTACCACAAATAAGCTAAAATCAGTTTATAAAATGAACCATAATTGAGTCACACTGTCCTCTACTGGAAATTGCATTATCAAAAAGAAATACAATTCAAAAACATGGCCGTGAAACAGGAACAGCCATTATGACTCAGGCTTAACGTTTAGCTTTTTTAGGCACATCAGACAGTTCGGTTGTGTGTTAATTGTCACGAGAGATAGTCAACTATCCATAGCTAACTGGTGTACCATTAAAAAAACCAGGTGTGTAAATGATTCACATTCTCATTCAAAGACAGAATTTGGTCAATCTACATTCTATTTTATTGCTTTAATTTGTTCTGGATTTCATCTGGACATCTGGTTAGAAACTCCTCTACACCCCTCCACAGTAACCACGAGGCACACAGAGCAATTTGTATACCAGTTAACCAGTTGTGGGTGGCACAAGTATAAAAACGGCAGAAACTATTTTCTTTGTCTGCAGATGGTGCACACCGGCACATTTACATCTGCAGATCTGAACTGCTGCTGCTGCTGCTGTGTTTCTTGCTGATACTGTAGGTGGCAAAGGTTCGGCTGGAAGTGCAGTCTGCAACTTGTGAATGTTGTTGGCTGGAAATGAGTTTGCATCATTGATAGTTAATACCTTATAGTTATTTTTGATGTAGTAATGCTACCACCACAGGGTGACTCTGTCATTTTCCCTCCTGATATTCAACCAGTACAGAGAAGCTAAAACAGGTGACATAGGACCCTTTGGTATGTGTTTAACCTCAGTTGAAGGCTGGGGATTCACGCACAAATGAATGGTGTACCCCAGGTTGTCACTTGAGAAAAATGATAGGGAATGACTTTTGTCAGGATGATATTACAGCTGGTAAAGGGCTGTCTGTAACTGAACTGACATGGACTGCTGCTCAAATTTGAAATGTAATAACTGAATTAAAGTAATTCATGAATTTATCTTGATGTAGCCTAGTTAGTTAATAAGTTAATACTGTACTGCTGTAAGCCGATTATAGCATCTGTGTACTTGGGAGGTGCACTTTGATCTACTACTATTACTAGTAATTCAGTGACGTGTTCCAAAATGACATTTATGTAATAGTTCAGAGTCACAACGTGGTGTGTTTTCATAGGTGAAGTAGAATTGTGTCTATTACCGACTGGAGGTAGTCCAGCAGCTGGGTGAGCTGAAACAGTCTTTGTGTACGGGTGGTCTCCCCATGGTGGCTGGCCAAGCGGTCCAGCTCCTTTATGTAGGAGGTCCGCAGTTCATCAAAACAACGTTGGCTCTTCAGGCCCTCCACTGGCACTGTGACCACAAAGCCAGAACACAACAATAACTCTCAGAGACTTTATCCAGCCCATCAATTCTCTGAAGCATGGCTGTGCTCTATTCTAGCCATATTTCACTTGCTGAATTGACATTCAACTTATTATTTCAGACATGGTCCAAGCAGACTCACAGATGCTGAAGAGGACCAGGGCCTTCATGCAGAGGAACTCCTCCTGGCTGACCTTCAGCATGCAGAACCTTTGGGAGAGCAGCTTCATCCTCACGCAGTGTTCATACATGCTGGACACTTGCATCCGCTCGCTGTAAGGGAAAGAAAACAGCGTGAGGGGAGTAAGAAGGAGCAGAAGGTGCGACAAGAGGAGAAGTGGCAAGCCAAGAGAGGGTCGGGCAGGGAGGAATACAGACAGGTGGAAGACAATTAATGGTGGCAAAAGCGAGAGCGAAGGGGAAAAAAAAGAAAGGAAAAAGCGGCAGAGGTGAGAAAAGATGAGTGAGATGGATAATGGAAAAAGAGAACGACAGAGAGGCAGAGAAAAATGAGGGTCAGCAACAAGGGCAGGCGTATCCATTACCATGCAGGTCAGAAGCAGCCCAATAGAGTGACAGAGGTCTAATGCAGACAGAAGCAGTGTTTTGCTAATGTTGCACAAAACACCACCAAGTGAAAGCTGCTCTGAAGGCCTCTGGCTGCTTTTAGCATTCGGAGCAAAACCCTCAAGACCATTTAGCGATAAGAGGAGGTGGAATTTTTACTTATGTGCATCATGTACAGATATTTGCATCACAAACTCGTAGAAGTACAAAAGGAAGTCAAAGGACAGGAGTTGAAGAATCAGAAACTTTTCAATAGAGGCTGGAGGAAGTTGTGGTGCAAATGAAAACTTGTGAAAAAAAGTGCTGCAGCAGCTCTAACGACGGTTTTTCAGAGATGAAAGGGAACTCATCTGAGGTGATCCCCTTTCAAGCACGTGTATCAGATGCAAAGGAAATGATAAGAACAGAACAGGCTTGTTTACTGCCTCGCTTAAAAAAAACAATGTTCCTCGAACGATTTTTAAAAATATTTCCTGAAGCTCATATTCCACCACGTTGATGGGTGAAATCTCCTGATGATATTCCAACAATGTCACAATGATTATTACAGCGGTTCAGGCAGAATTAAGAGTCAGGTTTGACAAACTTCTATCAGCTTTTTCTAATTCAAACATGTCAGTGTTAGAACTCGCGCATGGTGACTTACTCATTGAAGACCAGGTCTGGGGCAAAGTAGAGCATGGAGCAGTTAGTAAGTGTGTAGGACCTCCAGCCCAGAGCGAACACCATCACCCCCATCCATGACAACTGAATCACTGTCATCTGATCATCAACATGCAGGTCACGGAAACCTGTTAAAAACACTTATTTTATCAGACACCTGCTCATGCAAAAATGATTTTAAAAAAACACTTCACAGGTGAAATAAATATAGACTTAAGACTAATAACAACAGGAATATCACAGAATGGATCCACTGTTGGTCATTTTCAGCCTGCTGTTCTCAGCTTAAATATGAACATATCCCCCTCTAGTGGTTAATAATTGAACAGGCTGGTTTGCACAGGACTGGCCGCTTCACCTTCTAAGTTTTATAGGCATACAATTCTGTCAAGGCCTGTTTTTTGGTGAGCATGATCTCGAGGCGAGGCCAGCAGATGTTACATTTCCTGATAGCTTTACAGCCCGTCTAAATTAGTGCAAACTTGGAGTTACATAAGAAGGACTTCTTAGTGCCTGATTCACTTCTCACGGTGTCACCACCTTTACATTACACTGTCATGCACTCTCTTGCTCAATAGAAGTCTGGCTTTGCAGTGTTTTGCTTGGCATGAAGCACTAATGGTTTGTCCAGCACTACACTAAACCTGAAACAACTATTGCACCAATTCAGTGCGCGCAGCCTTGGCAGTAACACCTACATGTAGCGTGGAATTGACTGCAGTGTGTTACCTTGACCCAGATGGAGTTTACCTGGAATTGCCTTGGCCCAGCGCACCACCGTTACCAGCTGTCTTTCCCCCAGCTCGTTGAGGCTGGTGAGCAAGGACGTAGGGCTGTCCGGCAGGGCGTGGTCATGTCCGGCATTGACAATAAGCGGCTCGATGGTCTGCAAGACGCTGAGCAGGGAGAGGCAGGAGCGCAGCGTCGGAGGGATGCCTAGAGCCAGGGCCTGGGATGCTGCTGAAGATATTCAGACAGAAAAGAAGAATAGCATAAAATCTTTTTAATTTGTGTTCAGTATTGATTTATCCTGACCTTGAGATTATCTGACACTAACTCTCACTTTGGGGCCTGGGAGTTGCACTTCCGGGCTCCAAGATGACATCTTTCAATCCAGCCCTTTCGCCTCGTTCTCCAGGCCCCCAGGGAGCCGGAGACTGCTCCTCTTCGCCGTTTCTCGTCTGTCCGGCTCCCTTCAGCCTGCGACCTAGAATCAACCACAGATGAGTAGAAGACAGGAAGGAGATAGGAAGCTTCCATTTGAGGTTGTTTTGTCTGATTATTATGAAGGAAAGGTTTTATATTATTATCAATGCAATAAAGGACCATGGAGCTATTCCTTATCATAACTATGTGGGGCAAGGTTCTGGATCTTTGGCCACAAGGCAAAAAAAATATTCTGGCCTTTGCTGAAATGCATTTGTTACACTGTATTTAAGCTGGAACACTTAATTACTAAATTCTGATCCAGTGCATGTAAGGTATCTGAACACCCTGACCTCATTTTCCAAAATCTACACCACACATACTTTCCTCTCTGTCTCTCATTCTGTCCAGATCATTAGTGCCTCACCTTTAAGGCTCATTCCCGACATGAAGCATCTCTTTAAACGACACGAGGCACAGTTTTTCCGCCTCAATTTGTCAATGGTACAGTCGTTCCGGCTGGCGCACAGGTGGTTCTGCTTACCTGGTGGCACACAAAAGCAAGTGGGTTCAACAATGTCTAGACTTCCATTCATAGCAACGATATGTGGGCGTGTGCTGATAAGAAATATCTCGCCCTCGTAAAGTCAGGTCATGGTGCCCTGCACGAACGAGCGAGTGGGTGTAAGAAATTAAATCAGAGGACGGGTAATTGTGCATGTGCACTCGTATGTGTGTGTGTGTGTGTGTGTGTGTGTGTGTGTGTGTGCATGTCACCCCTACCTGCAGCGGCCCTCTTGAAGAATACTTTGCAGCTGCCACAGGTGACTGCTCCATAGTGGCAACCTGAGGCATCATCACCACACACCTGGCACACTCTCCTGTCAGAGAAGTACACACTGGGAAACAAATCCTCATTCCTGCAAACACACACAGGCACAAATATACACAAGGTGCTGTTTTTAAAGGATTCAAAAGTGGGCACAGATACAACTTTTCTTAGACCTTAGACAGCTACACAAAAGGGCAGACAGTCAAACAGATGTGCTAACACCAGGTTTAGGTCAGTCCTCAGAGGGTCAGCTGTCTGCTATGGCATTTAGGGCACTGATTCCCTGAAGCCAGTTAAATTATAATAGGAGATTTCCCTTTCATGATTTATTAAATGACAACAAGTAATATCTTACAATATTTATATTGATTAAAGAGTTGCAGAGTTAGTCCTTTAAGACTCTGACTTAGGAATCAATACGTGGAAACAGAACATTTTCTTTCAGGCTCAGCAACAGGTGCTGTATCTCCTGTTTATGGGGACACTGATATATTAGCTGGGTTTTTTTGCGTAAGTAGTCACAGCACAAATCAGGACTGTTCTGGAAAGTCAGAGATAGGGTGAACTTTGATTCAGTCTAGCTGTGTGCCGAAACACAACTTGGCCAAGGCCGAGAAGAGCACATGAGGCTGTTAAGAACGCAAATGATTTCATGCTGACACACAGCTGGCTCTGCAGCTGAGCTTAGTATGAGTCTATGGCATGTCAACAGGAGTAATTGCAACAATACAGATTAATTGTGTGTATCTGATTTATCTGTATTGCAAGTCCAATGCTGGTCTGCAGCCATATGCAGAAACAGAGAAATGAGTATAAGATCAAGAAGAGTAGTGCAGTTTTATAGTAGTGTAACAGATTTAATAATGTATCAAATTCAAAACACTCTTTCAAAATAAAAGACCAATTCGCAACTGTGAGATTCAAGCATGGCCATGTGTCCTGTTGCTTTTGCAGGAAATTATGTATCTCCTCACAGGATTTCCCTCTTGGTCAGATGCCAATGACAAGTCAGTCAACAGAAACGTGTCACTCACCTGAAAGTGCGCTCAGTGTAATCCAGCCACACTGGATGCTCGCTCTTGATGGTGGAAAAAGCAGCATGCCCCTGAGGGACTGCACTTCGGTAACTTTCCACTGGACCGTACTCCGGCGCCACGGCTGCTCTCGCGCCACCTCTGCGCCCCTGCTCGCCCTCGCTGTGCCAGACGCAGTGACAGTCCTGCCTGGATCCGTGGGAGGCTTGCCCACAGTTACAGTATTTACACAGAGAAGCGTGGCCTCCCGGTGTGCCTCTGTGCGGCTCGGCTCGCCCGCTGTACGCGCACCACGCGCCCGGGGCGTCCCCCCTGTACGGGCTGGGGTCGGAGTGGGCAGGGTAGGTCTTCACAGGTGCGTCCACCTGAGTGGGGCTCAGAAACAAGCTCGACTCTTTACACGCGTATGTGGACACGCGCGTCACGGTGTGCGCCCGGTCTCCGTCCCCGGAGCGGAGCAGATCCATGCAGCTCAACTCCTGCGCTCCGAAGTCCTCCTCCCGGGGGTCACCCACCAGCAGCCCCTCTGAGCCCACACCTCGTCCCCCCGGCTCCCCCCTGGAGCCGCTCTCCGCGCCGGGGTCGTACTCCGCGAAGGCGCCGCCGGAGGAGCTCTGGTTCAGGCTGCCGAGGGGAGGAGACACCGGGTCCAAGCCCAGGGACACGGACACAGCCTTGCTGAGCTCGACGGAGGTCGGGCACGCGCAGGTGTCCGGCCGATCCCCCCCCTCACTCACGATCACAGAGTTGTCTTCTAAATGAGAGTGAAAGGCCATGTTCGTGTGGAGGGGTCGTGCAAATCAAAGCACTTTAATCCGGGCGAGAAGACTGCCTCTGCAGCCGACGAGAGTCCGCTCATGTGTGTGTCAGGAGGGAGACTCACCGCAGGCTTTGACGTGTGTTAAAGGCAGAGATGTCCCGTCGATCCGCTCCGCCGCCGAACTTTCTCATCAACTTACTTTTCTCCAGGCGCATTTACCTAAAAGGCCATTTGTCTTCACTTCATGAGAAAGTGCCAGAAATCATCCAGGAGGACTTTGGACTCTGGTTTGTGTTCCGGATTACAGGCTGAACTACAACAAGCCTAAATGTAACTTATTATCTCAATTGGATTCGCAGCGCCGTGCCTCCTATTATTTAACTGCGAAAACTAACAGCAGCTCTCGCGAGATTAGCCGGGATTAAATTCATACAGTCTATGGTGTCGCCGCGATAATCTATGACAGACTGCTGCCATGTCCTCTGAGAATATGATTGTTTTTGAATTCAGTTTACTTTGAATGATTGTCAAATAAGTTGTTTGAGCCTGTTTGGCTTAATGTTGTCAGATAAAATACAAAATCACAATCATTTCTTTTTTTGAAAGACAAGACATTCACAAACAAAATGGGAATGTTTTTATAGGGATTGTTAATGGAGGGTCTGATAGTCCCTTTGTATTTTCATATTTGTTTTTGTGCAGCATGTGATGGATGAGAATGTCAGGAACAAGAGAAAATGCAGAAAGTAAAAAATGTAGACAGCTACAGAGACATAATCAAAACAAAAGCAATCACATTTCTATTAGCTGAGGCATTTTTCTGCTATCAAGTGATAAAATGAAAAAAGGAGAATGCTATTGCTTGTTTCTTTGGACAATCTTTTTTTTTTTTTCTTGCAACCCTGCTTTTTGCAGGAGTGAAAACAGTGACATAGCAGAAGTGCAGTGATGGGAAAATATAAAATATATTAATTTTCACTTTATTTATATTGGATGGGCAAACATCTATTTGAAGGTGATGAATAGCTTTTATTTTTGATTGCAGCTCATCTGATTTTATGCTGAACAGCAGTTTGCCTCATTAGGCACATTGGAGATCATGCTCACTCATTTATATGGGAAATGATGCACACACAACACACTGACAGTGTTTCTGTGTTATTTTAATTCTGACATAAAGAATAGAGGATATAATATTTAGCTGGAATAATAGCAAGTGTCTTAAATGTCATTCCATTCATTAATCAATGTTAAACAGGATTTCATTAGCTGGCATATTGAGATTGCAAATGTGTGTAATTAAATTGACACTTTTCATAATTGAGAGCATAGATATTTTTGTCTCATATGTCTGCACTTACACTGAAGTGGACGCTGAATGTGTTTTTTGTTTCTATGAAATTAAAAATGTTGTTTTTCTTCACTGACTTGTTTCCAGATGAAATCATCAACATTAAAGGCATCAAAGCACAGAAAGAATATAATTTGCCATCATACTCACCCTGTTATGTCAGGTTAATTTTCTACCTATGCAATAATCTGCAGCTACACTTCTAAAATCTCTCAGTGTGTCCGATTTCATCATCTATCCTTATCTCGCCTTGCCGCTCTGAGTGGGCCTATAGCAGCCTCTCTCACATGGACTCAAATTCGTCAATGCGCTGTTTGGTGTTGCCCTGACGAATCTGACGTAGGGTCTTGTATTTGTCACGGCCCGCCTTCACATTCTCGGCGTGGATCAGGTCATTGGGGGTCTTTTTGCTCTCGTCTACAGCTCCAGCCAGCTCAGTGCTCAGGAACTGAAAGAGAACACAAACACACGGTGAATGAAACCCTCTTCTCTGAGACTCTTTAGGAGACTATTCAGAAGCCTCGTCCCTCTCGCCTCACCCCTGCGCTCCCCTCAAACCCCATCTGAAGACACTCTATTGTCCATAGTTATTAAGTCCGTTTTGTGTTGAGTCCACTATGCAACATCATATCTTGTTTTGGTTGCGAGATAGAGACCAATTTTATTTCAGTTGTAATAGTCCTGGATGGTCTGGATGAGATTTGCGACTTGAATGAAACCAGCGTAATGATAATGTACCTGCAACAATGTATAATTGTGTGGAGTGCACTTAGTTTTTGGTGAAACATTTTTGGAGGCAATTAAGCTGCCCTCTTTACAGCAGAGTCAAAACCTCTCTATGGTCGTGTCAACAGACAACGCAACGAATGTACCTAAACACTTCACAAATTTTAAACCACGCAACAGAAACAAAACTGTGTGTTTCATACCACAAACTGTAAGAGGTGGGACAAGGAAGTTGTAGCAACTGTGGCTGAGAGTGCTTGAACACGTGTCACACTTATTGAGGTCAAAGTGTGTATGTGTATGAAAATCACTATAAAAATGCATTTTAGAAGAACTGAAGTCAACGACTCAAAGAAGACTATGAGTCTACAGCCAGTGACTCTGTGCAACTCTCCAGGGACAGTCAATATCTGGAGCAAAGTTCACAGCAATCCAGCCAATGGTTGTAAAGGTTATTTCACTCAAAACCAAAAATGTCCACCTCATGGTGGTCAGTGCAATATATCACTTGGGAACCATGAATGTCTGTAGAATATTTTCTGACTATCCACCTAACAGATGTCAAGCTATTCCACTAAATAAGTGGAATAGCTTGACCTGCTGGTGGAACTAAAGGAAAAGTCAGGGGAATACCAAAGTCATTATTCATCCTCTGGGGACCATGGATATCTGTACTACATTTCATTTAGAAAAATGTCAACCTTACTGTGATGCTAAATGAAAAGTCAGGGGATCACCAAAGTGAGTAAGAGTCATCCTCTAGGGACCATGAATGCCTGTACAAAATTTCATGGCAGTCCATCCAATAGTTGACCAACAGACCGAGATTACCATGCAGAGCCCTGCCCCTAGCATGACTAAAAATGTATGTAATATAAAACACCTTGCATTTTAAGAGCACATTTTGATGCAGTCTTGTTTTGTTGCAGCTATCATCTAGTACCCATTACAATAACTGCAGATCAAGGCAGTGGCACCTTGGCCTCAGCATTTGGCCGGGGGGGGGGTTCTAAATTACAGAGCACATTATTTACTGAACCTAGAACAATAAAATTAGAGCGCTGAAGCGCATTTCATGATACAATTGTTTGCAAAGTTCAGGCCTGCTAATCTCTTGCTGAACATGACCTCTGACCTGAAGGCGAGTAAGAGAACAGCATAACTAAAAAAAAAGGAAAATGGATTCAACTCACTTAACCTTACCTTGAGGTTTTTCTGCAGTCTCTGGTTCTTCTGGGCCTCTGTTACTCTTTCCTCCTCACTGCGATCTCGGACCATGCCTGGAGAAGTCAGCTCGGCGCTGGCCTCCGCGCTGCTCTCGTCCGTCTCGTCGTGCTCATGCATGTGAGGGTTGACTGAATGCTGGATGTGGACACCCATGAGTTTAGTCTTCAGCTCCTCTTTGGTTCGCTCCAGATCAGCTTCTACCACGATCGCCTGTCAACACACACGACTTGCAGTGAAGATCTGTTGTCGGATGTTAAAGTAGCCTCCTAAATTTATTCCAAGAATGTGATATAATCACCTTTTGAAATGTGGGACTCCTATTCTAACAAAATGTAAAAACTGAAATAAATGAAGATGGTTTTTGAGAATAAGAGATAACTGCATGGTCTCGTGCATCTTTTACTCATGAAGCACTCATTAATGAAGGCAAATTTCCAAAATGTTTTTCTTCTGTGACCAAAGTGATTTCTCATCATTGCATACAACTTTATGGTCATTAGAAAACAGAAATAAGGCTAACAGTGCAGTATTTCAAAATAATGTGGCAACGATATGCACATTCAGATTAGTACTCCTTATTTGCAAATCCTTGCATACACATCTTATGTAAAAGTTTCATATCCATTTAATGGTTTGTTTTAGCCTACTTTGGCTTCACAGGACTGAGGTTTGCTGCATGTGACAATGCAGTGAAACCCATGAAATTCATGCAATCACAGTTTGAAAGTCTAGTGATATATTTGTCTGTGGTTGACGCATCGCTTCTATTTTACCCAGGTCTAACACTTAGTAGTGTCAGACATCGCTCTTTGCTCATGTTTGATTCATCCCTTATCCCCTCTCATGCTCTCGCTTTCATTAATTCTCACCCTTTTCTGCCATCTCTTTGCCTCCTCATCCTTTTTCTTCTTGGCGTCTTCCAGCTGGGAGATCTTAGAGGTAAGCTCTGCCAGCTCAGTGGCCTATACACACAGGCACACAAACGGGAAGAGAGTTACGAGTGCTCCTGATCTAAGGTCACTGTGCTCTGTCTGTCGGTGCACATGTGTGTCAGAAAGGATGTGTGTGTGTGTCTTGTGTTCGTATGCAGCATCATAGCTCGGGTTAATTGCTTTTCTACTCCATCAGCTAAAAATGTTAATCATTTAAAATAAACTATCAAGCTGAATTTGTGAAGCACTTAATGACATTAACACCTTACCAGCCTTGTTTTGAGCTTGAAGGTACTTAATCAGTATATGTAAATATACCATAATGAGTCCTTGATCATAGTAATAGAGTAAAATTGCTGAATGGGGACTTTACAGCAACACGTTTTTCAATTTGTAGGTTTGGAGAAAATCCATCTCATAATTAAATCTATTCAATTTAATCTACAGTTAATTAAACCCAGTGTGTAGGTGTGTGTGAGTACCAGGCTTTCCTGGTTCTTGATCTGGGTTTCAGATTGGTGCAGCAGGGCTGCTTTAGCTTCCACTGCAGCTTTGCGGTCCTTGTCCAGGCGCTCAGCCTCCTCCTGTGCAATTGTCCTCTCCTTCTCCAACTCAAGAGCCCTGCGAGTCTGCTCCTCCAGCTCTGAAACATACGAGCACATAGGTACAAAAGCATCCAACGCACATCCCCACATATGTCCACATATTATAAGCTTTGTAGAGATCCTAAAAGCACAAACACGTCAGCATACTAAGCCATTTTTTATGTTCTTAAACAGAAAAAACAAAACTCAAGTTGAGAAACATTTGTATTCAGAAAGTTGTCAGACCATCTTGAGCTCTCTTTGTCTGCTCTTCAATCTGTCTCAATCTCTCCATCAGCTCCATGGTCTCACGAGCAATCTTCTCTGTTTCCTTCTCAGCATTTTCTCGCTTTTTTTTCTCACTCTCGAGCAGAGCCCTGACAGGAGAATTGTGCATAAATACACGTTTGAAAAAAAAACTATATCTCCTGACAGTTCTTTCTTAAAGCAGAGAGAACACACTGTAAACTGTAAAAAAGTAAGCCTTCATTATTTCCTCCTTCCTTACCTCTCCATCTGCCTCTTGTTCTTCTCCTCCCTGGCCTGGGCCTTCATCTGCTGCACCTCGATGGTGTCAGGTTTACGTCTGCGCATGTACAGGTCATGATTGCCCATGCACAAGGCCAGGATACGCTTGTTGATGCGAAGACGAGGGACGTAGAAAACAAAATCCTTCAACACAAAAATCAAAAATCACTGATTACCCACGTGTTGATTCATTACAGACCATTAGTATCTCTGATCTGTTTTACAGTTAAGCCCGGTTTAAATAATCTGAAGGGACAGTTTGTTTTGGGCAAATTGCCTTATTTTTTCTAAGCTCTTGGATGTTTTCCTTAAATCTGTGCATGCACTCAGAAGCCAAACTGAAGTATGAGGCTAAAGTCATGTTTGTGAATGAGATCAAGTAGCAGCTGCTCTCATTACACGACTTGCTGTAATTTATGCATTTGCAAAATTGGTAACTTCACCAGAAACAAGGACGTGGAATTCTCTCACGTCTCCTGTTTATAGCCTCAGAGATCAAATATGAAAATATCCTACAAAGCATTTGCAGGATCTTGTATGTAGTTGTGAAAATGTTTTCATAAAAATCTCTAATGCTGAGATGATGAGTACTACGTATTAAAGCCTAAGCTCAGGAGAAGGAACAGCTATTTAATCCTATACACAAACATCCATGAATTGAGCTGAACTAAGATAAGCTCACAGTTCAACATACCATCAAGCTTAACAGAAAGGCATCCAGTTAGTCTGACTTTAGGTATGTAGGAAGAATAGCAAATTTCCCATATATTAAAACCCATTTAATATGGTCAGGCAGCGTTAAGACATGTTCTGCAAAGACATGCTGACAATTTGTCGATGCTGCAGATAAATCACTATTAAGGACCACTGATAAAAAAAAAAGTTCTTTGCCTACCGGAGCTTTCTTGTCGATTGGTTTGATGACGAACTTCTTGTCATTGAAGGAAATATTTCTGATCTCGCTCCAGGGGAAACCAATCTTTGGGGTCATTCTGTAAAATATTGGCATGGGTTACCATTATGGTCAACGGTACATACAGTAACAGAGGTTTCATCTTCAATGTGCAGAAGGCTGCTTTCACATTCATCTGTTGAAGGGGGAAAGTGTCTCTATGCTCAGCCTGAATCTGAGTTTAAACCATGTCTGGAGGGGATCTTTAAGGGATGCCCAAAGTCATTAAAACTCAACCTGAGGGGAACTTGATCGGCTGTACCAAATTTCATGGCAATGTATCCAATAGCTGTCAACACTGTGAACCAAAAATATCAACCCTTTGGGAGTGCTAGTTAGGGGGTTAGGAATCGTCATCTGGGAATAGTACTAATGAATTGACATATTTCACTGCAAATTGTGACCTGTTGGTGGCACTAAAAAAGTCAGGGGAACACCAAAGTCATTAGGGTTCATCCTCTGGGGACCATGGATATCTGCACCACTTTTCATGACAATCTATCCAATAATTGTTGAGACATTATACTAAAAAATAAAAATAAAATAAAAATAAAAAGTAAGCAAACCAAAGTCAGTAAGATTCACCAACTGGGGGCCATGAATCTCTATACAAAATTTCATGGCAATCAGTTTTATATTGTTGAGATATTTCAGTCAGGACCAGAGTAGTCGACTGACTGACCAACCCTGACTACCATCCCTCCAGCCATGTCGCTAGAAAAGGTAAAAAATAACGCACAGGAGCATACATTGATTCACATCAAGTTTATACAAGTCTATACATTTATAAATGGTGACCTACCTGTCCTTTTTGTCATAGATGTTGAGCCCCAGTGCATCCACTCCCAGCCACAGCTCTGATCCTTTCTTGTTCTTGATGTTAAAGTAGTTGACCCCGTACATCTCCAGGTCCTGGGCTATCTTCAGATACTCCACCATGGCGTCTTCCCTGTGGTGTGGAGCAATTTAATGAACTACAGAACACCTGTTTGCAAAAAAAATGCACTAATGGCTTTTTGCAGTACCTCAGCAGTCCCTTGTGCTCTTGATGCCACACCTGGATTCTTTCCTCCCACTGATTCTTATTCAACTTGTGCTGCTCCAAAACCCTGGTTTTATTAATAAAGAGGACACATCTGTTAGAACTCAGATGGCTGAAACTGGAATTAAGTTGAATTCTCAACACTTATATCTATAGTACCTCTGTGGCAGCAGCTTCTCTCTCGTGAGGTATCCTGGTACGTGATAGTCTTTCCTGTAGTCCCCGTGTTTGACCTGAACCGCATACGAGGCCAAGAGCACCGCAGTCTCAGGTGGGCAGTATATGTCATCATTTAGGATGCACTCTTTTACCTAAAACACAGAAGGAAAAGTCAGAAAGATCTACTTTAACACATGAATCCCTAATGTTTTATGTTGCTGTCTGTATAAAAGTATCAGACATGATAATGTTAGTGTTACCTCACAGAGAGAAACCCTATGTGTTCTGGTGTTTATTTCACACACCTGGATCCATATTTTTTGTCTGCATGCACTCCCTTATGTAAAACCCGTGAGGGTTAATGGCATCCTTGTGAGTCATCGTGGAACCCCCACTGGTCGTTAAGACAGGTACGGCATTTTGTTTTGATTGAGATTCCTTATTTATCATCTAAACTTGCATAACACAACATAATGCAATGTAATTTTCTCCTTTTTTAGCACGTAGTAATAGTAAATTAGTGTGTAATAAGAGTGATTAGGAAAGCCCATCATTACCGATCCTTTAAAACATCAGTGTTCTTGTACGTGTACTCATCTCCAACCTGCAGGAAGAAGAGGCGTTGTGTCGCCTCCTGGATCAGTTCATCGGCAACATCCTCAGGGTAAAACTTGGCCCTGAACTTAATCAACAAAGGGTTGTCCCTCTTCACGTCCTGAGCTGTCACCTGGGATTGGCACCACACAGCAGAGGGATGCCGGAATGAAGAAATAGGTTCTAATTAGCTTCAATGGGGAGACACAGTAGCATTACCAAAACAATAACCATGATGAAATCTTCATTTAAATCCAGCTGTCAGGGGAGTGAAGTTAAGCCATTGAGGGATGTAAAGTTTGCACACAAACGCTCTCCTCACCCTCTTGTTCAGTTTGAGCCAGGTGGAGAAGCCTTTGCTGTCCTGGTACTGGAGGCCAAAGAACCAGGTTTCCCTCAGCCCGATGGTCTTCACTATCTAAACACACCAATAAATCACACGATCACACGCTTGTCTGTTAAAGCACCCGTTTGATTGTAATGCACAGCGTACCTGGTCGAACAGCTGTTTGCCAGTTGTGCTGGGCAGGATGGCAAACTCCAGCTCAGCATCCATGGTTGTAACTCGGACATTTATCTGCCAGAGAAAACACTCACACTGAGACACGGGAGGAAAAGATCCCTGCGGTCCATTCATCTGTGTCACTGGGAGAAGCATCAAGGAGCATGCACAGCAACAACTGGGTGAAAAAAAACTGTAAAAACTGCAATAATTTTGTTTGTTCTTTGAAACAATTTGTTGGTTCTTTGACAGCAAAATGACCAAAAAGAGTGTTCCTTACATTCTTCTGTTCAACCAGGAGCATCCAATCGCAAGAGGTTGGTGGGGACTACAATCAAAAAATGAAGCCCACAGTATATTTTAGACTTAACTGAGAACATGGGGTTCATTCCATGATGCATAAGTATTAACCACTGGGTCAAAACAATAACACCCATTCAGCGTTAATCTTTTCATCTTACTATCAAACCATATACACATATCTGCAGTTGTTGGTACTGACTAGGCAGCATAGAGTAGAAATAGTTTGCTCCATTCCTTGTAAACTTTTCTGAAATTAATAGCACAAGGCAGGCTTTCATAAATGCCTATAATAATAACAGTGATAATAATGTACTACAGTTGTAAGTCTTGCTGAACAGACTGTATCAGTTAATATTTATGAAAACAAGAAGAGAAAGTTTAACTTTGCTGTTTTGTTTATGTAGATGGTGTGACAACACACAATAAATCCAGGAAGATAAACACAACAAAATTAGAAACATCTGGCAACTGGGCAAAATATCATCATACCTCTTGCTCTACAAACTCTGAAGCAAACAGCAGACTAATGCCTTCTCACAGCCTTTAAATTACAGAGCAAGTTCACAAATACCAATCAAACCACTACAGTTGCAATTTAAAGGTTCAACTAAATATGAAAATGAAGATTAAAAAAACGAAAGGTGGCTACTTACAGTTGACATTTGTATTTTTTTAATCTGTAGCCGAAACACTTCTTCAGAGAGATGCTTGTAGTAGCCTTTTCTCTGCGGAGTCATATGAAACTGCTTGCAATACCTACAAGGATTATACTGAATGAGAATGGACCATTGTATTGTTCCCAAGTTCTCCCTGTTAATCCAATGGCAGCCCGGGGCCCACACAATTTAGAGAGGCAGCCTTCGTCTTCGCTGAGGAGTTTTCCTCTTAAATTGATTAGGTTTTGTGTCACTCATTTAGGACCCAGGCAGGATCTTTGCCTCCCAAACCTATTTATAGAGGGACACAAATGGGTAGTACCTCAGCAGCACCTGATGCACCGGTAGCAGCACATTCTGCTAATCTAATAATCCTTCCAGTTAATTTTTTTTAAAGCATATGTTGTTGTAACATACAGTGATCTGGGGGTTTGTAGGCCTGTTGCTCACATAGTGTTGGTGGTGGCTGACGGGACCAAAGCCATCCAAATAAATCCTTGTGAGGGAAATTGTTGAACTGGTATCTTTATTCATTTATAGGTACTTCATAACTGTCAAATTCAAAGGAGTCTAACATGAGTCATTTTGGATCATAAAGTGTCTGAATTGCCCCTCACAAACACTGTTATGACCTGTGTACAGTGGTGGAACAAAAGTAAGCATTTATTAAAGTAATTGTACTTTACTTAAATATTTCTATTTTATACTTGGCCTACTTCTACTTTATGTATTTCAGATATAAACATTTTACTGCACTGTGTTTATTTTAGCATTTTAACTTTACACATTAATATTTTGACTTTAAACCCTGACATGAAATTATTTAACACTGTTTCAGAATAAGCTGCCCAACAGTATGTGGGCCTTTTACTTAGAGAATTTCTTCTTTGTGGCGTTGCTACTTTTATTGAAGTAATCTGATTACTTCTCTCACCACTAACTTCAGCTCTGATAGCTTAAGGGATAAGTAAAAACTGTCTCCGCATATGACCTTATGACCTTTACTTGTTCCTTCCTCTCATCAGCAGTGATTCTGTAGTTTATTTACTGCTTCATTTATTGTTCACGTTAACGTGAGGTTGTTTCCATCACGTCGTCAAAGCGTCGCCACGGTTTCACATTGCGCGCGCGTGCTCGTGTGCGCGCTCCCACCGGCTATTGTGTTTTTATCAACAAGGCGACCACCGAGGTCCTGAGCGACGAGACCCTGCTACACCATGGCGGACGAGCAAGAAATCATGTGCAAGCTAGAGAATATCTTGGAGATACGGTAAGACCTGGACGAGGGATGAATGTAATGGTTGCCAGATGTTTGACACGTACTGAGAAACGGTATGTTAGCTAGCGTTAGCCGGCCAACAAGAAGCCCCCTGGCTCCGCTTTTGTTACTGAGCTAGCTAATATTAGCCGGTCTGCCGTTAATAGGTTTTTGCTGTTCTAGTTTTAGCTGGTTTCCGACATGATTGGCCAGCAATTATAACAGGCTAAACGAGCCACAGACACAAATTAGCTGTAACGTTGTTTAAGGCACATGTTGGGATCATACAAGCATCAACATTCCAGATGTGTATCAACAAAATGCCAGATGTGCGTCGCTAATTGTTGCTGTGGGTAAGCTAGCTACTTAGCTAGCAAGCGTATCATCAACTCAATCAACGCCGCATAATGATGTTTGTTTGCCTTGATGTCAGCTTTGCAGCCATCCTTAATAACTGTGTAACAGATGTACCAAATGCATTAGCTCTAGCACTTGATCCTTCAACATTAGTCCATGGCTGTAGTCATTGGTTATTTTGCTTAAAAACGTCCATTAAGTAATTCATAGTTTCACACAAATTCAAATCAATGCATGACAGCTGGAGGAGAATGAGTGGTGGTTTAGATCTTGTTGTTTTTGTGAGGGAATTCTCTGTCTTTTTTTTGCATCTGTGTGGGAAATAACCTGACAGCTGGTGGTTTTTTGTGTCTGTACCACTGGCTGCAGGAACAAGACTGTCCAGATGCAGAAGATCAAGTCTCGTCTTAAGATTGAGTTTGAGGCTCTGGAGTCTGAGGAGAAGCATCTGAAAGAGTACAAACAAGAGATGGATCTGCTTCTACAAGAGAAAATGGCACATGTGGAGGAGCTGCGGCTCATCCACGCTGATATCAATGTGGTGAGTCGGTGTCACAAGCTCCCTCAATAGAGGAAATATGACTGAATTTGCAGTTCAGCTTTCAGATGAGTACAAATTAGCAACAGTGTTGAGAAGAGCAATGCTCTGACCAACAGCCCGTAAAAAAGATACAGTAAATGCAACAAATGCCTGTATTATTTTCAGTATAAAAGATAAAATGACAAGGCACAACCATGAATACCTTATACTGAGAATATTACATATGTTTTCTTCTGAAACACCCAATCCTGTCCCCGCAGATGGAGAGCACCATCAAGCAGTCGGAGAATGACCTGAATAAGCTGTTAGAAACAACTCGCCGCCTGCATGATGAGTACAAACCTCTGAAGGAGCATGTTGATGCCCTCAGGATGACTTTAGGTCTACACAGACTTCCTAACCTCAACGAAGAAGAGGAGAAGCTCTCCCTGGAGTCAGTATACACACATAAACAGACACACACAAACAGTTCCACCCAAGGCACACTGAATTACTTTGAAAAGGTGTGATAGTTTACAGTGTGATTGTAAACACATTTTATGTCATCTTTAGGTCTCAAAATATTTTTTTTGTGAATGTAGTTTAGAGTTTTTACAGCCAATTTATTGACACATGCTGCAGATTAGAAAAACATCAGAAAACTAAATATGAAAAAAGATAATTTTTTCATAACTTTTTTAATGATAGACTTAAGCATATGGTGAACTGTTTTCATTTTAACTTTATTGCCATTGTGCCTTTGTCATATAAATAGTTCTAATCATATAATTCATCAATGCAAATTATAGTAAATGTGAAATACTGTGTTAATTTTCTCAAAGACATGAATATCATTTACAGTGAAACCATACAGATTCTAAGACACATGGTGTGGGACAAAGACAAAGGAAACTCAATTCCAGTGCAAAGGAAAGCAGCAGCAGACTATGTAAATATTCAATGGGGAGTGATTGCAGGAACAGATGACATTCCAGTGTACATCGACATAGTGTTGCAGGGACATAATGAGTAGTTCAGTAAATTTTGTTTATTAATAGGCAACAAATGCATGTGAATGTAGCAACTGCAAAAAACATATTCCCAACTGGAAATTTGTTAATAATGTGTTTGAGCAATGGAAGGTAGTTATGGGGGTATATGAAATCAGGCAGATCACTTTTGTTTACAAGTGATCCACGCAAGCAACCTGAAAATTCAGATAAAGATTCAGACACAACCAAAGGACAGAGAGAGTACCAGGTAGTGGCTGGGGAGCACGGCCACTGGGGATGTGCTAGTCAGTGCATTCCTAATTGCCGGTCCCAAGCCTGGATGCATCACGAAGGGCATCCAGGTAAGAAGCCTTTGCCAAATCAAATATATGAATCTCCATGCTAGTTTGAGTGGGGGCCGGTCTGCCAGTGAGCAGATGATCCGTTGTGGCGACCCCCAAAGGGGAGCAGCCGAAAGAGGACGAACCAGTGGACAGAGAACAATCTGATTTTAATTGGAAAGCCTAAGAGGAATTAGGCTGATGTGATGTGTAGAAAACAGTTTCATATTTGAGATAAATCAGTCCACAGAGAGAGATCAGCCTAATGTAACTCACTGTATTTTGATAAGGACACAGGGACTATCTGTAAAGAAAGCAGGGCAGAAAACCCTAGATTAGATGTCCTTAGCTTTAACTAAGAAGGTTAGGAATGTTTGGCTGTCAATACTTGAGGACTCGAGAGGGAGATAGGTTCACCAAGCAGTCTGTATTAAATAATTATGCGTAGAGATGCGTTCATAAAAATTGTTTGCTTTTGCTTGCAAGGAATTTCTTTCATATATTCACAGTGCACTAAATGTATAAGACATTATTATGTTAACAAATGGAGAGGAATAGTTCTGAAAGATGTAATTGTGAACAGTATATTCATTAGTGTTTTGTGAATTCTTCAAAAGTAATTTTGAAGATTAATTCATGATAACAGACACAAAAACAATCTAAATATACAATAGAAGAGTATGAACTTAATCAAGAGTAAATTTATTAATAAAATTAATAACATTTACAATTCAGTGGCCAAACCATTTTGGATATTAAGATTACTATCAAATATAGTTGAGGGCACAGAGTTCAGCGGGTTTCTGTCTACAAACCGAAAGCAGTGCAACGTTGCGCAATAGGACATGAGTGATCGAAAGCATGGTCATAAATAGCAAAAGTAGTTTTGGTGATAGTTCTGTTGGGTGTTGAGTGGTAGTACAGATTGTGGCAGTGGGATACTTTATTGGCTGGTTTAGTAGCGTGACCAAAGTCTTTGAAGGAAGCTGTTGAAATGACAGAGGGCTGATGAGGACATGGGTCTACGGTTATGTAGAGAACTTTTGGATCAGATGTTCAGATCAGGTTTCTCAAAAGTCAAGAACCAACAGTGGTTCCCTGCCCTTTTGCCACTATAGTGTCTGTGTATTTCTGTTGTGATGGGATGTGCAGACAACATAGTGTAGCTTATTATTAGGACACTGTGAGGTGGAGCAAAGGTGAATTTGAGTTGGTTTGGTAGTGAAGCAGTTAATCCTTTGATCCTTTGAGTGAAGAGTAATCTTTTGGCCATCAGCCGAAATTCCAATGATTTGTCTGATTTTAAAATTTAATAATTGATCTTTATGGAGTGTTGCGCAAGCTTTCATTGCCCCAGCGTAAACTACTGACAGTGAGACCTTTTGATTATGTCATGTTAGTGGTACTTTGTCTTTGGAAAAAGGTGGTTTTCAAATGTCATTTTTGATGCTTTGAATACAAACAAAATTCATTTGACCTGCAATGTATTTGGTTGGCAACATGTCTCAATAGCAGATAACAAGAAACCTTGGCAAATTAAATAAATGCTACAATATCTGCATAGTTGGATACTATGAGGAATAAACGGAAAAATACTGAACTGACTCCTTAAGTGCCTTACAATGTAGTAGTAATAATGGATAAAGTCTGCAATTTCTTTCTTCTTTACTCACAACATGTTCGAGCAAGGATACTCAACTGGCTTTGTCACTTTTGCAAAATGACAGGTGACCAGGGGCCAATTAGTAAACTAACATTAGACATCAGATAAAATTAATGAACGTTAAAAGGACCAAAACTCGTCTTTCTTTGAAATTCTATTTATTCAAATTAACTGACTTATTAACTAAATGAACTTGGTACAAGGGTTCACACCTGAGCTATATGACAGATAAATCAGATATTTAACTGCATTTAATAGCTGCATTTTAGTTGTGAATGCTTTGGTTACGTGTTTGGTTTGAGTTTATAAAACGTTTAACATAGCTGGAACGTTATGGATGGATGTTAGAATGATTCAAAAGGGACAGAATGAATAGCATGTCCAAGCTCTTATAATGTGAAATACACATTTATGCCATTAGAAATATCCTTATTTCTGTCACCTTTGCTCCTCTTCAGCTAATAGTTGTCTTCCTCTGCATAGTTCATAGTCTGATCCTACTGCACTCTGCACAGCCTGAGAGGACAGCACACAAAGATCAGCATCCTCTCTGTTACTAACAGCCTCATTTATCACATCATACAAAACTGGCATATCTGTCCCTCTTTACATCCCTGACTCATTCATATAAACAAACAAACAAAAAAAAGTCCCAGTGTGATCAATTTATACTCATTGTGAATTAGAAAGTGGTCATCAGGCCACCCGGCACCGTAAGTTAAGTATTACTGTGTTAAGAGTCCTAGTAGCTGAATTGACATTGTTTAACATGTTATGGGGGTAATGTGGAAGACATTTGAATACTTTAAGGCTTAAAGAGGCTTAATAGTATCTTGGTGTTCTCTTCATAGACAGATCTGTTAGCCTATTCAGAAATTCAGGTCCAACTAAATTTTCCCTCCATCAAACCAGAATTCTTTGGCTTCAGAAACTGGCAAAGATGTTGGTGAGCATTAAACTAATTTTCAAGCTTCAGAATGTCCTTCTTATCCAAAACATTCCAGGTACATGAAGGAGCGGGGGCTGACAAGTAGACTCTGAGGCGAACGAACTGCAGTGTGTCATCCATCAGCAGTGGGTGATATTAAGATTGGACAGTTTATTGTGGGGCAAACCTCGGGTGATGGTGCTATGGAAATGAGGTCGATCTCAGTGTTGGATCAGGAGACTCTCAGTTCGAGTTTTTTAGACATTTAGCTGAGTAGAAAAGTACAGAAGGTGCTGGGACGGCAGGTGCCTGGCTCTTCGAAGCTCTAAATACAGAACAGGGGGTCCCTTATGACAGATGACTAGTTTATTTTTGGTCAGGGGTGTGCAATGGGTTCAAGGATCGTGTTCAAGTTCATGTGTATGTTCGGACAGTTGTAGAAAATGACTTTTTATCTGAGAATGATTCTGCCAATTGTTGATCTGGTCCGTCACTCATAAGCACAGCTGTCAAGATGTGGCATTCCTGCTCACTTTTGGAAAATATTGCTAACTTGAGAGAACGTGGGGAATTTCAAAATGAATTGTAACTGTCCACTTTGGTTGGTTAGGATATTTTATGTGCTGCAAATTGAAATTCACTCAACAAATAAAGAGCTTTAGTTGTGAGGAAGCGTGCTGGACTACTGCTGCTCTGCACGCCGACAGCATTGTTGGCAGGCAGGCTTCTCAGTTCGGCTGTGCACTGTGTGGAAGCTCAGATGATGAGTTCATTTCTGGCCAGATGGTAGTCTTCTCTCTTTTCCTTCTTGGTGGCGTGCCCCTCGGGTTTCTCGGTAGTTCACAATATCCTTAGAGGATTATCACTGTTGTTCGATGGGAGGTTTTCTTAGAAGACAGAACTCATCACAGGGAGATTTATGATTGTGTCCAGGGACTTGTTAATACCATCACTATTACATGTTGATCATGTTGAGTAACTGTCGGGTAATTTTACTGAACAGTATTAGTAGCCACTGTAATTGCTTAACAAGGTGTGATGGAGCAACCTTCTAGAGACTTAAATTACATATCACAGACCTGTGGGGTGTTAGGCACATTTTAAGATAGCAATATATCAACATAAAAATGAGCACTCTATACCTCAGTAATAGCAAAATATTTAACTATAATATTAACTTAAAAAAAATAAAACAAGAATCACATAGAATCCATATCACATAAAGTTGTATAAAGTGTGAAATGAGTGTGTTTGATAGATCCTGGTCCTGGGAAATACAACCCATCAAATTTGTTCTGCAAATGCTCTGCTCTATCACGAGCCTATTTTGAGAGAAACCAGAGAGCGTAAAGAAATGGGATATCACTTTTTTTCCTTTTGAAAATGGGCCAGTTAGGCAAAAAGTCCAAGGCCAAATTTCTTTCCCAGCCCTCCCCTGCCCAGACACACACATACACAGACACTCACATGCATGCAGACAAACACTCTCACAATGACTGTACTTTTGCTCAGAGTTGTACATAAAAAGAGGATGCGTGAGATTGACCATAATGTTCTCCAATTTAAGTCTCCTTTGTATTTGGTTTTGCCACTCCACATCTCTTGATACACAGCGTAGATGGGATAATCTCAACTGTGATATGATTCAGAAGCTCTAAATAAGAATCACAGCTAGCCAGGTCTCTCTCTTTCTTTTGCTTTGAACAGTTACTTTGAGAAGCAAAAAGCGGAGTGGCAGAAGGAGCCGCACGAGCCCGCCATCCCAGAATCCCTCGCTGCCGCCGCCGCAGCAGCACAGCAGCTTCAGGTGTCCAGGAAGCAAGATGCACGCCAGACGGCCACCTTCAGACAGCAACCCCCACCCATGAAGGTATTGCTCCTACTGTCTTAAAAGAGCAGGACGTAATATGGTGGTACTAATATACACTCCCACACCACCCTAAATCTGAAGCAAGTAAAAGATTAAACTTTGACACACCCAGATGCAACCTGGCTAAGTTGCTTGCTCATCTTGTCAGCATAGCAAGAATGTAGTATGAAGTGTGAGTGATTGCTCTAAATTTCTCCCCCTCTCCAGGCTTGCTTGTCTTGCCATCAGCAGATTCATCGTAATGCTCCCATCTGCCCATTGTGCAAGGCCAAGAGCCGCTCCCGCAACCCGAAGAAGCCCAAGAGGAAGCCAGATGAGTAGATCCTACTCTACCTTCAGCTTCAGTACGGTTTAAAGGGACCTGGTCCAAAACACTGATCTAAGATCAGCCATTTACATCAAACTATGTGGCTGAAATAACAGATTTGTGCTTCAGGACAATTTCCACAGTCCCCACTTTAACAAATTGTCTTAGTATCTTTTTCACAAACTGTCAACAATTGGAGGACCTGATAATGTCATTCTGTTTGTTTTTATCAGTGCTTTGGATGTGTTTATATGTAATTGTATGACTTCTGTAGTAGGTTTACTAGCCCCTAACCATGTAACTGCAATAATGCAAACAGGAACTTGGTAAAGTGTCCAGATTATTTTGCCCATGTTGCTATTGTTTATTGCCTTAGATATTGTACTGTACTTTTCTGTAATTTTTCTGCAATGCATGCGTGCTTCCATGGCTGTCTGTTGTGTATTTTTTGTGCCAATATGAAAATCAAATAGGTTTACCTGCAAAGTTAAATTAAACACAATGTTGTTTTAATGTTTACAGTGTTCAAGTGACCACAAACTGGAAGGGGAAAAAAAGGGCCAGACTCATTTGCTCTGCATAGTGTTGTATGTTTAACTTTAATACAGTGATAATAAATGGCTGTTTTGTACTAACCTTGTTAGCATGTCATTTTTTTTACACTCAAAACAAAGGCTGGATATTTGTTGCTGTTATTTAGTGGTGTGAACATAAACACAGCTGCAGCTGCGCAGTAGACACCACCATCAGCATAGGGATCAGTGTTTTTTGGCCAAATGGGTGGGTTTATCTTGTGTTTCAGAATAAAGAGGCAGGCATATGTTTGACTGCCTTTCATTGCATCAATAGTGTGCCTGTCATGTCTGCAGCCGTGTGTCTCAAAGAGGACAGAGAGGGTTTGCTCAATGAGTTTTTGTCAGGGTAACCCCTCACTTCATGTGTTGCCTGGGCAACTCCACCATCCTTAGTCGTTGCTAAGGCAACCCCAGGTTGCTGTGACCCGCACGTGTCCACCAAGTCCTCCCAAATCCAGTCAGGGGCGTCAGAGCCCCCCACCACCACCACCACGCACACTCCTACAACAGAAAGAAAGGGTTTAATTCTGTGAATAATCAGTCGAATTAACACAGATATGAGTTGGCAGCTGAGGACATGTGGCTTGTCCTTAAAGTCACTTACTCGAGTGTGTGTGTTTAGTCTGTCCTGCAGTGTTTGGAAGTGCAGTTGTGTCTTCTTCCTCCTGATAAAGCTTCTCAAGGCCAGAGCAGCCTGTTGCTGCTCACACAGGCTGCAGACAGCAGGATGGCGGAGCTCCGCCTCTGCAGCCTGCCACAAAACACCAAACATATGAAACCAAGTAGAAAAATATGGCGCTTTTTTTTTTCTATCCTAATGACAAAATGTGGTAGAAATGAGTCACACCAGAGTGTCTCCTAACCCGTCTCATGTCCTCCTTGAAAGTTTTGAGCCTCAGCATTGACATGAGCTGAGGGGGGACGGGCTGGACTTCGGGACCTTGACACTTGAAACTGTGGGAGGTTTGGTGTTTCTCTCGGCTGCCATCTCTAAACTCGTCCCCGGCTGGAACAGCTCGTCTCTCCCCCTCGGTCCTCCCTCTGTCTCCTCCTCTGCTCCTCTGAAGACTCGAGGTGCTGCTGTTTGCTTCGGACCAGAGGAATCACCCTCCTGCAGTAGTTTATTGAAGCTTCCTCCTCCTCCATTTAGTACAAAATACAGCAGCCAGGATCACGTTTTGAGTTGATCCGCTTAATCACACAGTATCAGAGTGACTGCAGATCATAACTCATGCTAACCTGTAAACTAATCGGTGGTCCAGTTATTTTAGGGTGAAATAAACACGAGTATCGTAATGTAGCGGTTTCTTTTAGCACGACCAGGCGTTTAAGAGTGAAATATAAACGCGTTTTAACTAGAAACAAAGGTCATTGTTAAACATGGCTCTGCTCTTTCCCCCCCAAACTGAGTTTACACGCCCTCTTCTTTTAGTGTCCATGCCAGCTGCACTTCCTGCCATCAGCGGGTCACTACCGCCATCTGGTGGTCAACAGGGGTACGGCACTGGGAAGCACATGTTTTTGATTAGATCCAATGTCCTCTATTTATTTATGGATATGTTTATATACAGCTGGGTCCAAAGGTCTGAGACCACATTGAGAATCTCCAATATTTTCACACAAACCTGAAAATAATCAGAAGGTTTGAGGATTGAAGGTTTGAAGAGGGTAAAATGAAGATGAAATATTTATGATTCTGCACTGTTTCTACGTCTGCAATCAAATTTAAGCAAATTTGTGGCATTGAGCAACTTAACGCTTTTGCCCTAAAAGTCAGATTTCCTTGAGTTGCATCCTTTCCAGTAAAGTATACATTCAGATGACACTGAGATGGATTCAATCTACTCATCAGAGGCTCCTTCATGTAACTCAACTGGCTTCTTTCTCTCAGCGCCCCCATAAATGTCCAGTGGGGTTGAGGTCAGGTGAGTGTGGAGGACAGTCGGGACTCTTTCCAAGAATCACAAGACTATGCAAAATCCTGCAAAAACAATGTGTAAAACCAAGAATAAAATCTGCTATACAAAGATAATAAAAACAAACTGGGCAATATTTAGATAACAGAAATATGTGCAGTGTAAAATGGGCTGTTTTCTCAGAATTTAAACAGAAGGTTTAAATAAATATGTTAAGGGTCATTATGAAAAATATTAGGGAAGGTAACTGAGTATGTTCTTCTTTTTTTTTTTTTTTTAAACATTTCTTCCTCTCTGACACAATATCCCATATGTCAGATGATGCACCATTGGCTTTGTTTACCCTGGCAGTGAGACATTTCACATTCAGTGCTGTATCCAGAAATACATAAACAAAGAGTTCTGATCAAATGTGGCTGCTTTATTATGTTTATTATTATATGTATTATTATTTAGAATTGAAAAGATGTTCTTACGATTCTTTCCATTTAGTATAATGACTGCAACTTTAGATATAAAGTGCATTTACAACACAACATATCATTTATCCTTATTGTATTACAATGACTAATGATCTTATTTTACCACTATTCTTAGGAAGGATTCAAGAAGTTTGCAAATCTTTGTCATTCACATTTAATTGTTCCACGTCTGTGTACTCAAATAAATAAAGTCGTGTAGTTGCACAACGTTAGGAATCTGGACTCTTGTGCCATCTGCTGAAAGAATGTGGTGTGTCACAGCCTCCCTTCTAAACGTGGGACAGTACGAACACACGGGTGGGTTTGGCAGACGAACAGCTGACCGGCTGCACCTCTGAAGCATCAGGCAGGCAGCTGACACTAAAATGGCTGACTTGGTGTGAATCGGGGAAACAGGGTGATATCAGGGCACATGCAGCAAACTAACTGCCTTTCCCATCATTATAAGGCCTAAAAATGTTTGCAGTTGTGGGCTGTTGTGTCTTTTGCTACCTGACAAGCTGAAACAAAAAGTGGAGAATTATAACAGGCTTGACCATGTGACAAAGAGACACAGACGTCTCCATTTCATTCTTGTTTTTACTCAGGGAACAGGGAAAGACAGTCACACGCACCAATCACCGACTGAGTGTCACACTTGTATCACCTTTCTAATTATAAACCGGAGCCTGGACTCTCCAAGAATGGAAGTTTAGCCAGGCCCATCTGTGGCCTAAAATTAGCCCCCACCCCCGAGAAAGGAGCTCAGACCCCCCCCTCAGTTAACACAAACACACACACACACACACACACACACACACACACCATACACACATGCACAGACACACACACAAACCATACTGCACTTTTCACAATTCACAGCCCCTGTGGAAGCATCACACACTCCTTGGAGGAGCCTTCTTTCCTTCTTTCTTCCACGTGACTTATTATGGAGTTTTGAAAGTGTTTAACTTCTCTTCTCTTCTAATGTCTTTGGAATAACAACAAGTAACTGGATGAGGTAAGTGTCTTGTTGCATTTTGCGCCAGTTGCCACAAACTATTTCTACTTAGCAGACTGAACCTTTAGGACAAAAGCATTATTTTTTATGTCTGTGAGTGAAAATTGTTCTCATGTACGGCTTTGAAGCCATGCACATTATATCTACTCTGTCTTTTTAGGCTGTATTACTGTGATTTGTCTTATATATAGCAAATGTGTCATGTAAACAGACTGCATTGTGTTATGGTAGCACTGTATGGTCCTGGTGAGAAGCGTCATTCTTTTATTTTCATGTAGATATTGGTTATGTTTAAATAAAAATTGTGTCCAACAAAAATAACCCAACATGACAAGAGTATGTCAGCTGTGCATGTGTTTGGGTGTATTGTCATCCTTCTCTGCCATTTTTGACATTGTAGATGGACGAGCTTTGACTTGCACCAGCCTGGAGTTACATTATGGTTCTGAGCCAAGCTGTCAACATGAGTTTGATGGACATTTCTAAGATCTTCTCCCTGCTGCAGCCTAAGGAGGAGGATGAGGACAACGAGCAGTGTCAGGCCTTGAACAACGCCGTGAGCAGCGATGACGTGACTCTGCTCGCCGAGCTTCTGTCTCAGGAGACTTACAGGAGGTCTATCAACGCTCGAAGCGGGTGGGGGGTCCCAGTAACCCCCCTGCGGACTGCTGCTGCTCTGGGACACCTGAGGTGCTTGGAGTTGTTGTTGGAGCATGGTGCAGAGGTGAGATAAGAAGAGAGTGTTTTGTCCTACAGCTTTCAGATGAGGATGGTGAGATGGCTCTTTGACAGTAGGGCAGAGGGGGTGGGTGGAGGCTACAGCTGTGCCTGCTGGTCACTATAATGCAAATCAGTATCCTGTTTAATAACCAAAACTATATACTGAACTCAGCCATCATGCATTTCATTTAAAAACAGGTTGTATTCTTTGTCCTCTTTTGTTGAGAATGAAGTGTAAGAAAATAGACTTTCACTACAATTTACATTTTGGGCGTTAAAGCCACACTAATCAACATTTTTATGTTAACAATGGATCAAATGAGTGTAATATGAAAGAGGTCACTGCTTGTGACAGGCCCACACAAAATTATTACCCAACTCTGCAATTCACCTCAGTTCTACTGAACCTTTTAGCATCTTTTAGCTCTTTGTTTTGGTTTTCCATCCTCCAAACTCTGCTGACAGTTGTTCTCAGAACCCAGTACCAGACCAGTACTAAACTGCACGTAGACAATATTAGCAACTATCTGAAATTCAAGTTCCAGTGGAGCATTTAGCTGCTAAAATATGTATTAGAACATATAAAATATATATTTCCCTCAGGAGTTGGTGGGGTCCAAAACAAGCTAAAAGAAAGGTGCAAATTAGAATGAAAATCATTTGGTAGATAAATGAATGCTCAGTGTCTTCTGGACATGTAAACAGGGAATTATTTGCCAAGAAATACACTAATCCAGTTTAAAAGCTGAGAATATGTCAATGTTGCGTTGACAGACAAAAAGAAATATGAATGTAGCTTTAATGATATAAAGTGCATTCAAAAAAATCACATAGGTTCTTGGATCAAAAAATCACAATTTGTCAGGAATGTGTTTCCTCCTGTTGTAATGTTGGTGCACTGCTGTGTTTGAATCCAGATTGACAGCCTGGATGTGAAGGCCCAGACGCCTCTGTTCACAGCAGTCAGTGGGAAACATCTGGACTGTGTGGTCGCCCTGCTGAAGGCCGGAGCCGACCCCAACGGCAGCCAGTACAACAACTGCTCCCCGGTGTTGACTGCAGCCAGGGAGGGCGACGTGGACGTGCTCCGAGAGCTGCTGAGGTTCGGTGCCGAGGTGGACGTCAGACCCAAAGTCCCCGAGTGGGCCTCCAATGCCACAGCCTGCAGAGGGCCCCTTTATATCTCAGCTGTTTATGGACACCTGGACTGCTTTAAACTGCTCCTCCTCCACGGGGCCAACCCCAACTACAATTGCACGGATGAGAAGATGCTGGCCAGGATCAAGCAGCCAAAGACAGTCCTGGAGGTGTGTCTGCGTTATGGCTGCGGGGTGGAGTACATCCAGCTTCTCATAGACTTTGGGGCAGACGTGTATCTGCCGACATTGATCATTGACAAGACTACAAAGCAGAATGAAGCCCTGGTCCTGCTGCTCAAAGAGAGAGGTGAGACGCTGATTATTGATTAATGAAGCACTAAAGCGTGTGAATGTCTCAAAATGTTCATGTTGATCCACCTTCATTTGTCTGTTTCTGCTCCAGTTTGTCCCAAAACACTGATGTCGCAGACTCGGCTAACGATTCGAAGATACCTCCCCCTCGCCAATAAGGAGCCGGCCATCGACGGTCTGGACATTCCTCTCATCCTGAGGAACTACCTGAAGCACGACACCTCTGAACTCATATGATGCTCATTTTAGCATCGAATATATGGCCAGTGATGTTTTACCTCATTGCCCTACACTCATGACTGGATCACTGATTTCCAGCTTTGTCATATATTCCCAGTAGACAAATCTCAATGTGTGATATTTATCTCTGGTTCTCTTAGAGATCACTGGCTGTACTATTGCTGTAAATTCTTGTTTTTATTATTTATACGTGAAGATTGAAGTTTGTGACTACCCACAGATTAAATAGATATTTAAACTCTGCAAGGCTCATTGAAGTGTTTATGTCTGGAAGATAATCCTCTTGAAGGGCTCCATGTTGGAAAACCTGCCCTGTCCTTGAGAAGTGTAACACCATGATTGACCACTAGAGACCACAGTAATACTGCTTAATGCTCTTGTTCAAATTAGAAGCTTCTCACGGGCAAATCTGAACATCTGTTAATGCCTCTTTGCATCACCTCTAGCCCTGCTGTCTTTTTCTCAGGTGACATGGCACAAGCAAATATAGTCTCATCTTTGACTTATTTAGACATCCAAACACAAGTGGAGAAGCACACACACACACACACGCACACAGCCACAGTGTCTGTATCGCAGCAGGAGGTCTTAGATCTTGCCTGAAAAACAGTCTTGCATCTTCAAAAAATTGGGAAGCGGAGCGATCAGCCTACACTTCAGTCCGGCCAACCGGGGGAATGTATTTGCATAAGTCTCATTACTTATTGATTGCAGCATAGTTATTTACAGGCTACAATTTGTGGTTTGAAGTATGTTGAAAACTTTCTTTTGTGACGTACGAGCGCCATCTTGGCAATGTTACTATCTCATGTTTGTTCGCCCTGAAATGTTTCTTCTGCAACACATCCAAGAGTTAATGAGTCAGCTGTCTGGAATGGGACCTACAAACAGGAAATGATGTCACACGACAGGAAACCCAAGCACAATGCTTCCCGCTCACGCATTGACGCCTCCACACGAAGGTTCTGTAGAGGTTTTATTTTCAACAAAAGTACAGCTATATCAGATATGGATTTATTTTTACAGCAAAGTACAACATATTCCCAGTGCTTCTGATTACATCAAAACATATAATGTACATACAGTTGACATCTCCACTCTCCCATTCACAGTTTCTGGATTGAATAGGCATTATTTTTCAGGATTTTCATTTCTACAACAAATAATCAAACTCAAAAAGGCCAGCAAGAAAGAAAATGACAAATGTTTGCATATGGTGACGAAGGATATGGATACTGTGAGTAAAATTTTCTGTGATAGGCAAAAATCCAGACCTCAAACTAGATGGTAATATACAATGAATAGATTCCAAAAGTGGGATGTCAGTCTTCTGTTAACCTTGTTGTCATTGAACACCACATCAATATATGGCTCATTGAAGACTCTGTTGTACCCTGACCGTTCTGAAACAACACAGGACTGCAGAACCAACTGCAAGGAGTTCCTACTGAAGATGCTGCTATACTAAATGTGAGTGAACGCGATTAGCGGCTCATGTACACCCTGGACTAAAAAGGAATTACATAAATATGAGCAACCTCTGATGCATCCGATTGACAGTCTGCTAACTTGTCTTGGTTTTGTGACTGGAAAGAGAAAAAAAAATATCTTCAACTGCACAGAAGGCTGTCCTCTCAGCTCTCAGTTCAAGGTCAGGATGATAATCATATAAGAAAATAAAACCAATATATACATCCTTTTGAACAATGTGGCCAAAATGGTGCAATTTAATACTGCATTCAATAAATACAAGTGAGGAATTAATTTGTACTGTCAAGTCATTGTACTTCAAAGAATCATTTCTTAAGTAGAAACAAGAGCATGATATGAATTGCAATGAAGTACTGTGTGTGTGTGTGTGTGTGTGTGCGTCTTCAGGATTATGTCTATTTTTAGCTCATCCCAAGAGGTTTCGCATTTATTCAGCTCTTCTGCTTGACTACAAATCTATACACAAACACCCATGATCAGTGCTAACTCCTATTTGGTTCACTGTTGTCATAGAAAAATTATACCCGTTTTGCCTCAGCGGTTAATGGCATACCAAAAAAAAAAAAAAAAAAAAAAAAAAAAAAGGAAAAAAGAAACAGCAGTTTGGACCATGACAGTGTAGGTTGGAGTCAAGAATTCGAATAATGTTATAGTTTATAGTACCCATTATATCTGGGCAAAGGGAGCATCAGTGCCTTTCATTTCACCTGTCAACAGTTCAGTCTTTGATTCAGCATGAGGAAAGATGTTCCCCTCGACTTGACAATAAATAAAAACAGAGGCTACAACCTGTGATGTGTAATGAGCAGGAGACAGGTGGACAGAGAAAAGAACTCCCTTTAAGTGAGATGGTATGGGTTCACAAATGAATGGTTCCGTGTTGTGGAAAAAAATCCCATTGGAAGTTAAATGAAACTAAACAATCTGTTAAGAGTTGTCTTAAGTCTCATGCAAAATATTGGATGCCACAAGCATGCATTTACCTGGTACTGAGGTCTACCGCACGCTAGAACTGGAACAACATTCGTCTCCAACGCAAAATACCAATATCCAAATATATGATCTGTTCTTTTTACATTATTTACAGTGTGTAGCTGATAAAGGTAAAATAGATGATTCTTCTTTTGATTCATAACTCACTGTTAATAATATACTTTGAAATGTGAAACCTATCTTGACTAATGAAAATCTGCTTCCTACTATATATTCAAATTAAACCATCTTTCAGCATGTTAAGTAGATAACAATAAAGGAATTCTATGTGGTTGCTAAACATCTGAAATTAGAATTAACTTCTGTTTGTGCAATAAAAGTACTGCTACGTAAGTGTGATATAATATAATAAGGTGTGTTAAAGTGTTTTCAGTCAGACAGCACAGTATCTACTCATATGGAAAAGGCCTGACCTCTAAGTTTCTGTCCGAGTGGATCTCACGCACGGGGGAACGAGGAATTCCCGGTGTGTATGAGAGAAAGAGAGAGAGAGAGAAAGAGAGAGAGAGAGATGCAAGTCCCACACTGAAGGGAAAATACATGACTAATTCAAATCTGCCTGTGAAACTGAATAGATAATCACTAGTGGAATGCTGGAAGGCACTGTTAGATAGCATCTCTCTTCTCCGCAGCAGAACGGGCCAGCAAGTGCGCATGATCATGTGTCTATGTGAGTGTGTGTGTGTGTGTGTTTGCATGCATGCTTGTGTTTGTATGTTGGTACTGGTGGTGGCATGGAGCAGGGGAATGGGGGTGAAGGGAATTGGGGTGGGTGTAGCACGGGACCTGAGGTTATCATGGCCTGGGAACCATATCTCTTTGCTGTGCCAGACCAGGGAATTATCTTCCACAACTATCTCACTGGGAGCCATCTCTACAGACACCAGCAGCCAACTCACCCTTTTCTCAACTTTCTTTACTGAAACAAAACATAAATTACACAACATACAAAGCAATTCTAAGGTCTTTTTTTCCAATAGGTTATAAGGCCTTTAAGAAGGCAAACAAATGACATAGAACGATATATAACTCTTTCATATCACGTTGTAGTGAACAGTGAAGATATATGATATATCACATTACACAAGTTGTCATACTGTATATGTACTGTCCATCAGGTGATATAATTCAACACAAAATGTACTTCTGTATCTGAGGTCAAAAGATGATCACAAACCAAGGACAGAAATGTCACTTACATTCCAACTGTAGAAAAGAACACCTTCATGATGTGTGTAAATTAGTCGCTTCTCCTCGGTAGATTCTCTCTTTTCTAACACCTCTGCTGAAGCAACATGGGAACTCGCTCACAGCAGCTTCGGGAACATTGTTGAAACTAAACAAATCAATCTGATCGGGCCTCGGGCCTCTTTAAATTGCCTAAACGTGCTGAGCTAACTGCCAGAACATGGATCAGATCTGGGAAAACAACGTGACGGGGAAGGAGTGCCAAGAATTTGAAGCTGGAGTCTTTAGAGACGCATGAATCTGTCAGAGGACACCTGCATGCTACAACTTCACCTTTCTTCACCTCCCTATAGTGATGGCTCACACTTGTGCAGTGTGCTCTCTTTCAGAACGGACTCGCAACCAGCTGATATGTTTGTCCTGCTCATCTATAATTTCTGCCACTTTCTGACCATTTCCCCTTGTGCTGGTTTGGGTTCTTTCTAGTTTCTCACACTGTGTCACTCCTACTCAAATGAGAGAAAAAGTACTCTTCAGATTGAATATGTGCTGTGCTTTTTACAATGTGAGCAATACAAAATAATTTAATCAACTGAAGAAGTCCTTTTTTTTTAACAGCTGACGTGAAAAAGAGATATCATTTTAGACCTTGGCCAATGCATCAACTTCACTTTTAGCTCTCAGTGGATTTCCGGAGGTAGGCTGTGCTCTTTCCAAACACCCAGTGAGCTGCCAGCACAGTGCTACAGGGGTGGTCTCTGGGGAGAGTGGGGAGGGGCTCTGACACAAGGCAGGTGGACCATAGCCTGCCTATCTCCTGCTCCCAGTTGTTTCATCTGAGTGGCAAACACTCCGTCAAATGAGACCCACAGCCCCTCAGTTTTGATCGGTTATGAATACCCTGTCGAAAGTGGTCAGTGGTGAAAGAATGTAAATATTCTACTGATGTTCTGACTATTGATTTGTTCCCTGACCCATCGTATCACGGCCAATGGCAGGTTTCCAAAAGAATGAAGCTCTTCCTCTGAGAGCCACTGACTCACAGAGACTGAGCAGGTGGGTAGAAAGATAGAGAGGACAAGAAGAGGGATGTTAAGAGAGTGAGGGAGACACTGTGAACGTCAGACTTGGTGAAGAGAGGGCTACTATATGCAAAGAGTTAGAGAGAGGAGGATGGAGCGCTGAGAGTGAGGGGCAGATCCAGACGCAGACATCAGCGGAGCAGAGACGGCCTGAGCGGTCTGTGATCAGTGGCAGAATGGATCGAACTCAGAGATGATGCTGACAGTGGAGCTTCACAGGTCCTTCAGACGACCACAGTCAGTAGCTGAGGCCTGCCAGTATTCAATCTCACATTCAGAAGAATGCAACAAACAATCTCACATAGCAGCACAGCAAGATCTCAGCTTTCGGACATAATCATACTACTAGGAATGCCCTGGCTTGGCCTTGTGTTTCTTTCCGGATGATAGATTCAAAATGAAATCATATAACAATCTCAATAACTCCAGGACATTCAGATGGAGTGAATATGCAGAATCCGAGGGAAAGAGTTCAGCTGGAGAAGCATGATAACTAAGAACGTTACTAACATATATGAATTGTAAAGTTTGAATTTTTTTTCTCAATTTCTCAAGTCTTCAGTCCTCTTGCTGCTTCCAATCACACTCTATATTAACATTGGTCCTTAACTTCGAAGTCTCTTGTGTATGTGTGGGGTTTTTTTCCGTATTTTTCTTCATCATGGGACATGATCATCCAGTGTTTAGTGCTTCTAAGAAAAATAGCTGGTCCTTCAGAAGAGTCTGTGTATCTCTATTTCTTAAATGGAGCTAATCTACTAAAATTCTGCCAGAAAGGAGCCTGGCCTCTTTTGGATTGACTGAATTCAAAAACCTCTCCTTGTGCCATGTCCTCCGTTACCTCATACTGCCCCGCACTGAGGGGGTCCTGGGGGGGCGGGTATGAGGGGGGCGTGCACCTGTTTACACCTAGGAAGGCAGGTGCAAAAAGAGCAGGAAGAGGGTGTAAGGGGGGAGGGGGACAAGGAGGCAGTGCAGGGCACAAAGCGAAAGAGAAAAAGAAGGGAGGTGGATAGCAAACAGGAAACATTGTCAGTAATGTATCTGAAACAAGCACAACAACACAACATCAAGTCATGCTTCCAAAGAAAACAGGCACATAGACATACAAAATGAGCCTTCGGTGCTAACATTCCTGCATATTAAACCTGAGATATGATACAGTATGATCATATGATGACAGCTGAATTGGGAGAAATGTGGAAATTCAGCTCCAGCAATGACACAAGGGAGACTAAAGATGCTATTCAATCAAACTCTGTAGCAGGCAAACAAGAGAACTGACGGATTACATCTGATACAATGATGAAACCAGGCATTTGGACATGGGACACTGTTCTTCCATGTTTGTTGACAGCACATTTGTTTGAATAGCACCCTCGACACTTGAGAACAAAAATAGAGCCAACAGAAAGCTGTTAATATGCATTTAACTACGGTCTACAATGTCATTTAGCTACAGTCTACAAGCATCACAACTATGCTAGTGCAATTAAAAATTAGATACAGTCAATATTTGGAGATGAAATATTCAAAAGTTGCCATGGCATCTTAGAAAAAAAATGCAAAGATGAGAAACAGTGTCTTTTGTTACGGGTGTTTTGCCAAACACTGTTTTAGCAGTTAGAAGGGTTTGATCTATTTGTACTAGTGGAACCTGTTTATCTTGGATAGTCAAGATAATGCTTGTAAACAGATTGGACTGTGACTGCATGCTCCAATGCCAACGTTAATCACAACACCTCCCAATGCTGCTTAGCAGTTGCCATGGCATCTTATTGTGCTAGCTCTAAGGAGAACTCTAATGCATATACCTTTATCATTTTCAAACCATGTCCATACAACATGGCCCTCTTTCTCAAGATGAAATCTATAAATGAATCTGAAATTCAAGAGAGTACTTCACCTTGTGCCAGCCATGTACACATACAGCACTTAGAAACACACAAACATTTACTTCTGACAGACATCTACAGGGATCCTAACGTCAGAGAGAACATTCCAGCAGTGGTCAATTGGTTAATTAATACCTTAATGGATGGTCATGCTTATTGTGAAACTGGCAATAGCAAGAACATCAGTAATGGTAAATGTACAAACATCTAGCCTCGCACTAAAATGGCTAAATCTTAAAGGATGATGCCAGCAGTTATGGACATGTGGGTCCTCTGTCTGATGCTTTGTCAGCAGCTAGCATTCTTGAATAACTCGTTTGACATGTTTTCCTCTTACTGAGATAGCTGGTAGCCGTTGGAAGTTAGCAGTATTTTGATATGTGTGACTTTAAAACAGAACTTGTTAAATCACTAAATAAGACTAAGTAGCACAATTATCCTGATGTTCCTTCTGACGCCAAGGTGTCATGCTGTTTCATTGTGCAAGATAACACAATATAATGTAAAGTTCTACAACTTTGATGTTATAATAATAAAACAAAGTAACAAAACAAAATAAATCAACTATAAACTACACATACACACTTCAGAAGTGTGTGTTTAGGCTACACTGTGACAATCTGGATGTAAATGGAGGTGATAAGCACCAACAACCACCCTAACTCAGTAAAAGAAAAAATGCAAACAGGTGTCTGAGACATTACATTTTTTCAAGACAAGCGTGACACAGGACCCACATGCCGTGAACACTGGTATCGCCCTTTAAACTAAATACTTCATGCAAACAGCCCTCTGTCTTTTCATTGATGCTTAACAGCTGCTTTACAACTCATATCAAGTCATCCTCGCATATGGGCTGACAGACATTTAACTCAACGGAAAAAAATCTTGAAAGTAATAAAGCGAGAAGGCATGAATCCACTTGACATTTCTATCTTTCTTCGTACACAGATAATCTAGGTCCATTCATAGACAAAGTAGGCGTGATTTAAAAAAGGTGTAGAAAGTAAAAAAAGAGAGCAGGTTAAGGGAAGAGTAAACAGCGATGAGAAGACAGAGCACACCAGCGAGGAAAAGAAAAGGAAAATCACCTGATATCTTCTTGTTGCCTCACCTTTCTGTTTGGTCACCTTTCTCACTGTCATGGCCGCCTGTCGCTTCTGGTACTCAGAGATCTCAAAACCTGAATGACAAACAATATTGTGTGTTTTACAAATGTTCCACATGAGGAAGATGCTGCCTTTTACAGTGACTTAAAGACAGATCAGAAGAGTTGTCTAGGTTTAGCTTTTCACAATAAAGTCACAACAGTATAAAATCTACTTTAACGTGCCCTAAGATTTACATGTAGCCAATCAGAGCTAAAGCATTGCTGTTATGTAAATTACACAGGAAATTCATGTTTCGTGCTAAAAAAGTCACCTTGTACTGTGCTGCAGCAAAAAAACATGTAATTGAAGCTCCATCGCCCATTGTGAATGAAACTAACGCTTTCCAAACAGGGAGGAGCGTGACTAACCGATTTTCTCATCCTCCTGCACCATCTTCCTCTCCTCGTGGAAGGCCCTGAGCCAGCGGATCTTCTCCTCTGGCTTCTTGGCCAGGAAGATGTGGATCTCCTCGCTGTCTTTGTTGCACAATTTGAAGGCATTCTTCACACTGACGTTGAAGTCGTCATCACGGCCGTCTATGGCGTCCCGCACCTCGTAGCGGTCCATGTCGATGCGGCCCTTATAGTACAGGATGTCCCGGCGTATCAGATCCTGGGGGAAGAGGAGGATGTCTGTTAATGTGTGTGTGCTGAACCTTAGAGGTGTCAACAAGCACCCTTCCCTTGGTATCCTGAGAGTCTGTCTTATGCAACCCTTTCCATCTGCTGCCCAAACATACAAACACCTTCCACACACATTGCAGAATGCCAACTTTCTCAGCACAAAATGTAGATACTACTATTTCAACAATGGCAAGTACACTTACTAGTTTACACCAGTACAATCTAATGCACAGCCAAACAACAACTCTAAATAAACCATGTCTTTCTGAAGCTTATAATGGTTAGTTTTTGATGGCAATTTGTGTCAGACGGGTGTTTATTTAACTGTTTTTGGCACTCGTGTTTGTGTTTATTCAAGGTGAAAATTGTGAGTTGTATTGTGAGGTGTTTCTTATTTTATGTCCGCTTCACGCAGTCTAACACCAGAGTAACTGTGGTGTCTAACACATGCAGCGTGTGCATTTCGCATCATCAGCTGGAGTCACACTACAGTAATTTTCACTTCAAATATGAAACAAAAAGCATTGCATTATGGGATTGTTGTGTACTTTTTTGGTTCCATTGTGGATTTTTTGAGGGCACTATATAGTTGATGATATAGCAACATAACATAGTAAATAAGGAGTAATTCTGCTTCAGCGTATAAGATACATTAGTACAAATACACACCAGTACAAGATGCTAGAACTGTAAGTGCGTAAAATAGTGCTTATCTAATGGTGATGGAGTTTTCACCCCCAGATGAATTTGGCTGACTTGAGATGTTAATTGAAAGTTGCAAGCAAAGTATCATTTTTAATTCTAATTTAAGTGCTGGGACCCCATAAAATATACATAAAACAATGAATATTTAATTGATATTTTTCAGCTACACCAGTACAGGGCAGCAAACAACAAGTATTTTCATCATTGATTAGTCTTGAAATGATTTTTTGATTAATTGATTAATTCTTGGTCTGTAAAATGTCAGAAAATAGTGAAAAATGTACACCACAATTTCCTTAAGCTCAAGTTGACATTTTGTAAATCCAAAATCCAAAGATATTTACTATCACTGAAGACAAACAAAAGAAGCAGATTCTCACATTGGCGAAACTGCAGAGAATGTTTGGCATTTTGCTTAAAAATGATTTAATTAATCAAAATAGTTGCCAATTAATTTTCTGCCAGTCAACGAATTGTTCCAGCTCTACGGCAATTTGTCAACCACAAGTAATTGCGACCTATGTAACTTCTATCATTTGCAGGAATAAGATCTTGTTCGAGACCATTGCCTTAGCACCATATATCATCCAGTCACTATAAGGTCAAGGGAGGTAAAAAGGAAAAAAAGATAAAGAACAGGCATCTTTTAATAAGCGTGCAGAGACAAATCTGCATCCGCATGCTGATAAGGAAGAGATGAGAGGAAAAGATGGAAGGCTACATGCAACGTGTTACTAAGACACCCTGAGGGCTGCCATTACACATGTTGCACTGAGGGTGCTGGAGAAAAATGTGTAGAACAAAGACTAGAATTTATAATTTAGTGTGTCTAAAGTACCGTGGAACAGAGTTTATTTAGTGGACCTGAACGGCTAACATGTGGGGTGATCTGCAGAAATACTGTTCATATTCATACTGAGTTCATTTCTAGTGCCAGACATGTATAGCAATGATAAAGGGGGGGAGGATGTCTCTTATGTCTTTGTTAGCTTTTTGTGTGTGTGTGTTTGTCTGTGTAATGGTGAAATTATTGTGCCTCTGTGTGTACACGTGTGTGATGACGCAGTTCTTCAGTCCCTGTGTGTGATTGTGTGTGTCTGTGTCTGTGTGAGCACACATTGTGGAGCCAAGCCGAGCGTGAACATCCGTCTGACAGGAGAGCACAGCCTCGGTGCATTAGAGCCCAAACTACCACAGCTCCATTTTGTGAAAGGTGCTGAGGATTTGAACGCATCTTCAGTGGGGGCTGGTGCGCCTCATTTGGTATTATGTAATCTATTTGCAGCACTCGAGTAAGGTTGAGGAAGTAGTCACATTGTCTTCGAGCATCTCCGTCACCGGCCATGTGATACACAACTTTTAAGAGCGCAGACTGAGGGTGCGTTTTAGCTTATCAGCTTGTTTTCAGTCGACAAAGTCTTCAAAAAGAAAAAGGAGGAAAGTGAACAATGAGAGAGAGAGAGAGAGCGACAGAGAGAGCCTACCTTCTTACAGAGGACCAGCTGGTGATCAAAGAGGAAGAAGACTCGCTGTTGGCTGCGTCCATACGGCTGATAGATCCATGACAACTCCCCAGTGTAGATGAGCTCCGAGCTCCTGTCCAAGATATCATCCCCCTAGACACACACGCGCACACACAAACACAGACAAGCAATTTATAAATGAAGACTAAAAAGACAGAATTATGTAATTGATGCAACTGCCAAAAGCTAAAAACTGCACTAGTTTTACACATACAGTAAATATTAGTAGTGGTTAGTAGTTCTCAGCCTGTGAAAACAGTTGTATAACGTCTTGTGTGGCTCTGAAGAAGCTTTGTCAAGTCTGAGAAATTAACCCTGATGATGTCATAGTGATGTCATCAAGTGTATATCAGCTTGGGCTTGAAAATGACAATTTTTTTGACAAACAGGGGCATGTAATTAATAAGACCTGGCCGTTTACCAGGCTCGGGGAAGTTTGACCTAAAAAATTTCAAGTCGATTTGCATCATGGGAAACGTAGGATCCAGATTGACAATATAAGACAAGACAAACATTTATGGAATTGAAGGAGTTACTTATATCAATATACGCACAAACATAATGTAACGTTTTCTCAAAGTAAACAAGAAGTTGTGTGAAAGTGTCTGCATTTAGCAATAGATAAATGGATTAAATATAAATTATTCCGTCCCTGGGCAAAATCTGTGACTAAACAGATGGACTAAACAGACCAGACCAGATTTTGCCAGTAAAACAACATCAATGGACATCAAGATGTTTGGTAATTAACACACAGTCCACACATACCTCCCAGTCCAGAACAGAGGCTTGCCACTGAGCGATCTTGTCGATGTTCTCCAGCCTCCTCTTCCTCTCGTTGATCTGCTGAGTGACGTTCCGCATTACTGCCAGTGCTGCTGCCACGTATCGATAGTCACTACGGACACAGTGAACACGTAATTACTCCTGGGGTGTTAAAGGGAAAAGTTATAGCTCTTGGCGATTGGCCACTCTTTAAAAAAGACATGTAATGTTGCAGTAGTGAATGATACAGAGTAGCCTATTAAAAGACTGGGGTTATAAACTCAAGGAACAGCAGTAAGTCTGCTGAACACAGTCAAAATACACAGTGCTATTTAATTCTAATCAGCCACTTTCTCTATCCACAGTTAACTCTCACTGCGTCTATGCTAACTGAGCTGGATTTATCCCTCTGGCTTAGATGTGCTACGGATCCAATCCTCACTTTGGAAGATAATGCGTGTGTGTGTGACAGTGCTGTGAGTGTGTGTGACAGAGAGCAGGCCTATATCTGGCAGATTCTCCACAGCTCCTAACAGTCAAACACTGTGATCTGGCAGGCAGAGCTGGCAGAGCTGGCACCTGTCCCTCTCTGGCTGAGAACGCATGGTTTGTGAATGACCTGGAGCTGGCTGAGACACGCTGAATCACTTACACCATGTTTCTGTGGGTTTGCACGCATGAGTTTGCACATCTGGATGCTTGCGCATGTGCCTGCGTGTGAGAGATCATCTGCAAATGTTTAGATTGTGTACTGTGCTTGTGTGTTGTGCACGCGGTGTGTGGAGAATGTTGATGCTTGTATACGTGCCAGCCAAAGCTCAAATTCAATATTTAATCTGCAAATCTATTTATATCCAGAGTTCTACGCAGAGATCCTATGGCCATGTATAGAAATGAAAATGATTTGACATGGTTATGAATTGCTATGCTGTACTATAGCATTCATGTACAACACAACTAATATTCCTTGATGAAGCATTTTCCTCTAAAACATTCACAGAAAGCTGGTAAAGCAGTGCAAAACAACATTTGTTTCAGTTCATACATGGATAATCAGGAGAATAAACCCAACACCTGCAACGGCTTCACTGCAACACAACGCATCTGGAACACAACGATGCATCAGTAATGTCTTCTTTTTAGAAACAAATGAGCTACCATCAAAGAGTGACACAATCAGCAGATTAAATGTGACCTTGGCCAAACAGTACAGTACCTGTGCTCCTGCGCGGTGTATTTGAGAAGCTCAGCCAACTGAAGTGGATATTTGCAGATTTTCTGGACAGGGGTGAGCAAAAAGCCATCTATGGCAATGTCAATCATTTGTTGGAGGAGACGACAGGCCTCGAAGAAATGCTGGTACCTGCCATCCCTCATCAGTTTGCTCAGCTCCATACAGGCATCCAAATGGTTGTTACAGTATTCTGAATAGATCCAAAAACCATCTTGCTGTAGAATAAAGAAGTAGTAGGATACATGATGAGAGAGGAAAATATGTAACAAATCTTCTTTTAAATAAAGTATGCTGGGGAGAGGGGTGCCAATATGTACAGAAGAGTGTATCTGGTTGCTAAAATTTTCATTAGAGCTGTTTTCTCAAGATCATGACTTAATTATCTTATTATCTTGAGATAAACTGTTTGCTGGTGACTTAATTATCTCCACAACTTAAATGTTATCTCAAGATAACAAGATAATAACGTTCTGATCTTGAGATAACATTAAAAATGAAATTATTAACAATTATGGCTGCTCTTAGCTGGACAATATGTTTGAGTTTGTTTGTCTTTTTTGCACACTAATTCTTATCAAAGTGTGTTAAAAAAAAAAAAAAGGAAAACACAATTTGAACTCACGTGTTCTAAAAAGCATGGTCCAATTTCAGAGAGGTGGGGTTCCTCTGTGTTGTACTGTTTCTCCAAGTCTCTAACAAAGCCCATCTGGAAGCGGTAGATGTCCTCGATGTTTCCAAAGATGACCTTCAGCTGGTCGTCGTTGAACATGTCCACACGCTTCCTGCACTGGCGCAGGTATCCCTACAACAATATGGGTTACAACTACTGTGAGGCTTTCAAAGATGACACAGTTTAAGTGCAATGTCCTGAATTGTGACATGGCTGAAAGGCTGTGAGTCAGAAAATGCTACAGAAAAGGCCTGTGAAAAAAAAGTGTGTTACATCTCATCGCTATTTTTGTTAATTGTTTGTAATAAACACGTAAAGTCATTGCTGAAATATAATTCACTGGAATCAAAATGAACTATGACTCCTCAGAAGCTTAGAAGCTTCTGTAGAGTCAAAGACAATTTTGTGTAGGTCGAAGTGTGGCCCCAATTTGTCAGTTCAATTCTTGTGGTTAATTAAATGCCCTGAAGCTTTGGCACATTGGGAAAAGATTTGCTGTAAGAGGTAGGTTTTTGCTATTTCACACTCCACTACCCAGAATTCTCTCTGTTGAAATACAAATTCTAAGCCTTTTTGTTTTGTTCCAAGTCAGGTTCAATGCAAATAATCAAAATTAAAGCAGCGTTTTAAAATGAGGTCTCCTTAATTTGACAAAAGCGCCTTTCAGAAATAATCAATGGCACAAGAATTAAACATATTTTTGTGTACAGATTTTGTATTTTAAATTAAGATAGGAAACTTTTTCTATGATAGCCCTCTTAGTGACTACCATAACAACTACAGTCATGTATTCACAGAAGGACCAGAAAAACTTTTGACTTCATGCGCACATGGACAGCATAGCAATTTCTTCTTCTAATAAGTGTTCCTAAATTCTTAAACCCTTCACCTTTACCTATGTGTAACACACAGTTTGTTATGAAAGTATAAATCTCCTTGTTGACGGGCTTGTTCATATTTGCTTTCAACTGCATCAAAGGCTATTAACTCTTCTTGCCGGTACATGTTTATAGCAAGTTGGAAAATGCTGGGTAATCCCATAGGCAGATGAGATGAGAAGGTGAAATTTACGCTTGATTGCAACTATTTTTAAACATTATGCTTCACCCAGATTACGGACAAAAACTAAACAGAGGACAGATGATCAGATAAGCAAGACTTTGCACTATAAAATCTTGCCCATAGATAAATATTTGTTTCTATTTTACCAATTATCACTAGGACTGCTTCATTTTAACAGAAACATTCAGATAAAACTGTTCAAAGTAAGACAATATGTTTATAGAATAAATCCTATATCTGTTCTCTACACGCATACATGTTTTAGGCTTCACAGTGAACTAACACTACGCCAGTATACATGCCAGGTGAAAGAAATTTGCAACTGGTGAAAAAGTTACATTAAAAAAGAAAGAGGATTATTTGAGTCTAAGGATTTACAACACAGATTCCAAAACACTTGGGACACTGTGTAAAACATAAACAAAACAACCAACAAGCGAGGATGGGGCAAAGTTGACCACTTTGTGAAAAACTGTGTGGGCAAACAACAAACAATGGTTCTTAATGCACAATTGCAAAGAATTTATGGGGTTCACTTTAAGAAAAGACTCAGAGAATCCAGAGAAATCGGCATGTAAGGGGCAAGCCAAAATCCAACAGTGAAAACCGATGACCTTCAATCTCTCACGTGGCACTGCATTAAAAACCCACATTATTGTATAAAGGATATTACTACATGGGCACAATCAGAAACACAGCTGACTTCTCTGTGCCCGAGCTCATCTGAAATGGACTGATGTAAAGTGTGCTGTGGTCAGACAAGTCAACGTGTCAAACTGTTTTTGGAAATCATGGACGTTGTGTCCTCTTGGTTAAAGATAAAAAGGACCATCTAGATTGTTACCAGCACAAAGTTTCAAAGTCAGTATCTGTGATGAAATGAAGGTGTGTTAGTGCCTATGGGTAACTTCACACTGTGAAGGCTCCATTAATGCTGAAAGGTACGTACAGGTTTCAGAGCAACATATGCTGCCAACCACACAACGTCTTTTTCAGGGACATCCCTTATATTCCAGCAAGACAATACCAAGCCACATTCTGCACATGCTCCAACAGTGTGGCTTCGTAGTAAAAGAGTGTGGGTACTAGACTGGTCTGCCCACAGTCCAGACTTGTCTCCCATAGAAAATGTGTGGCGCGTTAAGAAGCACAACATATGACAACAGAGACCCCGGACTGTTGAGCAACATATAGCAAGTATGGGACTTTCAAAAGTTCAGCAATTAGTGCCTTCAGTTCCCAGATGCTAACTGAATGCTGTTAACAGAAAAGGTGATGTAACACAGTGCTAAACTTTTTTTCAAATGTGTGGCAGGCTTCAAATTCAGAATTAGAGTATATTTACAATACACAACAAAGTTTATGCATTTGAACATCAAATATCATCCTAAAAATGTAACCACTGGCAAGGCGCTTGCTTTATTTTATTAGGTGTGAATTCTAGCTTGTCACATTCACATGATTCATAATATAATGACAAATTTAATCTGGACTAGATCACTAGTGTGGCAGCTGCCACCACTGTGTACAATTGACAAACTGTGTTTTCATATCTAACAAAAAGAGATTTATATTTGGACTGTTTTGAAATAAACAGAAAAAATATGTCTTGAATAAAAGTGTGAATGTGGGAGTGTTAAGAATCACAGACCCTTGTGTAGCATCAAAAGGACTGCTTTTTTCATACACGTTTCAGTTAATTCAGTTCTTTACCACTTTCCCTTTCCATTGTCTCTTTGGCATGAAAGCATGCCCTGCAAACAGCAGTGTGTACCTACAGTATGTGAGCTGGTGGATGTGTGCACGTGTTAAGTACCTCACAGATGTCCTTGAGGTGTTTGATGTAGTGTCTCTCTGTGCTCATGATCTCATTGATGACGTTAGCTCTCATCTGGTCTCGGTTCTGGAGGGGCGAGCCCAGACACAGGCAGTCATTGGTTGGGTCCAGGTGCCCGTTCTGCACTTCGCTGGTCCCCTCGGCTGGCTCCGCTCCCCCGTCCTCCTGGTTTACCCACAGCTGAGTGCAAACACATTCACACACACACAGAGCCACACACACATGCACTTGAATAAGAAACATGTTCAGTTAAGTGTTAAGTGTATGAAGCTGATGAAAAAAGTATTAGTAAACAGATACATTTAAGTATTCATATCACAAAATCTTTGGTACTATTCACTCCCCATGAGCATGAATGCACATAGCACACACACTCACACACACACACATCACATCCATGAACACACATCTCACACACACAGAGCTTCATTTAGAGGGTCTCTGGTAGTTTGGACAATGAGTAAAACTGTTGGTCCAACATGTCAGAAAGGTGAGGGACAAACTGCCAAACACTCCAGACTTTTGAAAAACCCTCTTTCTGAGACTTGTGCCCAGAGGATATTCAATGCCCAACTTCGGCCCTGTGTGTGACTCAAAAAAATCTCCCCTCTGCACATATGCATGCACATACACTCGCACACAACCTCACAATTTCCTCACACATGCATTGCACTCACCAACACACACGCACACGCACACAGATCCACATACATAGTGTATTCCACTCTCGCTCATAGAAAGGGCCAAGTGAGTGTGGTTTCAGATGTCCAGCAGCCAACACCTGATGACACACAGTTTGCCAAGAGAACATCAAAGAACCGACGGGTAGAATGCCAAACACAAGATGAGAAATGCAGCGCCACAGACAAGCAGAGTGACGGGTGGTAGAGCACTGACTGCAGACGAGAACTACTAGCGCAGCATTAAGACTGAGAAATAGTCAGAGTCAATAGTAAATAGAGTGCTGAAAAAAATAATCAATATTTTAAAAAAAAATAACCATGAATGTTAACTGGAATAATGATTCCAAAATCTGTATAATTCTACACAAATCCATTTGTAGAATTTGAGCACAGGCCTTTAAGAAGACATTTAACATTATTTTACTTTTGACTCATCAGTTCTGCCTCTCTATCGACCCCGTTGAGGATGATGTGAGAACGTCATGGGAACGTTAATGTTTGGTAATGTCGAGGGTACGTTGTGTGGACAGACTGGAGCGGGCGGGTGGGCGGGCAGGCTGGATGGGTAGATGAAGCTGGGAAAACGCACCTTTGACGTGGTGTTTTGGAACCGTGGAGTTGCTATGGGGTTGATATAGAAAACCTGTTTTGTTTGGGGCTGAGGAGGGTGGGGTTCCACCTTGGAGAGAGAGAATGACAGAACAGAAAGATACTTTTTGGTTGACAGTCAGTCAGCCTGTCTGCCCTGCCCTCTCAGGAGTGAATATGGAAGGGTGGACAGGTGGGAATGGCCATGAGGAGTGTCTGGGGGTGGGGGGTGCTCTGTAGTGGGAAGCCTCTACCTACAACGAGGATCCTAATTCTTCCCTCAATAATAAAGTAAAAGAATTATGGAGTGACATACAGTAGCTGCATCAGACCTTTGTGTTGGGCTTAGTTGAACTCAGATGTGGGTGAGATTATATAATCACAATGTAAAGTGAGGACGTTGTAAATTTAAGTGGACTTCAAGGGTAGGAGTTGAAGGTGATGCCAAACAAAAAAAGGGGCTCATCAGAGTCTTTGTTTCGTTGTCCCTGAACACCCGATAAAGGCACTTAGCTAGCTGTTCTCTGATCTCTGAGTGTTATGTATTATTCAAATATAGCATTATTTAACTGTGTGTGGAGCAAGCATATCAGTGTGCTTGTTTTGTGCATGTGTTTTTGTGTATATGACAGAATACTTGTGCATGTGCACCTTCCTCTGGGTATTTATCATCTTGTGTGCATATGTTCATGTGCCTCCATTTCTGTATGTGTGTGGGTGTGTGTTGTGTCTATGGTCGCTGGCAAGCCATGGCTGCAACTAACTCACCCGTACAAAGCTGGCAGGGAACCATCCTTCCTCCTCATCAATCTGGCCCCACCACCAGTCCTTGTTGGAGGCGTCCAGCACCTTGATGACGTCACCGGCCTTAAACGCCAACTCCCGGTCCGCCATGGTCACATGGTCCCATACCGCCTCAGCGTTGACGATTGAACCTCCACTTATCAACTGGAGAAATTGGAAGGAAAGACATAAGCTATATCTTATGTTTTATTCTCATTACATGAAGCCACTGCTGTGGAAACACCACTGAAACAGCATGGACAGCACTGCAGACACTGACCAATAAATGTGGATCCACGTGATCTAAAACAGCATACAAATCAAATTTGAAAGTGATTGTAATTCAGTACTCAGCCTCATTTTGGCCTCGATTTGTGTGAATCCTTGTTGTTAAACCCACTCAGATTACTAATGGATGCAAATACACACCCTCAAAGCCAGGGCCCACTGGCAGCTTAGGGATTGCAAATAGAACAACACAATAGCCGACACAGACCACAGTACAACACAACAAAATACAACAACACAAAAAAGGCAGAGCCATTAGTGGAGAAACAACACAGCATTCAGAAGCACAGCACCAGTCTCCACACAGGGACAGTAATTGGCCCATTATGACATTAGAATAATTACATGTGTTAATGTAATATAAATGCTGAGGAGGAAACAAATGTGAAGGGATAATCTCCCTTCCTTCACGCTGTCACCAGGGCTTGTTATTTTATCTGCAGCATGGTCTTTGACAAAACATGGAAGGATGACTCATCAAATCTCTTCTATTGATTTTAGCATCATGAATAAATAATGTGGACATTATGCGACACTGAAAATAAATGTTTAAGTTGTACAACTGTGTGCCGGCACATGAGCAGAGGATTATTTTATGTGCAAGCACTGGGCATGGTCTGTAAGGGCATGTGATCCGTATTCTTTAGGGGATTTGGAGAGGCTAAAGGTTTTTCTCATTAAAGGACAAGAGACAGTGGACAACGTTCCTGAGACGGACCTGAGTGTGACATCATCCATCTACCACACAGCCTCACCATCCATCACACTGAGGACTTAGCATTGTCGCCTTGAGATGTGCACAGACACACACGGTACAAACTTGCAGCCCTGCACGTGCAGCCACATTCTTAGCTTCATATACTTGAAACCCCTGTATGCATCTGTGGCACAGCTCCAACTGTTTGTTCCAATTGCTCTCTGCAAAGTAGTGTTCATCAGCATTCTCCAGTCCAGAGCTAACCATGCATCTAGTCCCTGGGGCAGGGGGCAGAACAGCCAGTGCTAACCAAGCCTGACAGGAGCTGCTTAGGCTCTAGGTAAGGAGTTATCAAAGGCCTGGAGACAGGGCTGTCACATGGATGGACGTTAAATTACTTCTTAACTTGTATTAAGGCTTTTGCATAATAATAATGAGCTACTGTTATTTTCTAAATGGAGCCAGTGCTGTTTTATCCTTTAGTCCTTTAAGATTGCTTTGCCTTGTACAAAATGAAATCCCTGGACGGGAAAACCTTTTAAAACGCACCTCATCACTCCAGCACAAAAATGCTATTCCACCTATGTGCTGATGTGATGCCTTTGTAAGAAATGTCCATGAGAAACTGCAGATTGTGTGTGTGTGCGTGTTTGTTTGTATTCAACCGATCCCCCCCGTGAGGATCTAAGCTCTCAGACTCAGCAGCTCTGTTGCCCCTTCAACCTGTAGACAAGTCTACTTCCCTGATGGCTTACTGAGACAGCTACAGGGGATATAAGCCAATCAGGGCAGAGGAGTGAACATAGGGAGGGACGTCCATGCCTGGAAGGGAAAGAACGGCCGTCGTCATAGCGACAGATGAGGATGCTTCACCGGTATTGACAAGATGATGGGATGAGGCAAGGACACTTCAGGATGCACCAGACTATTTCCAAATTTAGGTGTGTGCGTGTGTGTGTGTGTTGATGTGAGACACACAAAAAGAGTGACCACTGAATAAATGCAAAAGCACTATGCTATTAAATATTAAAGTGACAAACCAATCACATTAGAGAATCCAGCAACATGATAATTTCCATGTGGATGTAAAATTCAAAGCCACACAGTGTAGGCCTCCGCATGCAGGATTTAGATCAAAGCTGCCATTGAGTAGGTTGATTCAATCAGGTACCACATAGAGCTGAGAGCTGGGGTAACAATAGCTCCAGCCTATATCTCAAAGCTCTTCACTACAGGAAGAGAGGATGATAACCACAAAAACATGTGTCACACTGCCATGGAAACAGGACCAATGAATAGTACTCAAAAAGATTTTTTTAAAATTTTCATTGATTCAGGAAAGGGAGTTGATTTAAATCATTTATTACACAAATGCATAGTTAAAAAAACAACAAAAAACAACAAAAAACAGACACAGGAATAGCTAGTGCAAGCCAAATCAGTTCTACTTGACCGTCACCATCTGACATCAGGACCTCTGCCTGAAACAGCACCCACAAAACAGATGAGCCTTGGCACTGACTTACTTCTTGTTCCTTCACTGTAATGTCTGCTTGCCCTAATCCCCCCCCACACACACACACACCCTCCAACCCCACTCCATTTTCAGCCCCATTCACTCCAAGCACAATCTCTCCAGTCCCCTATCAATCTGCTGTAATATAGGCAACAGACAGAAAGAGCGAGGAAGAGAGACAGATAGAGATCCATTCACAGCCAATGTTCCTCCCTGCTCACTTTTCTCCTTCCCCCTCATCCCTCCATCTCCCTAATGAGATCAGCACTGCCCTCTCCAATACATTGCATCCTTTTTCCCTCTACATATCTGAATAAATTAAAAGCCTTACATAATCAATCTTCCCAATTCCTGCCTTAGCACGACCTCATGCCTAACTTGATCAAATGCCACACAGTAAACACTCAGACACTCAAACACAGAGAAGTCCTGCCAGAGTACACATCATTACCTGTGTGACTACCAGCTGTAATGACCTATGTCATCATTATGGTTACACTGCAGTTACAACATCAAAGATCAGAGGGTGAAACAGCCGTCTTTAAACTGCAGAACCTGTATTTGGGTCAATGCAAATGAATGCAGAGGAAATCTAGTCCTATACGCGGACATATATGACAATGCTTTCTGTTTCATGTTCATGCACAGACATGAACATTGACAAGGAAATATGTAAGAATAGAAAGCCGATTCCCTCGCTTATATCATCTTTGCAGCACAACACATCAGCATTCACTGCACTGGCAGCTCCACTGCATTCCAACATCCTCCTCTATCTCTAGCCATAGCACATCTGCACCAAAGCACCTACAGCATCCCTGAGCAAACGCACACAGACATACACACACGCCTTTAGCCAGCCTTACCATGTTTGTGGCATGTAACTGTTCAGAGAGTGTATGCATGGAGAAGTCCGGTTCATACAATCATGATAATTAAATCTCTTTTGGAAGCAGTCGAGGTGATGGTCCTCCGCAAGAGCTGAGCCTGCGATGTCGAGTAACAAGGTGCTGTATTCCAGAAAGAGGCTTCTCTTTCCGACGCACCGAGTGAGTCTCGCGGTCCGTCCTCCCTGTGTCTGCCAACCCTGTTATGTAATACACTTATACCCTGAGTCTGGGAGCCAATCAAAGATGCTCTGCCTAAAACCGGTGAGAAATACACACACATCCTCACACACGCACTGTTGTCTCGCTCGCACACACCATCCGCACATTGACACTTCTGACTGCACAGCATTTAACAGAACTCTATTAGAAAGCACCTGCCCCGGGGGATTGCAAATGTGTGAACGCTTGGGACGTGTGCATCACTCAGATTCAAAGAGCAACTACAGATAACACCCACCCAGGCTATCACACACACATACACAGGAAACTTAACGTGCTCACATGCTTACATGTGAACACACATGTGTAAGGGTGGCAGGTAAGTGACACTGTGCTATCACTGCTAGCCAACTGGGCCCCAACCACTGCAGTGTGCAATATTACGATGCTATGTTTACAGTCCTGTGGGGGTCCCCGCTAGGAAGGATGTTCTTGCGTTGTACCACAGTGATGAAAACACCAGCCCACATGCCACGGCATGTGATGGAGGTATCTGTGTTCATAATACATGGCTGCCAAAAATGTCTTTCTACACCTGCAGTACAGCATTTGCCACTTAACTAGACATACACAGAAAACATAGAGCACTTAGCCATGAGTGTGAGAGAGCACAGGATCTTCAAAAAACCTAGCCAGCCTACCATCCCTATTAATAGGACTGTCATGGACGGCTCCTGGATAGGCTTTTAGCATATCTATTTCTGACATTCATTCAACATTCATGACACCTGCCTCCAATCCTTTATTAGATTATGCCACTGCATGTGGGAAAAAAAAGGAAACAGGCTTTTTAAAAATCTCCATCTGACATTCCTTTTAACTTGGAGGACATTTTCATCTGTAAGAAATATGCACATATGCTGTTTTTTTAATTACTCACTATTTAGTGACCATGTGTACTAACGTGTGGGCTTCAGAAACAGGTGCCACGCTGAAATGTTGCAAACAGGAGAATATGTGAATATTGTGGGCTATGAAATGGGAGCTGAGTTTAGCTGCATCTAAAATGGGGGAAACCTGGAGTGACGGAGACCCTCCTTTATTAGTAGGCCTAGCCCTGCCTGCTATTGGTTACTGTTCAGCTGAGATTACAATGATCCTCTAGAGCCTATGATCAGCAGCACAAACATCTCACTCACACCGCTATTTGCTGCAAATATCACATTAAGTTCAGTGGAGAGATCACTGCTCAGCTATTAGCTGCCATATTGTGGATGTGGCTAGTGGATCACAATGGGAAAACAAGTCCTGACGCAGCAGTAGGCTGCTGTTAAAAAAAGACCACCAGATCCATCTTTTCATCTAAAAATCGAATAATCATAGACTAAAATGAGTCCATGCGCATAATCCACAGTATACAACATGGAGGAGAGAGGGAGGTCGACGTGGGGAGGAGGGGGGGGACATGTTTATATGCGGGGGATATGAATTTCCAGTCACCACAGAAAAGGTAAGAGCATCACAGATCTGTATCAACTACGACCACCACCAGACAACACTAGCTATCACAAACGGTGAGAGGACACAAGACATAACGGAGGATTGGGGAGGGGGTAACACAAATACATTATGTTGTACCAACGTCATTCATTTCAACGCGTAGCCGTGATGGAGCGCCGGGTGTCCCCGCTCTCGACCAACGCGCACTGCCTTTCTCTCCTCTCCTGTGTGAACCGGGCCCCAAGCACAGATCCATTAACGAGTACCGAGGATGAACATCAACAGCACGTTCACAAGCACCAGAACCGCGATCACCGTGAACACCGCGCACGTCTGGACATCCAAGGCCATGGCGCAGCGCTGCGGGCCGATGCCGAGCCGCGCTCCCAGGGACGGGCGGGATTGAGCTCAGCTCCCGTCAACACACGTAGCCTCAAAGGCGGCCGAGAAATCCACCATTACACTTAGGCAAGAAATAAAAAAGAAAAAGAAAAAACAGATGCCCCTACGCCTCTTCACACTACGCGATGTAATTCATAAAGGCACGGGAAGAGATGCATCATCCTCACCATCATCATCGTCATCAGTCTGCACCGCGATCTCTCCCCGCTAGTCAACACCTGCCGGTGTTTCGCCTCTTCCCCTAAACCGACCGACTCTCAGGCCAATAGACTCTCACAGCGAACAAGAGAGAGGCTGTGCGCAGGCTGGTCGCAGCTGCCGAGCCGCCTTCCGGTGAGCGGGGACCGCAGAGAGAGCGGCTGTGAGGCTGAGAGGCGGTCCTGTATTAATACTGATCAGGGCTCCACCGCCAGACTGCCGGCATCAGCCATCACCTAGAGTCGGGGGAGGGGCACAGCCAGCCCCTCGCTGACTACATCGACCACACAGGCCAGAATCATAACCTCATTCATCTCCCAGCACATCTAAAAATATCACCGTGCCCTGGTGATTTATCATTTATCATTAACAGGCCGTGATGAAGGAGAATAAATGTCAGAATAATGGATGCACGTTCCTCCGAGTGATCACCATCTTATAATTTTATTGGCATAATGTCAGCCTTTTCTGCCACTTTGTCTGTGGCCACGCATCAATCAGATACAGTGTGCCCAGCTGATCTGATAATCAACCACATTTACACTCTGCATCACCACTGGTGCGCCACACAAACAGCACTGATGCGAGCAGCAGTGGCTTAAAGGTGCCATCCACGGCCTTTGCAAAGTGTCTCTACATGATGCAAAGTGTTTCATGAAAACAGAGTTTGAAGCTTTGTCTCAGTGCTTTCATTCTAAATGCATTTTCTAGAATACATGTTAAACAAGGCACTTCTCAACCAAATTAAGTTGTCATATCACAACAGCAGGATTAGAAAATGTTTGCTATCCTCATCTTATTTGAAGTCGTATGTTTATGTTCCCTTTTCATTCAATAGTATGTGCTCAGATTTTTTTCAAGGTAAAGAGTGTGATGCAGCCCACTGTCCAAAATCACATGTTTACATTTTAATTTTACTTTCTATTCTTAAAATACGCATTTGTTAGGCTTTAAAATTGATGTGCAAAAAAATCAAGGTTAAGCAGTATTAATGCATGAAAGAAAAAGGGGAAGAGTTGCATTGCTAAAATGTGAAATTTAATTTGCGCAATTCACAACGCAGACTTCAAGAGGCATAAAAAATACAAAAAGTTCTGGACAGCTGCTATGTATTTTTCAGGCTTAATACTCTTACTCTGACAGCATCACAAGGTTTATGCTGACGTAGCTTTGGAAATAAGTAGAAGGTGGAAGTGACATCATTAACCTACATTAACCTATATAACCTGCTTGTCCTGTGGCTTTTAAAGGGGTCATGTAAGAGGGCGACTGTGGTGGATGACATGTGCTAAGCTCGGCAACACTAGCGGAGTACCTTATTTTTTACAAGGCCAGCTGTTTAACAATTTGCTGACCTACTGGATTTTGATAGAGACACACCAACAAGTGAGGATTAACTGACAAGACAAGAACGACCAATAAGACAAACGAAGACAAGCCAAACAAAGAGCAACATTTCACTTGTGGACCAAAATGACAGAGAGATGCCAAGATGGACACACAAAGAGGACTGGTGATGAACATTGGACCTTCTACAGTTTGTTCTCACCCCTTCTGAGACCCCAAGTAAGACTCCAAACCCAAAGAAAATGTATCGACAGAAACTATCACGAGACGATCTCTAACGCCAACATTCTCAAAGCCATCTACGAGCTGAACAAGGAATAAATAAAAACACAGCAGTCATTAACGAGGTAAAAGACGAGATGAAAGGGCTGGGTTTCAAGTAAAGGAGACTGATGACAAGAAAAAATGCTGTATAAGCACACGGAAGAAGGGAAAACTGAAGAAGGTGAATGTTACAAAAGGAGATCCAATCTACGTCTCATCAACCTCCTGGAAAGCGAGAACGAAGACGTAAGGGAAGAAGTCCCGAAGATAATGAGCCAGATTGCACCAGATGATAAAAGTAAACTCAGATTCCTGGTTGACACAGTACATAGATTTAGGCACACCAGAGATGTCAAGACACCACGTCTAATTAATATACAGTTCAACACACATACCTTCAGATACAAGATTTGGAAGACGTTGTGAAGATGATCACCTGACACTGACAGATATCACTAATGTGATGATGATGGCAAATCAACTCGGTTTAAAGTCAAACTTCTGTGAACGACTTAATGTCATTGCTGTCTGGCGCTATATGCATCTTTACTAAAAAGAATATACATAGAGTTAATGGTTTACTACAATCTTGAATTGACTTACGGTCAATCCCCAACAATGCAATTTGTTTCTAAAACATCACACAGCTACACTCCTTTTTCATACGACAAAATGATAGTCATCACCCTTACTAATCCACTAGAACAAAAAAAAAAAAAAAAAACACAATGTACTGAGCAGTGTACTAAAATAGAAATTCTTAAGTTTTAAAATCAGAGAATTGGCCTTTAAAATAGTGAAGAAATGAAAAAAAAAGTGACAATATCAAAGAAATTAAAAACCATGAAAGAACTAAATATCTTAATAAACAAAGGAACTCTTACAGAAAAGAAAGAATCAAAATGAAAGGAATACTTTCAACTTTGTCTGTGGTTTTGGAACATAATTTAAAGTCTGCTTGTGTTAATGTGTTAAAGGAATATGTCGATAATGACGAAATGACTAATGTATGATAACACTGCTTCCCAAACTAACCCTAACCTCACAACTACTCCTGAGGTGCCCTTGAGTAACCTCAAACTCCACTAGTGGAGCTGCTGGGTGTTCCACAGGTCAGACTGTGGTTGCAGAGGTAACCTCAAGATGTGAAGGTGTGTAGCGGAGCAGGGTGGGAAAACCTACTCTGGGAGTGTGTATCCGCAGTCCTCTAACCTAAACAAACACTAGTAATTTGTGGAACAGGAAAATATATTCAGAAGCACTGAGGTGTGCCCAGTACTTATGGTGAATCTCATTTCCATGCCCCAAGGAAAAGTGATGTGAGGTAATGGGTAATCAGGTGACGCCCAATGCACAGAAACACATTCACAGACATTCATATTATCATGACCAATATAATTTTGGCCCAAGATCATTTTAAAGGTTGCAAATTAGCTGTATGAAGATGTTTTTCCCTTGAATTAATCAGCCCAGCTTCATGGCAACAAAAAGTATCAAAATGTCATCAGAAACTGCTGAACCCATTCGTTAAGCTGCCATTCCATATGCTCAATATGTTCCAAACTGTCACATTTGCACCGACATACGGCTAAATAAACACACTGCAGTTGCTGCTAGCTTGCTTAGCTATTTACTTTCAGGGCCAACATAAACACGCGTAGTTGCTGGTTCATATCTTTTGGCAAAAATATGACTGTTTGGAACATACTGATATATGGCATATGGACGGATACCAGAGAAGTGGGTTGTGCTTCAGGAGTGTTCTTGGAAGTTTCTGTGGAGGTTTGGACACATTTTCACCACAAAACTGCTGTTGGAATCCATGGAAACCGCTGTGAATCTGGCAGACTACAGCTGACATTCTCCAAGCGACAAACGTTTCAGAGCCGACTTTCAAACCTACAGGAGGTGAGCGTTTGGTATTCAAAACATAGTGTTTCTGTGCAGTATTCCAGCAGTAAGGCTCGATGTTGCGAGTGTTGTGAGTGACAGGGCACAATGGCTCCAGCTCCCATCTGATGCACGTGTTTGCCATTGGCAATCACATCATTATTTTGGCCTCCATGTTCACAGTGATACTTAAGGTGAACACAGTATTACACATGAGCGCTTCCCAGCCTGCAGCACTTGTCCTCGTGTCCGCGCCTCTCATTGTTGGCAGATTATGAAGAGAGCACAACATGATTATGAATGAATTCATACAGGGGAATCAGTTCAGTCCCTCACTCCCAAACCAGCCACCACCTAGTCAACCATCCGACACATGCACAGACACAAAAACCCCTCTCCAAACCATGCTCAGTCTTCACACTCAGCTGAGAGCTTTGGGATGGATCAAAAGACCCTAGAATAAGTTTAAAAGAGTAACATAAAGGATTGCACTATATCAGTATTTTTAAAGCCATAAATAATTTCCAGGGCACTTTCTGCACATACATGCTGATAAAAGCAATGGCTCCTGAAAGCCAGGCTTTCAGTGAATTGCAGAGAGCTGTACAAGGCATCACAGCTGAGATATGACAACCATCCTCAAACAAGCTTTTTTTTCTGCTCTGCTTGTGTGTGTGCATGTGTGTGTGAAACGCAGAGTGAGCAGATTACATAAGCCTGCCCTACCTCTGTGGGCTCCCTCTCCAATCTCCCTGACATTTAGACAACAAAGGTCACATCTGAAAGTCTAAATCTGCACAGACACCAATGCTAATATTCTCATACATATACAAAAGAGGCAGAATATCTCCCACAGCAGAGAATCACATGTTAAATATAGCTGAACTTAAACTTACTGTACGTGAAATCCATAGATAACAAGTACAGTTTTTTAATATGACTTGAATCATTTTTTTCAGAGCTGTCATTATTGTGAAGGATTTGTACAATTATAGTAAAACTGGAGAGTGACAAATGTATTTAAGCCTGATACGAGTGTTTTTAGTTTGAGGGTACTGATGCTGACACCGTTAACATCTTTACATTTTTATGCTAACAAATTTAAAAAGCTTCTGAAAAGTCTAAAAAATATAAGACAAGAACACTTGTAATGCAATCCAATCTAACAAATTATGACCTCAAAATTTCCTGTGGAGTTTAAAAAAAAAACAACTCTTAGCTCAAGGTCAACTTATTGGAAATCTTCCTGCAAATGGTCATGTTATTATTGTCCCCTAAAACAAAGAATATAATATGCAAGCTTCCACCAAACCCTTTCGTTTTCCCAATTGAAACTGACGAAGACAACGAATGAAGATAACATTTTCAGCATGTGTTCTGTCCTGTCTGGGTTGTGACAGCTTTATTCAATGCATCCATCTATCACTTTTCTTGTCATTTATCATGGGTCCAGAGCAGCACAGGGCAAGCTGAGCAACGTCCTCTTTCAAGAGGTAGTGTCTTTGTAAATATCCTACCCGCCTCAACTGGGTTCTTTTACTACTTGTCTGTATGGTCAATCCTTCCTGACATCTTCATCTAATCATCATAATAAGCTATTATGCTATAATGAGGTTTCTGCAGTCTGAATTACCCAAATCAAATGTGTATCCTCCAAAGTTAGTCTTTTAAGTCTGGAACACCCTCTTTGTGTTTTCTCAGACAGTTTCCTTGCTGAGCTGTGGCAGAGAGATAGTAATACAACGTGAGGATCTGGCATTAAAAAGGACGCTTTGTCACTTTGGAAGATATCCAGTTGATTTGTCAAAGTCAGACTGAAGTCTCATATTAACCTCAGCTGAGCTTTACAATTTCAGTAAAGGTAAAAAGTGAACTTGCTTTGTGGTAGTGTACTCTCTTTATCATCAGGGTCTAATATAATGTCTATTACTGTCGCCTTTGGAACCAAACTGACAGTCAATGTCATGATCTCACACTTGATCCTCACTTGTGAAAATGACCCTGAACCCCTTCCAGAGAAGCAGCTGCTCATTCCCCACTTGATTGGGACATCTTTCCCCATGAGAGAACTACTCCAGAGCACATTGGATACCCCGGTCCAATTAAGCCAATGGTTGAAGATCATCTGCAAATATCAGAGGTCATCAAACTGGATTCTCGCCAGACATCGAGTGTGCCTCAATACCCTGTCAATGAATATTACAAACAGATGTGGGTCCAAGGCACATCCTCGACACCTTCCTTGAACAGACTTGATTCCAAGCTGCCAAAAAAGCATGGTGTAATTATACTATTGCCGCAGAGCAATCATTTCAAATTTATGCCTCAGGGCAATATCTATTCATAATAGTCAGTAGTATCCTGGTAGGATGTAGGCAGGAAGCTCGGCTGCTTTAGGGAGTGGTCGTTTGCTACAATATTGGCATCATCCATCATTGCCACACTGACAGCCATTTGAAGAACGTTTGCACCTCTCACCTTTAGATGAAAGACTGTAAAAATATTACAGACCCTCCCTATTTTTTGAGCATTTGATTAAGTTCAGCGTCTTTAAGAAATGCCAGAAACTCTCTAAGTTGAATTCATTTATAGATTCACCACATCTCTTTCTGCAGTTTTTAAATAGGACTATACATTTCAGTGCCAGCAAACGAATCTGTTTGTGGTCAGTAGGTATTTGGCTAATGGGAGGCAAGCCCACCACGCCCATTTCCCCTTCAGTCTGCTCCAGTTCTTTTGTTCCCCTCCCATCTCCACGACAACCACACTGACTTCCTGCTTCCTCCCAGGCCTTCCAGCCACAAAGCATCCTAAAAATAAATTGCCGGACTTTTCCTGAACACAGTTTTGTCACCATTGTTCAGACATCAGCTGGTTATTCATTTAGCTCAATTTGGCTGTTAGTGTAAAGGCAAGTCAGTGGGTCAGAGCATAGAGAATTTTAAGAAATAGTAATAGACAGATGAGATAAAAGAGGTAGGTCATGCCAAGTAGGGTGGAGAAATCAGGGTTAAAGACATCACAAGTGATATCACAACATTCCTAGACCTAACAGCTTCAGGAGAAATATTCCTAGTCATTCATGACATAGCCATGGGACCAGTAAAAATGAATTATTATTTAATGATAAACCAGTGCAATATATATGTTCTGGAGACTGTCGAACAAGATGAATCTGCCCTGCGACTGTGTTCTTTATGTCAGCCCCTAGTGAGTGTCTGCCTAACATTGTGAAGCTCTAGCAGGGAAAGAGAAGACATGAAGTCTTTGTATAAACACTGGCAGAATTTAGGGTATATCAGGTCTCCTGTGGAATAAAAGCAGGTTTTTGAAGACAAGCTTGCAGAGGAGAAACATAAAATATGAAGCTAATTTAATACACTGTCTCACCTGTTTTCCACACTTCTGTGACGGAAAGTCATTACTCTGCTACTTTAATAATTGTATTTTATTTTCTAAAGGAAAGTAGGTTAACTGTGGCATTAATGGCTGAAAGCATACAATACATAGAACTCCAACTCAACAGTGTCCCCCTGTACCTCTATTAAAAATACAAATTATATTGGAACCACTTGGGGGAAGTGTCAGAGTTTGCTGACAGTGCATACTTGACTTAACAATTCTCATCAAGTGTTATGGTGAAAGTTAAAGGAATAGTGAGACAATTTGGAGAACACATTTATTTGCTTTCATGCCGACAGCTAAATTTTGTTTGATTAATCTGTACAAAACACCAAAATTTTGAGAACTTCGTGGAGTCTACGATCAACATCACGCTGAAGCTAAGACTCAAGGTCAGAAACAAGACTTATAACATGTTAATTATTGAGCTGGAGAGGTGCTGCTAAGTGGATTCTCTCTTTCACAATGAGCCAGGCTAGCTGTTATCTCTCTGTTTCCAGTGTTTGTGCTAAGCTAAGCTAAGTGGCTGCTGGCTGAAGCTTCATATTTATTTTACAGACATGAAAGTGGTATAGATCATCTCATCGAACTCTCGACAAGAAAGCAAATAAGCACATTTTCCCAAATGTTTTTTTTTTTTTAAGATGAGGACAATGCATATTTGCTAGATTATAAGTAGTGGATTATATTGTATCGTATTCTATTATATGTATAATTTTACTGCAATGCATTTCAGATTCCCTATTTTCTACTATTCATTTAATTTCATCTACATTTTCTATTTATTTGACCCTCTTCTTCTCTGTCTAGTGGGCTTCACTTCATCTGCACACATGTTGACTCCATTATATATCCATTAAGACTCCTCCTTGAGTAGAAAATGCATTAAATTACTAGGAATTCTGAACATTTTCAAAATGAGATCCCTAAAGCTCTCCACTCTTCAGTGAAGGTGTGGTGAGTCTGAAATTTCAGTAAAATTTCCCACAGTGGGGAAATAGTGCCTCTGCTAAAAGACACTGTAACAAGCTCCCCGAAGACAGCATTGTAGCGTTTCACAAACTGCAACAAAAAGGCAGCATTAAGGAACACTGTTGAAAATACAGCGTGTTATTTATTTATGTTTCTGTTCACCGGCAGTGCCAGTGTCTACTTAAATAAAGCCCAAAGATTGGTCATTTGAGAGACCAGCTGTGGGGTGTGGGATAAAATCAAATGACCTATGTTAGGATTTGGTTGGTTGCCTAAGCTGGCACTGCTTTACTGTGCTTCTTTTGTGCTGGTTGTGAGTGTACAGAGCATGTCCGCTAGTGTCATCATTCATCAGAGCACTGTCAGCCACCTGCAGCCCAAAACACTGGGAGGGAAGAGCAGTAGTGTCTTCCTTTCCATCCACAGTTTAGTGGCTGCGACATTTGCATGCAGTGTTTGTTGGATATTTGTACTGTGTCTGAGAGCAGAGTATATTTAGTATATATTGTATATTTAGATTTTTATTGCAACATTTCTGGAGAGGCTAGTCACATAACGTGAGCGACAGAGGTTAACAGTAAACGGTCTAACTGACCTATTCTAATCAACCATCATACCCACTGGGTGCCATAGATGTGTAACTCACTATAAACAGGGGGTGGGATACAAAAATCTACAGCTCCACCTGTCCTCTAAGCTAAAATGATTTTACATTCTCAGTGCTTCCACGCCACGAGAGTTCAAAAGCAGAACATCGGATTGAAATGCAAAACTCTGCAGTAAAACGATATCTGGGTGCAGGGTTGTTTGGCATTCTGTGTTTCTCAGCACCTTACTTCCTGTTGATAGGTCAATTCCTACCATCAAAGACTTCATAGACTCCATCTGATATAGTGCTGTCCTGCAAAACATTCACTAACAAGCTTGCCATGTAAAATATATGACTGCTCACAGGCATGGGTGCACGTAGGGACTTTCAAGCTCTCATGCTCACACACACAAACACTTGCACACACAACAGGTCGTAGGAAGCAGGTGTTTTCACATGCCTGGAGGGAGGAACGGGACGAAGCGAAAAGGGGGGGGAGATGAGGTGAGGGAATGAGGAAAAAACAGTGGGGGAGAGCAAACTTGATCTGAGGAGAGGAGAAAACAGGGATGGTAGCGACGGAGGGAGGGATGACGAGCACTGAGGTCAGGAAGAGAGGGAGGCAGAAGGAGAGGGGGAATGAGGAACAAGTACAAGGAGCGAGGAGGTTGCATAATATGTGGATGTGATGGAGGGTTTTCTCTGACGCCGCATGTGGTGTAGCAGGGAGCCAGGGAGGTCAGAGGCAGAAAGTTAAGCTAAATAATGTACACAAGAAGTGGCAGCTGCCAGAAAAATCCAGCCCATCTTTCACAGAGGCCTGCAGGATACATTCTAACTAGCAGAACACTGTACAGGCAGTTAGCTTCTGTCTCATTATTTTAGGGCACAGGAACAAAGTGGCCAGGGCTGGAGCTATGTATTCTATTCAAGGTACAAATGCTCAATTAGTGTATTTTTAGATCACAGCATAAGTTTACAAAAATAAAATGTTATGTAAAAAGCCCCATAATACTCCCCCATAATAGCTTAAAATCATTATTATTATTGCCCACTTGAAGGATCATTGGCAGTAAGATTTCTTCTGGGCCCATGAAAGTCCAGAAGGCCTGGATTACAATCAAAGCTACATTTAACTGTGATGCCTATTTAAAGTTCCAAATGTTAAATCTACTCAAATAGGAAAGGGTACTTAAACAATCTTTAAGTAAATGTGAAAAAAGTACTGTGGAGGTGCTTGATTACAACAAAGCTGCAAATAGTGTGTCTTCCAAAAAATTTCATCAGGATGCTGCCTTTACCTGCTCCTCCAGCTGAAGTCAGAATTATGACTGAATATATTGCCGGATATTACAAAGACAGTTGTTTCTTTCATTGGAGAACAAACAGAAAAGAATGAATGTATACATTATTTGGGAGAAAATTCCTAGTAAGGCAGGCTGAGTTGATGCAGTTTTAAAGACACTTCACAGACAATTCATTTGTTGACAAAGCAGGAAGACGACAACACCTGACAACAGGTCTGAATAATGTACTGGCACCTTGGATGAGTGTAAATACTTGTCAGCCTAGTTTCCACTTTTTTTGCCCTCAATGTCAATGTTGGATGTTGGTTACATTTTTTAGCCAGTATGAGAGCTGACTATGAATATAATAGCAATGTGCATAGCAATGGCCAAATTATGCTTCAGAGAATATTCATTTTGAATGTGTGTAGGATTAGGATTGTTCATCATCAATCATTTTTGTATTTTATGAACTACTGCTATTTAAGTTATTAAATTAGTCTACTTAAAATTTAATGGCAATCTGCCAATTAGGTTATTAGATATCCTGTATGGACAGTTGTGGCCTAAGGGTGGTGCAAGAGTGAGCTGATGCAGTGTCTAAAAGGAAGGATTTTATGCTCAGTAAAATTCTAACTTTCTTAGCTGAAGACAACTATTTTATTATTAGTACCTTTGTTTGTACCGGGGTCTAATCAAGTCAGTTAAATTTATATAGGCCAAAATCACAAATCTGTCTCAACAGATTGCACACACTTATGAAGAAGATGGATCTGAGAAGAGTCTTTCAGGAGCTTCCAGGTGCCACTAAACACTGGCAGGACCTGGGCCTCACGACCTCCTCTCCATACTGCAATGTATTGCAGAGAGTAATGACACTGTAATGAGACATGGAAATATATAATACTGGGCTATTATTATAGTCGGGAGAAATGTTGCAAAAAACAAAATGGCTGTTGTAAAAGTTAGCAGTGGAATTAATACACACATAAAAATCCCTCTGTGAAAGATGGTGCCGTCAGATAATAAGGGATCATCATATTATTTAACACAAGGTGACATTATTCTGTGTTGACTTAAGACCAAAAAAGATTTTCCCCTAATATAAACCTGTCAAACAGCCATGACAATAAACACTGCATTGCAAACAGAAGAAGCTGATGACTGTGGGTAAAATCACCTAAGCAGCCTGGGAAAACCATCACAAATGACACAACCGATGCTGGATAACAAGCACCGGAGTGCCTTAGGCCTTAAATAGTCTCATAACAAAAATCACTGCGTGTTGTGACATTACTGAAACCATCCACCAATATATCCCCACTGTCCTACTGTAGTAGTAGCATAACATGGTTGGGGGGATTATGGAAGGATTGAAATACTGGCCCTGATGAGGTATAAAACAGAATGAGCTCCAAGAAAGTACAAACACAAATCTGAGCATGCACAGGCATGCATGATCCGACAAAATACGGATGCAGAGATACTGTAAAACAGGATACACCAGTGAGTAAGAGAATTAACACACAGCACTGTTCCTTCACTCCCCGGGAACATGCAGCCATCTGAAATAAAAGTGGAAATGGCTTTTGTAGGGAGCAAAGGAAACCCTCTCAACAGTTATATAAGAGAAAAGGCCCTGAGCCTTGCTGTCTCTCTCTCTTAACACACACAAAAACACACACACCACATAAGCATGGAGCCGCACGCCTGTGCATACAACAACAACAACACAGACGCATACACCTGACAGCCAGAAACCCATTCTTTAGAAGACACAGCCTAGGGAGGCTCTGACACAACCACCTGCTCAGATTCAGTCAGCGGCACTACCATTTATCAGAGCTCGCTGCATCCTACAAAACAGTATTAGCTAGTGGCTGCAGTAAGTCACAGTGGATACGTGCCTGTACCCTGGCAGGGAAAACGTTGAATGAACACTGATAAAAGATTCTAGGTCGCCTGTGGCTCAGAGTGTGGACTGTACATACATGCAGTTATTTTGAGGAAGACCTATTCCCATGGTTTGTCTCACAGGGCTCTAAAATAAACCCCGGGATGAAGCAAATGCCACACATTCACAGTGTGTTTGACAGAGATATCACTAGCCGGTGCTATTCATTCCTCACCAAATAATGAGGTCGTCAATGCAATGACTCACACACCCTGACAGATGAATTCTGAATACATCGGGAGAGCATGTGAAGTGTGTGTGTGTCACAGTGTTGTGAAGAGGGTGTATCATAGGGGCAGAGGCCTAGGATGCAGATACAAACAGAAACTATGCAAATGTGGTTAAATTAACGTATGAGCACTGGTGCCCCTCACATGTGTATAAAAGTGTGCACATAAGTAGTTGTTCAACTCAAACATGTCCTTTTTCATCACTGTCCCACTATTTTCCAACTAGCCCCTGCCTGCTGACTCATGCATTCATAATAAATAGATTGCATTGCATAATATGATTATGACCAGACAGACCTAGGTTAGCCCAAACTTAATCATATAAGATTTCGGTTTGAAACTCTTAATCTGCGAGAAGTCCTTAATAAGACAGTCCCCCTTTCTGACAAGTTGTCAGCAGAGCTTCGGGCACAGCATTAGTAACACACAGGAAACTGTCCTCTCATCTACATAGGAATTAACAAAGGCTGCCATTGCTAGGTGTTTGTTATAGGAGAGGAGAGGAGAGGAGAGAGGAGAGGAGAGGGCAGTGGCTGGGGGAGAAATCCATTTAAATGAAAGGGAGAAGAGAGGCGTCAGCATTAGCAGTTAATCCACTGCAGTGAGAATGCTTTCTCTCTGCCTGCGGCCTCTAGGCTCCAGTAGTCATCCTAACAGGAAGACTGTAACATCCACCGCACTGTATCACAAACATCAGAGCCACTACTGACATGAGATCCATACCAAATAAACGATGCATGACTTACCAGAAATAAGACAGCAACACACAGATTTAATGCTGAAGCATCATCCATCCATGTGACTGCACTACAGCTGCGCTACTATGTTATGTCATATTGTGCGTATATAGTGTATATACATCTATATATGCTAGCTCCATGCTCAAGATGCAGTCATAAATCCCAGCATTTGAGCCTGCTACAAACGAACTTCCCTCGCCATTCAAACACACACAAGACATTTCCAGTGTTATGAGTCCACGCTCCCTACCCCAGGGGAGGGCCACGACACAAAAGTGCACATACAAAGGGAGCATCTCTCTCTTCCCCTCTCTGTTTCTCTCCCACCCCTTTTTCTCTCTCTCACCCACACACTTTCTCGATTTAGCTCACACTTAAAAAGGCTGCCTAAAGATAGAAGCAAGAAGATGAACAGGAGCCAGCGAGTGTCATGGCAACAACGTGCAGTGGCTCACAAACACTATTTAGACCAGCAAGAAAAAGTTATAATCAAAGCCTAAATGCAGTAGTATCACCCTCCTCAAAGACACAGTTTACTAAATTTCAATGTAAAGACGAGCCAGGGCTCAAAGCTCAGGGCTCATAATTCAACAGCTGAGTAGACAGCATATCTCATGAAGATGGCCTATTAATTGTACTACAAATGTTGCAGTTAATCCTTTCTGACTCCTTATAAATAGTTTAATTTTAAATCTAGTGTAGAAAGACTTTACAACACTGTGCACACTCATTCTTAAATTACATTGAACATACTTTTCTCATAGATTTTAGAAGGAAAACGCTTCACAAATAATAAATGCTAATGAATATGCATTTCTAATTTTCAATGGAATGTGCTGGAAAACAGATCTTCACTTAGTAAAAGAAAAAAATTGACGGAGTCAATGAAACTCCGAATTTGGTACTCAGCAGAGCTTCGATTTAGTATGATCAAATAATATTGTAAATAGTGTTGAGCCCTATGCATTGCAGTTCTCTAGGTATAGATGTTGGACACAGCCCCAGAAATGTTCACTACTCCGTCAGGATGTTTCAGAGAAACTCTGCATCTCCTTCCACTAGAATCCCCCTGAGGCCACTTGCACATCAAAGCACGATTCTGAAATGCCTGGTTTCACTTCCCTGAGTAGTATTACTCCAACGTACTCAGAAGCTAATTTAATACAACTGACAAAGACACGCTACACTTCTCATAGATTCCAGAACACCAGGTAAATGAAAACGATTTTAATGTCATTCCTTTTTCTGCTGTGAAATTCAGACCGTTTGTCTGCGTGTGCTCTCGTCAGATTAAAAAAACATCTGAAATGTTGGGTGCCCAATTCAGGATGAGTAATGGCCTAAGAGTAGTGGATGACATTAATCCACATGGCCACCATCTTCACGGATCAGTTCCTTCATTATCTGATGAAACATTGACCAGTGCTCTGTCATCTCCATATTGCCAGTATCAGTGAGAGGTTATTTATCATTACACATCCTCTTATCTCATCTACATCTCCTCACATATGCGACAGGTGGACAAACTCAGTGTGGCGTGGATATGTATGTGTGTGTGTGTTTGTGTGCACAGACCCTTAATATGATATACTGTATATAGTGGTCATAGTTTTTTTTTTAGAAATCTGTACATATGGTTATATTTATTAATCACGCTCGAGGTCTGACAGAATGAAAAGTAAAAGTAACAACTAGATCAATTTGTATTTATGTGTGCGTCTTTCTGAGGGTGTGTGTGGGACTCACAATGTTGACCTGCAGTGGTTCTGAACCAGGTCTTAACATCCTCCTCCTCCTCCTGCAGCTACCAGACCGCAGACGCACCGACGATGACGATTGACCCATGTCTGGGGGACAGACACATGCAGACGGACGGGTAAACAGATGATCAAATTAGCAAACACACATCAATCGACAGTCTAAAATAAAAATATGCAATTGTACCTGACTGAGGCAGGAGCAGCGCCAAGGCAGTGAGAGTGCTGGGGGGCAACGGCAGGGAACGGCACCGCTGGAGAGATACCCTGAGTGGGGGCTCCAGTGGTGACACACCCAGGGGGCGAGACAAGGCCTAGAGGGTACTGAGTAGTTAGGGCATCTCCTATATTCCATACAGAGTTACTTCAATGCACACGCTCACTCACACAAGGTTGAATGCACACATTCCCCTGCCCTTCACGTTAAAAAAAATTCTTCCTCACTGCCTTGTCCCCTTTTTTGCAGAGAATTAAAGTATTTCACATTCAGCAAGTCTATTCTGGTGCGTTGGTCGGTGTGCATGCCCTACAGCAAACCATGAGAGACTATACATCATGCCAACCGGGCGGTCTCTCAGGTTAAAATGAACTGACTCTGAGTTAGGGCAACGAGAGGTAGAGCTTATGGGAGCGATGAGGCAGAAAATTGGCCACAGAGAAAGACTGAAAGTGAGGGAGAGAGAAAGACAAGCCACAAAGAGAAAGAAAGAGAAAGAAAGGGTGAGAGAGAGAAAAAAAAGAAAGAAGGAGAGGGGGAGGTGAGCTGAGGGAAAAGCAGTATCCAGAAATACAGGCCTCTATAAATGGGGCAGAGCACGCATGCATTGTTGCAGCTAACAGTGAGTGGTGTATAAATACTGGGTTAGTACAGGGCTGCCCTTCAAAGTCTGTAGTGTGTGTTTGATTCATTACGGGCTTGAGCTATATTTATAAGTGAGTTGGTGGAGACTACTAGTGAGATTCTGCCCTCCTACCTTCATTTTTTCAACATCAGGATGTGATATTTATGTCTACGGCATATATACGTACATTTCTTCACTGTAAATGTGTATTTGGATATTTATGGGACTGCTTATTTGTCATTTTTATGTCAGTGTTGACTTTCAGTGAATTTATGGATAAATGCCTGTGTTTGTCATTTGATGTCTTACTCTGTGGTGCAGCTCCGTGGACTGCGTCTCCCTAGTAACACTGGTCTCTATGACAGAGCAAGGCCTGGAGCGGGCAAGCATCCGTCTCTGCCCTGGAGAGTGTTGCATGGAGGGAGCAGGCCTGCGTCTCCGCCGGCATAGCGAGCCAACCTCACTATAATGGTTGTAGAGATCCCGGTCGGGGTTGGGCCTCCACAGGTCCAGTACAGCTGAGGCCGGGCGGGGACGAGGGCGCAGGGGCTTGCGAGGTACAGAGGTCTTCTCTGTGCTAGAGTGGGACACGGCTGGGCACAGCTGTCTTACACTGCAGCTTGTCTGGCTGGCAATCTGCTCACACAGCTGTGATTGGCACAGATAATCAGCAGTTTGGCCCAGATAAAGGTGCAACAATACATTTCTTGTGTAGGGAATTAGGAGGAATGTCTCTATAGATTTAACAAAATATACCTCTTAATTCCTTTTAAAAGATTCTACTAACCATGAGTCCATGTTCCTAATTGCAATGCATCAATAGCTAGCTACAAGTGCCAAGACTGCCCCTTAATGGCAGTTAAATTTCAGAGAAGAAGGAAAAAAACAATAGACAGGTGGATTTAATATGTAAACAGTTGGTGACTGGGGAGGAGGATTTTCCTGGAATCATCATTTCTCCAAAATTTTTGCAGGATTGCATATTAACACCGGTACCAAAACACAGATTCCCACAGCCCTTACCCTTGCATAATAAGCCCCTATGAAAGTGTGCTGAGTATTGAGATGTCACATTTCGTTTTGTCATTAGGAGTTGGGGCTAACATGTCCTGACTTGCTGGTGTGACTAGAAGGGAGATGACTAATGCCTCCACTGGACTGAGAAGGGAAGGGTGCCGTCGTGAAGTGCAGACGTCAAAGAGCTCTAGGGCTACTGCAGTCACACACGGCCGGCTTTATGGGAAATAGGGTTTCCTTGCATGCTACACTTTTCCTGGCAAAGCAGGAAAGGACAAACTCCTCTAATATGATGTTGTTCACCATTGTAATTACTGACTGTTTCCTCCTCTCTCCAACAGATGGGGCAAAAGGACAACTGTAGAGTAGGTGCCCAAGTCATGTCCTCACAGGCCACTGTCTTGAATGTTTTTGTTTCTCACTGACAGTTAATGAGCCACACCTAGGACTTATATCATGAAGAAATGAGTAACAAATCTGGTGGCATTTACACTCATGTTTAGTTTTCTTGTTGATGGATTTAAGAAGCAAAAGATTGGCCATGGTTAAAACAGTTACATAAATGATATTTTGAGAAGTAATTACATGATGCATGCCTTTGGCAATGTTAATGATGTGGAAAAAGCCTGCAATGGAATGTGGTTATGGCATAAATGTGAGACACATTAAAGAAGAAAATGTTTACAGTAGTTTAGCAACACAAATAACTGACTTCTTAACAAAAGCATTTATTAAAATCCAGGCTGGTAATTTACACAGCTCATTTTGTATTTGAAGTCACATACCTTAAATATTTCCTCTGTGGAATCTGATGCTGGTACGCTATTGGTTGTGCTCTCTTTATCACCTTGTTGTGATTGGACATTCACTTCCTGTATCTGGGGGGAGTCAGGTGGAGCATCCCTGGAATCCTGCTCATTTCCTGTCTGTCCCTCTACCTTTTCCTCTTGACAGACAGTGTTTGTTGGCTCCCTTTCAACCTCTGCTTCTTTTTTAGTCTCTGTGTTTGGGCCTGACTGGGGGATATGATTCTCTACTATGGCTGTGGACCTGTGGTTTGTCTCTCTCTCTATTTGTTCATCTGTGCCATCAGAACTCTGAAGGCCATTGACAGCTCGAGATCCTGGGCATGCCCTAAAGGCTTTCAGGACCACGTTAGGGGATCGTCCACCTGTCACAGGTGCGAGAGACTCGCTGTCAGAGCTACTGAAGTGTGAGGGTTTAGCGGTCAGTGGTGATGATGGAATGGGCAGGGATTTTGAAAGTTCATCACTGTGGAGAGTCAGCGACACGCTGTGAATGTTGTCCACTGTGCGCTGTGGGGCACGAGGGGAGCTCATCTGAGTCCTCTCTCCCTCTGGAGGAGAGAAGGAGTGTGACGTTGTCCGCCATTTTCTGGCTGTCTCTGCTACACTGTTGAAAAACTTGAAGAGACCACCGAAGTGCCCCTTGGTGTCAGATTGTTTTGGGGGCGGTGGCTGAAAGTCTCTAACGCTCTCAAAGTCTACAGAACCATAGTCTGAGTCCATGGTCTTGTCTAAAGAGTGAAGCTCAGAGTCAAAACTCCTCTCTGAGTAGACAGGATTGGCCTTCCCCAAAAGGGAAATCCTCCTCAGGTAACTCCACACATCTTTGTGCCTCCTTCCTCTGCCCCGGTGGGTGCTCGGACTGTCTTTAATGCTAGGCTCCTCATAGCCTGCAGCTGCTTTGTTACAGTTGGTTGAATTGTTGTGGCTTCTTTTAGTATAGCAAACTCTTTCTGGTGGTTTACAACCATTCTGAGTCACAACCTCTCCTATTACAGTGGGCTGGTGGCCATCTATAGGAGCTGTGAGGTCAATGTCTTCGAATGAGCAGTCAAATTCTGCTGTGTAGCCAGCATACGAGTGCCTCTTGCCTCGGTGTCTGAGTGTGCCCCTGCTGGACTGCTGAGGAGTGCCAATGTCGTGGCAGAAAGATTCCTCATCCACCAAAGAGTTGCTGAACTTGGCAGTGGGCAATTTCCCTGCCTTCCCTCTAAACACAGAGGGGGATTTAAGCTTCTTGAAGGAGCGAACTTTGTCAGCAAATGAGAGTTTAGGGATGGAAGCCTCTCCGGGCAGGATCATGGAGTGGGGTCTGCGCTCCAGCTCTGAGACAGCTCTCTTTCGGTTCAAGATCTTCCAGATGCCCCCTGTGGCACGGGGCCTCCGGTTGACCTCCTGTCTGTCCTTGACAGGGGTTTGAGGAGAGGCAGCCTGGGTGTCTCCCTGCCCCTCTGCAGGCCCTGGCCCAGTCTCCTGAATATAAACACTGCTGGTCTCATTCTCCACATCCAGAGAAACATTAAACACTCGGTTGACAAACCCATTAGGGTTGTTGCTCTCAGGGGCAGGGTTGCCTGTCTGTTCCATCCTCTCTCATTCTACAGTGTCAGCTATCAGCTCCAATGGACATCATGTCTCGGGCCTCTCTCTCTCTCTCTCAAATACCTGGAGGAACAAAACCACATTTTCATTCAAGAGTTTGAGATTGAAGTGACAGCCTATCTTTTCATATCATGCTTATTCTGTCTTAACTTGCTCAGAATGCCTGTACGCCATAAATGGAAATGCTACGTATCAGCTGTATTTTTTTTTTTTCTCTCCACGGGAGGTCAAACGTTCAAGAATAATAGATATGTAGTGCAATTTAAACACAAAAACACAGTGAGAGCATTAGAGGTCTCGTTTGGTGATTCTCAGACAAGGGCTTTTGTACCATGAGTCAACACCCACCGCCCCCCGTATTTGGTCCACATTATCCAAAGTAATTATTTGAGACACAGCCCCCCCACCTTCCATCCATCCACCACTTAAACCAGGATGCTGTGTTGTCATGGAAACCCCCACTACAGAGATGTCTGGTTATTTCAGGCCTGTGACATCATCATCATCATCATCGTCATCGTCATCACAGCTCAGATAAGCTCCCTCTGAAGAAAAGGATGCTGGACAAGTGCTACACTGCTACATGTTAATTACCCCCCACCGCATAATCCCTTTAATGTATAGAAGCCCCCAGCATCACATCTTTGTTGTTACACGAGATCATCACCGAGCAAACATCTTTCAAGTCTTTCAATTTAAGCTGCCCTTTAAGGAGAATGTCACAATTTAATTAGTAAGCTTTACACTGATGAGAGCACCATCTAAAGAAAGTGCTCAATCATGTAAAAATGTCAGTTTGCAATCACACGTATTAGCAAGTGCTCATGTTAGCATTTAAATATAAAAATGTCGCCTCTTTAATGTTAATTGACTTTTGATATCCAGTTATTTTAATGGCGTAAATATGATTTTGTCCATCCGTTATAGAGCTATAAAACTACTGAAATACACTACAACAAAACTGCTTTTGTTGTTTTTACTTCCACAAACTGTCACAAACTTAAGCTAACTAGCAACTCGGTTTCTATGTCACCTACTAGCTAAAACAGTTTATAGCAGCTAACATTGACAGAGTTAGCTAACTTTATGTTGCGCTGGGCGTAAAAAGTTATGTCTTCTTTTTTTAAATGTGGCGAATTAAAAATTGACATTAACACAGCAGGCGTTTCATTTTAGTAATTCAGCTGTTAGCTCGTACAAAGTGACGCTTCTCGATAACTTCAGCACATCAAGTTGAAAAACTCCTCGCATCGCTTAAATTAGCCGCTAAAAGCCGTGAACTCACCTCCAGAAAACGTCCCTCCCGCCGCCCTGAAACTCGCCTTTGACGCCGTCTCCGCTGCACTTTGACGGGCTTAACTTAAATCCATGAGTAAGACTGAAGTTATGTTGCGGGCAGCGGCTCCTCTGCGGATGTCATGAGCTCGGTAAACTCGGTCCACTGTCGTCAAACCGGGGGAGAGTCTGCGGGTTAGAGGCAGACCGGTGAACTCTTGCCCTGTGAGCTCCTGCAGACGCCGACACTGTGATCTGTGATAAAGCTCTGAGGCAGACAGACACAGCAACACACCCTGCACACACACACACACACACACACACACACACACACACACACACACCCTGCACACACACACACCTATACACTCAGGAACACATGAAAATTATCTGTAATTATTCTGATTCCATGTGTTGCAATAAATAAAGTTAGGTTTATATTATTTAATATATATAGTTATAGGATTATGTGAAACTTTGTGTGTTTACTGTGTTTTTAATCCTTTTCAGTTCATTAAAAGCTTTTCCTGCACAGCTGCTTTAACATATACTTTTGTTGTACACTTTTTCTAATCTATTTGTTGGATGGATTTATAAGGAAGTGCTCATAATTTCTAAGAGGAACATCAGTGAAAACAAGTGATTGACTGAACTCGGGGCTCACTGGCTGATCCTCCTTTGGGATTTGCGTTGAATGTGAAAATCCTTCTATTGAAATGACACAATGGGGGAGAGGGAGCTTGGAGGGGGGAAACTGAAGGAATTCACAAAAACTAAACAGCTCGGGAGCTGCGTAGCTGTGAAAGAGGAGATGGTGGAAGAAGGAGGCCTAAATTTAAACATTTCCTCTTTGTCCTGTTTTGGGCCCATTGTCATCGCATGGCGTTCTCCCTTCTGCACAGGAAGGAGTGGATCTGACATCAACACTCTCGGCCTGACAATGCCAGGAAGTCTGTCTGACTGTATGTAAATATCTCTATGTGGCCATGCTTCCCTTGCTTGCCCCGTGGAGCCGCTCTCCTCTCCCTGGTCCTCTCTCTGGAGCGGCTTTAAACACTTGAAGGTGTAGCAGTGGTAGCAACATGGTGATTTACATGGTGCACTTCCCCCATAACTCATCCACGACTGTCACTGTGAATTACAGCAGCCTCATCTTCAAATGACCTCTCTTCTGATGGCACAGGTTACATGGAGACTGAATCTTTGTTATTTATATACATACAGTAACCTATATTTGTCTACTTCTGATATTTGCGTTGCCCATTTCTCATTTTCCTCACAGTTTTGCTTTGACTTACTATTTGTTTCTTTCCTTCGCTCCTGTTCCTTCGCTTCTTCCCTGCCTCCCCTTACTCACCCACTTCCTCACAACCCCAAGCAGTCTTCCTGTTGCCCCCCCCCATCATCCCCGTCACAAAAGACATCCTGGCTCAAACATGCCAAATGTTTCAGCTCAGATGCGGCTTATAGAGACATAAAACTAACCTCTTATCTCTAGAAAATAAATTCATCCAAACAGAGTTTTGTATGAATGACAGAAAGCGTGAGGGGGAAAAAGAGAAAGAGGGTGATGAATGGGGGGAGACAGATTAGAGATTTATAGACTCTCTACCAGCTGGGCCTGTGTCTGAAATGATAAGTTTTGTTGACGCTTGGCGAGCTGTGTACATTACAGCGAGTTGACTTTGGTGCCTATTTACTGTGAGTGTTGAACACTCTGAACAGAGCTCTTTGAAATGATGTCATTGGCTTCTCATTTTCAGAACAATCGACCTCTTCCTCCTCTTCCTATGACACGGTCCCTACTGGTGGGGTTCGGTGGAGATTACTGAAGACAAACACTTGTTGAGTTTAGGCCCAGCTGTAATTATTTCGCCAGTCTTTGTCAAAGCCGCTGAGTGAAAACAGGCTGCCGTGAAAAAGCCGGCCAGACAGGGAGGGAGAGGAGGGGAAGGGGGGGCAGATATGTTGTGATATCAAATGAAAGGCTTACTGAAGCCTGGGAACTGGATTGAGGAGGTGTAACTTGTGTGAGAACAGCTGGGAGTTCAGGCAAATTCTGTTTTAAGTGCAGGTGTTTGGGAACATTGAGGCTGAAACACTGTGTATGTTACTGTGTGACCTTTGATGGGGAGATTTATGGCAGCCAGAGGGAGATGTTGATGATGCTGTGAGCATGTATACACGATGGCTCATTATGTACGCCTGTTCAAGTGTGCTGCACACGCTGCGCACACACACACGCGCGGATTAACATTTCTGCCCACTTTTGGTATAAAATATGCCCAGGTAGTAGCTGCCTCCAGTGGTGGAGGAGAGTTTGAATTACACTGGCATTCCTGACATTCCCTCTGCACTGACCTGCATACTTCTCTGGCCTGGTTGCACATGGCACTATCCCTTAAACACACACACACACACATCTGAGCCCATCCTCACAGTTCACAGCCACTTTGATCTCAACTGCAATCAGTTTGAGGATAATCAATCAGTTTGGACTCTTCAACACATGGACACACACTTATGTCCCAGCTCACATGGCACACACATGGTCACCTGGAATGTGTGAAAAACGCCTGAATGTTGTCGGTGATGGGAAGGTCTCACTGAGCAGCAGCCATCTTAGAGGCAGTGAGAGAGACAAGGGGAGGAAGAAAGAATGAGAGGGACAGGACAAGGAGAGTGTGTGTGTGTGGAGCTTTCAGCTGGGGACTTTCAGCCATTATCAGGATGAATCTGAAAACAGGAAGGGGGGTTCCATTAAACAAGACGAGCGGAAGACAACCACAGTTCTACTTCCTGTTTTAGAGCAAGGGAGGAAACAGCAGATTTTTTAGGAATTCAAATCAGAATCAACACTCCGGAAAGAACATCTTTATAAAATGCTCCTGTTCTGACAAAATGACTCGCATTCACAGGTTCATTTCAGTCATTTTCTATTTGCTTTTTGTCAAGCCTATTTTTATATGACAGTTTTTTTCTAGCTTTCCTTTGTGGAAGTGTTGCTGTCTACAGTGTGATCAGGCAGATGTTTCTCCCAGTTCTGCATCTGTGTGATTGTTTATCTGGCGCTGTATCTTGCCGCACAGGCCTTGAGCTGAGCTGGACTTGGCCGTGTTTGTGGGTCAGCGGCTGTGAGAGAAAAGCAGTCTGGCACACATAACGCCATTTCCGCTCATCTGGATGCTCCCACTTCTTCGGAGAGCAGAGTTTATGATTGGAAAAACCCAGGGGACCGGGTGATGAAGGGCGGGATCGCAGTCAGCAGAGGAGGGATATTTAACTGAGAAGAAGAGAAGGAGATAAAACATTACAGATTGTCCTGCGTCTTCTCAGCACAATGTGTCAGTACTGCTGAAGGAAGTAAACGGCTGAGATCTGAGGCCAGATAGCACACAATTAGTCGTGTGATTGATAGTAAACTGGCATTCCTCTCACTGATTTGTCAATGGTGAGCTTCTTTTAGAGTTGTCTGTTTTATCTCTTTGATGAATGTTGACCTCTGACCACATCATTGTCTCTGGTCAGTGTCCTCTGTGCTGGTTATAGGCTGTGAAAATAGTGGATTGGGCAGCTCCGTTTTTAATGGAGATGGAGCAATAGCCACATTATTAGGCCTATTAATTATAGCTGGATATAATCCCTCCCTCCGTCCCTCTCTATCTCTGTGTCCTCACTGCAACTCCTTTACCATGTCCTAGTTAGAGGCGGAGGGATACCCATGGCGACTGTGCATCTCTCTCTCCCATTCCTTTCACATCCTCCGTCTTATCACAGAGAGAGGGAGCAAAAGACTGAGCAAGCCTGTGATTTTCTAAGTTTACACTGCGCTTTAATATTCTGAACAAGTTGCATAACCAAATTATTCCTTCACTCAAAACCCTGAGATTATAAACAGTCTTTTTCCAAAAGAGTTGACTTTGCATTTAATATTGTTACCATTGTCTTTTTTTAAGATTGAACAAAGTAAGATGATATGTTACATATTTGATTACAATAAAAGAGCCCAAATATCAAAGGATATTTTAAGTCGCTAAAACGGTCCAACATTGCTGAATGTGATTCAGCATTTAGCAGCAAGTCATGTGTATAAATGCCTAAATGGCTGTGTTGAGTATAATAGAGGGCGGTATAGGTGTAATCCTGCACTGGCAATTCATAGATATGACTCATTGGGATGTAAATCCTTTGAATGTGTGGGGGATAAAAAAAAAAAAAACAGCTTATAGATGGCGTGAGATACTCAGCATCTATCACCTTATTTTACCTTATCATTATTATTATTATGATTATTAGGACAAAAGGTCAGGCTGGTCAACTTTAGTAAAAAAAAAAGAAAATCTATTTGTATTTAATCAATATCTACTCAAACTTAATCTGTATGTCACAATGTAAGCCTGTAATGTTTTCATCCGGTGCCATGCATCAGTTTTATGTATGACACATAGTTTATGTGATATGCTAATTATGGTTAGTTGTGTGTAATTTCCTTTTGTATTTTAATGTTTCTGCATGTCCATGTTTGATTGAATTTGTGTCCTTTGTTTTGGTTTTCTTTCTTTCTTTCTTTCTTTCTTTCTTTTATCAACATTTACATTCATATTTACGTACAAGTGTGTCATCTATAGGTTACTTTATGAGAGAATTAAACCAAACTGACATTGCATGTTTTGGAGCATGAGTGTATTTGATGGTATTCTCCATGTGTATCCCTCTCTACCATCCAAGCAACCCTCCATCCCTTCCACACACACACACACACACACACACACACACACACACACACACACACACACACACACTTAGATCCTCTCTGTTAAGGTGATGAAACTGCTTGTAGAGGTTGTTAGACTTGCCAAATGTCCTAAAGCAGAAATCCACTTGGTTGAAGAGAGACACCTAGAGGAAACATCTGAAACAGTTCTCTTAATTTATTTACTAACTGGGTGTGAATGGCTATTTTTTCATATGTCAAATCTGAGGCATGTCTTTAACTACAGGGATTTCTGCAAAGAAAGCTGCCTGCCACTGAAACATGCCGTCACTCTTCGTGTTAATCCTTTAAGTTGTGTATGAAGCTTCCTTTGCACCAATGTGCAGTCAAGGGCCTCTGCCACATGATGGCACTCTGGTTCTTTCAGAGGACATACATGCATCTTGCCAGTGAAATAGTGGATTACAAGACAATCCTTTATTATTAAAAATCTGATATAGCGTTCATTTGAGAATATTGTCTATTTCAGGAGTAATACCACACAGGCAAATCTGGGTTTCAGGGGAATCAAACTGATAGAGTGAAACCGGAGGAATTGATCTAAAATGATGAAATGAAATTGACCAAATTTGCTATGAGAATTTTAATCAACTACTAGAGTTCTGAGGTTTAGTTTAGTCTCTCATTGAATTACTGGTTGCTGTTAGATAGGTTCAATAAGAAACTCCTACTAAACCTGATAAAGGCCTATGGTTGTGGCACCTGAATTTAAGCCCAGTATTAATGACAGAGGCACCCAAAGGCTTCAGGCTCCTGTCTCCATAATGAAGGTGTAGTTACATGTGTAGTAATTCCATAGAAACAGTTCAGCCATGTGGGTTAGCAGGAATCCTCTCCATGGGGACCCAGCCTTTAGCCGTGTGTCAATCAATGGACCATGGCCATACCGCTGAAGCTGTGACCAGAGATACATTTTTTGAGAAAATGTGCCTTGGGCTAAAAAGTAATTTGGTGTGAAAGTAAAGAATTAGACCTCGGAGATGTGGCTAGCATTAAAGTTAGATGTGATTAAAGCTACAGGCATCGATTGGATCTCTGTTACAAGGTACCAAGCCTCGGGATGTTCTTGCAGAATAGCAGAATCACTCTATTCAATTTCATGATTTTCCACTGTAACACTGTGAGATGATTTCATTTGCTTTACACATTTGCAAAGAGGCTCAGTCAAAGAAGAAGCAGACGGAAAAAAGAAGCATGATCTCACACTTTCGTCGGCCAATTCCATAGAATCCAAGGATGCCTAATTGATACAGGTTAGGTAAAGGCTTCGTTTAAATTAAAAGCTACAAGTCAAGTGGAACTTTCTCATTTATTATTCAGTGAAGCACATCGCCCTTGCTTAAAGGCCTTCAGAGGCAAGATAAGAGGCTTTTTAATCTCTATATGGGAGACATACGTCTGTCTCAGCTCTCAATTCCAATCAGTCAAGACGAGGCGAAAACAGCCGAGACAACGATCATGTGTGTTTGTGCGCCTCATATGTGTTTATCCAGTGTACCTGGCTGCACATTCATTTATTTATGTGTGCTTATTGAGGGCACAGAGTGTGCGAGGGAAAAAAGGTGTCCTGGTTATTAGGGGGAAAACTATTGAAGAGGTTAGAGCCCAGCACTCCAAGCTGAAGCCACTTTCGCTTTCATGTTAGCAGCTGTCCAAGCCCAAAATGGCCAATTACCATCATTTCTCTGCTGGTGGTGGTAATGTTAGTGAGATAGTCAGAGAGCGGGAGAGTAATGCTGAGGGAGAGCAGATGAGGTAGAGGCAGCCGAGATAAGCCAGAAAATAAAACCATATTTCCACAGCATGGAAATCAGACAACATCCACCATGACAGAAGGTGAATCCATCATCTGCAAAGGAAATAGATTCAATTAGATGGGTCCTTCTGGTGTGTGAATATACACAGAGATTGATTTTATGGTAATAATTATTGTAATTGCACTGTCTCCTTCCTTTCACGTTGATTATGCAGTGTAAATAAGCAGAGAAACACATAGTGACAACGTATACAATGTACTGTATGTAAATAAACAGCCATAAATATATACGGACAAAGGAAGAAAGAGGAAAGAAAGGGAGAGAAAAACGATAACACGGTATCTCTACATATTCAAGTCTGTAAGCAGGCGTGCGTTATTATTATTGAGAGTGAGATGAAGAGTGAGTTTTCCCCAGAGACTCCTCCACTGATCTGTGTCTCAGTGTCTCAGTCTGATCTTTGCCAGGAGGTAAATGCTGTTAGAGCTTGAAAGACTGCATGCACATTATTTCTTATGGGAAATATATGATATTCACTTAGCAACAGCGTGATGTATTTATAACGCTTTCTCGTAGCATGAGGAGCTAATCAGTGTTTGCCAATCAAAGTTATGTACCACAAATGCTTATAAAGTAAATACCACTGGATCGTTTTCAACTCTTTCAATTTTTGATAATCCCTCAAAGAACACGGAGCTCTGCAGCTCATAATTTCCAAGAGACGACGAACGCGAAGGCTTCAACCAGAGGCAAGGTCCAAGTGAGGGAGGGAGAGACGACATTTCTCAGTTAGGTTAGATGAAAGATTGTGTCTTTTCATCAAGATTGATAATGGAGCGCACAGTATTACATGTGGGTGACTTGTGGTGTTTGCTACTGAAAAGGAATATAGAGTCTGTTTTCTGACCTTTCATTCGACTGGCCAGACCTTACCGACGGATTGACATCAATATCAGACTGTCTTGTCTGACAGAAAAAAAAAAGAGAAGCACACAATTTTGTTGACAGAGTATGATCGGGGAGTTAAAGCGAACAGTGGCAGAGGGGTTTAGAAACACCTGTATGGGAGAGTGATGATGCTGAGAACAGAGGGGAAAAGCATCGCCGACCAGAATGATAATATTAGAGAAAAAAAAAGAAAAATCCAACTAGATGCATTTTTTTTAAGTCAGTGTTTTCAAAGAGCAGAAGTTGAAGCTGATCGTCCTCTATAGCCCAAACTCAAGCTGAGTCCCTGTTAATTCTCATTTTTAGTACCTTACGCGATAAGTAATCAAGCGCTCCTCACGCTGAGTTTATTTTCATTTGAATAATTCTAATGCAGCTTTGCCCAGCCTCTGATGATAACAATGGGGGTTGCATGTCTCACTGCCTCCATCTGTCCTACCAGAACATGCCTGGGAACACAACATCACCAGAACACCAGAACAGTTAATCTGCCTTATTTACTTCTCCCAATATGGCTGCTTTGTCACACACATCGTTTGTCCTCCAGGATAAATATTTCCCCAGCGTTGGTGCACACTAAATGTTGATTTATCCTCAGCCTGTTAAACTGGCCAATCTGCATATGGCGTGTTTGTGTTTTGTCAGGATGCATCCACTGTGACAATATATACTATAATTATCATCTAAGTGTGACAGCAGAGCTGGAATCCATTCATGGGTCTGCAGAGACCTGCCTGTGTGTGAACTGAGTTGTCATATTGTGGCTGTGTATTGAAGATGTCTCGTCTGACAAAGGGCTGATTTAATAGGAGAACAATTTAATGTTGTCTGGTTTCATTGTAATGAACAAGATCTCGACTCATTCTGTTCTCCTCAAAGGAGGGAAATAAGCTGGGAGTCGGAGGGAGAGGGAATAAGAAAGAGATGAAGATCTGATTCGTCGTCTAGCTATTTATGCTGCTGAAAGAAAGAGAATTTGGAGCAGGCCATTTAACTTAATGCTCTCTCTTCTTTGCTAACGGTCTGAAGATAATTAGTATTACTAATCAAAACACTTGTGTCTCCTCTCCCCTGGTGTGTCATCTTCCCCCAGGGCCATTGTAAACGGTCTATTGCTATGAAGGCCACTCAATTGTTTCTTTTATGTTTCCATTGGATATACATGAGCACAATCTAATGTATTTTCCATCTTCACTGTTTGTCGTTGCTGCTTCAGAGCCTTCGGTTCATGGTTTTTCTATGTGTCACGAACAACATATAAAAAACACTTAAATCACCAGCATATTTTCCTGCTTTGGATTCACATATATCAACCAATCTTAATTGGATAGATACAAATTGGACAGAACCAAGTATCTAACGTTAGCAGGAGAAGCATGCATAATAGTAGGTGATTAGACGTCATTGGCTCAATAATTCAGTTAATTGCTAAAGCAATGAATACGTTAATTAGTTGATTAATTGATTAACAGAAAATGAATCTATCATTTTGATAATTGGTCATTATTCATCGACCAGGTAAAAATACTGAAAATTTGTGTTTGTATTTCACATAAATGATTCTTTTCATTATCTATTAATTATTTAATATTTTTTAAATCAACTGATTCATTTTTACTTGCCAGGAAATTGTGAAAAATGTCCATCACCATTTCCTCCAGAGTCCACAGTGGCATCTTCAGGTGTCTTGTTTTGTCCGACCAACAGTCTAAACCTCATAGATATTCAGCTTATAGTGATAGGAAACAGAGAAAAAGCAACACATCCTCACATCAGCTGAAATCTGAAGTGTTTGATTAATAAATGACATATATGATTAAGAAATTATAAAAATTGTTGTTGATTCATTTTCAATTGACTTATCAATAAAATGGACTAATCATTGCAGCTCTATTCACTAATGGGTTCTTCACTGTTGGTCAGACAAAATACATCATTTAAAGACATCACTTTGGGCTCCCGAGGCTCCATAATTGATTTTGACACTTTAAAGGTTAAAGAAATTATTCATTATTAATTATTAAAGAAAACACAAGACTCAAGAGTCCACAGCCATATTAGTGACTTTGTGAGGCCGCACTTAAGCACAGTGCATCGCTTTGAACGAAATGCTGCCGTCAGCATACTAACATGCTCGCACTGACAATGCTACTATGCTGACGTTTCACAGGTATAATATTTTAGTTTAATATCTGCAGCTAATGTCACAGCAGTCCATTCAGTAGAAGTTGAGATATATTCAGATCACTCTGAACCGCAAGTCAGGGGATCGCCGAAGACAGTAGAGAATGGTTATATAAAATTACATGCAAACCCATCCAATAGTTGTTGACATATTTATTATGTATCAAAACCATCTGACTTTCACAGCTAGAATTAAACCAGGGTGTTCTTGTTGTAAAGCAAATGAATCCCCCCAAAAAAACATAAAGGAGCACTATTATAAAAGTGAATATAAAAGCCCAGTATTAAAGCAAAGTAACAATATGACAGATGAATTCCAAATTATTATTAATAACAAAGGATTGACCAGATAAATAAGTGAAAGGGATAGGGAGCAATGGATGCCAAGAGTATATTGCCACTTCCCCTTCTTCCTGCATCCATCGCAGTGCTTCTCTAGTTGACACCTTATTCTGGGCGGTGTCTATTGGCAAAGAGGAGAGGGACGGGTTGTGTGTGACTTCATCTCAATAAATTACAGCCTGTCATGGATTATAGATTAATTAGTTTGTCCTTACCTGAGTGGAATCCAGTGGTGAAAAGACCAATTTTACACATCTCTGATTAAATAGTGTCAAATTACTTTTTAGGAATATGAGCCTGGAGGAAATTGCGGAGTTGGTACTTTTGTCTTCACGCTGGGAGACTCTCATGGGGTTGGAGCAGAGCCTCTTGTCTATTTGGTTGTGTGTCACAAAGTTACAGTTGCATTTCTGTATAATATGAATTAATGATGTGAAGTGGGAAACCTTTATATTGGGATGTGGCCTGGCACCTTCATGGGTATAGCTGCAAAGTTCCCAAGGTTTTCTTCACTGTGGAGTCTTAGTTTGATAGAGTTTTATTTCCACCAAAAATGCAAGACACTTTGACATTTACAGGCAAAGATGTGTCATTTTAATGTTATTCTTGTGGGTGTAAAGTCAATGAATATTCAATGTTACCAAAGCAAAGTGGAGAACGTTCCGTCTTTTTCGGCCTTACAATATGAAGAATTCATTGGATACGCTCCATTCTAAGATTTGACTCCACCATGAGGCAAAATGTCCTCGAAATAATGAACGCTGTGACTACGAGTGTGTTGCAAAATTTTGAATCATAATGTAGCAGAGATCAAATGATTGATATATAATGTCCATTTGGGTGAGATAGCATCCTGGGTGTTTCTATTGTGCAGTATATGTGCTCTCTTGTGTCATGCATAGATGTTAACCTAGTTTCTTCAGGAAAAAGAATTAATTGCGAACGTGTGTGTGTGTGTGAGAGAGAGAAATCTATGGGATATTTATATATTTAAACCCCTGAAAACTTGGTTTCAAAACTTACATTAAATATTTATGACTATATAAGAAACAATGAAAGTTAAAGTTTTTCTTTTTTTTTTTTCCCAAGAAAGAAACAAAAAAAGAACATTCAAAATACAAACCTTGCAAAAAGCATTTTTCCAGCAGGCAGGCAGGTATTTCCATCAAACAAACTACTACAACAACTATCTTCCAAGACAGCTGAATGACAAATTAAATAACGGGTACAAAAACACCGGGTTGGTGGAGACCAAACTGTAGCTAAAAGATACTGTAGGGCTGCATGTATATATCACCTCCTTTTGGTGTTTGCATTTCCAAGTGACCGAGAATTGATGAATGCAGCTGCTGTGATGGATGAATTATTTACTCTTCTTATGTGAACGGCATGTCTAGGAGTCATGCCAGTGTCAGTAGGAGTAGCTAGGAATCATTTTAAACAGCAACAGCAGTTTCCTTCATGGCACTTTCACCTAAAATTGGAGACATGTCAGTGTTGTGTTTATTCCAAGTGTATGTATTGACATAGCTCCAAAGAATTAATTTACCTCACTTGAAAACATTATTATTCATGAGTCACCTTTCGCAGCAAAATCACTGATCATCCGTAAAGCTGTTGAGGGCTAAGCCTGGATCAAAACGGAACAAGACAGTGAGAGTGGCTGCGACTAACAATCCCTGGAGAGAAAGCAACCTTGATGGGTTTCAGACACTGTTGGTGTCTGACAGGGTTGTTTGGTCTCTCCCTAGTGCCCTTATTCATGAAACCTCTCAAAAAACCTGGATCAAACTCGCTTAGTGCTCCTTGTGCTTGATGATAGAAAATTATATCTAAATAAAATAATAAATCGGCGCCTGCTTGAAAGTTTTTGTGAGCTGTTTATTGTCAGATACGTGCACAGTATGTGACAACTGAAGAGGCAGCACGCGTGTATTTGAAATGCAAAAACAAAAAAATGCTTGCTAATTTGAAATCTCATGCATATTCAGATATTAAGGTAGGGCAGCCTCAGTCTTGAAGATGTTTTAGAATGTTCCAGCTTTACTCATCTGTCACACACTTTGTACTGTGAAAGAACTCTACTGGGAGAGGGTTCATATGTTTTGCAAAAGACTCCTTTCAACATGAGCTTTTGGCAAGCGATCAGTCCCCTTAGCCAACTCAGCTGTGATATGTGAGTTGGAACTGGTGCATAATGCTAAAATGGTCTTAAGTGTGAAAAATATTATTATTCCTCATTTAGCAAGTCGCCTAAACTCATCAGTACAAGTCTTGCCACGGAGGATAGGATGCTCCTGTATCTGCTTTGATTATATGCAAAATGCACTGCGTGTATGCATAATTCAGCTGCATGTATGCTCGCTTGCTTACATTTGTATGTGCGTGCGTGGGTGTGTGTCCCAATGAGACAGGATTAAGTGTAGATAGAGTTTTCAGAGTAGAACCGATCTCTCGTAGAGACAGGGGTCTCTGGGCTCTAAGTGCTGAGCTCCGCTTCTCCTCCTCGGCATTTCCCTCCCACTCCTCTCAGCACCATGCTTATATACCGTTGGGGCCTTGGGAGGAAGCCTGGATACAACACTGTGGTCTCTGGGTTGTGGTTCCCATTTTAAATCAGCCCGAACCCTCTTTTTCTGCAAGAAGCGAAAGAGTGAGAAATCTGCTAATGGATACATAAATGGATAGCGTCTACTTGTGCTTCGCTCTGTTCCCGATCACAAGCTCTGTGGGTGTCAGGCTTTAGAAACAGCAAAGTAGAACTGAAGTTTTGCGCACAGCAGTCTCTGTTGAGTATGTGAAGGATGAACAGAGACAGTGCATGTCCCTGTCACATTCGAGGCCAGAAAACAACACTGAATACCTGTGATGTTTGTGTTTCTCATCACCCAGTGTCCGTGGGAGAGTGAAGGAACAGTTTTTTTTTTTTCCCTTTTTGCGCACAGAGCAAAATTGCAGAGACAAGCAGACATTACCTTGCAAAGTCAAGACCCAACATTTGCGATGTGTATTGACATATTGATTTTCCTTGGCAGCTATTGGCAGAAGGAGTGAGGAGGATGGGGCCATGTGTGCGGGTCCACGGGAGCTTGGTGAGATCCAGGCAGCATTATGCACACCAAGAGAATGAGGCTTAGCATATATTGAGTGTTTATGCTGCAGAATAGAAAGTGTGGAGCACCTTTGCTTAAACTCACTGACTGTTAAATTGGGCTTAACTAAAAATCCCTCTTACACAAACAGAAAGTGATCCAGGGCTTTTTTTTTTTGCCTCCTTTTTTTTTTTTTTGCATGAAATCTTTTGCATGTGGTCGATTTTGCAAACTACGCTCCTTCTTTAAACTGATGGGTCGCTCTGCTTTATATGAAAATATACAGTTAAATGTGTATAGAAAGAGATGAAGACAGAGAGGGGGTATGACCAATAGATGAAGGATAATGTGTTGAAAGAGGTGATCTGGAGGAGAGTGAAGGATATCCATTGTTTGTCTTCTTAAGGGCAGGGCACACATGGGGGACAGAGCTGGAGTGTATGTGGATTAGAGTGAGGCTCCGTCCTGAATATATAACCAACCCAAGGTCTCCTCTCCTCTCTTCTCCCGTCCTCTTGTACAAGGACCATTACAGGAGCAGTGAGACTGTGAAATATTAACGTTCGCCAAGTATTCTTACTGGACACCTCTTTGATGTGAACAGATAACAAGAATAACATATGGCAAGTACGCATGCAGTTCTCTCACGTTTCATGCCTGATGTAAAATGGGTCAAAAGTAGAAATCATGGTTTGGGATGCATTTTTTATGGGTGTGTTATGAGCAGGGATGGGAGAAAGTGGTGTATGTCAGGACATATTTTGATACAAGATATGAAATACTCCAAATATAAAGGTAAAAAAATAACTTATAATATAGTGCAACCATCGCTTGAATCAAAACAAAATGGAGTATTTTTTTATGTGAACAATATAATAAAGAACCTTTCTCTTTTGGGAATTGGAACAGTATTTCACTAAAGTAGATTTTATATGAATGAAATATCAAACAGAGTAAATGATCAAACAGCTAAAAATATTAAATGCACAAGCAACAGTACATTGCTGTATAAGTTGATATGGTCAGGTAGTACTGTCTCAAGCTTTTACAATTCACGCAGTCTCTTTGTGGCGACACATACAGTCTCTTAAACACCTGAAGTATTTCCGTGCCATGCATTTTATTCTGCTCAGTGCTCTTGTTTGCTGGCAATTACAGTAAAAGCTTAACACAGTAAATTATTGCTTTGGCTGTGTGGAGCACGCAGATGGCATGAGTAATAAGGAACACGACCAATTATGTCAAATTGTTACGATTCTCTTTTGCAAAAAAAAAAAAAAAAAAAGCTAAAGTGATTGCATTCGTTTTGCAGTGTAACAAGGGTCAAACGGCGCATTTCCACCATACCCACACCCCTCGCTGACCCCTTGCTGATAAGCGTCTGAGCAAATGATTGTGTTCGATTCGAAGCTCGCAAGATGCTGCTTAGGAGTGACTTAAGCTCGATGACGAATGTTACTGCACACAGATAAACTGTGTTCCTGGATTGGTGTACAGGGTTACACTCTGTGCGAGCGCTGTAACCCAGGCTGCTAATCGAATGCACACAAACAAAGGTTTGAGGAACCATCGTCCTTGTAAGAATCTTTTCCCCCAGTGCCATTGAATATAAAACAAATCATGCATTTTTGTTCAAAGCATTAGTTTAACATTTTGGGAAATACACTTTTTTTGCTTTCTTGCCACAACTTAGATGAGAAGATTGATAGCACTGGATTTAAGACAGGGTAGCTTTTTCCCCCTTTTTCCAGTCTGTATGCAAAACTAAGCTAGATGGCTGCTGGTTGTTGCTTCATATTCAACATAAAGATATCAAAGTGTTTTTGATCTTTTCAAGTGAATAAGTGTATTTTCTAAAATGCCGGGTTTTTGTTTTAAGGCTGGAATCACAGTTCAGCATTGTTTTTACACTCAGTATTCACAGTGGGGAGAATAGTTGCCTCACGCATGCGAGACTACCACAGTACAACACCGTGGCTTCATCTGAACCCTCCTCTCTACCTCTGTCCCTGTCACAAAAGACGTGTCGTATTTAAGCAGGGATGTGGCAGGTGAAGCGTATTCACACCCACCCGTACCTCTCATCTCAGCGCCTTCCATATCCCTTTCTGGAAACACACACACACATATTTGGATTCACGCAGTGACATAAGCACTGAAACTCGCACTAACACGTGCATGTGTAACACATCGCAGTTATGTTTCAGTTGGAGCTGGAGGGCTGCCGGTAAGACACAGCTTACCACCAACTGAGCAGGCATGACTTTGGCTGAGTTTTACAACCAGCCTTATTGATTTACTCATTATCTTCTTCACAGGCGACCCCCCCTGTTGGGGATCAAAGGCCATCACTCTATTCTATTCCGTTCCAGTCTATCCTGAATACATAAGGCTTAAAGGGTCATTTCACCAAAACCACAAACTGACTCACTGGCAGCCACATAGATGAGCATGTAGTAGCTATTCAGCCACCTGAATAATTAAACAGCGCAGGCTCTCAGTTGTAGGCCATAAGAGGTAATTATATAGCAATTCTAATTCGTGTATAAATATAATAATTCATCAATAATTCATACATGATTTCATTTATTATAAAAAGAAAATAGCTGTAACATTGCAGCCTCTAATTAGTGTTGTTCCAGGTCAAGTTTTCAAATGTAATATTTCAATGTTCAGAGCACCCACTGGGGCAGCAGCAGGCATTTCAGTTGTGGATATTAAATCTCAGCACATAAAGTGAGAACTATCTGAATGGCTAGATACCATGGGTAATGAGAACACGGCTGATTTTGGCAGACTGATGTTTAATCACCAAACCATTCTAAACTAAACTACTTAAAGTTCATTCGTCGCCTTGTTCTGGAGCGTTCGATCGTATCACGTGGTCTCCATCATGATATGATCAAAAGCTCCAGAACAGCCACTAAGTGGGCCTTATGGTGAAACTCTATTATATTCTGTTCTGTGTTGAACAAGTCTGTTCCATTTTTTTCTAGTCTTGTATATGTCATCGTATTCCAATTTGCTCTGTTCTGTCCCGTTTTGTTCTGGTTTCTATTCTGTTAAGTTAATTCCTGAACTTCACAGCAGTTGAGAAAGCAGTATTCCCCATTTAGTACCTTATCTGTAGCTTTCAATAATATCATGTTGAAAATCATGTGACGTGATTGAAAAGCTCTAGAACAATAAATGATAATAAAAAACATGAAAATCACTACTCCAGTCCATTAAGTAGTTGTTCTCACAATAAGATCTATTTAGAATCTAGTCACACGATCTTCATCCGCAGATGGAGTTTGCCAAGTTGTCATGGAAATGTCCATTTTTAAATTTTTTTTTCTGAGCAGCAGTAGTTGAGAAAACAATCACATGGTCATCACCTGCATCATAAACATTACATGATCCAGAACAGCAAATACATTGACCTTGTGGTGAGATTCTCAGTTATTCTATTCTGTGTGACTCTGTTCTAGTCTAGTCTATAATTTACCGAAACCTCAGCTGTCTTTCCACATTCCAGTTTTACATTATCTGGATGCTGATGCACACATTGACAGACTCAGCTTGAGAATCAATGTGATATTCCTTTGTTTATGCTGATGGTATTAACAGTCAGCACAAATCACATCAGGAAGGAACTGTGTCATTGTGCAATAATTGGAATTATGCAAATAGACACAAGGCAGCACTTTGTAATAACCACACTTATTCATAAATTTCATTTTTTATTATTAGTTCACTCTGAGGCATGGACTGGCTTTTTATCATTTATGTGGTATTCATTATTTTCTGTCACCACCTTATGTTGCTTTTATTGTGTCGACTTGTAAACAGAAGGACATGAAAAAAACAAGTGCATCCTATTGAACAATGAGCAGGGAAACAAAGTTAACAGTCAAAGAAGCTTTTCATGCATAAGTGTTGATTTCTCTGGGGAGGATCAGCAGGCACTTTTTCTCTCCCTCCCAATTCGATCCACTCCTGCTCTGCTGTAAAGTTAGGCTCTGAAGAGACGGAAGAGAAATCCATACGTGTCTCTGTCGGGCCATTGATATTCTCCCTACTCCCTTCTTTTTCTCCACACCTCCATCACCCCATCTCTCCCTCTCTCTTGTTCTTGCTTTCTCAGTCGGTCCGTGGTGGCCAATCCATCCTCACGCCCTCCACTGGCCAGGTCAGGACATCTAATATCCCATGGATTCACACTTTCTCTCCCTCCCCAGCCGCCTGCACCCAAGTAACAGCTCCACCAACCCACCCACTCCTCCGCTCCGTCTTTCCTCTCCTCCAACCTCGCATCAATCTTGCAATCCTCTCCTTTCCTCTTTTCACCTTCTCCACTCTCTCTCTCCGCTGTGAGATGTTTGGCGTGTAATTCTTTTTGTCTACAGCGCTGCTCCTGTTTCCCCTCCAAACGCATGAAGAATACTCACCTGCAGACGGAGGATCACATGATAGTTTTCCCACCCACTTCCACTTGTGACCTCCAATCTGTGTGAGTAATTAGAAGCTTTACTTTCCATCATTTGTCTGTAACCTGCAAAGCTTTTGATTTGAACTTATTTTTTATTAGTCTTTTTAAAACTGAATACAGATAGATAGATGAGCACCAATACAATACTTACTAACACATTACAGTAAACTGATGATAGATAGATAGATAGATAGAAACAAACAAACAAACAAACAAACAGTTTTTGTGTGACGAGCAGGTTGGCTGCATTGGGAGTCAACATTGCAAAAGCTAAATAGGAACAGGGATGATGCATCACCTTGGGGAGAACGCGTACAGGAATTGCACATACACCACATTGGTCTAGCTGATAGATAGTCATAAACCTAATTTATCATGGAAGACGAAAACAGCATGTCTTTGAGTTTTGAGAAGCCTGCGCTGGATAGTGTTAAAAGCACCAGAAAAATCAAAACAAAAACCCTGACAGAACATGCATTTCCTCAGTACGCATACGCATCTGAAGCATAAAAAGAACGGCATCCTCAACACTAATTTTGGCCTGGTAAGCAAATTGCAGTGGGTCCACGCACTTGCCTGCCAAAACCCTAAAATACTCTGAAACAATCCTCTTGAAAAGTTTTCATCACATGTGAAGTGAGGCAAAGTTTGGAGAGGATTGTTTCTGTTTGAGAGGAGAGGATGTCAGATGTAAACAAATAATACTCCTCCATGACAGCATCTGGTGTTTGGCTCTCCTATCATTGCTTTTTAGTGTAGCCATCCTTTTGGTCATGCTGCGCCTAACCTCATTCTGTCACAGCAACACCCCGGTGAGAGCAGTGGAAGGTGATAAAAATTAATGTGCAATTTAATGTATACATAAACTCACACCTGGACTGGCTGGTGGTGTTACTGTAACTGGAAGGCTGCTACTATGGGGATGGTCGAGATGCATCGCTTTAATGCAGCTACTTTCTCTTGGCCCGACATGCAGAGGAAATTAGACTGTTACACACTGCCACACACAATCTTGGGCCACTTCCAGAGAAAGAATTAGGAAATTAGAAAATAGAGAACTATGTTCAGTACAATTACACAACCTGACGTGGAAAGTACATTTCTCGTGTTGGTCAGCCTTTGAAAGTTTAAAGATTCAAATTGGGCTGCACAATTTCCCTTTGGCTTTTTCTTACATGTAATTAGCTATTGTGAAAGGTGATAACATTCAAATGTAGAACCTTTTTAGAGAATGGGTCAAATTATTCCCTATGATTTAGGCATTAAAATTCTGCACAGCGTTACTCAGGCTTTTTATTTTAAAAGCACCGTGAAAACTTCACTCACCCCCTTCCAAAAAAGGGGTGCATCTCTTAATTACTGACATAAAGCCAATTTGTGCCGAGCGTGTCTCTCAGCAGATAATGATAATCATTATAATTGCTTGAAGCGTTTGTTTCATGCAGCAAAAGCAATAATGTTCACTCAGATCTTCTATAATAAAGGCTCAGCACTTGGCTTCCTCCAAGCTGTTATACAGTGACTGGACGTGAATAAATCATTAGTGAAATTGAAATGCAGGGGTAAATACATGGCTGTGTCTGTCCTCTCCTCTGTACTGCCTGTCTCTTTTTGTCGGTCCCTGGGTACAGCGCCAGAGACTGATCAAAGACTGACTCTGATTCACTCTGAATGATCAAGGAGAAGAGACAGGGAGCGCTGTGATTACTGAACATTGGCGTTGTATCAATTTCAATCATTCTACAATACACGGCTGTCACACACAAGGTGTATTATGCACTCTGTCTGATCACCTGGGATCCAGTCGTACGGGTGTTATTGATCATGAGGGAAAAATCCTGCATTTTTCATGAGGGAAGAATAAATTTTGTGATCAAAAGTGCCACTGGCTCAAATCCACTGATTGCCTTGAAAGATCAGGGTTGAAGAAGTGAAAGAGGCACGCTCGCTCCTTTGTCGCTGCATCGGTTTGAAAGCAATAGTTTAACTTTTTGAGATATGTGCTTCTTCACTAACTCGCTGAGAGTTAGAGGAAAAGATGCAAACCACTCTCACTGTGTGTCTGGTAAATACAAGGCTTTATTCAACAGCCGGTTAGTTTATGCGTAGCATAAAGGCTGGAAACAGAGGAAACAGCTGTTATGTGTAATCTGCACTGAAACAAAAAAGGTAAAAACAATAGCATAGTTATTGTGAAGATGTGAAAACAAGGGGAAACAGCTCTGCTGATAAAAACAAACCTCTCTACCAGCGCCTCAAAAGTCCACTAATTTTTTATATTGTTTGTTTAATTCGCACAAAAAACAGTGTAAGAACACAAAGTTTTATGGGGAGTTATGTGCCAGAGTATTTCTTGGTCTTCACTATTTTCAGTCTTAATGCTAAGTTAAACTAACTTACTAGTGGATATATAAACCTAATTTAAATTCCCATAAACATTTGTCACAGTACTAATAAGTAAAAATGCAGTCTTGGAACAGAGCCTTACTCAACAGTAGGCCTATGTTGTGTGGCTCACTTCATAAGATAAGGAAGGTATTTTCTTTTTAAAAATGTCATTGTTTCTACCATATTTTATAGGTATGGATGAAACAAAGCAACTGTGACGTAGATAGCTTTGCTGCTGTGCTTGCAAAATTGTCTTGGCATTTGTATTTTTTGTCTGTGTTCACAAGCAATTGTGGTTTAAGTTAAGTCACAAAAGTTTCATTTTCTAATAGCAGGTGCTGTAGCGGATGCTGATTTGTCTTGGACACTAAGCCCCTGGAACATACCTTATTTCTTTAGAAAGACTGAGGGCAGAAATGCTGAATGAGAGCTGGCATTGAGTTACATAAGCTTGTGGAACGGCGGCTGGCCTGGACGTGACAGCTTGACTACAGCTCTCTGTGTCTCCCAGACAAATATACAGGGTTCAAGGTACAAGGCAGAATTCTCGGCATTTACAATATTCAGTATACAGGGGGATGAAATTGCTTTTCTTCAGTGCAATATTTTACACAGTAAGAATAATACAACGAAAGAATTATAAAGAGATACAGATATGACAGTGATATTAATTATCTCCAAAAAAGCAAGAAAAACTTATTCCATATTCTTAAATGTCTAAAGTATTTATTAAAGCAAGAAACTTAACCCAACACTCTTATAATTGATTTGGTCAGTAGCTAACTGCAGAGAAGCAGGGCTTTTGCGCAAAGATGTAAATAATCCATTCTTGACAACAGCCGAGAAATAAGTGTATATTTAGAGTCAAATAGAAAAAGCATTACAATATTTGTATTTACAACCGCCCGGTGAAATGGATTTAGTTGTCACAGCGTGGTTGTTGCGCGGCGCGAGGATCACAGTACAGCCGCAACAGAGATGTGAGGTATCTTATTTCAACAGGGAAAGTGGTTCTCCTGAGGTGACTGAGCCGTTTTGTTTTGGTTGTGGTCTAGCAGTTTACTGTGTTCTACAGGTGCCATGAATAAAACATTCAGACCTGTTAGAGGAGGCACCTTGGCTGGAGGGTCAGCTGTCCAACTGCAGCAGGAGAATGGAGGAGCAGCCCATCATGAGAAGTGTGCCGAATGGCTGCCGTTTGATAGAAAAAGCTGCAGGGGCGAGATAGTGGGAGATTGGGTGCAGATTTAAAGCCCCGTGATGCATATCCACAGGTAGGCTGCTACAGGGTAATACCCTTTGAGGATTACATCAATATTGGAGCTAAACATGTAATCATACACTGAGGCCGCGCTCCGGATCCATCTGGGTAACCTTCGCTCCCATCAGAACGAATTTCTTTAGCCAGAATGAAGCTTCTTGGAATTATTCATAAGGGAAGCTGATGAACATCACGAAACATTTGAGTTTTATCTCGGTATGCATGACAGAGGAGGAATTTTCAAAACAAAACAGTGATTACATGCTCAACACTTTCCCCAGGACAGCGTGCAGATTCACATGAACAGCAAAATGCAGTGTAAAAACACTCCTCTGTTGTATTCTTTTATGCCATGACCAGCTTAATCACTGAACCTGAGAATCAACAGAGTCTATTTAAAGCCCTCATCTCAGGCATGAAGTAAGCCGAATGGATTCAAGATACAATCCTGTAACTTTCACTGTCACTTAATTGCAAGACTACTCCTTTGATTAACTCTCTGTCTTTCTCTCTCTCTGTGCCCCTCTGGGAAATGAGGGGAGGGGGGGCATATAGGACATGACTGACAGCTCGTAGTTTATCAACAGCTGCCGAAAGCTCTTCCCTACCATAGCAGATGTTCTCTTAAGGATTAAATCTGGCTAAATAACGTGATAGGAAAATAAATGCAGCGTGAGAGCCTCTCAATTACTGTAATTCTCGCTGTAAAAAACTTGATTAACTAATTAAAAGTTTTTTCATTGGTCATCGAAAGCAATTGTTAGGTGCTTAGCTGGTCGAAGGAGGAATGGCAAGCAGCAAAGGATTTCAGTGCTGTGTAAAGCAGAATATGATTTTGGGTCAGGTTGTGTCTCCCGCTGGTTGGGGCAAAGGGTCATCCAGCTGATGCAGGATGTTTGAAGGTAAGGATATTTTAATACTGGGGGTCATACTTTAAATTCCCCTTATGCTCTAGAAGCAGTTAAGACCAGATCCAGGCTCTGAGAGCCGCTGAGACTAAGCGAACAACGATGCAAATTGAGCCTCCTGAAGACTAAAACCAAAATAGGCATCAGTTTCAGTAATAATCAGTGGCGATGTTAATCTGTCTGCAGGAGCTCTGGATTAATCTTCAACGTTTAAATGAGTAACACACAGAGCAAGCGTTCACATGCACACTAGTATGTGATCAGGTCTCATGTTTTGCACGTGTAAACATCCTGCTGGTTGGGTGTTTGGCGTTGGATTATTATTACTGATCCACAGTATGTAAACAGAATTTTAAAGGGCCTCCAGTGATTTCATAAGTGCACTCAGTAATGCAGCTGCATTTAATAATGAAGATTTTTATTTAAACAAATGACTGTTAGGTCACCATCCATCACTGAATGACGTAACAGTATATAGTAATTGACCCCACTGACACAACGTTTTGCAATATTTATATGCTGTCTATGCAATATTACGAACTGGGCGTCTATGACAACATTCCTGGAAAAAATGCTGTATTAAGTTACTGCTAATGCAAACTGAACATTACTTACTGCTGCAGCTTCACATTATTTTATGCATTTACCAGCAAAACATGAGCTGATTTTAGTTATAAAGTAGAAGACATGCAGTGTGTTTGTCAGTATGATGAGCACTGGCTGCTACTGTTCATCAAAAAAAAATGTGTCAACATAACAACAGTCATCTTTAGCGTTTTTTGACAGCAGATCAGTTTGAAATATCACAGGGAGTAATGGAACAAGAAGGAGAAGCCACAGTGAGCTGCTAGATGAAGAGCTGCAGGCGGCAGGCTGCACACCTCCGACTTCTCAGCGAGGTAACTCACTCCTTTCAGTTTCACTGTGCCCTGCTGCTCGCTGACTCCTGCCGCGTGCAGCATAAAATCACATCACAGCCGCTCACAGAATGAAGGAAAAAGGGCAATTATTACCTGACTTCTTTATTGATTTGACAATAGTTTGTTTTGCTGCCCCCAGAATTCTGGGACATGTAGTATTAAAACCTCACTTGGTATTACCACCACTAAACAAAGGTGTCGCCAAATCAACCAGGACTGAAATCTTCAAGCTTGATACTTGCCACTACTGTTGGATAGTTTAATATGTAACAGTGCATTTTATATTTCACATTTTCTAAACTGATCATTTATTTGTTGATTATATTGCATATTATTAATCTGAATCTGCAAAGTAACTAAAGTCTAAGAATATATAACTAACAATATATAGGCATACAAGTACAAGTACCTCAGAATTGTCGACCTGATTGTAATCCACAAACATACATACACAAACATATACAAAAGGTGATGAAGACTCACAAAAAGAGACGGCTTCATTTTGCTTGCCATAAAGTTTAGGTATCACTGTATCAAACTGATATTAGTCTCAGGAAGAAAAAATAATGCAGATAGATCATGTGGACAAGATTTCAATATATTGTCTTTTGGATCTATTTCAATTTTAAGCAGGCGAAACAAAGTCAACTCAACTTCAAATAAAGAATAAAAAGAAAACGACTGAGCCTTTCCAGGATGAACCTTTCATGCCCAATCATGATACTATCACCTGTTACCAATGAACCTGTTTACCTGTGGAATGATCCAAACAGGTGTTTTTGGATCAGTCCACAACTTTCACTGTCTTTTGTTGCTCCTGTTCCAACTTGTTTGAAACATGTTGCTGCCATCAAATTCAGAATAAGCAGATATTTACAAAAATCAATGAAGTTGATGAGGTTAAACATTCAATATATTGTATTTGTACTGTTTTCAATTGAGCCTATGTCAGAAAGGATTAGCAAATGATCACATTCTGTTTGATTTATGTTTTACACAGCTTCCCAACTTTTTTGCAAAATCTGGGTTGTAATATTGAATAATTCTAATGGCCAGAATGAAAGTGTTCGCTAAGAAACTGAACAGCTTTTGCCCCAGGCAACATACTGCACTGTATTTTGCAGCAACAGCAAAAATCACACCTCTAACTTTTTAATTACACCCTTGAGAAGTGCAGTTGACCTGTGCAGTGATGTCTGCCCGTCTCAGCGTGAGCTCCCCAGGCCAACCTCAGGTCATCCTGTTCACCCCAGACCCTCGAGATCTTCTCCTCAGTGAGGCTTGGAGTGCTGATGGAGTCTGGAGGTGTGACCCATGAAGTGGTCCACCCATCCCCTGTTCACAACAGAGGACCCACTCCTCCTCTAATTTAATCCTCTGAGCTTTGAGAGTGAAGTAGACACATTACACACACACACACACACACGGTCGTGTTTCCATCACTTCAGAGGACATTACATTGACTTACATTCATTTCCTGGAGACTTACCATGACCATAACCACTAATTAACTAACCCTAACCTTAACTCAGCCTTCACCCTAAAAATGTAATGATTTGTGTTATGGGGACTTTGTTTTGTCCCCATAAGGAAGGTGTGTCCACACAATGTTATTGTGTAAACAGATTTATGTCCCCACAACATGAGCAATACACACACACACACACACAGAGTTTTTTTGTGACCATATAGACTCGTCTATACAGATGGATATATGTGCACCTTGGTTCGTTATTCTGTCCAAATCTGATTTAAGATGTGTTTTCGCTCTGTTTTTGTGCTGATTTGAATTCTGAAAATTATCTTTTTCACGTCTTTCGGTATCTTTTCAACCCTGTGTCTCGGATATGAAGGTAATACATTGGAGGTTAAGGTGTGAAAGTACGTGATGTGTCATCGAAGAAGGAAAACAGGCTGTTTTTCCCTCAATAACCTGTTCTTGTCCGTATTCATCGCTTGTAAATGATGATGAGGGTGACTGTATGCATGGATTTACAATATGCAGAGTTATATGGCTGTTTGTGTATGTATGCGTGCGTTTGTGTGTGCATGCATGCATTAGCATTACTTTTGTATCTGCGGATAAATCCAGGCACTCACCTTTGTTTATGCGTGTCATTTCATGCATACGACCGTGTGTTTATGTACCAGACCAAGCCAATTTGCATCCGAGTTTTACTGCCATTCAAATCATTTATTCACCTCCCGGCCTACAGCGTGGCTTCTGGCCTGCAGCTTTGTACCGGCAGCTGGGTTGCACAGCCTTCCCCAGGCTTCCCCCGCAATCTCTTGCTCTTTATCATGCATGGCACACCGCTGGACTGCTGCAGGCGCAGAACACTTCATCACTACAGCCTGCAGAGAGAAGCAGAGACAGACTGTAAGATGGGCTCAGGGTTCAAGAAGACCCCTATTAGGATGGGATATCCCATAGGCTGACTGGCTCAGCTCAGAGCTTTTTTGCCCCAGTTTCAAATATAAGTATGGGGTAAAAAAGGATGTCCATGTTTTAAGATTATTGGCAAATTGCTTGGTGATAAGGTTACGGATCAACTTCATTTTAATTCACTCAAACCAGCAGGCGTTTCCCTCCTTAAATTCCAGCCTGAGGGGATATCTGCAGCTAACTGCCTCGTGGAGTGGTTTCAGCGGCGAATTCTGTCAGAGGACATCTCCGCTGAGAAAAAATGTTGAGTTGAGACAGAGGGGAGCGGAGGAGGGAGACTGTTTCCTGGTGTCAGCTCTAACTGGGCTGGGAGTATTCTAGCTTCTCTCAGGTACACTGATATCATCCCTGACTGCCTGCTGTGGAGAGAAACAGTTGCACCGAGGTGTCAGCTTTAAGTGGGTAGGGGAGTTTTGTCACCGATCAGCTATCAGCATCTCGCAGTGACTCTTCACTGAGGTGTTCTCTGAGCCCACTGGATGTGGATCTCCACGAACCCCCCTCCCCTTCTATTTTTATTTCTCTTCCTTTAATCTTTGTCTACTTCCCTCCCTTTATTTCCTTCCTTTTCAGTGTTTCCTCTCCTCTCCTCTCTCAGGAGAGTGAATAATCTCTTTCAGTATCATGGATAATGGCCTCCCTCTATAACAGAGCTGTCTCTCCAATTCATCAGGTCTGACCTTCAGGGTGCATCTTGATGAGTGCTGAAGGTAATGACACCGCTCCACTCCACGGCACCTGTATAAGAAAAATAGTGGTGAAAGACTATAATCAAATCGAGTTTGCATCCGATGCGACTGTTTGATCTGATATGATTGTCACTGTGATAATACAGACAGTATTGTACTGACTTATGGAGTTATGCTATGATGCTACGATGCTTTGTGCTCTCAGACCTCTCATTTAATTTACACAGTATAATTTTCACTGCATCTAAAACTAGTCATTGACAGCGCATTGATGTTCAACAAAGCAGAGCAGAATTAATTTGTACATGTTTTCAAGAAAAACCAACTGATCTTAAAGGGTTTGGGTTAAGGGTGTCCCTGCAGGCATGGGGACTGGAGAGAAAAGTGGTGGCTGTGTAGCAGTGAAGGCTGATCTCTGTAGAGACTTCTCTATTGTCTGTCTGTACGTCTGTTCTGCTCCCTGCCAAGCCGGCGCAGAGACAGAAGCATGAGCAGAGTCGCTGCCTCATAAAGGACATTCTCTATCCGCTCCTGGTTCTGGGCTGCCGTTCAACCGTAGGCAGACTGCTTCCTGCATGTGTGGGCAGAACAACTCTATATCATCTGTTGGTTTGAATAGACAGCTCTTTGTAGAGCGGCTTAGTGTATGTTTGTCACAGACCCAGCCAACACATGTTTGACAGTGATCAAATATTTGTGGTGTGTGTGGAACCTCCTACTCAAAGCAGTGAGGGGCAGCTCCATCAAATCAATACGTATCAGTTTTAAGGGATGAAAATGATGATAAATGAGTGAGGTGATGTATGAGCAATGGCCTTTTGTCTCACGGCTGGGTTCACTATTTTCTCGGGGGGGAGTGCACACTCATGTACATTCCCCTTTTAGCATTTCAAATTTCTGAAATCCTAATTTGCAGGAGCCCTAATTACAGAGGCAGGATTATTCAGGTGCATAAGTAGTTTGGCTTAATAGTAAGTGGCATGATGGTTTGTGACTGTGTTAGTGCACATGTCCATCTCTGGAAGTGAAGAATAATTTCTTCCCTCAGAGTGATCACTGATAGCACAGACAGGAGTCTTCTATCTCTGAGCTAATGAAACCATCCTGACACATCATTCTCCCAACACTAACTTTTATCTCCTGTCCTCCTGCAGACTGCAGTAAAATGACCATTATTCTTTCTATGAGCGTGTGTGTATGTGTGTGTTTGTGTGTGTTTATGCCCATTGCCTATGTATGCGTGAACAGCCCTCTCTATTCATCAAGATGTCACCTGTAATGGCTGCGAAATTAACCATGTGTTTTGGGGAGCAAAGCTGGCTTGATAAATCTCTCTGTGGCAGGAGGCGTGTGTGGTCCACTCCCATCCACCTCTGCTGCGACCTTTCTCAGGTGGTGGATCCTCTGCTAACTGGGGCTCCCAAATAGCAACTCCACACAAAAGACATTTTAACGGATGGTCAGTTGATCAATTGCGTGCATCTACGGAGCCAAAGAGAAAACAGTTCTTCCTGGTTCTGTTCCAGGGGTAAGACGACTTAATTCAAAATCGCACTGACAGTTGCGAATTACTAAAAATTAAGTCCTACAACCTGACCTCAGCAAGTCAACAGCACTTTGCACATTTTCAGTTTAGTTCACATTATGAGAAGGAGGACATTATCTCACACACAGCCACACAAATGTCCAAGACTCATTTCCATCGTGGTCCTTGCACAGATGCAGGAGTCCAGATGACTAGGCAACATCATACAGCTAGTTCACTCCATAAATCTCAAAATTAACGTAATATACTTTATTTAATGTTTTTTTAACGAACAGTATTTCCAAGTCCAAGGCTGTTGCTAGTTAAATATCAGCAGACGGGGGTCAGCGAAGCAGCCAGGTATGGACATGGGGCGTACATCACAGCTTAAAAGTTGGAAAGTCGTGTTGAAATCGCGCTGATCATAATTTTTACGACAGATCACATGTCTGTGTGTAATGTGAAAAATGTCACTCGTAGTGACGAAGACACAGAAAATGATCACCTGACTGCAGCTCCTCTCAGCTCTATGGAGCATTTTAGCACCTTTCAGCTCATTGAGGACATCGCCGCTGAGAAAAAAATGTTGAGTTGAGACAGAGGAGAGGAGGAGGGAGACTGTTTCCTGGTGTCAGCTCTAACTGGGCTGGGAGTATTCTAGCGTCTCTCAGGTACACTGATATCATCCCTGACTGCCTGCTGTGGAGAGAAACAGTCGCACCATTTTAGCACCTTTCAGCTCATTGTTTTGGTTTTATGGCCTGTGACTTTAACCCATATCAACCCATGGTGGCAGGGGTGTAACAAACACTTTGAATGCCCTAGACTCATCCTCATACAGCTTTATGCCTGAGCTTAACTCATTAAATCCCTGAGTGACATATGCTGAAACATCCTGGTGTGATGGTGGCGGTGTCACATGACTTCCCCAGAAATGGTGGTGTGACCTGTAGCAAAAGTGAAGGAAGTAGGGAATTTCAAAAAGTTTGTGTTTTGATACTAAAGGTAATTTTAAACCCATTTAACAGCTCCAATGCTTTAATAACATGTCCTGCATTACATTTAACCTGTTCTGACCATATTTCTTGAACAAATTAATATAAAACAATGAATATAAATATAATTTTAAAATATAACTTATAAATAAATATTTTTGGAAAAAAAAACAAAAACAAAAAAAACATGAGGAATGTGTTCTATGTGCTCTGGTATGTGCTGTGGTATATCCCTCATATTTTCCCAGAAAGTTATGAAATGGGTCTGGGTTCTTAAGGGTTAAATCCCCCCTCCACTCAAAAATATGTTTTGCCTTTTGTTACTTCGGTTGCGTGTTTGAACCTGACTGTGCAGAATGATGTACAGCATGTGCATAGTTTGTTTTCACATTCATCTCCTGAAAGGGGAATGTTTCTCTGTGCTCACCTTAAATCTGAGTTTAAGATGTGTATGTGTGAGCATGATTTTGTGACCTCACAAGTTTTGAAGTTAATCATGGTCCAGTGTGCAATTTACACAAATGTGATGTAGAAACTTGAAGCCTCCAGTGCCAATACACTGAATGGACTCACGCATCTTGTGCCCAGCAATTAAACTTTAGAAATGAAAAATATTTGCATATTCATAGATTTTGGATTTTTCAATGAGGGAAAAGGAAAAGATGTCATTTTAAGAATTGTTAACTAGTTAATCGATTTTTTTTGTGGAAAATCCAAATCAGACATGAAATATTATTCCAAGCAGAGGATTTTTATGTGTCATAAAACTGGGAGAAATCTTTAATGTTTTGCTTCAGTCTCTCTACTCTCAGTAGTTTCATGCTGTTTGAAGCCAACTGTACTGTCCTCCATCAAACAGCGGACAGACAAAGAGGCTAGTTCGACCACATAGTAGATTTGGCATCAGTTGTGTGGAGACCAAAGAGGAGATAAAAGGAGAGTGATTATTGGACTTAGCTTTGTCAGTTCCACCTAATGTTCCCACTCTCCACCTGGTGCGGCACATCATCCAGGTGTGTTGCATCAGTGGCTAATAACAAGCCGTGTCAGAAATCCTTAATGAGAGATTGCATTGAGTTACAGAAGATAGTAAAAACAGCGACCAGGCGCTGAGTCTCTGTTCTGTGTCTCAAGCTGTTTTTGTCGATTTATATGTGAAATATGAGGGCTAGGTCTGGCATGTTGCGGGCATCTTCACAGAGCACCCGGTGGTATGCGCTGAATAAAATATAGCAGAAAAAACAATCCCAATTCAAAGCTATAATGACACTGAGGAGGATAAAAGATCAAGGCATTGTACTGTAATGATTTTTTTTTTTTTTTTTGGTACTGCTTCAGAAAAAAAACATGGCGAGGATTTAAGCAAAAGGAAAAATAAAACAACAGGGCCTGTAACATACAACAAAAGGAGCAGTATCCTGGGGTGCAGATTGATTCCTATCAGCTGGTACATAGACAGTGACCTGCGGGGAGAGCTTATCTTGGCTCATGCTCTATCTCCCCTACATTTTGATCCCACTGCTGTAGGGTCTGGACTGGTTGGGAGGAACAGGGGAAGAGTAGTTGGCTGGATGGATAGATGAATGATGAATGGATAGTTTTGAGAGGAGATGGATGAAAGAAGTACGGTTGAAGGAAAGGAAAGTGGGTGAGGGAGGTGGCGGGAGCGCGACGGAGGAAAGTCTGACAGATAGGGGACGGAGTGGGGAACATCAGGAGGGAAGGACGGCGTGAGGGGGGAGAGCCTCCCTCTGCAGAGTTATCAGGGCATGATCAGCAGATGGGAGGGCAGGGAGAGAGGAACGAGAGGGACAGCTGGAGAGATGGAGGAGATAAAGCAGAGATAGGACAGAGAAGGGGGGGGGATGCAGAACAGAAGCGTGGAGACTGGCCAGCATGTAAAAAGAAAATAAAAGATGAAAACGGGAGAGCAGAGATGTGGAGAAACAAAGGGAGTAGAAGAGCGGATGCTGACAGAGGAGAGGATGATAAAGTGTTCACATAAGCAGGCTAACACGTTCACTGCAGGGTGGCGGGACAGGCAGTCACGTATGTGCACATGACCAGTCAAACAGACAGAGGATGGAGTCGGAGATAAGAACGGTGCTTTTAAGCTAAACATGTTTTTGTCTAAAAAGTGGACATTTTGCGTTGCATCAATATGCTTGAGAATATTCCCCATAGATGGACGCATTACAATGGCAGTTTTTCCTCACTCTTTATACAAGTTGACTGGAATTTTCCGTATTTCCCTATATAGTAATTAGCACAAGTGAAATCAGTTCTGATTCACTCAACCTGACCTTCCCTCCCAGCTCATTACTCCTTCACAAGTAGATCCAGTTCACCGTCAATTAACTAACTTTTAATGAAGAGAAGGGCTGTTGAGCAAGACCTACAACTGCTCGGGTGGTAATGCAACACTCCACTACTTTTTACTGCTTTTAATGACATCCTGCAAGCATAGCACAAGAACACAGTCTCCAGAAGCAGGTAATAATAGTTGCGAATGGCAGTCTTGGCACAAGTATTAAGATCCTGGATCCCAGCTGTGACCTTTCTGTGTGCGTGTTCCTGTCGTGCCTGTATTGGTTTTCTTCAGGTGCTGCAGCACCTCTAATACGTGTGTGACTAAAATTGGGCAGACACTATGAGTTCTTATCGATTTTTACGTTGCGTGAACTCAAACTTTTAATTGTCCATCTATAGCCTGCAAATTTTATGCTCACAATGACTGACAACTGATCGTCCATGATGTGGCTGCTCAAACTCAACGCAAGCATCGAAACCCCCTGGCCAGTTTTGACAATTCCAGAAAGTGTCACGTTTGTGTTTAGTTTAACTGGACCCAGGAGTGAGACATAGATGAGGGTTGAGGGGAAAAAGGGATTTATTAAACAAACTCTCCAGGAAACATACAAAAGACAGGTTTTTCTTCAGTGGGTGGAGGCTGGGTGGTGGGTGGTAGGTGGTAGGTGCTGAGGCAGGGCGGCAGGAGACATGCAGGTGGGCGGCAGGGTAGAGCACAGGCGAGGGACAAAAAACTGGAGACACCAGAAACACTGAAGAAATGGAAACACTGGTAGGCAAAAACACTGAAAGCACAAAGCACTAGGACCCTGGGAAACACTGGAAGCACAGGAACCACAAAGCACTAGAAAACAGGGGACGATCTGGCAGCTTGCAGGTGAAATCAAAAGTCTTTTAAAGCTGCCGGTGACGAAGTGAAATAGGAAACAGGTGTGAGAATGGAGAGCCCCAGCACCTGAAGACCACGCCTCCAGCCACCGAAGCAAAGCCTGAACCAAAAAAAAAACAACCCTAAACCAAAAACACTGGAGTATAAAACTTAAAATACACTGAAAATAAACTAGTAAAAACATAAGAAACCAAAAAACCATGACAACAAGTTCATTCAAACGTGACAACCACATCCTTAACAATGTTGACAAAATGATTCCTCTATGAATGGAAAGTAAGAGGAAGAAAAGAAAACAAAAGTTTCCACAAGGAAAAAAGAATTGGATCCGCAGATGGCTGAGAGATACAGACAGTATTGGTCAGCGTCAATTTTACATCACAGCTCAGTCAAGACTGCAGTTTTAGCTACGACATGTAAAACATTACTCCAATAATATTAAAGCAAGCTCAGCAACAGTTTCTAACAGATCTTTTGACAGCAGCCGTATGGTAAATTGGACAGTGGAACTGCTCAAACAGCAAGACAGCCGACCAACATTTCTGACATGCCAGAAATCCAACACATCGTCCGAAAGTCAGATTGTTGATCCTTCAGGCAATTAATCAAGTGTTGTGACCCCCCCTCAAATTGCACATCAAATGACCACCAGTGTGGCAAAAATCTGACCCGATTTGAGAATTAGTCAGGGGCGACCAATTTGGGGCTAAAATCAGGCTAATTTTGTTTGAGTCTGTCTGGCTTATCCCATATCACCGGACAAGGATGTCAGTATAAGGCGATTCTGCAAACCCTGGATTATGCTCATTTCATCTTTTATTTTTTTTATTCATTTTTTTACAATGATTAATTAAAGACAGTAAGATGTGTATCTTTGATTTTTTTAGATATACCGATGACACCCAAATTTACTTAGTCCTCTTTAACGACTAACAACTTTGGTCCCCTGGAATCTCTTTGTCAATGCAATGACCAAAGTACAGCTGGTTGTCTCGACACTTTCTTGGGTTGAATAAGGACAAAAGCGAAATAATCTTATTTAGAAAAAATGAGCACACGATTTAAGATTTCCACTTACACACAAAAGGACTGCAAGTGAAGAACGTTGTTAAAGACCTTGGTGTCTTAATTGACTGCAATCTCATATGAGAGCAATAACTAAATCAGGTTCTTACCATGTCGAAAACAACCAAATTTAGAGGCCTTGTGTGAATCATGATCGAGACTGCAGTGGTCTTTTCACAGGCCGTCCTAAAAAGACCACCAAACAGCTTCAGCTGCTGGAGTTCGAAAACCCAAAAACCTTTAAAGCACTGCTACTTGTTTATAAATCACTAAATGGGGTAGGACTAAAATACCTCTCAGAAATGTTTCAGCAGCACAAACCTGCTAGACCTCTCAGCTCACAGCAGAGAAATGTGTTGGTGTACGTACTGTCAGAACTAAACAGCTTTTAGCTGCTGTGCTGCTCAGCCCTTGAACCAACTCCCTGATTGTATAAAAGGTTCAAATCCACACTTAAAGATGCTTTTTGTTAACTGAATGCACTCGACTGTCTATGTTCTCTTACCTGATCTAATGTACTCGTGCTTTTTCTCCTCCTGTTTCCCATCCATCCATTTTTATTTCTATTTGATTTTTTACTACATTATTTATTTGCTCATTTGTAAAACACACTGAATTGCAAACATGTATGAATTGGGCTTTATGAATAAACTTACCTTGAGTTCTGCAAACCCTGATTCAAAACATATTTTACAACTTATATAAAAACAAAAAAATTTTCTTCACTCCTGGATTGTATACAATTGTCTTCTTCACCATTGTTTCTTGAATTCATGTCTAATAAAAATGGTGTTTATGAGAAGATACAGTCTAGTAATTATGTTGTTAAGCCTGACGTCTAAATAAAGTAATTAAAGTTGTTCTTAACATGGAGGTTTAAGCTTCTTAGCTTCCCTTCATAATAGCAAGCACAGGTAAAAAGAAGCACTATCAGCCTTGATCTTTCATACTTGAGCTCAAATGCTTCTACTGTCATCAGTGGAGATAGTGGATGTACTGTCGGAGAACATTTTGATTGGTTGGCTGGTTTTCTTGGCTGGTATTTTGCTCAAAATCCATTACCCATTTGGTGGAGGCAGACAAGTAGAACAAGGACAGGAGGAAGGCTTGAGTGAGTCAGACACCCAAGGCTTTTGCCATAACTAGTTAAAACAGGCTGTGCTATTTGTTGCAAGGCACATAATCTGAGAGAAAAGCTAACACATTTCATTTAATGGACACTTCATACATTTTTAGCACGTCAGTCCCAGTGGGAAGCAAAGCCTTGCATCTCCGTAAGTTACACAAATCCAAAAGATACGTATTTGGAATTACAAGTTGACCATCAGCTTTGAAAAGAGTCTGTTAATGGTTTGTTGATTTGTTGTTGCTTTTCCAAAGACCAAACTGAAGATGCTGTTAGAACATTTTAGAAAAAAAGGAGCTGTACAAATAACCAGTGACATCTAAGCGAAACATGGTTTACGCCCAATAAAACTAAATGTAAAGTTCATTAAAGGCTTGTGAAGAAATGTTTCTTTTTTGACATAGTTTGAGACTGGTTTTTTTTTTTTTTTTTTTTTTAAAAAGAGAACAGTTTTAGATGAACAGAGTGGAGAGAAAACATCAATGTGCACGTGTGATGCAACCTACAAAGAACATCTGGTGGTGGTAAAAGATTAAATCTGTTCTGGCTTTTCTCAACCTGATTGCATAGTATGAAACCCAATTTGAGAGGGCCCAATTCACCTAAGAGATTAAAGAAGAATGCTTATATTTGAGACAATTCATTCTATTTGCAAAATAGCAAACAATGCATAAATGATCTGAGTTATCCCCATGCAGAGCAGATGGCAGCCAAGAGGCAGTTTCTAGGTTATATTAGGATACATATCAATTTAGGTTAATTTTTAATAGGCTGCCATATATCTGTGCTCAGTCAGTTTCTAGGTTAAATTCTTTATACGCTGAGATTTGGGGTATGTGAACGTGGATGGGTCCTGCTCTACACCTGTTACACAGGTAGACATTTGTTTCCTGTGCTCATATGAAGGAGAGATACAGAACATGCTCTGCTCTGTTTGAAGGGTTGGTGGAGGGCAAAAATCATCAGCATGCACAGAGAGTAAATATCTGCACTGAGATTTTGTTTTCTGCCTTCATTACACCCCTAACCTTGACCTTCGCTCTTCATATTTCTTTCAACAATTTCCAAACTTTTGAAGCTTTGACCTTTGTAAATATTCATAAATAAAATAAAACGTTTGAGCGGCACAGAGAGTTGTGGGTTGAAGTAAGTTTGGGGGCAGTGTGTTGCGAGGCAAGGTTGTTATGCGCCGCTCGTTAAACTTTCTGCCTCGACTAAAGTGCGAGCACTGTCTGAACGCCGTTCGCCTTGAGTTTCCGTGCCGCCGTATTATCCCTGCATGTTGGATGGGAGAGGTCGCAGCTCAAGGCTAAGCTCTGCTATTCAATGTGAAGAGGCTGCTTGTTGTGGACCCCAGCTTTCTGCTCTAATGAACTCTTTCACCTGCAGCCTTCGCTCTATTGTCAGGAGCTGAGGGCTAAACTAGACCAGAGCAGCATGATATGGTATGAAACTGCATTAAGCGAGTAATCAGCCACAGAGGCAGCAGCAGCACCGGCAGTTGTTTTTCTGTGATATATTTTTGTTGCATGTTGTGACCCACGGAACGGAGATATGCTGTTCTTTAACGGTAACTGTCCTCTGAAGAAAAACAAGAGAATAGCTTGTTCAAACGCCTGAAATGACTTATGTTTATGTTTCCCTGACAAGCGGCCTCTCGCGGTTTTCGCGAATAATGATTGTCCTCCCTCGGCAGCCGAGGCAGAAGTAGTGTGGTATAGTTTTAGAACTACAAAACCTCTTCAGGAGGAGGTCGGAGTGGCTTTTTGGGAGTTCAAAGTGTGTAACATCAACAAGAGACTGTGTCCACATCCTGTTTCTTGCTTAAAGTCAAAACAATGGTTTCTTTTAATCATGAAGAAAATGTTTCCCTGACCTTAAAAAAGTCGTTTTACTTTGCCAAACTTATGTTGAAAGACACGGCCAGCAATGTTCTATATTTTCTTTAAGACCAAACAACAATGTGCCAACAATGTGTTAATCATCTCTCAGTATTTTCCAACTTCCCCAGCCTGTGTGTAGTACATCCAGTCTTTCCTACTGAACCCATTAACCTTTAAAGACAGGTCACAAACATACAGCATAGTGCATCATCTTTAAAGACTAAATCAATCGCTAAAACAACTGGACACTGTAGTTTCTAGTAAATGCTACTCAGATAAGATTACATTTGTTGTTTGGTGCTCTATCAAGTATTTATGGCAGCAGGTTGGTGTATGTGGGATTGACTCAAAATAAACCACAGCGCCCTTGTTCTTTCTAATGAAGGAACATGTCACGCAGTGCAACAGTGTTGCTCATTTATGTGGCTCATAATTAGTGACAGCACATCAGACTTTAGATACACAACAACAGACAATACTTGTTAGTATGATCAAGCCATCATTAATTTTGGTCTTTTCATGTGTTGATGATAAGAAAAATACAGAACAGCGGCTTTGCATATTTCGGCAGCTACAAATACACTTTACATTCGAAGTAACCAGCTTTGCTGTTTGGTTTTTCTTTTAAAAGTTTGAATGTATTTTCTCTGCTGTTCCAGCCATCTATTGTTTTTCAATTATTTGATGAAAATCTGTTGGCAGGCTCTTGAAACTTTATGATGCATCACACTGAATACAAGTCCAAGTTTTTTTTGTCAAAGTTTGTTATCAGTCCAATTCAGTGCAGACTTTTCAAATCCATCTGCGTTACCATGCATCCGTAATGTAACTTTGACAAAACTTAATACATATTTGATGTTGACTTTCTCACCCTGTTAGACATGGCCCTTGGTGACATACCACATACTGAGAAATACTAACTCATGCCCTCCTCCTCATGAGTCAGTGGATGATTAGTCTTCCATATAACAATGACGACGATGATATTTTAACCAAACTGATGATTGGGTTGGATGATGATGGCTGGATGTACTCCAGGTTATCTCACTTCTATACAGTATTCACTTGTTTTCTGTGTTTTATTCTGTTCAAATCTGTTTCACTACGCAACTCGAGGAAGTTTCAGGAGTCTGCCTAATGATTTTTATACTGCAACAAAATAAATGGAAACCAATGGGAATAAATTACATTCAAAACCTGTAGAGCTTGCACTTGAAAATTGTCTTCAGAAATGTAAGCTATTAGATTTTACATGGATTGTTTTGGAAGGCACAGAACAAAAGCTGTTTGTCATGTAGGTTTGAGGACTTGCCAGTTCAAACATAAATACCGGATATAGTAGGTCTCGGTGTGTCTCAGCAGTGACAGAATAAGTCCATCTTCTCAGTGGCTCTTCTCAGTCCTTCAGAAGCATCAATATTTACCATTGTCTGAAAATGAATGTTAAACTACATAGGATTTCCCCGTCAGCTTGCTACATCTGACAAATCAATGAGAGTCAATAGGTGTCAATGAGAGGCCAAAACTCAATTGAACCTCTCAACCACCCCAGTTGTCTCACACATATCAATAGGTGTTTGTAGCTCTACATCAACTTTAATGAAGTCTGTCCCTTTCTCTGCTCACACCTTTTAATCTCGTATTGACTTTTCTTTCCGGACTCGTGATAACAGCTTATAAGTCACCTTTATGGAGGCAGCAAATAAAGTAGTAACTACGGCTGCTGAAAGGCCATCAGAGGCAACAGAGCTAGTAAAAATAAGAAATATGTAATAGGATTCTCTTTATTTTTGATAGAGGAGAAGTACTTTACAGACAACTATTGGGAGAAAATTGAGGCGAGATTGAAATACTTTTTGATGTCTTTCTTCCCATCTTTGATGGAAGAGGTTTTGGTTTTTTTCATTGTGAGTACATACAGTCTGGCTGTTTGTTGATGGCTGGCAAGCAGGAGCTGGGCTGGAACTGCAGGTGCAGCACAATGCAGAACATCTGCATCTGTGTCTCGGTGGAAAAAAAGCAGGCATTAAAACTGAAAAGCCAAAGCAAAATGGAACGGCATCTGTCCTCTGTGTTTAATGCGTGCCGACCCCTCCATTGTGATGTAGATAAGCGTCACCCCAGCAGCACCTCAGGTGATTAACCGCACAGTGTTTGTGAAAGACTGTATAAACAAACAGGTGTCCTCCACTCCCTCTGCAGCTCATTATAACTCTGCTCATTTTGTTTTGGTTTATTTTATTGTGTCTTTATCAACTGTATGGTGACTATTTTGAAGGAACAGCACGCCTGCTTTGTGACTAACTATGTAACGTATGTGTGTGTGAGTGTGTGTGTGTTTGTGCACCTGTGTGTGAGAGAGTACAAGTGCGCATATGTTCTGCACAGAGTCCCAGGCTTATTGGGGCTCGTTCCTAGTCTCTAATGGGGTGTGGAGAGAACAGCTCTACATCTCCTCTCTGTAAAATGTGACTGAGGCAGACAGACAGTGTTGGCTAATGGCAGGTGAGAGATTGAAATGCTTCGTGAAAAGGACAAAAGCAGGACACTCCGGTGTGCTAATGTCAGCTTTTAACATATACCGAACAAAAGACGGCTGGCAAGAGAAATGATACGGAAGATGAGAACACAATGACGTGTGTCTCATGGTGAACTCAGGCAGAACAGAGTATTGTTAAGTAACCGAGGTAGGGTGTTACTGGAGCTGCAGCAGATGCATTTGTGTGTGTGTGTGTGTGTGTGTGTGTGTGTGTGTGTTTGTGTGTCTTGTCCGTGCACATGCTCGCCTCGGAGCTTTTGTGCGAGTCGTAGAGTGGGTGGCTTTGCAGCAGGCTGCAAAACCACTGCATCAGCATCTTCTCTCTAGCGACCAATTAGCTTAGACATTCAAAAATTTTTCAAAATAACTTTTCTCCATTTGCATCTTTTTCATTTGCTTATCTCTCATTCAACCGGCAGCACTTTCTCTGCCTCCTAGGCTTTCTTCAGCTTCAGTGATGTCACACCTGCAAGATAATTGGATAAACTCAATTCAAAGCAAAAGCCCATGGATACCAAGACAGTGAGGAACCATTTAGCTACTGCAGAAATGGGGCATTGCTGAATACATTCCGGATGGAAATGTGAACGCTAACCTGACGCTCATTGTGAAGTGGGGGATTCAAAAAGCATCATCCTTATTTAATGATCTAATTTGTCATGACATTAAAGTGTAGTTGTTTAGCCTTTAAAAGCTCATTGAGAGACTTACACGTCTTGTTTTCCGCCACTTGCTTTCTGTAATCCACATATTTCAGAGCTGAGGTGTTTCATCAACAGTAAAGCGTCTCAGCATTGTGTATGTGCGTGCATCCTATGTACACGACTATATGTAAAAGTGTGCACAAGCGTCTACACTGTGTACGCGCAGGAGCAATTCTCCAACCGTCACGACGCTGCCATCTCTGTGGATCAATTCCCTCTGAATCTAGATGAATTATTAATGTCCACATTCTGTTTTTTACTGATGGGGAAATCATTTGAGATGGATTTTTTTGAGCTCCCAATGAATTCATCAGTTGTTTAAGGTGTCAATATTATTTCCAGATATTGCTCCGGCGGAGAGAAGCGTGGATCAGGCCTCCTGACGTGGTGACATCGTTGCTCTGACCTTGAGCCGGATACTTAACCCAGCATGCATCGATACATATTCATTGATGCCACACCACCATGCAGCCATGTTTACACAGTACACAGAATTGCAGTGTTTTACACGACTGCAGCACGCATTGGTGGCTGCACATGTTTGTATCCGAAACGGCTGCTGCGAGCAAAACTAGGAGGGTTATACTGCTTCCACTTCAAGTTTCATTATGACTTAATTAAACTTTAAATTTAATTCCGCATCTTTAGAGGCTAAATGGAAAGAGGATTCCCCAGCGAACGCCGCTATAATTCTGCAGAAAAGTGACTTAAGAGACAAATGATATTGTTAGCTTAATGTCAAGGGTGGTGCCAATGCTACTCGGAGGCAGTGATTGACGGCTCTGTTTGTGCGAGACCTCAGCCAGAACAGGATGAATAGAGCACAGTTAGTGTTGCCAGCTGAGATCAATAGGCTACAGTCTCAGGTAAGCACTGTGGCTTCACCCTTTGGGCATTTCCTGAAACGATGATAAATGCGAGGTGTTGGTTGGTTTGAAATGTGATATTTTTCATTTGTCACATTATATCATGTCATATCAGTGATTATACAGGAAAAGAAATGAGGAACGGAGGCTACTGTGAGACATTATTCCATTATCTCATAGAATAGTGTTTTGCACAGCCTCAGTGGACTCTGATAACAGCGAGGCAATATCAACACCAGGATATTAGAAATCCATGTTAAAAGTTTTTGCACCTCTTCTGGTGAAATATCAAAGTAAACCAGCCATGCGCAGTCGGCGTCAGCAGTAAATCCAAGATTGTCCCACAAGGTTTTATGTGTTTTGTGCAGACTTAATAAGATGCTATAGTGAGACACGTATTGCATGTGGAAAGGAGAAAAGAAACCAAGGAGAAATCTCATTGCCACATGACCGCCTGCCTGTCGGAGCAGTAAGCCAACCACACCGGCTCCTGGGGGACCTATCAGGATCTTTGGCGGGCAATAAATGGCTTTACTGCCCGGTCCCATACAGCGACCACAGAGGGAGTGGGGCTCTGGGAATGACCTGTAAACCAAACACATCACCACATTCAATCTGTTGCCTTATTAATCTAATCAACGGCTCATTCAATGCTCCTCTGAGACAGCCATCACGGCATTGCACAGAAACCAAAACAGACAATGACAGTCTGGTCCACTGACATCAGTTTTGAGGATGAGTTCCTTTTCCAATTAAAGTGTAAAGTGGTGATGTGAGGGATTTAAAAAGTCAGCTTCACTTCTGTGAAAACATGTTTTATGAGATTAAATACTGAAGGTAGTGGTTGTTTGCCAATACCCATCACCTCATATATTTACGTCAGTGGAAACAATGCAGCGGCAAGACCTTGAACAGCTTCACTCAGCTCGGTTTTCAGATAACACCAACTCAACACAAAGAGAAAATGTGACAAATGCATCAACACGTTCATCAGAAACGATCATTTATATTGGTTAAAACATTTAATCTTTATGTTGTATAATCAACTTATTTCTTCCAAGGCTTTTTTATTGACCATCAATGAGAAACAGAAAAATATTTTTTAAATGTTATAGTTTTTCTGTTAACCCAAACCTGGGCTCACAACACACGCACACACACACACATAAAACCACCCCCACATGTAAACACACGCTGACACATAAATGACAAAGCAAGCAGGGAAAAGGGAGTAATAGCAATAGAGAAAGAAAGAAAGAATCCAATAAATAAAAATGAAAAGAAATGAATTAAAAGTATATTGTAAATAGAAAAGTGCGCTCAGGAGAGTGCAGATCTCTGCCAGACGTGGACTGCAGTTTATCTGCATTGCTATTAATCTGCAGATCGGGCGGGCCCAGTCATAAAAATTAACATTCTGAATAAAAGCGGATGGGTTGCGGGTGGGTGAAATAATAAATCATTAATGAGGAAAATATTAATTACATTACCTGCAGCGATCCCCCTGCAGCAGAAATGATGAGTGCGTCTCCAGCATTAAGCGAGACACTGTGCATTTATGCTTGAGGCACAGCAGCATAACTTCACTGATTTTCAAATCTCTCAACACGCCGACGGGATTGGTCTGAATCTTACGTTGAATGATCTGTGTTCTTCTACGTATCTTAAAGGTCACACACACACTCCAGGTTCATACAGTGAAATTGTTTGGAGTAAAGCAGTCGCCCTCTTGATAAATCCTGAGCTCCATCAGAGCTGTCTGTAAAATGCATTTTAGAAGTTTTCAGAAGTTTCCTCTGGAGAATTTCTTCTGTCCTCTCAAGTTTACAGCTTTGCTGCACACATGGAAACATTTACAATTACTGAAAGCCGCCTCTCTCATCATGAAAGTAAATCATTGAAGAAAACACTCGTACATCAATACGATGCACAATAAAGAAATCACCTGGAAAGCTCATGTTGCTCGACATCACTGAAAAGGCGATTGAGGCTACAGGGACTGGTAGAGGTGGACTGAAATGTCCATATTGCAGGTAAATAGGAGAAAAGAATTCATTCGGGTGGTGGTGGGTGGATGATTTACGTGTACATGTGGATTTAATTCAGAGTCGATATGTGCATCACCAAACTGAAGGAGCCAGTCAGCAGGCAATGACACACGTACACAGGCGACCGAATGCATGATCTATTAAGAGTATAATGTTTAGGATTAGTTGGCCAAGAGACAACAGTGACAGGTTTCCCAAAGCGGTGGAACAAATATTTTCAAATTTCAAACATAGCTGTGGTAGAAAAATAAGTTTTCGGTCTGAAATGTATGTGTTGCTGCATTGTCATCGCTAACTGAGCCTGGCCCATGTGAGGATCTTTAGACTGTCTAGTTGGAAGATTATAAGACCTTGGGGTGTCTCAGTATTTTGATATGCTGGAGGGAGACTGCATTCTTTCATTTAAACCAGATAGCTAAGAAGAGCCACACACACACCTCTATTTGTGACCTTGTTTTCTTGGGTATAACGAGACTGTTGGAAAGATTTTTTGGCCACCACTGTTGTGTAGGGCTGATTTCCTGGTAACAGAATTGTAAGTAAATGCATTCTTTAAGACAACGGAGACTCTCCAGAGGGTGTTTATTTATTCATCAAAATGGAGACTGACCTGAAAGTACAATTGCATTCAACAGCATAATGTTCCTAATCCAATGGGGATGAGAGAGAGGAGCGCCGTCTCTCCATTTAAACAGTACAGCTTGTCCAGCCAGCAAGGAGGTGAAAGTTAGCACGGCTTGTTTTTGCTTTGGGCGAGCCGAGTATCTCGAATGGGAATGATGGCAGTCAAAGGACTGGGCTCATGGTGAGACTGTTAGAAATCACACAAGGCTTCAAAGAATGACTGAAAGATCAGAACAGAATGAATTAATGAATAGCAACAGAAATATTCTCTATTCAGAATTATATCAGTATTTGTTACAGATAAGATCCAGCTCAGGATTTTGTTTGTGAAATATGGCTGGATTGTTTTAATGATTAATCATCTAATCATTTTGTCCACAAAATGTTGGAAAATAGTGAGAAATGCTCATCACAATTTCCCAGAGTCGAAGTTTGACAACTTGTTTCCAGCCAAAAGCCCAAAGATATTCAATTCAAAGTGACGTGTAACAGGAACAAACATTTTGAAAACAGGAAACAGTGAAACCGTATAAAATATGCATAAGAAATTAAAATCCAGTTCTCGTGTAGTTTTAATAGTTGACTTATGTTTGAGATAATATACTATGGAACCAGCACTGAGAATCCTTTTAGATTGGAGTTTAAATACAGAAATATGTCAGTAGGATTATGTGGGAGTTTTTCCAGGAACTGAGATATATGGTATTACAAAAAATACCTGATTCCTGGGAACTGGGTATCAAATATATCAGTCAATTGGGGTACAAAACAATTACTAATACAAAGGTTTTATAAACATTTTAAGCTCTTATTATGTAGGATTTGGAATGAACCATCAAGGGGAACACAGAAATAGTTGGCTGCAAATGGACAGTGTTTATTCGCTCGGAGTGAAATGTCTACTGACTGGGTAATGTTTCGGTATGCGTGGTGCCACACGTAAATTGGCAGGTAATGATACTGGGCTCGTACATGCACCAGCGTCCAAAGACCCAGACATGAATATTCAGGGTGATAATGCATCCAGTTGAATGAGCAACAGATGTTTTCAGCCCAACGGCAAAAAAAAATTTCTACAATCAAGATTTTGCCATTTCAAATATATCATAACACACAAATACATAACTGACAAAACCATACAGTTGTATTTGCTGTTTCCACTGGCGTTCTTAGGATCATATATTAAAATGAGGACACTAACTTTGCGTCAGCTTGCTCTAGTGTTCAGTAAATCCCTAAATTCACCAGCTGCTCTCACTGTTTTATCCCACAACTAAATAATGGCTTTGGCTCAGGCTGTATTTACAGGATAATGAAAGGGTGCAGCTCTCACTTTCGCATGCTCACACACAAAAGCAGCCGAGAGTCACGTTCAGGCCACGCTCAAACAAATATGCCCCCCGAGGCACACACACATACACACACACACACACACTTGTAAATCATCAACACACCTGTGAAAGTAACGATCATCGTTTGTCTGTTTGTGCTCGCAGGGTTCATGTTTGTCTCATTTAGCCACTATTGTTGTGAGGATAGGAACTGTATGTAAACACATTTGAGAGCGAAACATACAGTTGGACAAGTCTGGATTAGGTGTTCGCTGTGTGAAATTGAAATACAAAATGACAACAAATTAAATGTTACCTTGTTGCGAGACTCTTAGTCCATTGAGATTTGTTTGGTCCAAATCCATGACTGTGTTCAGCTTTACCTAATTAAGCTGTTTGTTTAGTGAATACTGTTCAAATTTTCCACAAAATTGAGTTTTGTGATTACTGAAGGTAAATGTAAAACGAATTCAAATTGGTTATACAGTGAAAATATAAAACACAAGGACTGTGCTTTGTGTGTTAGGTTACTGTGAGCTTTATAGAATTGATTTTCATCAGCTATTCATAAATGTAGTACATGTCTAAAGTTTAAAAAAGCTGAAACAGATCAATTTCACTCAAACAAATCTGTCAGTCAAGATACTCGGGAGATTTTTCATGCTACATCAACAAATAGTATTAAAGCATCCTTATAGTCAAGTTAGAAACATTCTGAACATTTTGAAGACTGGAGAAGATGAGAAAGACAAAGAGGACATGTTTTGATTCTTAAAAGAAAATATAAGAACAATATACGGTATGAATATAAATACTATACAAAACTACCATAAAGATTTGATAGGATTAAGAATTCAGGAACACCTACAGTATTGACAAGAAACCATACTAACTATATTGACAGACTGAGATGTTTGCAGTAACTTTTCAGACTGTACATACAGCAACAGAGAATATGAGTAGGATGTGTAATTTCGCTATACAGGGCATTTACAGCATATATGAGCATGACTTTAACTGGTATAGTAACACAGAGAGACAGGATTCACAGAGATGCTTCATATTTCAAACTGATTGATGAGATATCCAGAAATGTTAATGGATCGGTCTGGTGATATTCTGTATGTTTTGTATTGTTAACAAATCACGTGAATAAACCAAGATGAACTGATGCGTATTAATCCACAGCAGCAAATAGACCCCAGGAAATGCATTATTTACATCTGTTTGAATATCATGTGCTGGAAACTACAGAGCCCAACTGTTCTGGAAAATTACTGAACTTTTTCAAAAGATGCAACTGGACATTTGTGATTCATCTCTTCAGTAGGAACAAACGGTCCTGGGGCTACCATGGACACTATAGGAGACTGTGAATGTGTTGAGAGACGAACTGACACATTGATCGTTTTGGTCTTTTCATTAGATTTTTTGACATTCTATAAAACATATAAAGGATTAGTACTTTTTTATATATATATATAATAGGCCATTGCTCTCTGTTATAGTCCTCCTGCACCTTGCGTGGGTTCTGTGGATTTCTGAGACAAACACAGGGTCAGCGGTGTCACCCAAGGTCACAGGCCTGTCCAACAGGCCAATAATGCATGTGACAAATGTCGGGGTATCTGGAGAAACTGTGAACCTGTATAGATTTATTGATTCCTCCTCTTTTTGTTTCTGTTTGTTTCACCAAAGCTCGCACTCAAGTTTTATGCCCACTGTGGGTCATAAATATTTCCTCGAGTCAGCAGCATCCCTCCATTTTTTACACCATCTCTCACCTCTTCTTTTTGTTTGACCGGCCTCTTCTTTTGACTGGATTTGTTTTGTCCCTCTTGTTTCAGGCCGGGCTAATCTCCCTCATCGGCACAGCTTTGGCCTGCTCTTTTGCCCTCCCACTCTTGGAAAGACTGTTTGTAGTAAAGATTGTAATCTAACTGCTAATCTTTATGGCTTTCTCCAGGGCAGGGCACGGAGCCTCGCTGAATGATTTTGCCATGAGATGTAGAGACTCTCTGGAGTCTTGGAAGTTCTTTGCAAGCTGAGTTTGAAGGATGAAGTTTTCACACATATTCAGATGCGCCAGCTGTCACTACTGGATTTCTCAAATGGGGAGCCAAAAGGTGTGTCAGGTTGTATTTGTTTAATGATGATGCTCATTACTTATAACTTCTCACACTGTTCCGTTTTCCTTATCGTATAGTGAGCCAATTATTCAAAAAAGCTCCGGAAGAAGAGTGTGTGAAATCTTCCTCTCCCCCTACTCTTCCCCTCCTGGCTAGCAAAGCAACATATATCTGTCATAATGAGGAGCAAGCAGTGCTTTACCACCAAGCTGCCTCTCATCGCTAACATAACACACAAAGAGATTTACTAATGCAGACTGTTAACACAGCCAGTTTTATACACGGCCTGGTTTTATACAGCAGTACAGCAAGCAGTCCCTGGACAGCATGCATTATACACATCTAATTAAGTCTTCACATGTCTATAATAAACCACATTATGCCTTTGGGGCTAGAGGGCAGGTCAGGAGCTGGCGTCGAGTTTATGCGAGAAAGCCAGTTGTCAGTGCGATTGTGTGTGTGTGCACGTGCACATGTCTGTTTGTGGAATCATGCCTGTGATAGCTATTTAACTTTCACTAATTAACCCAGAATAAATCAGGGCAGCACAGTAAATATTTGTCGCTGGGGAGGGAGTAAAGAGACTCTCTCTGTAGTACCATAATGCCGCGGGATGACGCGAAAGGACCGAGCGCGCCGACGGGGGATTGTGTGTGAACGATGCACAGAGAGGGGGACAGATTGAGGCGGACGGACACAGAGAGGGAGATGGAGAGCGAGCAAGGCTGAGGAGGGCATCCAGCCAGCTGTTGGTATAGTTTGATTGGCCTGTGGAGAGCTGCCTCTGTCTTTTCATGGCACCAGTAAAGTGCAGTGCTCCCAGCGGCAGGTGGCGGCTGCCCATCGTCTTCCTCCCCGGGGGGACGGCGGAGGCAAAGATCATCAGCGGCTCTGCTCTTTTTTTATTAAACACCTTCATGGTCTGCAGCGCCACAGCTACCAACAAGAAAACAGAAAGGCATTTCACACAGAATACCTAATCAGCACATAAAAGTCTAGAAAACAATTTTTAATGGTACGGCTCCAGTGCACTCGCTTTTGCTTTCTCTAACATCAAAGGCTCGGAAGAACTCGACGCTACAAATCAGAGCCGCTTCAAACAGCCCACACAGATTTACACAGGTCGCTTCAGACGGGGCATAAAAGTACGGCGTACTTGTCTGTCCTTCATGGAGCCGAGTTTGGCAGTTGGACGGATAAGGGTACAGTAAACCAAGGAAAAAGAATAGGCCTGTAAGTGCTCTGAGTGCTTTTCCCCAAGCAGCTTGACAGCCAGGTCTCGGTGACCGTGTTTGTGACAATCAGGCTACCTCACATCATCAGTTGGTTTAGCTGTTGCCATGGCAACATACGGTACAGTAACTCCTGCTTAGGTGCCAGCCTCGGCTCCGTCTGAGCCGACGGTCCCGATGTTTGGTCTTTGCGGCGCTGGAAAACCGCACTTCCAAATTGCCGGCCTCGCAAGGCAAAGCAAACTCCTTTTTTTTTTTTTTCTCCCTGTCTCTGCTTCTCTCTGTGTCCATGTCTCTGTCTTTTCACTCTCTCCTCTCTCCCCTGTCTCTCTCCGGAGGGGTGTAATTCAATTCTCTGAATACACTTCAGGGAGGAGGAGTGTGAAGACTCATTTAAGCCTCCATAACACTTGTGAGTTTTTGTACCAAATGTTACTTATTTTCATTGGCGTTGAGTCCTGGAAGTCTCAAATTTGTTTTTTTTTTTCTTCTTCTTCTGGCTTTGCCCAGTAATTCAAATATTCTGAAGATTATTTTTCTTGGAATCAGAGATGGAATTCGAGCAAAGAAAAGTACAAACTCGGTTCTGTTTTGAAATTAGCAAAAAGAAATATAATTTATTGCTGCTACAATTTGTCTAATTTGTCCCAGAGGGGCTTCTTTTTATCGATAGTGTTCAATGGTACAAGAAAGCCTAACATCTGTTTACATACAAATATGTGTAGTTTTTAAAAAAATGAAGAGTAAGAAGTGAAAAAAGAATAATAAATGAATAATAGTTGCCGTATCAGGCTATGTGGCTATTATCCAGAGAAAATGAGTGTGTGGTTCTTTCCTTAAACGATTCTCTTTGTTATTCAAATTCATCCCATTGTACAACCTCAGCACCACGAAGGCAGAGCAAGAGAATCAAAAGTTGTCCAGTGAATTACGCAAAGGTGAGACAGACTGACGGGACAAAGGCTTTGAAAGGCATATTGTAACACTGCTGCTCCTCAGAAAGGTTATCTTCCTCGCCTGTCCTTGAGCGTTTCGAGCAAGTCAGCGGACGACTCGCAGAGCAAAATCCATTGCTATAGATATACGTTTATATATAGCTAGTAGGCAAGCTCTTACCAAATGGCTGTCCGTATGTAATTAGGATTATAGTCACATTCAAATGGAGTGCTTACTTGGCTCTGTGTTGGGAGCTGTGGCAGCGAGCGCTTTCTGCTTGTGGATATGAGCTGGCAAGAAGGGCAGGATGTGGGTTGGCAAGAAGGGCACCGTGTCACTGCCGACCTCTGGGAGGGGCTTTGCTGCGAGGGGCCGCGGTGACATGCTCCACCAAGTCCTGCTCCTGCGACGCTGTAATAACACCCAATTATAACCTGGACTAATTGCGATGGCGCTTTGTTTTTCTTTCTGTTATTTCAGAAAGCTGACAGCAACAACTCATGGAAGGATCGATGGCGGATTACGAGGCACATGGAGCTGCATAGAGAGGAGGGCTCAGACTGAGGCTGCAGCTCTCATTAAAACGCGGCCTGATCTCAGCCAAGCCCTGGGAAAGGAGGGGTGAGAAAGGCAAGAAAAACCAGAGGCGGGCAAGAAAGGCAAGGGAGAAGAAACGGGAAAGCAAGAGGAACAAAAAAAAAAAACAGAGAAAAGTTTAATGTCCCCTTTGGACATGGCCTCTGCTGGACTCTTATAAATGGGTATTGTTCCCCATGAAGCACACAGTGACTGTTTACAGTTTCCCATAAAGGAGGGCTTTATTCCTGCTCAGGGATGCATTGTGACAAGATAATTTGAATAGCTGAGGTCTTACCACAAAGCTATAAACATTTACGGGCAGTTGACATGGAGAATAAAGAATGAGCCATGTAACCTCTGCAGGATGCTGCCTGACTCCTGATGACACAAGCAACGCCGAGCCGACTACCCCGAGCCCGACGATCATCATCAACGTGCCGGGAGACGGAGCGAGGAAGAGGGAGGGCGGAGGCAGACAGGGAGAGAATGCAAACAAGTTAATAAACAGAAGCAAAGAAAGACAGATAGAGAGAGTGATAGCCAAAGAGAGGCGATGCAGGTCTTTGATGTCCCCTTTGATTCGTTCCACAATGAAATGGCGGTGTCTTGTTTTTATGTTTTATCACAGGAGTCGACCGCCACAGCAGACCCGCGGGAGCAGCCAGACATGAGGCTGAATTCGATTAGACAGTAATCGGAGATGGACAGGCAGCGGTGCAGTCAGTGTCAGCGAGCCGAAGGGACTCCATAAGCAAACTATCACCATGACTTTCCATTTCGCGCCGTTCATCGCGGCGGCCGTTAAGTGTGTTTGTAATTCACGCTCCATGTTCCAAAGCCGGGCTGGTGTTTCAGGGTTTGTTTTTAATTCTCGCAACCGTCCTCTGGAGTGCAAGCAGTAATAATATCAGGTGATAAGAGAGGACTCAGAGTCATTAATGAATTACCTGCAGCCTGATCTCGGTGCTGCATGCGCCGTCTCCTTGGGAAAGGTAGTAAAGCTGAGGTCTTGGGGAATTGTACACATTGTATTGCATTTTCTACATCTCTACACACTCTCCCGTCTCTGTGCGTCTCTTCCTCTCCCTCTCTGCTACCGAGCTGTTGTTTTCCTCCTGCCTCGCTTGGTATTCTGTTCGTTCTCCAAGATGTTTCCAGCGTAACCAATGATTAACAATTATGCCAGTGCATCTAATTAATGCTGCCTAATTATGAGGTTGAGATGCTGACAGGGAACGGGGGGTAGGACGGGGAGATTGCAGCATCAGAAATAATCAGGAGAGAAGAAGAGGTTGTAGAAAGAAAAAAAAAAGATGGAGAAAGGGAGAAGATTGGGCGTGAGTGTCTTAATTGGCATGCTCATTTTTTGTCTCAGGACCCTGAGCTTATTACATAAAAATATGGATAACTTGTGCATAAAATTATAGATGGTGCATTCACTCATCTAATTTGTAGGCCACGCGGATCACAGTGGGGAAAAAAAGAAGAAAAACAGGATGTCTTTTTTTTGCCTTCTGTACAGGACGGGAATTATGTTCAAACCACGCAAGGTCCCTGGAGTGGCAGGGAAACTCAAGCCATAATTATGTCCATAAAATGCCCACAGATTTTTAATCTTAAACTAATTTGCTCTTCATTTGTCACCAACTGGTGAGCTGAAATAGTGAACACAAATATCCTGCAGGAGACACAAACCAAGACCTTTGATATACTGTATATAAATCACATGATCCGATGATAGCTGTCTCTTGATTTTCTCAAGGTTTTTCCCTTTACAATCCTCTGAAGAGGCACGCAGCGGACCTCAGCCCTCTTCCCCACCTCCAGCAATACTTCATCAGGAAAATAGCCAAGAAAAACGACCTCTCTCCACGGCTCATAATGAGGCTGCATGGAGCATTCATTAGCATAGTCAGTGTCTGCAGCCCTACGGTATGTCGGAGCTTTATGTTCGATGACGTTTTTATTCCTACAACCATTCTGTAAGGGCCCCATAATAACGTCCAAGGAAGAAAACACATCATATATTAAAGGAACATGATTTTTGCTTCCTATTCAAATGAGCACATCTAAAGAGAGCGAAGGCAGAGGAACAAAAAGGGTTTGGGGGAATTACCCAGAGAATAGTAATTATATTCAGAGGAGCCTGTGATTTAGAGCGTGTGTTTGTTGTTTTCGTCTTCCTGTGCAGAGCAGAGGTAGGAGGCTGTGCAGCTCAGAGCGGCGACACCGGTCCTACCCGGTCTTCCGAAGTGCATTAAACTAAATGATTGACAATGATTGAAACCACACGGAGCCTGAGGCAAATTACCGGGGCCGAGGCTCAGTTCTGCAGATCTGCTGTCTCTCCGCTTTTACGATCCGTGTGAAGCTTTTTGAAAAGGATATTTGTTTGTCATACAAATGCAGCGCGTGGCACGGGAGTGACAAGAGAGGACAGGAGAGAGAAGAGCTTTTACACCTTGTAAGGCATGATAGCACCCAGCGATTTCTGAGAGGCTGAGCCAACACGGTGGCCTCATCAAACACACCCAGAACAGCAGCAGGGGAAGCCAGGACCAATAAGGCCCGACTCCTGTGATGTTTGTCAATATAATGTTGAACACGAGAGGGTTATGTTTAGCAGTGTCAAAGCAGCTATTTGTGTTTGAGATGCTGGATTCAATAGTGCTTCCACCAGGCAGACCTCAGCCTGAGTGGATTCCCATCTATTTCACAAGTCCTCACCCTTTTAGTGTCAAGGTAGGGAGCATTAATTTCGATGGGAAACTTAAATAGTAAATCAATAGCGCTGCATTTTTATTCCAGAAGTTGCATCTTAGTCAATATCGTTCATCCTCAACTCTATCTTTCACCAGCGGCATTCGCCCTGCATTCTTTTCTAACCTTGTTAACATCAAATGAAAATGCGCAAAATAATACGCAGCTTCCATCAAAGCAAAAACAGACAGATATTTTTTTCGGGGTTGGTGGGGGGCACTTCAAGATCACGTCTGGAAATAAAACTAAAAATTCAAGGACTGTGCGCCGCTCTTTTCTAAAGCTGTCTTTGCTTAAAAGTCCATTAAGTTGTAGCGAGCTGTGAATGGTACAAATTTAAATGTGAGCAGAAACGCATATTAAACCCTTCCCTTTCATAAATGACATTTTTGTTAACCGCAGCTTAAGAATGATTTCTTTTTGAGTTGTGAGAAGCTGAACTTTGGGCATTTAGTTGCAGGCTTCAGACAGAACTAAATGTCCAGTTAATTAGTTTCCAGTGTGCAGGGGTGTCTGCAAATAGGAGGCGAAATAACGTCAGCTGAGTCTGCTTTTCAAATTCATGCAGCGAATGCCTTTGGGGGGAGCCAAATGTAGTTGTCAGAGGACAATAGATGAAAAATTCCTCTAATATCATTCCTCTTCTAAAGCATTACATTACAGCTGCTGTGGCATGGGGGTCTCTGGCAATTCAGCTTCCTGTGAGGCAAACATTTTTATCTTAGGCAATAAGTAGCAACAGCTCCTATCATGTAGGTACAGTACATTTCATTTATTGTATATGATGTAATAGGCATACCCAGTGTAGTAAACATTAGAGGGGAATAGCTCACTGAATACTGTTATGAAAGTCAATAGGGCTGCAATAACATAAATCAATGGCAGACAACAGCCCAAAGCTTATGCAATGTTCTACTAAATTAGGCATGTAACAATTACAGCGGTGCATTTTTTTTCTCTCATGTGTGACCTTTGATTAAGGTCCTGTCAGCAGGGGGTAGAGCACCTCATGCATGGCCAGTGTGATTACTGCAGGTAGTGCCAGGTTTCAAATTTACGGGTGTATATGTGTGTAATTTTCGCGTGCGTGTGCATACATTTACGAGGCAGATTTCGAGAGCGTTTGCGTAGGGAGGGGGGAGGAAAGGGGACGGGGCGAGGGCGGATTAGTGTTGTGTTACCTGATGTCATTAAGACGGGGCCTGCGCAAATAATTTCATGGGTATTTGCTGTTTACAATCTTCTGTTCTGTCTGGACTTAAACTGCGGCGCGAATTGCAGACATACTTCATATTCTCCTCCAAATGTAGCCCGGGGGAGACTGCTATTCTTTTCCCAAAGCCTTAAATAATGTGGTCTATAACATTTTTCATGTAGTGACCCTCTGTTCAAGGCTGCATGTTGAATATTTTAATGCGGTAAGATCTTAAACCTTTTTACAGCACTCTCCCTCCTCGTTTTATTCCCCGGCTCCAGCTAAAATCGCAAAACAGTAGTGTATCAAAACAAAAGGAATTCTCTTTAATCCCTCCGTCTGGCGTTTACAAGGGTCATTATGGTTACTTTTGAAGACTTTATGCAAAATGATGAGCTAGGTAAAGTACCTTCTGAGGGGAACCCTTGGTAATTGACCTTGCTGTCTTGAGCCTAGTCAGCAAGCAATAAAGAATGGTTAAATGTTAAGGCAGAAACTAAAGTGCTTGAAGGGCTACACGTACTCTGCATTAACGAAATAATGGCCCGGCTTATTTCATATTCTGTGTGAAACCAAGGTCACCATTCTCTGTTGTTTAATAGGCATGTGAGGGTGCGAAGCTTGGATTTGAACAAGTGTATGTTTGTGTGTTTGAGGGGGAAAGAGATGGGAAAGCGTGTGTGTGTGCACGTGCGCGTGTGTGCGCTCATGTGTGCATATCTAAGTATCTGGGAGGCTTTTCATGCCAGACAGAAAATGAATATTGGAATGATTACCAGTTGATTAACGATCCAGTTTAGCAGGTATATGAGGTTTCTGATTTAACAATGCAGATATATCAGCTCAGTGATTAAAACTAAAATTAGAAATGGAATGACAAGACACCTGAATGATTTAAATGAGAGTCTCTTTTGGGCGTTAACATAGCCGGCTGGTGTCACATGCAAAGATTAATTCAGCTACAGTCCAAACTGTTTTATACAAACCGTAAGGATGTCCGTTTTATTTATAATCGTCTCACTTAAACTCTCCTTGCAAACACAAATAAATGTGACAGACATTAAAAGGGATGAATGGGCGTATATTGCATCCAGCCACTTATTGCGCCAGTGTATTTAACGGCAGACGGTATAAATCAGCTTTTTCCTTTAGATCCCAAATCAAATTGTTTCTAATGGAGCAATTTGAGCTCTTAGCATCCGGCTGTCAAAACTCCCTTTTGGCCGGCCTTGACATAAACAGAGCATGTGATTGGCCTAATTGAGATGACATTTCCACGCTTCTGTGAAGAAGGTCACTCCAGAGTCAGTGTGAGTAGGTGCGGATGTCGCTGCCTCTTTTTCTTGTCCTGCCGTACAAACAGACACATCAATCTGAAGCTATTAAAATCGCGTTGGTCTGGCCTCCTACGTCCTACTGTGATTATCATCTATTAAAGCGCGGCACCACTGTAGCGGCAGCTGGCTGACAAGCTTAACAGGTCTCGCTATAGGTTACACCTGCAAGCGTTAATGCAGTCAGTGGCCGTGGAGCACACACGAGAGACACCGGCAGGATCCCTCGGGGACGCACGTGGAAACCTGCACTGACACTGCAAAGTGTTTTGCTTTATGTTTGCAGCAAGCTCGCAGGACCTGAACAAGGGAATACGGATGATGAGGCTGGGATCAGTAAACACAGATTTTAACTACACCTGTCAGGGAAGTAGCACCAGTTGCATACAAATATTTTTTATTTTGGCTTGTTAAAGGGTTAGTTCATCCAATTAAAAAAAAAAATCAGAGGGACTTCTGCCACTACCACAACACAAAGGAGACGAGCATAATTTTGTTTGTGGTGCCCACAGCATTGAACAATGGTAAACCGAACAGCGACAGCCTCACTTATTTCTCTGGAACACAGTCACAATAATGAGAAGTGTTCGGTGTGAGTTTCTGGGTCACTGGGAAGAAATGTTGCTTCAAAGATTTCCAGATGTAATTCTTTTCATTTTTCTACACTGATGTTCATCTTGCAGTTTTGCTCACAATGTTAACCACAGGGCAAGAGGAGCTGCAAAGCTGCAAGAAAAACATCAGATTGTTTGAAAAATCCTGCCACATGTTGCACTTGTAATAACTGCTGCTCGTGTCCCTGATAATTAAAGTCCTTTTTGATGCTTTGACTACACAGTGAAATTCCTATTTATCTCCACTGCATTGGATTGAAAGTTGAAATCAAACAAATGGATATCTCAAAGGAATAGTTCAACATCTTAGGGAATATTCGTATTTACATTCTTATTATATGAGAAGATTGATAACACCGTCATATCTGTCGGTTATGTATGAAGCCACAGCCAGACAAGTCAGCTGAGCACAAAGACTGGAATCAGGAAGAAACAGCTACACAAGTAAAGTTTAATTCCAGCATCTGTAAAGTTCACTTATTAACATTAACTCGTTTGTTTCCAGAAACAAACAGAAATGTTCTATGTTGCCAGCATGTTAAATTGTTCAGAAGCTTTAGAGATGTTAGTCGTATTTTTGTCTTGCTGTCTCCTCCTGCTTTCAGTCTATATGCTAAGTTAATCTAACATAATTTCCTGCTGGCTCCGGCCTCGTATAAAACAAACAGTTATGAAAGCGGCGTTAAACTTCACAACACTTTGCAAAAACTCCAAACCCACTCCTGTAAAACTTCAGCACAGCATAGAATTCTTTTTTGGCAAATTCTTAACTGAGCTTATTTGTCTATTTCCTCGAGCTTTCAACCACATCTCTCGGTTTTCCTCAGTGGATGGAATTTATTCATTCATCAAGAAGAATGAACGATCACAGTCCATATTTTTTTAGTGATTTCAGTTAAGTGACCTATTCACTTTTGAAACCCAGTATCACAGTTTATCTTCCATTTAAAGGGTTGATTCACCCAAATTACAAAAAGAAATATTTACTGTCCAACCCTTGTGGTATCTACTACAGTTTTTAGATACCTATTTACATGCTGCCATCCCAATGTATGGACGATCACTCCGTAAGAAGATGTTGGTAAAATTTAATTTTTCACTGCTGTGAGCACCACAAAATCCTCCATTGTTTTGAGGCAATGGCAGATATCTCGGAAACGGATATCGCTTTTGTTTGTTAGTTTTTTGTTATTTGATTGCATCGACCCTTTAAGAGCTGCACCGAGGCACGAAGTTACATGTACACGATTTGACAAATAACAAGTTTGGAGCATCTCTTGTTGCCTCATCAGACTGCTCATTGTTTTTCTCTGCCTGTCAGCCACGCCCCCACCCTGTTTGACGCAGTGTTTATCTTTGCAGTTTCGTGTTGTCTTCATTCTGTCTCTCATTGATATGTTCCGATCAATAGAAGACAATTCAATTTACAAGTCTGTCACTTGGCAAAACAAAAGTGTGTGAAAAATAATCATCCGGTCGGAGTCACTGTTTGCTTCTTCCAATTATAACTGATTCTCTACCTGTCATAGTGTCTTCTCTCACACTCCTGTTTCACACACACACCACGTGAACACACCACGACACGCTGGTCCCAACGTACCGCAGAACTTCATTCATTATTTCACGAGCAAAGCAGGGTTCAGCCCGGAGGACCGTCAGCTGGTGTCATGTGAGAGGCATATCACCGCGAATCCCGCAAAGAGAAAATTACAGCGATGCATTCAGGTGTCCCCTCAGCCGTGCGCTCAGAGTGCTTCTGGGGGCTGAGGGGGAGGCAAAGTGGATGTGACAGGCTTAGATTAAATGCCAGAGACGGGGCGTTTCTCACACACACTACAGCCTCCTGGACAGCGGCCTAATTAGGCACTTCCATGCTCTGCCATCAGCTCTTCCAACAAAATGCTCCCTCTAAAAAACACATTCGTTAATGTAACAAAATGTAACAGTGCAATGCAGTGCTGCTCTGCAGAGGAGAGACAAGTCTCTACCTCTGATAATGGTCCAATCGGCTCTTTGAAATTCATTAATTGCGGATTGATTTTGCAATTTTCCTCATTTGTACAGTTGTTGAACAGCAATGCTGTTGTATTATCTCCTTCCCCCCATCTTCACCCGCCTAGAAGCTTCAGGACCGGAGTAAGCAAATGATCAGGTGGTCTGTGACACCCTGCGAGATCAAATGAGAGGCATTTTTACTATCAGCTCCCATATATCTCTAAGAACTTGTCAGAGCGTATCACCAAGAGAAGGTCAGGTGTTTTTCTCAGGCATAACAAACGTAAATACCGTCTGCCTCTCAGATAAAGTGTTCTTCGTGGATATTATCACGTCGAGTATCAGACAGAATTCTCTCTTTTATATCTACTCTGATATCTGTTCATATGCCTCTGCGCAGACATGCCGGACAGGAAATAAATCTGATTATGGAGTGCATGGGGTAATGTTCAATAATAAAAAGTATTATTTGCCAAGATCAATGTGTGTAGCCACAGCGATAAAGTACAATGAATGGAAAGTGCTGGAAGCCTGCAGTAAATTTTGATGCGTTGTGATATTGAACACATTGTGACAACATACTGCTCGCCAGGGCTGTAAAACATCTTCCAACAGGCTGTTGAACATTCGCCCGCTACATTCTTACACACCATGACTGCCATACATCAAGCCTGGGCCACAGCATGCAAAGGCTGAGTGTGTGAGGGATTACATGGCAAGAAGCAAAATAGGACAGCGCTACATATTCATCAGGGGAGAGTGGGTGTGAGTGTGAGTGTGAGCAAATTAATGGCACGCAGCCTGCACATATATAAGTGTGTGTGTGTGACAGGAGGAGGGAAAGTTCAATCAATCAGTCAATTAAAGCTTCGCGTGACAGTGACACGGAACTGTATGACGGATTGGATGGACCAAATCTCTTCAAGTCCGAGGCTTTAAGCTCACTCCGGCTTGGTGACATTCACACTAACGATCAACAAACCCCGATCACGTGGCGCGCGACACACACATGCGCTCGGAAACTTTTACAGCACCCTGTCTACCTCCCGTGGCTCTGGACTGTGCGAGCCACGCTGCCCTCAAAGCTCACACTGTTGGGAGGCTCAGGGTATTTAAGAATGTTATCTCTAATGCACAGATGTCTTAAAGGTCCCGGTGGAATAGGCTTGCAATTTTCCCTCCTAATTAAAAATTAATTAAATCGGCTGTGGCTCTAGCCAGGCATAAAGCTGAAGGCCGCGGCTACCGCCACTGGAAACGTAATCATTTATTTAACTCAATTACAGGAAGCCACAGCGGGCTCCTCTGCCACCGATGTCACCTGGAGAGTGAGGGCGGCTTTACCGAGCGAATGGAGCGCCTGACCAAACTGTCCTCGCACACACGGCTCTGTGATCTGATGTAACTTTCCCGTTCACTTGAGAATTCAGCGAGAAAACTCCAGCCAGACGCTGCTTGTGATGCCGCACGCATCGTTTCCCCCCTGTCGTGATTAATACATACGTACATAGTCATAGAGATATCCTTTGTCACCTGTTTCCCCCCCCTCATCCCTTGGGGCTGATTTGGAGTGATTGATCAGAGATTCAGACACGGGATCAATAAGGCTTTCACCTCTCCCTTGGCAAGAGCAAGGGGCTCAGTGATGGCCCACTATGCTGTCCAATTATTCGGTAATGGAATACTGGAACCTGCCCAAGACTATTAACACACTGGACACTGGGGATAGCAAGTAGCACTGCTAATTGTTGGGTTATATTGTAAACTGTGACAACAGGGCACTGCCCCAATTCTCCCCTTTTTGCTTCTTTAGCGCTAAAACAGAAGTGCAATGAAAACACTTCACCCAAATATTCCTGGAGCGCTGACATAGTTGTTGCACTGTATCCATTGTCTGTACGCAGCAGTTGTGACCCTTGCACCGTTTACACGCCTTGTCGTCTGCAATATTGACAGTCAGGGAATTTAAGCTTACAATGAGCTTACACTAATTGTCATTTGCTCTGGATGCAGACGTGTCTAAAATGTGAATGAATTCTGGTTTAAACTGTTCATTAATTAAAGTCAACATGTCTCGTCCATAGGTAAATTCAGTCTGAGCTCCATCTCTCCTCGAGGCCTCGGCGAAGAATCAACACGGATGTGAAATGTCTCGCATAGTTTGACCTCACTTGCTAAGTTTGCAAATGTCATTACCAAAGGAAACAGAAGTTGAAAGCGTTTTCGTTGGCCTTATTTGAACAGGGATAAAGATCTTGCTCCGTTGCGTAATCTTTCTCTTGACGTTTGTTCTCACTTTAATGCTGTACATCCCTCCAGGATAGCAGAATTTCTGAATATGCCACAGCCTGGTGGGAATGAAATCAAACCTAACTCTACAGACGAAGACATGTACAACTCAGCTCCTGGCTATATTGACGGCACTGTATCATGATGGCAAGAAACAGGGCTGGACTGGGACAAAAACTCAGTTGGTCGAATACCACCCACCAGTACACCATCCTCAATAAATATGCATGATGTACTATTCCCACAAACCACTACAAAGCTGAGTAGTAAGTGCTGTGGACAAGTGGACCCGTATAAGTGGACCAGTCACTCGCTCTTGAGTCCCTGGTGATCAGAGGTGACTGTGGAGTCCACAATATGTCACTATACTCAAGTAGTCTACAGCTTCCTGTTCCTCCCTGTCTCTCTCCTCCGCTGCTGCCTCAATAACCTGGTTTGACTGGACAATGACATGAGGAGGGAGAAAGGGATGATTACAATTAAGTGTGTGGGGTGTTCACATGATCATAAATTCAGATCTGGATTTGTTGGAATTCCCTGACAAAGATGTGCAAAAAGCTGTACAATTTAAATAATACAATGCTGTTAAAGACCAAATAGTTGTTTATTCTATTAATACAGATTTCAAGTATTCAAATACGGATGCTGCCTTTTGCATAAGGTGCTTACACAGTGAAAAGATGACCTTTTTGTTTTATATTAACGGAGGAGTAATAGGCCTGTGTATGTGAGAGAGCACTTAAACCAAGGCCATGCTTGTTTACTTGTTTACCTGAACAACTGTTGACCTCTCTCACATTCGCACTGGTTTTCATTCGCCTACCATGGAAACGCGCGGTGGGCCAACAATGCCAAACAGTGTAACATAAGCTATCTGGCACTGACCGCCACCAGCAGTAGCTGACGGTCACATTTTACGGCAGCGTTATGGTTCTATTTTATTATTATTGTCATTAATTGAATTAATTAACATTTATCATTGTCATCATGGCATGGCACACACACTACCTCCCTGTGACCTCCCTGAGAGCGTTTCTCTGCATGCTAACTTACTTATGCTTCGACTAAAGTTAAACTCTCCTCCTGCTCACTCTGTTCCTCAGCTTCCCTGTCACATGCCTGCTCCTCTGCCTGCTCCTCTTCCTGGCAGCGGTCACGGCCAGTCCTCCTTCCACCAGTTGTTGTATAATGACAGGTACTTCCATCGCCACAGCTACTACTGCTGCAAACATATCTGTGATTTTTGCACATTTGGTGGCATCTGCATCTGGATTCTTCATTTTTTTTGGCCTGCAATTTCTTCACACCCCACTTATTTTCATTTTGGGAAATTTGGAAATTTCCCCATTGTGGGACTAATAAAGGAATATCTTATTTCATTTGTGCTTATCCATCTTGACATCTGACAAAGATGTCTTCCTTCATCCACAGATGATTGACTCTGAGCCCTAACCCCATCTGACACGAGAAACAGAGAGGACAGATGAACCAATGGGCCACTGGCACCACTTTATGGGCTGGTTGTTAGGAATCATTTTTATTATTATAATAATTTTTAATCTTCCTAACAACCAGCCCCCAGGGTGCGTCAGCTCACCAGGAAAATGCCCCGTATGCCAGATTACCAGTTCACCACCAGTAAGAAGCCTGGTTTAGTCGGATTCAACACATCATCTGGGTGTTTCACTGCTCATTGGTTTGTTTGATTATTAATTAGCCTGAAGTGAATTCATCGTTTTTTTAGACATACATTTGTATGTATGAATTAGTTCTGCTACATCGGGACTCAGTGAGATGTTAGTAATCACAGCTCTAAGTGTGATGTGCGACACCCTTTCTCATTATGAGCAAATCACATTATTCTGTTCTGGTGATTAACACTGTTTACAGATTTCCCCCCCAACCCACCCTCTGCTTTCAGGTTGCATTGCGGTGGACATCACCACAGAGCTCAAACAACCGAAGCCCACCTTCTACTACACTTGCTAGACTCGACTTATTCTACTTATCTTTGAGGCACAACACAAACCTCCAACAGATACAGTACTGTTTCATATTCCTAGTATTGTAATGCAATATGTTCAGGCTTTGTAGAAGAGAAAGCGGTGCTCCGTTGGGAATCTCAGCATTTGGATGTTTCAGTACCCAGTGTTACAGAGCTCACGATGATGTACACCATCTCCAGACAGATACTAGTGTGTGATGTAGCTGCCTGCAGATATGCCTTTGGTTGCCTGCAAAGCAGTCTCTGTGGTTCAGGGACCTCTGGTGCTCTGTGCTCCATGAGTTTTCTGCTACATATCATCACATCATCAGGGCAGACCATTCAGTCTGAATCAGCTGCTGCGCCGTATCTCATACATGAGAACATATGGAGGGAGTGTTTGTGTGTGTGTATGTGTGTGTGTTTCTTCAGAAAAATGCAGTTGAACATTTAGAAATGTTTCAATTACCACATATGTATGTACTGTTTTTATTTGTCTGCAAACACCCTTCCAATAAATCAGGAAGAACAAGAAAATTAGAAAAAACATGTATACCAAATACAAGTAAATAAACATAAGCTATAACATCTTGCTGTTATGAATCAACAAAATTCATTCTCTTTATCCTTCCATTCAGCATGTCTAAAGAAACAACAAGAAAAAAAATAGCCATGTCAAACAGTCATGCTGTGCTATTTTTGTGGATTTGCCAAGTGAATCAGTGTGTTTCATAACCCGCTATTTTTAATGTAGCTACACACACAGATAATGTGTAATGTGCCATTGTTGATACCGACTGGTTAGGCCAAAAAAACAACAACAGAACCCTTTTTCAGCTTTTCACCACCTGGCTTTGAATCAGTAATGTTTGTCGTCAGATCAGTCTCAGCATTAATGAGTGCGCACAGAAGGAATCACTAAACTATTTTGGGATTTCGATACAGTATATTGCGTAATTATGTACTTAGAATATACTTTATTGTACTTACTAACACGTTTCAGTAATATATTACCATTAGTAATAACAAAGTAATGTAAGACATTACTAAAAGGAATAATATTGTTACACATTACAAACACTGACAAAAAGTAACAAATACTCAGTCCAGTGTGTGTGTGTGTGTGTGTGTGTGTCGAGACACCAGCACACTCTGCACGACCTAGGTTGCAAAATGTTGATAAATGTATTTATTCAGTTTTTATTGGGTATTAAACTCAGGTTTATGTATGGTTTGTTGAAAAAATAGACTTGAAGCTGAGAGGAGAGCCTGCATAGAACCAGTGCAGACAGCTGCATAGGTGAAAATGAGAGCGTATCTGTTGCATGAGACATGTGAGAAGGAAAAAATGTATCTGATAAAGCTTGTCAGCAAAATTCCTGTCCAGGTTATACAGAGGCTATAGTAGCAATAGTGTTTTATAACAAACCCTAATATACATAGCTGGAATATAAAGTCAGATATAACTCTGCCTTACTTCTGACGTTACTTTGGTGAAAGTAACTGAAGGATTGTGTAATCAGTAATGTATTACTGTGCACAGACAGTAATATTGTAAAGTAACTTGCACAGTAAAGTAACAATCGTATAGTACTTTGCATTGTATGCATAAAGTAACGTTCAAATGAAAGTAACTATGAACATGTAATATATTACACTTTGAAAGTAACTTGCCCAACACTGTACATAGGTATTACTAAAAAAGTCTTGATGAGTATCAAAAGTAAAACCTTAAAAAGTTTTTAAAAGTAGTCTAAAAGAGTCACAGTCAGAGTGATACAGTATCACAGTTAGTAAGTATGTACAGTTAATTGATACAATATGTGTTTGGTATCATGCAGCAGCAGAAAGTGCCACACTTTTAACATGGAGGCATTAGACTTATAACAAACTGAATTAATTCTTTAGAAAGAAATCAGAGTGAGTGAAAATGTAAGAGGGGACAAGACACCGCCGCCTCCTCAAACACCCCTTCTTACAGAGGACTACAAAACAAGAAGAAGTCCAAATATCCCCCTGCTTGTTCCTCTCTTCCCTGGTTTTGCTCCTTACCCTTTGGTGCACGACCCTTTGTTTGACCCTCAAACTCTGCTGCATTCTGGGCCTTGCAGAACGTGCTGAAGAGCAACTTTAAAAGCAAGAACTTTCTGAAAGAAGCCTGCTCGACTTCTGTGTTCCAACGCAAGAAACATTAGATTTGAAGAAACTCTGAGTCCTGCACATTCAGCCAAGTGGCGTGTGAAGATGTTATCTGCTTGCCATGAGAGAGAGAAACATGGAGACAAACCCGCTCCAGCCAGGCCGTGTGGGAGTGAACACGCCTGAGGAGGCCCGAGGATGTCTGATAGCTCCAGGAAGGCCTCCAGGAGAATCGAGGCTGCACCTCCATTTTCAGAGCAACTTTCCTCTGACCCACTGAACCACCAGGTGAACTTTACTTTTCCTATAGATTAATAAGATGACTTATACACCAGGAGTATTTTCCACCACGTAGTTATCGTACCTAATAGATATTTTCCCCTTTAGCTTTCCACACCTCTCAGCTCAACGGTGTCTCTCTTGCATTAATGTTAAAGTTTTCCTCCCCTCATTCGCTTCCTAACATATCTCACCATCATTCACTGCCTTATCTGGTAAAAACTCATCCAGTCATTGATTGTCATCACTGCATTCATTGCATGTATTCATGGCTGCATTTATTCACTCATTTGTATGTGAAGTTTGCGAAGATGCTACAGCCTCCACTCATTGATTTGCAGGGTGAAGCTGTGTAGGCTATAATATCGAACGTCTCTGCTGTTGTTGGTTAAACTCAGGTTTTAATGAAAAGCACGGTAATAATGATCAGATTTTATTCTTCATTAAGGGGATTGTAAACCAAAAAATCACAGTGATCGTATTCCAGCAACACATTAAGTTTATAACACCAAGTTTTTTACCTGCGGACAAAGATGAATAATTTTTAGAAATACCGAGATGGATAAATATTGTAATGTTTCTCCTGATGGAATAAACTGTCTAAATGTTGGCTGATGACTTTTGGCTCAAGGCAAAGTCACGGGATTGACTAGAGAGCGGGATCCCAGCAGCATTGTTTGTCATCATTGCCCTTTGAGTCTCATTGGTTCATAAGTTTATTGCTCGAGGCCTTGTATTGTGTAACGGTGGGACTTTTTTTTTCTTTTTCCAATCAATGAATAATTTCATTGGCCTAATATTAAAGGCTGTGAGCTCTTCAGGCTGAGATGTACATGTGGGAAATTGGTTTTGGAAATTACTTTTTTTTTTGTATTTATGTAAATGTCATATTTCTCCTATTTTAAGTCCTAACCATTTCTGAGAAGTAATATTCAAACAAAATGCTGTTTTTAAATCTTGCACAATTGCTTTATTGTAGGCCTCTCGCACACTGTACACAAAAAACAACAAAAAACATGTGTGTGTGTTTGTGTGCGTGCGTGCGTGCGTGTGTGTGCAGAGTTTGAATTGCCTTCATTCCCTTTTTTTTTTTTTAAAAGCACTTCCACTTCTCTGTGGGGCTCACAGTCAGAAAAAGCACCCAGAAACAAAACTGAAAAGTCAATGCAGCTTTTGTGTGAGATTTTTTTAACAGCTGAATTCATGTTTTCTCCCTCTCCTGTGAATGTTTCCAGGGTGTGACACAGTAATTGTAAAGATATCAGGTGTGAGCTTGAATCCCGCGAAAAGGTCAGATGGTGAATTAATAAAAACATGCCGCAGTCGCTCTTGGCTTTAATAATGTCAGTGTCTTAATTAACTCACATGTCAGGCAGAAAATCCGTCTCCACTCAGAAAAATATCTGCGAAACAATTTAACAAGGTTAAACCAAAGTGAAGACTGTACAGTAGTTGTGTGTGTGTACGTGCCCATCAGTCGGGATTGTAGGCTTTCATTACACTGACAGGCTCTGTGTGAAAGTGTTAACGGAGAAGTGTTTCACACCTTGTCAACTAATGCCTCACCAGCGCCGTGCTCTCCCACCGCTCTGCCATCACCGAAGCCTTCTAGATCAAACTGACGGTTCCTACATTGGCACGTTCATTCAAATCCAGACCGCAGCATTATCAATTGATGTGTTTTGAACTTAGCATCCACGCTTTAAACACACAATATGGATGCAAGTCAATACCCCAGACTTGCAGGCTGGACTTGCCCTTTCACTTCTTGTTCCCATCAAACTTGGCATGAGGCTGCAGGGTTTTTTGGACCACAGAACAGAACGCTACATAAATAAAATACCACTCCTCTTTTTTTTTTTTTTTTTTTTTTTGTTAATATGACAGTTTTTGTAAAGCACCTGAAAATTTGATTTCAAACTTATAAAGACACAGTGAAATGGAACTGTCTTTAGCTTCCATCATTTCCATATTTCCAAAGTGAGAAACATCTCATTGGATCACTCAGAAATGGTCGTGGCCAGCCAATGCACGACCCTTGGCCTCTACCCACACTTCCTTCACGCACGTGTGTTAGATCACACACATGTGATACCACTCAGTTAGCTACTACGACCCTCGAGCTAGCAGTCAAGTGCTATTATATACTGTAGGCGGGGTTGGCTACTCACCCCAAATCACATTTGATTGGATACATTTACACATATGCCCCCGAGTTCAGGATGAGTCATCGAAAATATTTCAACATTTCACAAGAGCTTTTTACAAGCATTTTCATAGAAACAAAGCTCCAAACTGTTTTTTTTTTCTTTGGATATAAACTGTGATAGAAATAAGAGGACAATTTGCACAAGGACACAGAATTTTAAAAAATGCCTTTTTCTTTTCACTGTGTCTTCATGCGATCTGTTTTTCAAGTCTGCCTTAAAACGACAGACGTGAGTCCACATGAACGTTGGAACATGTTTTGCTTGCTGAGATCACTCCTCCTGCTCTTAAAGACTATTAAGAGATTCCTCTGGTGGACAAATCCACAGTCCTTGTTCTGTGTGAAAATACAAAGGTTAACAGCAGCAGTTGGAGTTAATCAAATAGAGTTAGTATTTTTCAGAGTTACAGTCTGTACAGTACAAAATTGTCTCTTTGTGTTACTATGCCTCCACTGCAGCTCCGCCAGGAAACACTCTCCAGGGAAACACAAAGAGGGAATATTGTACTAAAAAGACTAAAACGGATCCGACTGTATCAGGTTGATTTGTCCAGGTCAGACTGCTGAAGGTAACTTTACTTCAGGTAAAGTTTGGAATCCATTTTTACGTGGAAGTGCTTCAGGGAAAGATCTTTTAAGGGTTAGTATGAACAACTGATTACAACAAGCAAAAACCTGATTCACTGTTCATATCATTAAACATTCATGAGCAAAAACAACCAACAATCAAAGTCAAAGTTCAGAGGGGAAAAACTCCGTGAGCGTGGTTTGATCTGATTTGATTGACGGTGGCCTGGCAGCATCAGCAGCCAACCACAACTGTCGCCCTAGTCTGATTTAAATTGTGTAATTCCAATTGATGGACTGAAGCAGCGAGACTCTCGCTCACTTCAAACCAGACATAAGAGCAGAAAAACACACTGACTGAAATCTCTCCATTTAGATAACCTAATGTGCTCCTGAGAAAGTACATGAAAAAATAAAATGAGCTGTCTGCAAGAGTATGTTTTCAGGGCCTTTAAGTTAAGTAATCAAACTGTTTGGCTCATAGCCCTCTTTGTCAAAGGGAGGAAAACATTTGAACGGAGCCTCGCTATTTCTTTCAATGGATTATCTTTAATATAATAATATGGAGAAAGTTTAAACAGAGAGGAAAAAATTCCTGCTCCTCAAAGCTTTGTGAGCAGCAGCAACATGATCATTCAGAGCCGGATTGATAAGTCACACTATTGTTGTTCTCTAACCCAGCCGCATTCTGCAGACTTCCTCTGAGTAATTTGGAGCCAAGGGCAGTCACAGCTGAATTCTCATTGTGATACATTGAAACACAAAATGGGTGCAAAAAGAGCATATCAAGAGACAGGGTAAGAGACCAAAGCACAGTTTTATAAAACTACATTAATTTTTTTTTTTGCTCAATATATTATTAATCTGCTTGAATATTTTGATCCCTTGGAAAGAAGGTCCATGAACAAATTTCAGTTTGAGTGGAATGGAGCTTCTTTCAAAGACCTGTGGCTCATCTGATATCACTGAAAATTCCTTTTACATGAAACATACACATATATAAAAGGATAACCTTAGCCATCACTATCAGGTCTTTCCTTTTAATTCACAATATCAAATCTTGATTTACTACATTATTTATTCACTCATTCATTCATTCATCTTATTCTTTATTTGATATTTTTTGCAATTTAGCTTTTGAGTCTATATGTGTTATTTTAACTGTGTCATATGGTCACATATAATGTGCTTTGTCCATACTAAATACCAATAGTACACAGTATTTGCTATCTACAATTTCTAGTGCTGTTTCTGACACTGATGTACAAGAAAATAACATTGTTTAGTTGTTTGAACTAACAGGAAATGAGACTCACACTGAGAGACATCAATCACACTGAGAGTTTGAAACATTATACTTTCAAAAGAGAACCCAGTGATTTTTTTTATGTCACTTCCATAATGTTGGGGAACTTGTGAGACAGATTTTTTAAAAGGAGCTGTAAAAATCGAAGCTACACAGACTGAGATTTTCTGGCTTTTAGCCTCTAGTAAGAGTCAAGCTCCAAAAAGGTTGGATCCTACTTATCCCATAATGCAACTTGATAGCGTTGTTCATTCTCTCTGCCTCCGAAATGGCCACATCTTTCAAACTCCATACTGCTAAAAGGTCTCAAGCCCAAGATTTCCAAAATGTGAAAATCTTCCTCCAGAGCAGCAAAAGCCATTTGTCACCATTTCCAGCCTTTCACTGTTTGGGATGAGTAAACTGAACTTCATGTGTAAAAATCAGCTAAGTGTCCATTGCCAAAAAACAGTGTTTTCTGGGATCCTCTTGGAGCTGTACAGCAAATTGTGTGCATTTTTCCAGCTGCAAACAGCTCCTTCATTTCATTTGTGCATTGCATCATGGGATAATGGTGTCCATCAGCAGCACACTCAAATACAAGTGAATTTAGTATGCATTCTGTTATCTTTGAGTATGCCTAATTTCAGCACTTTATCAGTGTGAATGCTCTGCATACTGAAAACAATTTGCACTTAGCTTGGACTAGCGAATTGGGATGCAGCCTCTGTCTGCATTTTTACAGTAGGATTTCAGCACCTTGGACAGAGCAATCAGAGCAGTGCTGGATCCTGAAGGAGAAATTCATGTTCCACTTGCCTCCGCAGAGAGCACAGGTTAGCACCACAACAGCGCCCCTAGAGCGGGTGGGGATTAAGTAAAACGCTCAAGGACACTTAAGCAAGGTAAATGCTTGCTGTCACTGGGGCTTGAGCTTAAGCCCTCTGGTTGAAAGATGGCTACTTTACTCAGTATGCAATGACTGCTTTATTAGATCATGTAGAAACAGGATGAAAATGGGCCACAGAATTACAGTATTTGTTGCAAGATAGATTTACATCAACAGTATTACCAGAACATGCTTGATATGTGTCTCCAGGACAGCACCCCCGTTGACCCGTAATACCATTAATATTTTTTATCTTCTATGTGCTCTCATGTAATTACCTTCTCCCTGAAGGCAAAACCTCCCCACTTGGCAACACACTTTTCTTGCTTCTCATCCCTTAATTCAAACGCATAGAGTCACACACATACACAAATAAAGACCCCCTTTTAACAGCTGGGATACTGCCAGCCTCTGTTTGTGTTGCTGCTGATAATGTGCCACCAGTATATTTGTCACCCCCCAACACCACCCGCTTCCCTGCTCCAAGGGGAAATAGCTGTGCCAGAGTATACACACCACACACCACACACACACACACACACACACATGTGGGATATCACATGCAGTTGCAACCTCATACACATGCAGGTACATCAACGAGTACACGCTGTGGATGCTTAAATATGAATGTAGACACACACACACACACACATACTCAGTAGCACCTGTTGAGAAACACAAAACAAAGAGAAGAGTAAATATTAGGTACAGCTGGAATAAATTTCCAGATGGACGCGCTGTATCTCTCACTTGTGCATGCCAGCCTAATTTCCCATTCAAATTTTACATTCATGTCTAATTAGGAATAGCTCTTTCTGTCTACTCATTATCAGTGTTTGACCTTTTGCTTTGGCTGTTTGAGAAGCTGAGCAGCAGTCGATGGGTGGCTGGTGATAATAGCTCGTCATTTAGCCCGACGCATGCTGATTAAATAAGATAGGCCCACGCTTATACCAGCCTGTTGTTCCCAAAGGGCTCAGTCAATATGGCGCACCTAAATGTAAAGATACTTGGACAACAATATGGATTCCACAAGCGGCACGAGAACAAGGAGACATAACAAGATCAAACAGTCCCTGTGCTTACTGGGACTTTTTTTCCCCCCCTTTCAAATTTTTCCCAGTCTCCCTTATGCAAAGTCTCATTGGCATGAATTAATAATACCACTTCAAACAGATGCAAATTCATTGTACTGTGTCCTCTCCTGCTCTGACAAATGCTTAGGTATGTAGGCAGAATCCATTCAATTCTGTTGCTGTGATTAATTCTCTCGAGATCGGGATGCCTATGCCAAAACTAGACTCTTATGGCCTTTTGTACCCGTAAGTTTTCCAGAAAGAGTATTTGCATAATTCATATTGATCCTAAGACACAGCAAAACAAGCTATGTGCTATGTGTTCATACATTAAAATACAAGAGCGGTATTTAAGTTTATCTTAATTTAGCTTATAAAAACAAGCTGCACACCAATATACGTGAACACAGAGAGAGACATGCACGACGCGCACGCAAATGTTCGCAGGAAAGTAGGTTCGGCATGTCTTTCATAAGCTGTGTCTGTGTGTGGGCTGCTGTGGCATGCATAAAATATTATTTTCTCAACAACTCGAGGTTGTGGAGGAGTTAGTTCAGGAAGGGGTGGGAGAGAAGGCCAGGGGATATACAATATTTGGGCAGCTGACAGCTGCGTGCGTGTACGTGTGTGTGGGAGTCTTAGAAACGGGAGTGGGAGTCACTGGCGTTTGAAATGCAATGAGGTGCGTTTGAAAGGCGCTCCTGTCACAGGTAAGCAGGGGAGCAAGAGCAAGAAGTGTACGGTGATAAAAGGAGAAGAGGAGAAGTGCCCATGCTTTAGGGTGGCATGCGGTATCTGAGGGCTTTTTGCACAGACTGAGGAAAGCACTCAACACTACACACACTAAAATACAAAAGCCCCTGAAACATACACAGACACTTTGATCCTTATGGGAACAATCCTTAGATTTTAGGGGTCCAAAGTAAAAAGCCTTTTTTTAGCCCTGGTTTGGGGACCAAAGAGCGTGCGTGTGAGTGTGTGTTGGCGCTTTGTTTAAGCTCAGAACAAAGACTTGATTCCATTGTTCAAGGTGATCGAGTGATGCTCTTGATGTTGCCTTCACTTTCATGCATACTGTAAGGATAAAGATATGCCTTATAAATCAATAATTCCTGCGTCACGTGCTTGGTGCCTGTCTTTGGTGCGGCGATGTCCTCTCGCTGTATCGTTCTGTGTCCTCTGTAGTGCAATCTCCACCCGCTCTTCACTAGCTATTGAATGTCACAGCACCGCTGGTTAAAAATATTGCTTTCTTTCAAATCCCCCTCAGTTTATACATGTGAATTTAATGTAGAATTTATTAATGTCATGCCCTTTCAGGGATATGACTAATTACGAGAGAAAGGCTTGAAGGAGAATGTGTCATGGAGGTGAGGTTATATAGCTGTTTCATCTGTCAACACACTGAAACTGGTTCACATCGCTCGCACATCAGGGCTCTTACTGTTAGCGATTAATCAATAGATACCTCTCCATGCTTGCTTCTTTTCTTCCCTTTCCTTTTTCAGATGGGAAATTGATGACAGGCTTAGAAAAGGACAGCCTTTGAAACTGCTGTCAAAATGTGTGTGTTTTTTGGGACAGATTATGCCGCCCTTTTTAGAAGTTCCAAAACACTTATCTGCCTCCAAAAGTGCTAAAGTACCATCGGAAAGTAAAAAAAGTAATAATTGAAGATGAAAATACTGGAACCTCGCCCGTAGGTTGAAGGCTGTGGAGGTGTAATTTGGTTGTGAATGCTTGGAGGAAATGTAAAATGAAATCTGTGAGAATTTATGGTTGTGGCGCGCATGCATCGGAAAGGTCATAGCTTTGTCATTTAAAAAAGATTTCAATAAATGGTTGGCTCTGTCTCCTGTGAGACACTCGAGCTGTATGGCTGACTGGGTGGAGCTGGTGGAGAACAGGCGGAGAGAGTGATGGAGCACATCCCTAACACCCTTGCGGTGGAAGAATACCCTGGTTAACTCTTACGACCCCTGGAGATCAGGCATCCACCGCACGGGCGGAATAATACTGTAACTCTGGTGCAGCTGGTGAGCATTGTTGACAGCATTGATCCAAGATCCCTCATTACAGAATGAGAGAAACCCCTTCAGCAACGTCACCCTGGAGAGGGATGGAGCTAGACAGGGGGATTGAGGAGGAGAGGAGGGAGGGAAAGAAATGAAGTAGAAAAAAGGGAGAGGAATGGGATAAGACAGAGGGAGTCTTTTAGAAGAAAGTATGGGTTGGAGGATGCAAGGGACAAAGGAGGAAATAAAGAGGAAGAAAATCAGCAAAGACAAGCACAGTAAAAGATGTTAGAGGATAATTGTTAGTTTCTAGTTACAGCATGCAACATTCACCTTGTGTCCTGTGGTGGAAGGATTGATCAGCGGGCAATCGATCACAGCCTACGAGGAACATAGAGTTCCAAGGAGAAAAACTGTTTTGGCTTTGCAAGTTGCATGTACGAGACTAAATAATGCTCGTGGAAACTGCCTCCAGCTGTGAAGTGAAGTAGTGCAGGGATACTTAAAATCCGATATTACTGCTAAGGTTTGAAGTGGCATTAAGGGACGGGTGCATTACGGATCTGTCTCTTGTCTCATGACGCTGTTTGAGGTGTAATATAGCCTGACCATTCAGGCTCGAACAGATGTGCGACACGGCATCGGCAGTGGGTTGCTTCCAATCTGGGAAAAAGAAGGAACATGCGGACAGCTTCCCATCAATGTTATTCTCACCAGACTCCATCTTAGCATTCACAACAGCAACGGTAGCTTTCTTTTCACTCTCTCATCGCTTTTATGGAGTAGCAGCTCTAAATCCACCTCTGTGCTCCCAGTTCCTCCCTGTTCGCTCAGCTGTGCTTCCATGTCGTCCAAATAGGGCAGGAATAATTGGATCAGCAAACATGGTCTCCTATTTGTTTCCACTGATATATATATATATATATATTTTTTTTTGGCCAAATGAGATACTATTTAATTAGGTTCTATCATTTTAATGCAATTTACATTATAATCTGATGACATCAGACATAATGCAACTGACATTATGTCTGAAATGCACTCTGACCAGCACTGCAGAGCATCTGCGGGTCTAATGATGCTTATTATCCAACAGAATGGGTCTGCAAACTTTCCTCGCCACGAGAGCTCCGTGTAGATGTCTTACACTGGAATGTCAAACAATACTATAAACAACACTCTCATGAAATAAAATGTGACTTCCAGCTTCTGTTTGCAGTGTTTTTGAGAACAATAACTGAGGGCTATGTCTTTCTTAAAGCAAGGCCAGTGCTCTTCTCCTCTCCACATGTATTATCCCTCCTCTGTAGACCGTAATGATAAAAAAGAATCACAGTAAAAACTGTGACATTTCAAATCTCTGCATTGAGTCGGTTGTCAAGGAGATGTCTCAGTGAGATGTGTGGAGCAGAAAGAGGAGCTGCTCTTTTAAAAGAGCCTTTACCCGGCCGCTGGAGGTGTAATGTGCCTGCCATTAGGACTCTGCGGGCAAACACCGAGTCGCAGAAACACACAGCTCTCCGACGAGGGGTCTGCGTTCTCAGAAGCTCTGGAGGCCTACGGACTCCCAGTCAAAATCCATTACAATCTTCTGCAGGCGTTGTTCCAAGAAGCAGTTCGGCGGCCACGTATTGACAACCCGCATCCACATGACAAACACACTGGTAATCTCTGCATCAGAGAAGCACGCTTTTATCAAGCCAAAGGCCTTCGCTCCGGCTGCGCCCGCCTGAATCATTTCGCTCTCTGCCCCGAAACAGCCGGACTCGCAGCCTCCATTTACAGAGAACTAGTGATGAAACTGATGGAAAGTGCCAAAACCTATTGTTGATAAAAGATGCATAGTGGTGTGCTGTGTTGGGGATAGAGCGAGACAGGCAGGAAGGCAGATAGACTGAAGCAGCTGTCAAAATGGTTGTTTGTAGCCCCGCGCGTGCTATGCTTTGGGGAAATAATAAACTGCATCATTAGAACCCCTGTCATTCACAAGTTGTTTGTACCAGCTACCGAGCGGCTGTAAACACTCACACCGATGCAGCATAGCGAAGGGAGCGCAGGTCAGAATCATTAGGTGGCTAATTTAGCAAAAGCAAAATAGATATTCTGAGACGATCTGCAGGTGCAAACCAGGCCCACTGCAGCAATAAATTAGCGTCACATCCCATCTTCTATTCAGACCTACACTGTAAATACCATTTTTGCTTTGCTTTTCATCATCTCATCCTGCGTGTGCTTGCACCCAAACAATCCTGCAATGCTTACTTTTATAAAAAAAAAAAAAAAAAATGATGTTTTTATGTGTGATGGAATTTCACTTGAGAAGGCCTGTTGCTCCTTTTTTTTTCTTTTCTTTTTTTTTCCCCCAAACATGCTGAAATCTTTCCAAGCAGAAAACACCTCACTAACTTCCACCATTGAGCCCATATTAATGAGTCAGCATCCACAGCACGCAGGACACCGGTGCAGCCATATGGCATCACCTGAATGAGTCTAAGCAGTGATCCAGATGACCTCCTGACGGCAGAGAGAGAGAGAGAGAGAGAGAGAGGGAGAGGGAGCCTGCGCGTGTTTGTGTCTGTGTCCGGCCTGTGCCACACCCCCTTCTCCTCGGTGCGGTGGTACGATCCGGGAGCTGCCGTTATAGCGGCACCGAGCCTCTCCAGCGGCGGCAGCAGCAGCAGCATCGCCCGTCAGCCTCCTCGGGTTCAACTGCGGCTAAACGCACCGCGCCGGGCTCCCTGTCACACGGAGGAGACCCCCTCCCCCTCCTCCTCCTCCTCCTTCTCCTCCTCCTCCTCCTCCTCCTCCCGTCCCTCTGCAAAAACCCCTCTCCTCCATCGGCATTTGAGAGCGAGCATCCACAGCATCAGCACCGCCGCCTGGAAGCCACAGACCGGCGGGCACACACACACACGCACACACAGAGGTGTCTCATCCATAGCCCCCTCACCACCACCACCACCACCTCAGCTCGTTTCTACCCGGAGGGGGGTTGATCGTCTTCAGCGTGGGGTTTTTTTCTAGCATGGGATCGGACTGAAGGGATGGCTCTGCGTCGGGGAGGTAAGCGACGTGTTCTGGTTCTGGCCTTTCGGCGGCTCAGCTCGGCTAAAGCGAGGTTATTATCAGCTGTTCAGATGGGCTCTGCGGTGCTATGGCCCGTGTGTGTGTGTGTTTGCAGGGAGAGAGGCAGACAGGTAGAAAGAGTGTGTGTGTGCATGTGTGCGGTTTTTATGAAAATCAGTGCGCCTCCTTTCAAGTGCACGGATGCAGACTTCGTGCATGCAAAGGCTCCCATCTGACGGGCGGTGTGAGGCGATGACAGTCCAGGTGCAGAGCTGCGGACAGGCTGCTTCATGTGCAGCCTTCACTTGTTTTGCTCCAGTTCTCCAGTCGTCCACTCCATCTCCATCAGCGCCGAGGTAGCCTTAATGATGCCAGCAGGGCCACCGGAGATCCAGGGTGGGGGGGGTATAGATCTCTGTCCAGGCTGCCGGGGCCCTGGACCCAAACACCGCCACCAGCACAGGTCCAACAGGCACGTCAGGACACATCTCAACACTGTCACCTGCTTTATTTCTCATACGTCAACTTGTGTGCCTGTGTGCACACATGCCTCAGCCAGTGAAGCCATGCCCGGGCTGAATTATTGAACTGCATGATATTTGGTTGCTGGGGTTAAATAATTAACAGCAGCCAATGCATTTTGATAAATCATAATTATTGTGAAGGCAGGGAAAATTGCACCAGGATGGATATGCTCCGATAGATTTAAATTAGACCCCCTCACTCCTCTCCTTCACAGTAGATTATAAATAATTGCTCTGGGTAAAGCAGGGAAGGCACATTTCCAATAAATAAATAACTGACTGAGCAAAACAAATAAATAAGTAAATAATATTCATATAAATAATATTTCTGAGTAATTGTCTAAATGTATTCTTCAATTAAGGAAAAACTCAAAAAACATTCCAAACTTTTCCTGCATGGTTTGATTTACTGGCTTTACTTGACTATGGAATAAAAGGAGCTATATATATATATATATATATATATATATATATATATATACTGTATTTGAAAATGCAAATGCATTGTAATCAGAAACTACAATTTGTCAATATGTCTAATACATGGATCTAATGCACTACTCCTCCAGCCACTGTACACATCTTTCAGGGAACTGTATTGATGTTTGGATTGTTTCACCCATCAGGCATACCTGCGTTCTACCATATTATTATAAGATCCAAAAACAACACACACACACACACACACACACACACACACACAAGATAACAGCTTTAATTATGAGTCCATATGCTTGCATGTTCTGTCAGTGTTGCGTTCAGTGTCACTGCCCTCCCTGCTCACGATGACGCGGGCACCGTGCTTAATTCTTCCACCGCTCGCACGTTATTGATAGTGATGGTAAAAATGAGGCAGTCTCTCTTTGCTCTTTGTGATTAATAGAGAGCATCTGCATGGAGGTTAGATTATACACACACACACACACTACTGTGTCTTTTTCACACACGTGCACAAACATGCACACTTGCAGTCACGTGCACACTGAAGAAGATGATGATGTATGGGAGCTGGGGAGGTTGATGATTGTAATCCCACATTCATTTCTCCCACTGTACTGCACTGTCGTGCTGATGAGCTGTGTGTCATCGCCGGGGGCCGCTCATACTATTGTCTTGTGAAGTGTGTGTGGAGGCTTGTTGTCCACATGTGGATGGTTTTTAGGCCCTAAAGGCTGCTGCACCAGAGGTGGTGATGAAAGTGTTTAAGTGCATATTTTAAATGGCACGCCCATTATGGCAACGCCTTCACAACGAGAGGACAGGTCTTTGAATTGAAATGTCACTCCACTAATTATATGTTGCACACATGCCACTGATAAGGCATTGGCATTTCTGTCTGTCAACCAACCGACCACATGACTAATCAATCAGTCAGATATTCAGGGTTTTACATTTCAACTTGTGCCAACACGCTCTGGTTTCCCCTCAGCAGCAGTTAGTGGTCAGCGGTCGCCGCTATACTAATTATCGGTTTCAGCTGTTGCACACTCACTTTTTCATTTTTTTGCACTTCTTGTTGTTGTTGAGCGAGTGCTGCATATGGTGTTTTAGACATCCAAAGAAGCTGCTGAGCTCTTTGGCTTGGAGTCCCATCATTATTTCAGTGCAACTTCCTGACAATTTAGGCCCGGAGTGCCAATTGTTAGGATACTGCCGTTTTGCTGTCAGCAGCCTCCATTGTCCTGAGTCAAGAAACCACTACCCAAAAAAAAAAAAAATCTCCGCTTGTGTCTAATAATTTGTGTTTTTCTGAGATTTGAGTGATATTGCATGGCCTTTGGATAGCACAGTGCTGTGCGAGACAGCGGGGGAGTTCTTTTTGTTATCCAGCCCTGCATTATTTATGAATTTTCATTCCAGGAATGCAGTAGCCCCTGGCACTGTAATGCTCCTTTCTCCCATGGAATCGCTCACACACTTCCCTTATGCCCTGCAAGTTTTCTGCAAAACTAGATTTCCTTAATGAAACCGGGGTCATGAATTAGTGAAAGGACAATGTGAAATGCATCAGAGGTTGTTTATAATATTGAGTACAACACTTAGTGTTGCAGTCAGAGTTTAAGTTCGCAGGCAATATGAGGCCCAGTGGGAGTTTTTATCCCTCTCTCTCTCCTCCCCTCTCTCTCTCATCATGTCCATCATATGGTAAGAATGTAATTGCTGGAAAAGCATAAAATGTGTCAGAGTATTCGCCACCCCGCTGATAATTTCAAAGTAAAAGAACCCGTGCCAGTCGGGGTAATCAGACTCCTGGACCACTAGACATGCACGCACAAACACACAGACACTTAGAGATGTAACCATTGTACAACTTCAAATATTTACCTTCTTGCTGCAATACTGCTCCATCCTCAAGAGGAACTCTTTAACAAATCCTGCAGTGCTAATTAGGGTTTCCTCTATTCCTTCATCTTTGGTCGGCCTCTGCAGTGAGGAAGTTGCCAGCACTGCGATTTAAAAAAGTGAAATACATAAGCAGTATAATATCACCAAATTACCCTATAAAAATCTCATGTGGCAGTATAGGCCCAGTGTTTACAGTTGTGTTTACAATGTTTATAATGCACTTAACACGGCAAAGCATTCTTGGCAATAGAACATTTTTACTGATAATAAGCAGTGGATATGAAAAGCTTTGATTCGACATATGGTCATTATTTTTGCAAATTGATTGACAGCGAATTATAAAAAGACTAGTGTTCTGTTTTCAACTGTTTCTGCCTTTTATTTTCACATATGTTGCATGATAAATAGATTTTATTTTTCAAAGTAAGATGATTTAAGATACACATATTTTTAAAAGACTCCATTTGTTAACGTGATCTGAAACCAAGATGTCTCCTGTTGCTTATTTTTGGCACAAGTTATCAAAAGAAAAATATCCATATAGGTTGTTTGTGTAAGTCGTTTATTAGTTCTGGTGCCTAAACGTAACCAAAATAACATTAACCATGTGTTAAGATCTTTTGGGTGACGATGCGGTGGGCCTGTGACGTCACCGGTCACATGTCATTTTGGGAGTTACAGCCAATCATCCCATTCACTTGTTTACATATGAAGACATATTGCTTTTTCATTATGTGGTACTTAATGGAGAAAAATACATTTCTCCATCTGCAGCTTTTTGTGAAAATTATGCAAGTCTCCTTTGGGTTTTGTATCTCTTTATGAGAAAGTATCCAAATACAATACTGTTTATTTTAGTGTTGAAACCAAAAGCGGGACCAACAGCAACAGAGAAAAGGACAGAAATAGTATCAAAACCAAAATCACCTTCAGTCACCAATGCTGCAAACACACACACACACACACACACACACACACACCAATACAGTATAAGCCTGAGGCGTTCTTCTTTAAAGCATTTGGCTATGTCTCAACTGGCATCTCCAGCTCTCTGTTCTCTCATGTCTTCTTCCATTGGGCTATGGGCAAGAGTCAAGAACTATATACAGTTAAATAAGAAGCGGGGTGTTATGTGAGATTTTTATTGTGAAAATGCAGTCATAGCCTTCCCTCTCTCGCCTCCCCCCTTTCATTTTCTAGTTAGAAGACAGAAGGTTTAGAGTCACAAGAGGCTTACTGGTCAAGCCCACTCTACTTCTCTTTAAAATATGAGATTAATTTGTCAAGAGGAGTGTCTCTCTCTCTCTCTCTCTCTCCCTCTCCCTCTGTGTGTGTGTGTGTGTGTGTGTGTGTGTGTGTGTGAAGAGGAGTGCTGATGGAACACACCTAGCTCGAGGGCTGAGACAGGAGAGTGGTCAGAATGATGTTGATTGTATGGATTTTTTTTTTATTGTGTTGGATTGTTATTTGTATATAGAGCTGCAAATAACAATTTGTTTTCATTATGGATTAATCAAACATAATTTTTCTCAATTAATCAATTGATTATTTGGTCTAGAATCTCAGCTAATTATGAAAAATGTCCATCACAAGTTCGCATAGTTCAAGGTTATGTTTTCAAATGTATTGCTTTGGTTGACCAACATGATATTCAATTTACTATCTTAGAAAACTAAAATCACCAGATAATATTCACATTTGAGAAGCTTTCACATGTGAATGTATCATTTTTGCTTGAAAAATTAATTCATTTTTAATTGTCAAAATTGTTGCAGATTAATCTTCTGTCAATCTACTAATCATCATTGCAGTTATAATTGCATATGTTGGAAGGTTTCTTTTATTTTGTCCACCTCCTCTCTCAATCTTCTTCACCCACATAAAACCCCTTTTTATGATTTTGTTTTATTCATGCTGTACTTCTGCACTTCTGTTACAGTATATACACATGTGAACCACACAAAAAAAGAATATATGTCTATTATTTAAGCAGACACACACACATACACACTTGGCACACGATCTCACTCAGACACACACAGAAAGCCGATGCGCACCTACAGGGACACATTTCTCAGTGTGAAATTTTTATTAATCAAGTCAGTGGACAACTTTAGAAGAAGAAAAATCAATTTTTGTTTCCTCCCCAATTTATTACCACATAAATTGTCCTTCGCTTCAAAGTGCACGTCTTGGCTTTGGTGTCAAAAATAATTAAGTTAAAATCCATTTTATTTGCGTTGATTTTATCCTGCTTTTGTTGACACGGAGGACAAAAGGGGAGTCGACGCTGGCTGGCTCTCACTGACGAGATGCACGGCAGTTTTTTTGCCCTCGGGTAATCAATGCAGAAAAATGATCAGGGTAGGATTCCATCACAATCAGATCTATCACATATTCAGAAAAACTTTGCACGTCCTCAACATCAAGACAACTGACGATTATACTCCCACGGTTTCTCTAGTGTTACTGTAACAAGGTGATTGATCTGGAAGCGACTCGACCACACACCTGCTACGTATTAGCCCACAATGAAACATCAGCAACACATTATACACCCACATTTGCACCTCAAGACCATGATAAATACCTCAATGTGAGTAAGTTGCATCTGCGGCTTTGTTGCATTCCTATGAGGTGATTTATTTAGCAACATAAAACACAGTGATGGTATACTGTACATCTCTCCTCTAAACGAGTTCATCTGTTTCCTGCTGACTGGTAAATAGCCTCATGTGTATCATCAGTAATATTCATAGCTCTACTTTCTAGATGATCATGAATTATTAACTCATTGAAAAGATGAATAGCTCCAAAACGGTGCTTGATGCGTCTCTGCTGGAAGTCACATACACTATACTGTACAGTACAGTACAATGGAATTCAATATGTTTTTTAGCGTCTTGCAGGAGAGTTAAGGTTTAATTTGAGAATGCGTCTTGATCCACCATGAACTCTGGGATGTATTTCAAGTATGTGTATCATTGCCCAAACTGACTTCTAACTGTAGAGGCACATATTCTCCGCTGATTGCCAGCCAAAACGCCAAGCCAAACTGCACAAAGAAAAGTGATTCGAGCAAAGAAATGCCCCAGATCTACTCCAAGAAAATCATGGCAGCAGTGTGCAGCCATTTTTCAAGCAAAGCAGACCTAATACATGTTGTCTCCAGATGTAACAATCCTGAAATCCTATATTTTACAGCATGCGCTGCATGTCATCCCGACCCAGTGTCCCTGGAAAAGGAATTGTTTGGAAAAATTCATATTTTGTTCTCTTTAATGCGCTCAGACGACACAATGATTCATGTGACAAGCAACGAAATGAGAAGTGCAAATTGCTGAGGAACATGCCCGACACAGTTTTGCAGAGCAAATTTTAAGAGAGAAAAAGCAGCGATGGAAAATAAGATACAGGATAAATGAAAAAAACAAAGCAAGGTATATGAGATTGAAGAGAAAAGTGCTCAAAGTGACTCCCTGCCATTTCTTAACCGCAAATACATTTTACAGTATGTGCTATTGATTTCAAGCTTAAATGCTTTGTTTATCGAGAGAGCTGCGACTCCTCTTTTCACTGATATGCATCTCACACATACAGGAGGCAAAACTTTCAGGGCAGAAAACATCAATCAGATTTCTAACAACCATGGTTGAATTCCCTACTGTTCTCTGAGAGCACGGTTAACAAAACCGTATGCCATAACCTTGAGGTGCATTTACATGTTTCTATACGCTGAACAGGCGTATGGAGAAAATGTATTCATCCCACACACATCTCTGTCTCAATAGTTTGTTCCTGGCTGAGTCCTGTGGCCTTTGTGTAGCTGCTCCTCTCTTTGTTGAGAAGCATTTTCCTGTGCAAGGCTGCTCAATGCTGTCTGTGTCCTCAGACTGCAAGAGGCCAGGGGACTCAGAGAGGAGGTGAAGGCTGAGAACAGATCTGAGGAGTGGGAGGGGAGCGCTCGGGACTTTCGCATCCCAAAAATCCTCCTCCTCCTCTCCCGTACTCCTGGGTTTTTCCAGATGACAAGCGTCACATTGTAACAGTGTAGATGGAAGATTAGCTCACTTAGCATTCAGAAATCAATCTGCAATGCTGCTCAACAGCTACTAGTAGATCTTTTCAGCTGCTCCTCTGCAGGGCTAATGCTCTTTATGCTCTCATTTCTCTGTAATCAACAACTTCATAAAGGAGACGCGCAGGAAATACTGTCTAAATCGCTAATCACCAAATCCAATTTCTGGAATCAATAGGCATTGATTTATCAATTAATTCTGCATCTGCAATGCTGCCACTTTGCTTTGGGTGTTGGAGGTTTTAGCGGTCAAATGCATTATTGAAAGAGGCTTTTTACCAAGCAGTGGCTGATGCAGAGAGCTTAGGAGGTTGTCAGTCTTGATGTAAAGCTTTATTTGCAAAGCGAGTTAGTGTGAACAGCCTTTTAGTCCTGCTAGGAGGACAGTGACATGAATTTATCTTGCGAGAGAGGAGGAATATCAAATGTGTTGAATAAGGCTTTGCCTTGTCAGGAATATTGATTAAGTGGTTTTTGGGTGGTGTCTCTTGCTCCGTGTGTGCGGCTGTGTGTTTGTGGTCAAATGCCTGTGCGCCCTGTAAGTGAATGTAGTGTTGTACATGTGCATGTGCAGACAGGGCCATGTGTTCCTTTGCATATTCTCGTCCTCTTTGTGTTTTTTTGTTTGCCCCTCTGCGTTATGAGGAATCAGCAGAGGGCTTGAGATCAGAGGGAAAGAGTAGGAGCGGATATCATGAAAAGAAAGAGGTTGTCTGGACCGAAGCAGGAGAAAAAGCTTTACCTTAGTAAAGATCTAAAAGAAAGAAGAGAACTTTTAACTGTAGTCAAGATATAAAAACAGCCTTTGAAAAGTTTAAGCTTAGCGACTCCCTCGCTCCAGGCCACATTCAGAGGGCATGAATAGTGTAGGACCTTATGGATTTCTCCACACTGCTCAGGCATGCTGTGCCGAGGTGGGATTTGACCCATGTCCACTATAAATAGTCAAATGGTCCAGGATGGTTTCCCGGCTCCTGACAGCTCCTGACAAGAGCCGATCTGCTCTTCTGTGAGTGGACACACACATACACACACAGACTCTTTTTCTTCTTCTGCTTCTTGGTCATGCTCTCATTCCGACACCGCTGCGCACACACTCAGATGCGGCAGGCTTTTGTGTCACCTATATGACTTGATTTGTGCATACAGGCATTAACCTTGGGTGCCACAGTGTGAGGAATAATGGAGGTAGGCAGTGCACTGGAGGCTGAATGGTAAAGACACCGCAAACGCACAGAGAAACAACGTGCACGGTCTTCTCTGAAAAGGCCAGTAAAGACTGTGTTGATTCTCTATAGCGTGTGGGTGTTCAAGTGTGTTGTTTGTCGGTTAGTGTGAAACGCGTGAAGTGTGTGTGGGCGCAGGGGCACTGTGTGTCCGTCTGTGGCTGATTGTCAGTATGCGTTTCATCTTCGAATCTTATCAGGGATACTGTATGTGTTGAGGTCCAGGCTTGTGTGTGTGTGTGTGTGTATGTGGGGAGGTATACTCTACAGTATGCGTTCTGCTGGTAAACTCGGCATTAGCAGCAAGAGATTTCAGGCTTGGTCAGCTATGAAAGCACAACTACGTGACGAGAGTACCGCCGCCGCCCACAGATAGCTAGCCCTTATCCACTAATTAAAACCCTCTATCATTCCATGTCTCACTTGGCAATCTCTCTATCCTTCAATTCCCCCCATTTTCACTGTGAAATCTCTCCATCTCTCATTATCTATCCATCTCTCTCTTTATCCTCCTTCACCATTCATCCCTCCCTCCCTCCTCTCGGCAGGCGCTCAGGGCTCCCAGTGGGCGCTGTGCTGTTTTGTTGTGTTTCGGGTGGTTTAGGTATAACAGGGCCCTGTGGGTCCTTCAGGGCCTCTCATCTGAGGTGTCCCTGTCATATGCCTGAGGAGCCACGCTGGTGTTAACGAACAGAGCAGATAGATTTTTGGGCCCTATCCCCCCCCATCTTCTCACACGCACACACACACACACACACACAGACACCCTCCAGGAGAGACATCCCTCTCTGACAGCTCACTGTTTACTCCCGTAGGACCTGTAGCCTGGATCTGCATTTGCAACAACAGACTTCCTTCTGATGATTAAGCCGTCATAATGGTAGACAAAATGAAAGCCTGCAAACAGCAGCGGGATTGTCATGACTTCACTTTCGGAGCATCTGCGGAGACACGTTTTTATGCTCCGGCATGTATATATTTCTCAAGGTTCCTCATCGTCATTCCTGTGGCTTTGCGAGGCCTGTTTAGTGAGTGGGATTAGCTCACCTCTGTGCAAACAACCTTCTCGGAGGCCAGAGCTAACAAAGATAGTAGCTGCCTACTCACCGGGGGTCTCTGGGCTGTTATGAAAATAAGACCTTCTCTGCATGGTGGAAATGTATTTGTAATCCTGGAACTATACTGTATCAATAATCGGAGGAGCTAATATTGTTGGATGCCACTCCGCTCTCCCCGTCCTCCTTGTTTATTTACCAATGTGAAACTCATTTCTCTGCCGCTGCCTGGCCCCGATCCTCTCTCTTCCTTTCTCTTTTTTTCCCATTTTGCATGCTCTCTCTTCCCACTCATCATGATTTCGAGATTGGAAAGTGCAAATCGGTTTTGACTTGTCCTCATGGTCCTCGCCTTTACACATGGCAATCTCTGCCGCGCCGCCCGTGTTATTGTTGCTGTTGTCGGACATCTTAGGGACCCCGCCCCTCTGGAGATGACTCGGAGCGTAAATCCTGTTTAAAAGCAACTGTGTATGCGAGCCTCTATCACTTCTCTAAGCAGATTTGCAAAAACAGCCCACTGGTCTGTGGTTGCACTGTTTGAGCAAATGGATGGATAGGAGGGGATCAAGTGGGTGAGGAGTCCCATTAGATATTATTGCAACTGTGTAGCCGTGGATTATCACTCCCGTGTGTTTGTGCCAAAGAGAAAGTGATAAGAGACTGAAAGAAAAGGGTTAGCAGGGGAGGAGGAGGGTAACAGTGTAATGCCTTGCATGTGTTTCACTCAGCGTTGTCACTTTGTATTAATTTTAAACCGAGCGGTGAAGAGTTCATTACACACTGATGAATTATAGATTAGAATTAAATTAGAAATAAAATCACACAATAACATATACATACATTGTCACTGCTTACAGCGAGTCACTGTTAATCCATTCGGAGCGCAAACAAACTAAAATATGCATCTCAAATTTTCAGCTTTTTTTTTTTTGTATTTTGTTGCACTTTATTACAGTAGTCCTTCAATAAATAAGTGCTCCGCTGAGAACACATACAGTACAGTACCGTGGTTAAGATAGTAGGTAGGACATGCATAAATAATTGAAGACGATGAATTTTACATACTTTGGTCTCGCGTGGAGATGATTAAGATCAGATGTTAGTCTCTGGCAGTATAGTGATGCAATCAGTTAAGCACTTAGTTGGGTGGACTAAGGGTTTCCTCCGTGCACCATGTGGTCCCCTGCTCTACACGTACATAAAAAAATGATGAGAGAGATGATACAAACGTTGTAGTGAAGGTTTTGAAGATTCCTGTATTAAAAATTAACTCTAGCATGGTGCTAATTATTCCAACATCCTCAGACCTTTCCTGGGCCATCCCTGTGTGTTTTCTATGAATAGTAACCCATGGCAAGCTTTTTAAGCCCCAAGGTGGTTATTCCTCAATTGCAAATCTAGGCTGGTGTTGCGCTCAGGTGGCACATGCTGGCGTGTCCTACAGAACGCCCGTGTGTTTTGTTTGAAGTGAGCTTGGCTCTAGGAAACAACCTCCAGGTTTTGACATCAAAACCAAGAATCAAACCCCCTAATGGGCACCCCACTGTGGGCTAGAATTAGCGAGAATAACCCCCGCTAGCAGGCTTACTTCTCTAAATGCAGGGGCCTCGGAGGACGAGATGGAGGGTGGAAAGCGTGTAAGGTAGGGGAAGAAGAGCGAGGATGAGAGGGAAGAGCAGAGGTGGAGTGGTACAAGAAAGTGGGATGGTGAAAGAGGAGTGAAAGAGAGGGAGGGGATTAACCAGGAGAGAGGTGTGTTTCAAAGGAAACCAGACAGTATTTCACATTGCACACGTCAATATACAAGCAGGGCTACATGCACGTAGCAAAATGTTCACCAGACGGTCTGTGTACGTGCACACACGACCGGGGAACGAGATGGTGCGCCTGTGTGCAGGATTGCATGCTTTCATTCTTGCGTGTAAGCGTGTGACAGACATAAAACGGGACAGAGAGCCTCAGTAGAGACAGACAGCAGTCAGCGCCTGCAGCAAGCTCAGAGCTCACAGGGTAATGTACACTCGCTCCTCACCGTACCAGAGAGAAGGTGACACCAGTCAATCCCATTCTGACAGGGCAGCTGAGATAATAGCGGGCTTTGATTCCCAGCAATAACTCCTGCCAATCAAAATGAAAGGCATCGTGATTGCAGGGAACCACAAGTGTGTGTATGAGTGCATGAGTCGTAGGAGCTTACATTACGCCACGGCTTTGCTAAGATAATTGCATGCAAAATGCGGTTGTGTATTTTAAAGGCATTGATGTGCTTTGTGTTATCATTGAAGGGAAAACACAAGGTGGTGGATGGAAGGAGAGATAAGTGCGGAGCTTTTACAGATCATCTGCGCTATGATAATGTCTGCAGGGGGCGAGGGTGTGTGTGTGTGTGGGATGAATGTGCGAGCAACTTGGCCCATTTTTTTGACTGTTTGCTGTCAGAGGTCAGTGGGTGGTTTGTGTGTGTGCGTGCGCAAACTGGCGTGTGCGTGTGCATGCATGCCGGGAATGAGGAGGGTGAGCGCGAGGCCAGGGGAAGAAGTCTTTCAGGTGGAATAAAAGCATTACTGCAGTGGTAGAAAGGTCAGCTGTAAACTTGTATCAGACTAGTGGTGATCACCCTGTGCTGCAGATCTCTGAGGTATTGAGCAGGCACGCTCTAATGGCTTTGATATATGGACTACAGGACTCCCTGAAGAGGTCAATACCATAGCACTTTGTCTCTATGAGCAATGACCCTCTCAAGCTCCATTTAGAAGCTTTATATCTGCAGGAAATAGGCTGGAAAGGCCTCGGGCAGGGCACGGTGAAAGAAAGCTAATATGAATGAAGTATTTTCTAATCACTTCTTCTGTGCTCCAATCGTTGTCCCAATCAATCATTAGTTATGGCGGTATAAGCATATTGGGCCGGACGTTATCAGAAGTAGATTTTGATGTGGTTGAGAGAGGAACAAGAGAATCTGAGCTGAGCAGAGCTGAAAGAGCTGATTTATTATTACTCCATTTGGAAGGGCAATGACACTGTAAAGACTGGTGTCTAATCGTGTTTCATCATTACTTTAGAGTCTGGTGAGTCACAGTGTTTAATAAGAGTGACAGACGTGGGGCTCAGCTACAAATTTGTTGATTTATCCACAAGTTGTCAATGGTTGTCTGTAAAGGAGAGATAAAGCCTACAGTAGCTAAAGAAAAGAGAGAAAACAGAAACCACAAGTGACAGAACAGAGAGCCGCGCTTGATTTTGTCCAATTTCTCTTCAAACACATCCGGACATAATGGCCACCATCGTGGTCCCTTCTGAGCGTATTGATTTGGAACTAACCTTTGGTGTGAAATATGAAAGAAGCCAAATGCTGTTTATGAATGTCTGCTGTAATTGGAATGAGCAGATGTTGCAATATTGCTCCACTGTGTTCAATAACAGACTTCTTGTGCTATTTTTCTTTTCTACCCTGTCTGTTCAATCCCCTGTTTCCTTTCATTTTCCTCCGCTGGCTCATCCCTCTCCCTCCTTGCTGTCCTTTCCACCTTCCTTCGCCATACCTTTCCCCCTTCCCCTCCATCTCTCTCACCTCCAGACTCTGTGCTCTGTGCTGTGGCTGTACTGAGTGACTAAGCAGAGCCCTACAAGCCATGGAGGAGATGGACAGTAAACCCTACCAGCCGTTGTCGAAGGGGCGCCATGAAATGGAGATGTCCTACACCAGCTCGTCTGACGAGAGCGAGGACGGCCGCGCCCACCACCGCTCATACACCTCACGTGAAACCCTGCCCGACTACACGCATGAGCTCCGCCTCACCCTCGGTTCCCACCGGGAAAGACAGAGCAACTACAGCCAAGCCCAGCCAGGTACCACGCTCAGGGCATGCCCAGGCTGGATGGATTGTATTTACCTGAGAATATACATCCACAGCCACACAGACTCTGTACACGCACACATGTGGATATGGGCACACATATTTTAGATGCACACTCACGCACACACAAACACACATTGAGGTCTTTAAAAGGACCTATGTGAATTACCTATTACGGTCCACAATGAGCCAGAAGGACAGTCGGAGGCAGCCAATTACCTCTTCTCCACGGAGGTGATATTTCTCTCCCACAGCTAAACTAGGTCAACCCCAAACCTCTCTGGCCTCACCTGGGGTGGAAAACCACCCATCATTACACACACACTCACAGACACAGACGCAGGCGGACATAAGTACACACACAGACGTACGTTGACACATACACACCGAAAAATTCTTCCCTGCCAGTGACAGGAGAAGAAATGGGCCAGCGCGTGCTGTGATGGATGGCCTTTATGCAGGTCATGTGTGGTGTTAAGAGAGAAGCCGCACCTCATCAGGAGCGCGCCTCGCTGTGCCGGGTTCATGGTGATCAATAGATCCTCTTTCTGCCACCCCAACCTCCTGCTAGTCTGCAAGACCGACCCACCATGCTAACAAGCAACATTAGCTATTCATAACAGTTACAACTCCTGACAAGCAGGCCGCATCAGGGATTTCATGATTTGAATGCCACCTTCTATGGATTTTGTCGTATTGTTCACCATGCAGCGACCACATCGGCCATTAGCTATCATCATGTGGCTCCCATGGCCTCCACAGCATTGCAGTGTCAAAGAGCACTTTTTCAACAGTTACTCAGCCTTTCTGTTTCCATAACAAACAACGTTGCCTGCCATCAGCGTCATATGGTAAGGTGCAAAAGATCCCCCAAAGCAGCCTTTGAAATGTCAATGGCAGCCGGTTCTGCAAAGCACATCTGTTCATCTTTGGGCAATAGAGTTATATATAGTATACCCTACCTAAGTAACCAACTGTTAAGGGGGGACATCGCCTCCAGTGATGTTTTTAATGGATTACGCTGTTCCTGACAAAGATCAGCCAATTTGTTTCTCCTCTAATTCCCCGCCATGTTCGTCATATTTCCCCTCATCTTTTAAACCGCCACATCTTACCCTCTCCTCCCCTCTTTTCCTCCTTTCTCGTCGCCCATCTGTTTATTTTCCCTGATGTTACAAATTCCTCTCTGTCCGTTTCATCCCCCATCACCTCTTTGCTCTTCAGCGCCTAAGAGAGCCGACCACAATAATTAGTTTTTGTTTGCCTATTAATTAACTCAAATTAATTCATGCGTGCTTTTCAAAGATTTTGTTTACAAAACTAGAAATGAGCTACAGTATAAATGTTTGAATTATTTAGAAGTAACAGTCCTACAAGAAGGTGATCATTTCAGTACGGACCTGTTACCACTTAATGCATGAATACAATTATATTCAGTAAAATTACGTGAATCTTATAATTAAAAACTAAGGTTGTAGATTTAGTTCCAGATGTGGTGGGGACACAATAAGTAAGGAAAAAAATGCAAATATGTTATTTATATATTTTTTATCAATCTAGAAAATAACACACTATGTTAAAATTGATTATCATGCTTTCTGCTTTCTAGAACACTGCCCACCCAAAAAAAAACACAATTTGTTTAATTAGCAGATGATTAGTAGAAAGTTTTATCAACATTTTTACCAAAAAAAAGCTCAATCCTGTATTGTACTGGCTGACTGACATTCAATTCCAGTGTCCTTTGAGGAGAATATTAGCTGTGATGTTCTTTTTTATTATTACTTCACCTGAAAAACATGCAAAGGAAGCTCCTTTTCCAACCCAGACCCAGCCTCCACCAAATACAGGATAAGACAGCCAAAATGTTGGAGAGACACAACTCAGGGCAAAATATGTTTCTCATAAAGTTTATTGTGTCTCCGGTGAGTGTGTCAGCATTTTTTAACAACTCACAGTTTCTCTCATGTGAATCATGGTGAGTGGACAGTAAGATGACACTGTTCAGGGATATAACAAAGTGAAGGGGCCACCCAGGAGGGCAAACATGAGTCATCCGTCCAGTTTTTAAAGAACTCTACCTGGCCCCCGATTCGCTGTGTGGTTATTTAATTCATTTAATAACATTCAACAGATGAGCACAAAACTGAAAACATGAAAGTCTATTATAAAAAAAACCTTAAGTAATAAGTAAGTTATCAAGTAATAACACAGTCCTGAGGTCCTTATTATGTTGGCTGATGTTGTGCTTCAGTGTTTCAGTAAAAGTAACACTAAGTACTTACAACACTGGGTGAAAGTATTCTTAAATATATAATTTTTCTCAAGTGAGTCTAAAGTGGCTGACAATAATTGCAGGGCTATTTCAGAAATGATTTAATGATAATCACCTGCTAAAATCTCTCTTCTTGTATTATACATTTCTTTCAAAACCAAATGGTTTGACAGGTTTTCACTATACAGTCAATTCATGTTTGTTGCTAAGGGGAAATAGGTTATTTGCTCCTGAATTGCCCTCTTGCAGCCAATTTGAACTAAACAGTAGTGTGTAGTGGTGACCAGTTTAATTCCAGCAGAACAGTGTGTGTAAGCCACAGTTGGTCTTGACCCCATCAAACAGGCACAGCAGGGCACATTACTGGTCAATGGAGTGGTCAAGAGGACTGTGGCTTTTATTGAAACACTGTGGTTTGTGTTCAAAGGACCAGGCCTAACACACATATTAACTGCACTAAGTGACGAGTGGAAGTCTTTCTCTTTTTCCTGACTTCTCAGTGCAGTCTATGTGCTTCCAGGCTACAGTAGTGTCTGTATAGATTTCAATTTATTCCATCAGTTCCATCACTTCCACTCGTACATTCTAAACAGAAAAGTCAGGTGGTGAAGAAGAAAATTTACTCAACTGCCTCTGCAGGAGAAAAAAAAGCAGAGCTCAATTGAATTGAATTGAATTGAAGTGTAACCAGAGGACTAACACAGTATATCTGATGTTCTCAGATAACAGGTTGATGCTTGGGATTGGAGGGCGTTCTAATACCTGAAAGCATATGAGGCTCAATTTTTCCCTCAGTCTGAGTCAATATTAATAAGGTTTGATCTTTATCTGATCTCTTCACCCCACCAAGGAGAATATAGATGAGATCAGTGCTCTGTTTGAGCAGCAGTTCAATACATCTCAAGCTCGATAACACACATCAGGCAGCCTGAACAGGATATAGCTTCACTGCAAATGGTTAAGAAAAATCGAGGGTGGCATTTTGATGTGGACTTCTGCTGCGAAACTTAATAAATGCTTGCTCAAATAACAGCCTGTCTCTTGACATAATTTGGGAGGTGCTCAGTGTTTGGCTTGTAAATGCCTGTCTCTAACAAACACCTGGTCAGCTTAGTTGCTGAAGCAAATAAAAACACATGCAGGTATTAGAGGCTTTACAGCTCTTTACTGTCTATATGAGCTCAATCTGCATGTCTCTCCTCCTCCTCTAGATTTAGACTTCTGTAAGGCTGGCCAGATGAGGAGCCCAGACTACCACATCCACCAACAGCAGCAACAGCAGCAGCAGCACCAGGAGGAGGAGGAGGAAGCGCTGTGCTCTGGGCCGGCCGCTCACGTCCACGGCCGCGGCTACTCCCTGGGAGTGGGCTCGGACGTGGACACGGAGCCGGAGGTGGACCCGTCTCCTAATCACGGCCTGCAGCACATGTGGATGCGCGGCCTGAAGTCTGAGCAGAGCTCTTGCCTCACGAGCCGCGCCAACTCTGCCCTTTCTCTCACTGACACCGAGCATGACAGGAAGTCTGAGCCCGACAATGGTGAGTGAAATATTCTTCTTTCTCCACGAGGGGATTGGCCTTCACTATGCAAAATGCTCAGGGGAGATTAAATTTTAGCTTCACAGATAATAGTGCACCTGTGACGGTTCATTTGTGTGCGTGTGCTGCAGTCAGGCTACTTGGGTATTTTTTTCACTCACTGTATTACACATTACATCCTGACAGTCTCACATCATTAAGAGAAGAAAGTTTTCACCAAATAATGCAAAGGAAAACAACATATAAAATTATAACTCTTTTCAAGTTTTAAGTTACAGCCTTGGGCAATTATGTGGTTGAAGCGCTCAGTTTTTGAACTAATGCTAATGCTTAAGTTCCTCTCTATTTGAAAGCTCTTTGATGTGACTAAATACAGGAAATGTGCTATTGGTTATTTAGCCTCTGAAGTGAGCTTGTATTGGAGGTGAACCCGAGGTTGCCTGGGGATGGAGCCTTAAGAAAGTCCGGTAATGAACGTCCACAGCATATGGCTCGGAAAGGATTGAATATCCATCGGAAGCTGAGGCAGATTTTGGTTTAAGGCTTCGAGGGAAAGGAATTGTCGGGGTCGGATGTCTACAGTACCTGACTGGCTGCCTGAGGGCAGCTGACAACCGCCTCTGTGGGAGAACTATACAGCCTGGAAGGAAGGAGAAGTTGAGAGGCGGGGGTGAAGATATGGGGCCAACTGGAGAAGAGCCTGGGATGGTGCCAGCTATCTGTCTTGCACTGCTGGGCTTGGCTTGGCTCCCCGCAGATGGAGAGTTAGTTAGAGGTGCACACAAACAAAGACAGAGCTCTCCAACCCATCCCCAAGGGCACTGTCTGTTTATGTGCCGCAAAAAAGGTGGAACGTATTCAGCGGCTGAGTAAAGGAAGGGTGATAGAGGAAGAGAGAGAGGGGGGAAAAAAGAGAACGAGAGAGGGGAAGAATAAGAGACAGGGAGAGCAAAAAATGCTAATGAGAGAATAGAAATGGTAATGTAATGGTATAATTAGAATGAGAATAAAAGGGAATGAGTGGTTGAGGGTAAAACAGGTGAAGGAGAAGCTGGTTTCGAGTGTTAGACAAAGATGGTGGGAGAAGGAGAGAGCTAAAGGCAGGGGAGGAGAAGGATCATGCGAGGAAGGGTTTAGGATGTGCTTGTTTACGTTTGGGATGCACCCAGGGGTGCTGTTTAATGACGGCCGGATTGGGCACGGAGTCAGCCTCGTGCAAAATCACAAGATGGAAGAGGCGAGAGTGAGAGTGAGAGAGTGGGAGTGCTCGCAGCATTACACAGTAATCAATTTGTGATGGCTGTGTGCATATGGACCGAAGTTATTACCATTTGAGATGAGGGACTCCATCTTTATCCAGGGTCAGAATGAAAGCTGCGGAAGGGGGAGGCAGATGGGCATGCAGCATAGGAAACAGAAGCAAATGAGGATGGATGAAGTCACAGAAGTGAGAGGAGAGGATTTAAATGTTCAAAACATTTGGCTTCACTGCTACAATGCGCCAGGAAAGCTGGTTTATGTGTGGATTTCATATGTCACATGAAGAGCAGCGCAGTATGTACTGTTGCTCTCCAAACCTTGACACAATCTCTCTCAAGAACATGTTCTCCTTTGCGCTCAAGCGTCACCCCGCTCTCTTCCGTGTTTTTTCTTGCATTGGTATAATTTACTTGGCAACCCCCCCCACCGCCAACACCCCATTTATTCTCATCCTCTTCCTGTCCATCTCTCTCTGACACGTGGCCAGGTGTGTCCATGCGTGGCATCCTCTAATAGGAAATGCATTATGGATGTCACATTTCTCTCCATCAGCACAACAAAGTCTCACACGCCCCTCTGTTCCCAGTGATAATGAAAGTTAGAGCCACTCGCAAAAAGATGTTGGCGTAAAGGGGCTGAAATCAAAAAGCTAATGTCCCTGCCAAAATGAAAGTGCATTTTAAGTCGGCCCGACCTTGCACTCCCTTTGTCTTCAGAGCTCGCCCCCTCCCAAACCCATTAATGATGTCAGCTTCAAACTGGCAGGAATCCTTTTGTTCCTGGTCTGATTGAAGCTGACAAGTCAATTTAGTCGGTGTGTGTGTTTGTGTGTGTGTGTGTGTATACGTGTGGATTAGTGTGAGAAAAATAGAGGGAGGGAGCGACAGATTAAGAAAGAGTAAAGGAGAAAGCGATTCAGTTTGTGTGTGAAGCCACGTTTGTACAGATATCTGTCTTTATTCTCTTTCATGTGTGAGTGTGAGTGTGTGTGAGTGTGTGTGTGTGTGTGTGTGCATGGTGGGGTGGTGGGAGGTGCATGTCCAACTGTGACACCTCCCTCGAGGAAGGCTGTAGGCATTCTTGAGCACCAGTCCGACCTGCTGACAAACTCCGGAAAGCATCAACACCCTGAATTGACGACGGCGCGCTGTTAGAACAGAGGAGATTGGCAGTAGAAAGACAAAATGTAGTTCAGCTAGAGTTTACTGCTGACACGCACGTACACACGTATACGGCCAAAAGTATGTGGACAATCATATTCATTTGTTAAACAGGTCATTTCAAAACCACGGACGCTGTTAAGATTCTATGTGGTGAAAGCTTTCACAAGGCTTTGAACCTGAGGGAAGGGATTTGCACCCATTCGCCCAGAAGAGCATTAGTGAGGGTGGTCACAGATGTTGGGCAATAAGGTCTGGCTCTTATTCAGCCTTCCACTTCTTTACAAAAGTGTTGGATGGAGACGAGATCAGGGCTCTGCAAATCAGTCAAGTTTCTTCACATCAAATTTAGGAAACTATTGCTTTAGGGACCTGACACTATTATTGTCTGAAATATTATTTTATGTTGTGGCATTAAGTTGTGATTGAGGCTCGGGGGCCCACATGATGAAAAACAGATGCATAAAAAGGCTTTGGCCACATAGTGCATATAAATGGATACACACACAAATGAGAGCTACTGTTGCAGTGGTAAATATTAAAGGAGTAGCTTGACATTTTGAGAAATATATTTTTTCACTTTGGCCAGAATTAGATGAGAAGATCGATACGACAACAGTTATCACTGTTTGTGTACGAATTTAACTTAAATGTGTTGTGCAAATTAGTCAGCTTTAAAGTGAGCCTGGCTCACTGTCTCCCCCTGCTGCCAGTCTTTATGCTAAGCTAGGCTCATCACCACCTGGCTCAAAGTACATTTTTAACGCAGACGTTATAATGATTAACTCTCCCAAAGAAAGCAAACAAACGTATTTATCAAAATATTGAACTGTTCCGATAATGAATGTGAAAATTCTTTATTTGCAGCGACATTGAATGAATTGCAGAATTGATTGCCAAAATAACTGCTGTGTTAAAGAGGAGGGCTGATGCGAGACAGAGCAGATAGATTTGGCGTCAGTCTTCTAAATTACTGCAGTGTGGAATAATTAAAAAAAACTACATTAGCTTTATTATCTGGGTTACAACACTGTCTTACAATGTGATGTTAATTAATTGACCACTTTTCATTAGTTTAATCAGTTGCAGATTTACTCTCGGCTTTTGCCTATCTTTTTAGCTTATCTTTTTTTTCCTCCAGTTTGGGATTGACACATTGGCATGTAGGAGACGGCCTCCTCGTTTTACATCAGTGCACTTTTCATACATTGTCAGCCGAGCAGAAAGGGTTCTAAGGCAAATGCAAACAGCAGTCCAGTGAAAGGCTCTATCACTCATTATGGTAGATAACGTTCTGTGCTAAAATGCAAATATCTGTGTAATTACCGTGGCCTGAGTAAGCACTTGATTCTGATTGGCCGCGGGACGTCCATTATTTTTTTTTAAAAACTTGACAACTCCCTTATAACTGTCTGATCACAGTGTTAAATTAATGCACTAGAAAGGTTTGAGCGTTTCATTTCCACCATACACTGCAGATAATGGTTTGAAGAAAATGGGTTTTCAAATTGCCTCAAACATTTAAAGTCCCCAAGTTAGCAATCAAGCCTTATGAAAGCAGTAATACTGAAAAACATGGCTCAGTATGAATGTAATCCCCCTGCATCCAGACATGTTAGGCCACATCTGTTCTTCTGACCAAGCAACGACTCTGTGTCAGTGCAAGGTACCAACAGGACACAATGACATAAAGCATCATTAAAATATATATAAATGTGCATTTGTATTAAGTTTTTCTATTTGGTATTATCTTTATTCTCTGTTAAGCAGGCCGATAGCAGATGAATATTTCAAAGCAGGATGTTGCTGAGTGAATATTAAAACCCTAAGATCATGTGATCTGAACACTCAACGGAGACAAAGTAATTTGAACAGAAATGCAAGTCACTTCCTTGTTAATTGTCATCAGGCATGAATTTATTTGCACTTGACAGCTTGTGCCTCTTGAATTCAATTTGAGCACATTCATTTCTCAAACAAATTTCATCCAAGTATTAATTCCTGTGCTCATGTGTAAAACATGCATTTTTCAACTGTGGAGTTGTCCAAGATGGATGTAAAACTGCCAACAATTTACTACATTTTGCTTGTCAAAATTTTAAACTAGCTGCTTTTCACGATTTTATATTTTTGTGAAACGAAGACATTTGGGATTTGGACTGTTGCTCAGACAGCACAAGTAATTTGAAGGCATCACAAAGACTAGATAATTTACTTTTTTATGTGTTGTGTGTAAATGATAAAATAACTCTTACTCTCATTCACAAATCCTCATTTTTTAGAATTTGGAAATGTTTTTAGTGCAATCTTTTCCCACAACATTGTGCTCTTACTCTTTATTCAGAATGTAATATAATTGCTAAAGAAAGGAACCAGGGGGCTTTTTTCAAATCTATCCTCCCTAATTTCCATTTCTTATAAAGCGCCTGTGCAATAAATGAAGGATAAGCAAAACGAATGTTCTCTGCTGTGAATGAGAGTGTGAAAGTTACGCTGTAAAAGAGTGGAGTAGATGCCTGCCAGGTCTATACTTACTGTACCAACACTAAATGAGGTATATTGCCTCAAAATAGATTGCTGCCATTAGACCTTCAAATAAAGTCATTTAAAATATTTTTCACAGTGTAGCTGTTGTCCTTCCCTTGAAATAAGAGAAGCATGAATGTTACCTTAAACATAAATGTTACATGCCGGCTATAAAAGTGGGTTGTTCGAGGGCCTGGGGGACTGCACAATGTCATAGAGGGCCCTCATATCCTTTATAAACATGGTCCATTATTTTTATAATGATGTGCCAAAGTTTTGCGGTCAAGTTTTGGCCAAATTGTGTTCAAGTAAGTGTTGCAGAAGGTTAGCAAGGGCATAGAAACAAAGCATGGCAGAGCGGAGTGAAAGACTGACCTTACGGTTTAATGAGCGAGCATACGGCACACAGAAAGACAAAGAGAGGGCACAGAGAAGATAGGAAGACAGAGAGGACAGAGAGGCTTGCTGGCAAGTATTGCACAAGATGTTACAGAGCCGTCATCAGAAAACCCTGGCGAGGTTTAGCTTTTAGACTAATTTCAATTTTAGCTGGCGATCATTTGATACGTGCTTTAGCTGAGTTTGGATCACCATTTAGTTGAACTGATGGAACCTGGTGAAATAGCAACAGGTGTTACGCAGAATTAGATTTCAGATGGGAGTCAGATTTTCAGGATTTCTCCACTTTATGATGCAATTCTGACATTTATTAGGCAATCTGGACTTTTAATTAGATAGTGAGGGAATTACAAATGTTTCATGTAAGCTCCCTTATCCAAAAGTGTCAGATAAGAGAATTTAAGCAATGTGAATGAAATGGGTTTTATGTGTTTTTCCTCCTTCTGATGTTGGAAGACACAAATCTCCTTTTGGCAGCTCTGCAGTTGTGGTAACCTCAACGGAGTTAGAAAACTACAATACCTTCAGAGATGGAGACATCCGCAGATGTGCCAATACAACCACACATGTGGACATGCGCAGGCACACTCGCTGCATCCTCGTGTCTCCTCTAACCTCGCTGGCCTGTGTGTGTGCATGCGTGCGTGCAAGCAGAGGTTTAAGTGGCAACACCAGGCAAACAGCCGCGCTCTCTAAGTTCCTTCTTGCCTTCCCAAGGCCCAAGGGGTTTTGCAGGAATGGATTTGTCTATTAGCTCGTAAAGAACATTGCTCAGTGCCATATCGATCATCTGAGCTGTAACGTTTAGGGTCTTTAAGTTGTAGAGTTGATCTAGTGGTACACGGACTCCCCTGGCTATTTTACCAGAGTGAGAGATGATCAACTTAACCCTGGTGCTGCGCTTGGCCAGAGGAAACACTATAAACACGTCCGCTGGAGCCAGAAACCGTTTTTATTGAACCGCCCGTTCAGCCGTCCCGCAGAGGCTGAAGAGCTACCATGAATCCGCCAGGTGCCTTATTGTAACAGTGCAGTTGTGTGGTTTTCCTCTCTTTAATAGCGGCCTCATCACGTAGTTAGCCATGCAGGCTTCTGATCTTGACAAGCTGTCTGAATGTTGGACTCCACCCTGTTGTCCTAATGATGGACCTTTACAGCTCACTGATCCAAAGGAAGACCTACTGGACTGTAGTACTGGTTGATGGGGGGTTTGGGATGTGCGTTTGTGTGTGTGTGAGAGAGAGAGACAGACAGACAGAGTGAGAGAGATAATTTTCTGTTCGGTCTCTCTCTCTGAACGCTGATGCCCCTCCTCCATTCTCATCTCGCTGCCATGGCAACAGTCATCAAATCAGAACATCAGCCGAAGCTTTCATCTCACGCTGTCCACTGACTGCCTACAGGCTGTCTGTATACATAAACTGTGTGATGGAAACATCACACAGTCCAGCCTCTACTTGCCATTTTAATAAGCGGCCACATCCAGCATGATTCCACGATCACCTACACGGGAGAGGGGGTGAGAGGCGAGCTGATTTTTTTTTTTTTAATAAACGGTCGAATATGCGGGCTTAAAACTGTTTTCAGTTCCCAGTGCTGTTGGAGTATTAAAATGAGAGGAGAGCACGGTGAGTGGCACATGAATAAGCTCACAGCAAAAGGGAACAATAGCCCTGAGAGTGTACCGAGAGATTAGTGCAAATCAGAGTGTTCTGCGCCGGGGGAGAGAGGCTGAGAGGGGGCGGAGGACACAAAGGTGCCTGTACTGTATGGACACACACACACACACACACACACACACACACACTCAGATACCCACACATGTGCCTGCTGCATTGTTTTCTGTGTGTGTGAGGGGTCAGTGGGGTATATTATTTGGGAGCGGTGGTAGAAAAAGCCACCACAACACCGCTGGATTGACAAGGAAATGGTTGGCACGGAGAGGAAGAAATTAAAATATTTCAAAAGAGAAGTCACCTTTTTCCTTTACCTGAGGTGTCTCCACGCTGCCATCGAGAAAAGGCGCTGGCATCTATAAATGGGCAGTTAAAAAGAGTAGTGGAACAATGATGGAGAAAGGAAAGGAAAAGTCAGCAAATCAGGACCTTAATATCCCGCACAATTCCATCCTCAGCGTGGATGAATGGGACCTGTTGCTGAACGGGCTTCTGCCGTAACAAAAGCGTCTGAATAACAAACCTACAGGTTCATTGTTATTCTGATAATCAGAATTGTCATCTGAGCCTGCACAGGGATTTGAATGCATTTGCCAAGAGGATGAGTGATAGTAATGACCGCGTAGTGGTTTCCCCACCATTAACAATCGCTGCCATTTTAGTTTAACGGCTTGTAGTAATAGCTGTTCCTCCGTCGCAGCCGTCGTGATACTGCCAGGGATACTTCTGCCATAGCTGCGTCAGTGCCAGTGTTAAAGGCTGCCATCACAGCCATGGTGCCACTAGTAAAGGCTGTTGTTACATGGCACAGTGCCCTGAGCCTGTCAGACCTCCAGGGTGTGTACACCACCTGTCATTATCAGCTCTCAGCCCTGGCAGCTACGGACAGCTAATGGTCCACTGGGTCTCACCCAACAATCTGCTGACCAGTATGAGTGCTGCTGGTTGGATGGCTGGACACCTACGCACACACATGCCCATGAACACACACAGACATGCAAGCACTCGGTTGCGCACGGACTTCTGCATTTGAAAAAAAAAAAAAAAAAGAGAGAGAAAAACAACTATTTAACTGAGATACGGGTTGAAGCATAAACCAAAAAAAAAAAAAAAAAACAACAGGTGATCTATGAGCCTATTTCACTCATTCACTTTGCTCTGGGATGGACTTCTTTTACTCAACAGAGAATTGTCTGTATGATTGATAGTATTGGATTGCAACCTCGTCACAGGCAGCTTTTAATTGAAAAAGCCACAATAGGACTTTGGACAGCCATTAATTGTTACGGTTAATTAAGGTAAACATTAAATGAAGAGAGTTTTAATTGGTTTCTCTTGATGAGGGTAGGGATCTGGGGTGACCAGAATCTGCATATGTAAATAACTGAAAACTCCTCCAAGGCCTTGGCTTAACTCTCTCTGCCTCTCTCTTTCTCTGTTTAGTTTCCTGTTTCTGTCACTGTGTCTCTTTCTGTCTTTTTTTTCTCTGCATGCACGCAACCCCCTCTGCACACACACACACACACACACACACAGAAACAGATTCACGCACCTTGGCCCCAACTAAGCTGTCAGCAATACAAATGGGGTGCTTTTGTCAAGTGACATTGATGTGATGTATGTACATGCTAAACGCTAAACTGGCTCTCCCTGAAGAGATACATTTGTTAAGATGAGACATGACAGATTGGCATAAGACATCACCTTCATATTTACAATACATGGAATTATCCCAAGGCCCACAACATTCAAGCAGGCTGCATCTATTTTTAGTTGTTACTTTTGAGAGGATGTTGCATGCATGTGCCCACTGGTGCTCATCATAGCATGTTTGATTGACCACTTTCTCCTTGCGCTAAAGATTCATTTATATGCTGTCAGGCTGTGGCAAGGATTGCAATGTGTACATATGGAAAATATCACAGATACATCAAATAGTAGAGTCTTTATATTTTTTTCTCGTCCTCTGAACAGCTGCCACCTGTGCCAGAGGAGAGGGCGTTAATAGCGCACCCAGTCACTCCGCTAGATAGATCACCCTAACACCAGATAGATAATCATGCTGTTAAATAAATAGCTTCTTAAAATGCTTCAGAATGCCGCTAAAAGCATGAGCATTTTATGGGTGACTTGGGAAAAGAGAGTGGTGGTGTCAGGGGGAGGAGGGTGGTTCTGAATTTGCATTGCAGTGTCTGCGCTTGAAAGCGTGTGTGCATGTATATGTGTGTGTGCGTGTGCTGAAGAGGCGTACGCACAATCGAACGGCTGCTCGGTCACCCGGTCATCCTGCTGCAGTAGAAAAGCTTCTCATGGCCAAAGCATGGCTCTTGCCAGTGTTCCACAAAAACTGAATGTGCTAATGCTGTCCAAACAGATGCTCAATGCCATTTGCAGATAGTGTTTATGCGTGTGCGTGCATGGTGGGCGGGTTAAGTGAGCGTATGCGTGTGAGTGGATGTGCGCAGCGTATTTGTGTGTGTCCATGTGCTTCCAAGTGAGTGTGCACTTTTGTATTCATGTCTGTGTGTGAGCGTATTTTGTTCCAAACAGATGTTTTTTTCCAATGTGTGTGTAGTAGCTGAATCAGATCAACACCAGCCGGTGCAGTGAGTCTGGCCAAGGTGGATAATATTCAGTGCACGGTGTGGCCAATGTTACACACACACACACACACATTGAAGAGACTAGGTAGAGCAAGATGTAGAAAGAGCACATGCAGGCAAACCTTTATATTGAACTTAAGCATTAGCTGACTCCATGAAATAAGTGCAAACAGCAGGTTAACTCAACATGAATCATCAAGATTGCAAGTAACGCAGCAATAAAGAAACTGGAAGCAATCATTAAGATAAGGAAGACGGGAAATGAAAGAGCATAATCAAATTCAAGTAAATGAGGAGTTGGTGGAAGTGGTTGCGAGGTAAATCATAAATGAATGGACGTCATTTCACTCCAGGGGCCCAGTGCTATACTGTAGCCTTTGTAATAGACCTTCTTTTAATGTGCTGCACTTTTGCTCCAACCCCAGGAGGAAAAGCCTCTGTTGCTACACCTGTCAATTTCATTCCAGCACGGAACATAATAGTTTATAATAATAATAATAATAATAATAATAAAAATCATTATAAAGTGGGTCCTTGATTTCAGACAGTGGTAGTATTTGTAATTGTAATGTAATTGTCTTGTTTCATTTGAACATAATCTTCAACTTCCATCACTGGACAAGTAAGACAATGGTTAGATTTATGAATTATTGTTCATATTTCCATACAGTATGTTTTACTGTTAACGTTAACAAAGAAAACGTTTTCAGGATGAGGACTGACCAGTGTGTTTGGGGAGCATAACCCTGTCTCAGAAGTCTGGATGGGGTAGCCGGAGTTTAAACCTTTTCCCCAAATCCTGAGCCTAAATTTTCATAATCAGACTCAGCTTTATTGGCCAAGTATATGAACATGGAATTTGATTCAGGTTTGTCCATTGCTCTCAATATACTTGCACAGGAATAGACAGCTAAGAACAAGGTCAATAAACAGGGGTGCGCATAACTGGTGCGCTGGTGCGCATGCGTGGTAAAAAAATGACCGCTGCGCAGCAGAAAACACGGAGGGAAGCGTTTTTGCTTACCAACGTTTTGGGAATTTTTTGGGACACGGACACGTTTACTCACTGGATTGGGATTTTCTCCATACATCTCTGGTAAGATAGCAATCATGATGACTAGTGTGTTCATTAATTATCCGCTGTTAAATTTCTTTCTAGATTACTTTTCCTCCATGTTAGCAAGACATTAAATCCAGCAAATAGTTAGCTTAAATTGCAACTAGCTTACATTAGCCTATTTCTCTGTTTTTAGGATTTGCTATCATTCATCAAAATGTCTAAGAAGCAAGCCACGTTAAGTAATTACTTTAGCCTTCAACCACCTTACAAAAAAACGCCAAACTGAACCGGAAAGTAAAAAACGCATTTTTGCAGAAAAGTGGCTTCAGGAGATACAACAACCGGACTGAAATGTAGTGCGAAACACGCCATGACAGTCTCAGTCTAGCGGATAAAAGCGGCACATTTTACAAGGGAAGGAAACATTTCAGTCATCCAGCTTTTGAAAAGCGAGAGTAAAGAGCACATGAACATAGTGCAAACTATTGATAACAGGTGCAGCCAGAGTCAGACATCCATTTATCCTGTCGACAGGTGGCGCTGCGTAAAGAGTGAGCACCAAGCAGCATCTCCAGGTGAGAACCAGACCAAAAAAGTTATGTGCACCCTTGATAATAAAGCTGTACAAATAAGGGTAAAAAACAGACACAATAGACAATTCTTATTATGCAAGACTGACTCCAATACTGTGGATGTACCAGTCCTTGGCCTTTTTCTGACATAACCTGTAGCCCTCCAACATTAGCTAATTAAAGGCACCTTGGCCTTGGAAGTAACGCAGGCTCGGGGCACTACTTTAGGTAGTAAGATAAGCAGACATGGTCACACTTGAAGCTTACATTAGAACAGACAGTTTAAGCCATTCCACTTTGGCATTTTTGGTTTTGGTTGTGTTTTTGGTTTTACAAAGACTGAAAAAAATGCACGACCCTACACATACTTAGTGTCATTGTTATTACAGCCCTGTGCACTCTGCTTCAGCCATGTGCAGGCTTGATGTCTCTCATTACCTTTGCTAAACTATGATTGCTGTTTGTGGGAGGGGTCAAGCGAATGGCCAGTTGTTTGATTGAATTTGTTAATTTTATGTAAAAATATTAAGCAGCATGCAGGGTGAAGCATAAAGGTGAGCAACGCCGGCTGACATTGTAAGCTGATTCCCCCTTTGTCCATCTGGAACCTCGGGTGTATTATAATCTGTTCAAGGAACTACAGATCTGTAGTTTTTAGACTGAGCGGATATGCTCCACCAATTCTTAAGGTCTCCCTCCCTCCCTGGAGGAACTGGTGTTACATCCAAGGTACATTCATCTATTGTTTTTCTGTCTGTGGTGGAATAAAGGGAATGACTGCAGCCCTGCCCAAGTGGGGAAGATCCCTGTACGATTTGGGAATGAGCTGAAATGGGTCTAGCGTGTGAGATGTGTTGAGAGATGATCACCTCGGGGAAGCATGAGGCGAGCCCCCCTCGTAGCTGCAGAGCGAGAGGGAGATAATGGGGTATGCGTCTGACAATAGGTGGATGTGGTTCTTCTTTCTAGTCTTTTTGGGTCAGCACCAGAGATGGGTCAGCTCACAGACGGAGTGGAGGAAACAGAGGGAGGAAGAATGAATGAGAGTAATATCTCATATGTCTGTCCTTGCCCCTGGTTGCCCTCAGTCAAATTCTCACCATTATGCTTTCATGCTTGATTTATGTGATGTGGGTGAGGTAGCAGTATCTTTTCTTTCTGCTTTACAGAAAGAAAAGTCAAGTCCAGGAGCTCCTTCCTTTGGAAACAGAGGGGTGGCAACCACTATAAACAAGTTTTAGGGTTGCATTTCTACCTGTACAACACAAAGTGATCCAAATAGCACCTAAATATAAATCTTCTTGGTTTGGACACTGCATCCTCTTGTCCTCTTGGCAATGCTACTTCTGTTCCTGCGGTGTGATCTTGAGTGGGCAGGGCTTATGCAAGAGCTATTTACATCTGGACCATCTTAGCTGAATGGATTTTCCCTGATATCTCAGGCAAGGGGGAGGTAAAAAAGGAGGGAGGTGGGCCAACAGGCGAGACATGTAATGTATCAAATGCATATCTGCAGTCGTATGCTACATTAGTGGAATGAATGCAGGACGATATGTGAATTTTTGGCTAGAGGCAGAGATGGGAAACAAGGAGAGAGAGAGAGATCTATAGATTAATATGCTCATGACCGCTGTGCAGGCATGAGAGGCAACTCTGTGTGGGAAGGTTTATCACCGACGCAGGTTATGATTGCGTGGATGCAACACAGGCTTTAATCGCTGCTGAAATAAACACGGCTGGTTGGTGGTGCTGCAATCATCGGTTAATACTTTAATGAAGGCGTGATGGCTCAGAGATCAAAACCTCTCCAGCTGAGATCGCCGCTCCTGCTAATTTGACGTATACACAGAGAGGCTGTACACTCCAGCACCTTGAACTGAAATATTTCTTTTGCAAAGCAAAATTTTTATGCAATTATTTACAAGGTGCAGCCACGAGTGAACCAGCTTATTTAGTGAATGGCAGGGACTCACAGTTATAGTTGTACTTTAAACTTTGTTTTGCCCGTGGTTGACATCAGGGATCATCCCTGCACATAGCTTTTGTTCATTTGTCAAAGTCTCTCTCTCCTCTGTCCCTCCATTTCTCAACACACACCGGTATCATCAGCCACAGACTCTAACCACCCGCGGCGAATGTGAATTAACAGACGGCATGCTGCTCGCAGCACCTTGCTTGCCACTGAAACAGATTCATCACAAAGACCTAGATACAGCCTTTTCTCACTAATACACACATACACACACTTTCACCCTCGAATAGCACCTCACATATCATACATCCATGGTGTAACACTCTTCACACTTACACACTGTACTTTGTGATCAAGAGAACAATAACATCGGCAACAGATTCTTCTTCTTGGCTTTCTTTGGGATGCTGCAATACTTTTTAGGTTGTGAGTTAGCAGCATCTGACAAAATATTCCTCTCTACTTTCTCATCTTCTCACAGCCCCTGATCTGTACTCAAAATACATCCCTGTTCACATCTCCTCAATTGCCACATTTATATATGAGTGGGAGATGCTAGAAAATCAATGTCTATCGGAAGTTGAAAGGAAGAGTGAGGCAGGTTTGCCCACAGGTCAGAGGTGCATTGTGGGATATTGACTAGTCCCCGGTGCTGCACTAGGCGTGTTGAGATGACACATCTACACGAATATTATTGACAAAGGAAGTACAACCCTGCAACTCAGTAAAGTGGACAGATACTTTATTATCCTCTCAGAGGAAATTTGTTTTCACAGTCAATACATGAAAACAGTGAACACACTCAAATGGAGGTATAAAGGAGGTGTTCATGTTTGTACCAAAAAACACATTTTCCCTCATGAGACTTCATACGTACCTTTTGACCCACCGTAAATAAGTTTTGATGTTTTCTTTTCATTTAAATTAAAAAAACAAATTTGTGTAAACCGTGTGACAGTTTAGTAATCTAATGCACTCTGATTAAAAGCATTATTGGAGTATTGCTGGTGTCTGTTGGCTACAGACAGATACCTTGAAGAGTGTGTGCAGATCATATTTCCTCCTGTGACAATGTGCTATTGTTGACAAACCAATTTTGAACCACTGGTGCTGCCAAGGGGTGGCCAGAGGGGGCCACAGCCACCCTTGTACAATCGCTGCCCCCCAGCCCCCCTAGAATTTTAAGTGTGTACCTACAGAAATCAATAGTCAGTTAAGGTGCTGCGAATGTGGTGTCAAAGGGGAAAAAAGCACTTGCCCAGAGATGGCTGCAGTGCTTCTGGCTTGGCTGAGCACACCATAAAAAAATGGCCACAATAATTTTTTCTATTGATCAATATCAATATTTATTATGATGTGTACCTTGATAATACTGCCAGTTTGAAGAGTATCCTGATAATGACTGAAGCCTGAAGAAAGCAGAGGGCTAATTGGTTAAACTTTAGAATATAGTTTATTAACATCATGGAATAAAATAACATAATATAAACATTTAATTGTGCAATCATGTTTTATCTGTCTTAACAAAACAATTCAAGTTAGCTTGCCTGTAACTTGTTAAAATACTGGTGTGATCACTGGGATGGTACCTTTTCAGGTACTGGTGAAGATTTGCTGTGTTTCCCATCTTGGTTGGCATCAAGTGACAGCATATTTTTGCACATCATCTAAACACGGCTGACTGTTGGCAGAGCGGTGGAAGATGTCACATTTCTGCAAGCGTGTGTTCTGCTTGTTCAACAGGTGTTTGATAAATTGATCATACTTTCCCCCTTTTGTTGCACTTATGGATAATGAACATTGTTGTCATTGACTGCAGTAAAATATATCCTGGAGTCTGTTTCATTTCTAATGCTGTGGGCTCTGCTCTGAAATACTGCTGCTGTCACTCCGTGTGTGTAGGAGCTCAGGCCTCGCGCAAGAGGCAGAGAGGCAAAAGTTGCTTTGTACCCCTCAGGAAGCCAGTGTGGGATTGTGTTCTTGTCAGCAACTGCTGGCTAAAAGGTCACCTGTCTGGTGGGGTTGGGTCTGAAGGGGATAGTATTCTTGCCGTCCTGATTTAAAGAAGGGGGTATCAATGAGAGGCACATGGCTTGTCTACTCCCTGCCCAGGTCAGCAGTGGCTGTTAGCAGTGACAGACTGAAATAGGGGTAAATATCCAGTGAAAACTGGGGGGGAAAAGTATTGCACAGATTTTTTAAAATTTTGCCTAATTTGACATGTTTTGTTTTTTTTGGGGGAAAAGTTCATGTTATCCGCTTGGGTACACAATTGTACCTTTAAAGGTACAAAAAGTGACTTACAGGAAAAAATTATGTGTTGTAACTGCTCCAGGGAAAAGCTTTTGTGCTCCAGTTCTTTTTTCTGAGAGTGGAAAGTAGTCACATGAAGATATGAGGGAAAAACCATGGTGTGGGTCAATGTTGGCCAAAGCATAGGCTGAGCTCCTTGGGGATAAGACCTTGCCCATACCCGAAAATACCTCATAAACAGAGAGTAGAAAAAGAGTTTACTTGGGAAATAGTAACTCATATCATAGGTACACATCATCGCTTCACTTGGTAAAGAATGCTTTATTCTGCTTTGCCTTGAGATATTAATTTCAGTGAATAAGAGTGCTGGACAGAACGGAGAACGTGACACAAAGGTCTTCTAAAGTTCAGCCAAATCATTGTCCTAATTATTTAGCTCCTAATGCTGCTATAAATCCAATAAATGAATTGGAGGCCTCTCTAGTTTAACTGTCCAGCCGATGTCGCACTCTTAAGTGTTCACCAATGGAGCGTGTCAGGAACATGGTACAGCTGGTACAACTATAGCTCTGCCTTTAACTAGAGGTGTTATCTCTATGCATTAAATTGGGTCATATTGATGTTCCATAAATTAGATCAGCTCAGAAATCTCAAAGGTTATACAAATTGCCCAATTGTTATGAAATTCCCCAAGCTCAGTGTGTGATAGCTCTATGCAGCAACCCACAGCAAATACTATAGGTGAAGACAAGAGCAACAAGTTTGAGTGCTCATTGTTGGATATATATTAAGAACCTTATTCACAAGTTATTCTGCTTAGAGTAACACTTGTTCTAATTAACTGAGAGAGCACAGATCACACATTTCTGCCATAACTTATAATATGAAACATTAGCACAGAGACAGTAAACACCTTTGCCTCTGTGATTTGATTGAACCATCATTGCCATTTTTGTTATACAATCCATTGTGTGGACGGGGTTTTTTCAAAAGACTTCCTCATTAAAGGTAATAGCGTCCTTTGCCAACAAAACTCATTTTGTGAACTTTATGATCTTTCGCTAAGGTTTTGAAATTTAAACTGAAAACGTTTTACTTTCGCCTTTGAGAGAGTCATTTTCTTTTATGTCGGAGCTGAAACTAATGATTCAGCCAACATTTATCACAAATAATTCAGCATTTCAGGGCTCCGAGATCACAGACATGTAAACGTAATGGAACTATTAATGTATAAATGCACTAAAGCAACAAGTAATTGCTTAGCAAAGGACACAAAGGCTCTGCCAAAAGCAAAAGGCTTTTTTTCTACAAGTTCTGTGTGTGCGACCGGATGGGAGGTAGATGAAACACACTGAGGGGGTGTTCAGGGTTGTGTGCAATAATGAACTATATATATATAGCAAAGCTAACATTCTGCTAGCATTCTACACTCCCCCTCTTGAAATAGAGACTATTCAGGCTTGTTAGGCTTCTAAGAGCTGCCTAGAAGCCTGTCATTTCACATTAAAGTAGCCTAGCATTGCTGCTTTCATGGATTTACTGGACAGCAAATGATATATTTATGTATAGATTTGAGATGGAAGGCAGACAAGGTTGTCTACTCATCCCACATTAGCTTCTATGTGTGTGTGTGTGTGTGTGTGTGTGTGTGTGTGTGTGTGTGTGTGTGTGTATGCATACATGTGGGCCCTTGTGAGTGTATGTTTGTCCCTCGCTGGTACAATGCATTTCCATTATAAGGCATATGCCACCCTGTGTTATGGTGAGCGGAGCTGTTCGCTGTTACTGTGACTGTCACATCTATAGAGGGGAAGGGAAAGGATTATTTCCTGTTTAGATGCCACCAATTTCCTCTTCATGCATGGTGCACGCACACATAACGCACACACTCGCACATACACACCCACACACAATTGATAGATTTATTATAGCGTGTCAGGAAAGTGCAGGCTTCACATTTCAGCAAAATGGACCCATTTGGCGGGCGAGCGACTGCGCCCCCCTCCCCCCACACCCACCCACACCTAACTCTTCTCAACCCCACTTCCTCCCACCCCACCCCTCCACCCGGCGTGCCAGCCCACTCAGCCGAATCCGGAACGGCACCAAATACATGTTTCTGTCACAAGCTTCGTGTCAGCTTTTTTACATGAGCGGGAGAAATGGGGAAAGAACGGGTCATTCTGACAGTTGGAATCACTCTGTGTGGATCTTAAATGTTTTACGGCCTTAATGGGCCTCCAGAAATAGATGCAGTGCTAATGTCCTCTGACTCTAGGAAAAGGGGAAAGAATGTGTCTGTGCTAAGTGTGTGTGTTCGTGTGCTCGGGAATTTGTGTGAGGGTGCGCGCATGCCCGTTTGTGTCTGCGGCTGCTGGTGTGTGCGATTCAAATGGGCTTAAGTGAGGGATTCACGCATGCAAATGAAGCCACTTAAATCTGGGTCCTTTTCCCCCTCTATCTCAAAGGACACCCTATTCTCTATTTAGAGCACCACTTTGACATCAGCCCTATGGAGGCAAGGCCCTATGGGGCTTTGGTCTTGAGTGGTGCACTATAGACTATAAGGAATCATCAAGATTTGCCTTATATAATCTCTCATCCTTAGAGATATCCACAACAAATCTTGAACAAGCTCCTCGCCTGATGTAGACACTCAACATAACCCATCGCCCAGCTTGAGCATTAAGCATTACCTTTTGAAGAAGTGTTCAATATTGTGGGATTCCTGGCATTCGGTGCTTCCAGACAGCATTTGCTGCTTTAGAACAGTTAACCATCTCCCAGCATGGTTCCTCTTCTCCAGACAGACTCTGACTTAGAATATTGATCTCTCTTCTAGCTGTATCCTTACCCCTCAGACAATCCATACTAAATGTATTAGCTGTGGAGAGAGCTACAATGTCCTCTGAAGCTAATCATATTTAGCCACAGAGAGAGATATCTTTAAAGAAGCAGCCTATTTTCAGGGCCAGCGTGAATTGTCCAGACCAGAGGATGGTGCTGCAGTGTGCAACATCAAAAGGTGGGCTTCAGAGGCCGACATTATTAGAAGACCATTTCGGTTCATCTCGAACCATTAAGGAGTAATGTGCGTGTGTGGGTTTACACAAGCAAGTGCACATATGTTCTTGCATATGCAGGAGTAATTTTGATACACCTAGTATGATTTTTCATGATTTCCCCTCTTTCTCACCAGTCTCACACACAAATTTGCACATACACACACGCACTTTTATGCATCACAGCAGGCATCATACAGGAGAGCAGCACTGATTGTTGAGTGGGGCAATCAAAGGCTTTGATGTTAATCAGAGCTCTCTGTCCTGCCAGTTTGGGATGATGGTAGAAATATACAATAAAGAAAAGGTTTTATAGCAGATGCCCAGTGCCTGGCTGATGTGATTGCTCTCTGCTTCATTCACTGGGTAGCAGGGGATAGAAATCAGCCTTGAGCTGGGGGATAGGGCTGTATACTGGCTTGTGTGAGCTCCTAATGCAGTGCCACATGTAATGAGCTTTGGATTTGGGCCCCCATCATGCATGGAGTTTTCCGCCTAATCTGCTAAATACTTTGTGAACCATTCATTACATTTGTTTGGGTTGATTTTCACGCTGCTACTTCTGTAGAGATGACAGTCGTACTTTGTTTGGCGGGATCTCCTGCAAACCGCTCTGATAACACCTGTGCCGCTTGATGCAGCGAGCTTATTCCTGGCACTCATCTCCCTCTTGGTAGGGGGGCTGCCGGTGATGTGTGTTTTTCTAACCGTTGATTTCTCTCAATGTGCTCTGAGCGCTTCTGTGTTCATCTCCGCCTGTCTCAGCTCTCGCCAGAACCTTTTTGGACATATGTGCTTTTGCTTTTTGATTTTGTGTGCCAGTCTGTGTGTGTGTGAGTGTTTGTGTGTGCACAAGGTAGAGAGAGAGCAGAGTTTTTGACAGTCCGTCTCCATTGTGTCTATTTGACTGTGTGCACGTGCTTGTGAGTGTGTATGTGTGTATGTTACCTCTGCTTGTTGGTTGACAGGCTGTTGTTTGGCCTTCTGACAGACAGTTCCATTAAATCATGCTGCCTTGGTAACCTGCAGTGACAGGACGCCATTGCCTCCCTGGGATTCCTCCATCAGGGTCTCTCATGCACTTAACGAGGAAGTAAACATGCTAAATTGTCTGTTGGAAATGAAGTGAAGAGGCTGTCTCGATGCTACATGTCACGTGCGATGTCCACACATCTTCTCACATGAAGCAATATGCAAAACACAGCGTGGATGCACAGTTAGGAGGCATCCTTGTTCCTTAAATAGAAAACATACCCTGTCTTAACATTATGAGAATACACAACATTAATGTTAATGTTAACAGAATAGACACAGATATGTGAGCTATGAGTAATGATAGTGGCATAGTGGGGTATAATATGACAAAAATTAAGGCCTCCGTTGGTCAGGGTTTACCTACAGGTCTGCCTTACTGGGACAGCGTCTCTTGTAACTGAGCTTCTCCACCTCATGCGGTCCTCTGCAGAACCTCTTTGTTGGACAGTTTGTCTTGCCAGGATACGTCCTTGACGAGTCTTCTCTGATGGAAGGAGTGGAGGGTTTTTTGTCCTGCCTGGCATAGGTTGTTCAAGTCTTGCGATTGTATAGCAGTCTGCTAGCAAACACTCTTGGTTTTAATTGTTAGCTTGGTGTTTTCAAGCACTCATTTGGTGTGTCAGGTGAATGCTGTTGCTGCCTTCCCCATCCTTTATGGATTTCTATGTCCAAAGAGAGGTTGTCACAAATGGTGGACCTGAGGTAGATGAACAACATCACAGTTCTCAGTTTTCAATGGTGATGACTGGCGGAGCCTCAGTCTCCTAACCCAGGTCGTTAGTTGTCAGCCAGTGATCAGTCAGTGTGTGGAGTTCTTGCTCAGTATGGGTCGTAACTGCTGCGTCATCTGCTAACAACATGTCTCTGATGAGGGCTTCCTGGACTTTTTTTTCCACTCAGAGATGGGCAAGGTTGAAAAGCTTGCCGTCTGATCTGGTGTAGAGGTAGACTCCATGCAGCGCTGCAGCTCATTTGAATAATGCCACATATGAAAGGCTTAATTGTGCTCCGAAACTGCCAATTGCTCCAAGTATAGTGAGGTATAATATGGCAAAATACTGTCTGCCTGGTTGGACTCATTTATGTGCGGTAATATTTCATGCATTGGATGCTGAGCTTCTGAAATAACTGGCTGTGTCTCACACCACAGCCACACTGACAGTTTTCCAGAAACCACTCTGTGGTTTTCTGATGGTTGCAAATAGTTCTGCAGACAATTATTTTCAAGTCCAGAGTGACAGTGCGGCAGCGCTATTGTTGCAGAGAGGCCATGCAATAATAAATGCAGCTCCTTTGATGGCTCTCCTAATAAACGAGTGCTGCATTTGAAGATGCTGTTTGTTGTTGTGAATCTTCCTGCAGATTGAGGCAGAGTCTGCCTGGGAGCTGCCTGGTGAGAAAACACTGAGTGGAATTTGAAGAGGTGTTGAGTGCAGGGGATGATGGCTCTGCTTGTTCCTTTTAAGGTTATTTTAAGCTGCAGACCTGCAGGGTGTGTGTGGTGTGCGAGTGTGTGGTGTGTGTGTCAGGGTTGTGTTTTAATTAGAGAGACAGGAGTGTGTCCTTGGGCTGCCGCAGAGGGTCAGGAGAACCTGGTAGTCTGGGAGAGCAGTGGCTGGGACAAGTCTGGCAGGCCTGCTAAACACCCATTACCCAGACGTGTAGATGCACTCAGGAGCGCACGCTCTCGCCCACACCCGTACACACCCATGCACACACAAACGCACATACGCGTCCTGGTCTTGGCGCCATTCCTGTTGGCCAGTGATACCATGGTAACTGAGCAGCCTGCATCTCCATGTGTTCCATGGCCTTCTCTCATCTCTGAAAGCAAAATTACCACTGGCACGACTCTGGGGAGATGGAGAGAGACAAGGGAGATGTGGGCAGATTGAGAAGGGCAGCAGGAGGTGGAGTGGAAGGAGCAGGGGGATGTTGAGAGGGAGGTAAGGGGAATTGAAAGAAGAAAAGGTTGAGAGGGGAGAGGGAGGAAGCATCTGACATTTATGTCCCTGGCCGACAGAAAATGCCACTTCAGGCTGGCATCTCTCTTTCATTCTCTTTTGCTCTCTCCAGCCTCCCTCTGACCCTAGGCTGGCCTCCCACACCTTCCATATATCTTGCTCCATTCCCGCCACCTTCCATCGGTCACCGGTCCACTCATTTCCCTGCAGCAGCATCTTCCCATTTTCATACGTCTACCATATGACCTCTGGCTTTCATCCAGCCATTTCTTCATTTCCCTGTCGTCATTTCCATATCACAGGCCCTCACCTATGCCACATCACGCCCACCTTTCGTCAGCTTTCCTCTTTGATTCTTCTCCTCTGAATCCTCTTTAACCTCCTCTCTTTTCCCTCCCATACCTATATTTGCATCTCCTCCTTTCTCTCTTTCTCTCTCCAGCAATCCCCTCCTCACCCCCTCCCCACACACCTCTGGTGTGCCTAGCCTATGTCCCAGCCGATGATGGGACTCATAAAGCCTCCCAGATGAGGCGATAGCTAATGGCTGTTGAATAATGCATGGCAGGCAGGATTTAGAGAGCCCAGTCTATTAGCCTGACCAAATACTCTGGGCTTTTATTAAAGACCAACACTTACAATTACAAACTACATTAAGGCCGGGGTCCTGTCTCAGCTCCCCCTCTCTCGCCATCCGTCGCTGTCTCCACAGTCATAGCTGAGGCAGAATATTATCTTTTGCTTTTTAAGATTTTATATCCTGGAGCAACTGACCCTTTTAGAAGAGGTCGCTGACAGTCTTTTGTGGTTGTTGTGTTTTTTTACATTATTGTGTCAGAGGTTAGTGGCCCTTTTAGTCACAGTTGTAGATAGAAGAAGAGACGGGTGAGGCGGAGGGCAGTGGTGTCACATTTTCACTGTTGGTGTTCGGTATTAAAAGAGGCTTGATGCATATATGCTGCCTTTTTATGTCTCTCCATGCTGTGGATTGCTGCTTTTTGTGGCTGTTTCAGTAGTGCGTCAGAGCATTAGTGACAGTGTGTGCTTGTGTGTATGTAAGATTGAGATACGTTGGCGTTTGAATGTGTATGCACTGTGTCACACCTGTATTGCGTCCTGTGCTCCACTGCTGCAGAATTGTCATCATCTTCTAGATGGATTTTAATTTTCTCTGTGCTTACTGTTGCTGCTGCAGATGAGGCTCCCTTGCACATAATTCCAAATGATTATACACAAATGCTGATGGCTGCTAATAGCTGTAAGTGTCTGGAAGTGTGTGTCCTGTAAGTGGCTTCTGAATAGTCATAAAGTGTTGCTAGCTAATGGCTATCTAAACATCCTTGTACCTGGCTATGTTTAAGTGCACACTTAGCTGTCTCTCTGTAATAGAGTATTGACCTGTGTCCTAATTTTGAGATTGCCATGCAAGGTTTCATCTTGAATTTGCATACTACATTGAGACACGTCTGCACATTCTTGACAAGTTTGCAGAGTTAGGTATTTGTGTGCCACACAGTCTGTCGAGGTATTTTCAGAACGAGACCGTTGTCACAGGATCAATGGTCAGCGGGCTACTGCCATCTTGTCAGCCCGAGGGTTGAGTTTTTATATGCTGACAGATCTTTAATCATGTAATTCAGGAAACCTAGGGGATAGCCAGGCCATGTCAGATACAGAGTAGACACCATAAGGGATGATAGATTGATGTCAGTCAGTTCAACACAGAAAGTGTCAACCCTAAACCCTTGATCCATCTCCATATCCTCAGCCTCGGTCCCTCGTCTGCCATGTGTCTGCACAGCTAAGTGATTACATGTCTGATCTAGCAACGATCGGATGAAAAGCTGCCGCTTAATTTGTGGCCAAAAACATCAACCTCAGGAGCTACCACTTCCTCTTTATTTATGTGTGTGTGTGTGTATGTGTCTCTCGCTCCTTTTCTCACTGATGTTTATTTAATCTGATCTCCTGGCTGACCCTGCGGCCAGCCAGCGTTCCTCAATAGACTGCACTCTATATAGAGCATCCCCTAAATGTCAGAGACTTTTAAACCACACTGCAACCTCCTTTTGCACCGAAGCACGCACTTATGAAGCTTTGTTTAAATTCAAATATGGTTTAAACAGGTGTGTATCAATATTCCCGATCTTCCATTCCAAAAAAGTGTGTCAAAAAAATGTACTAATTCGTTTTGGAAAACTGATTCAACAGTCAGAGATACAGCTACATCCATACACAACCACACTTATCAAAAACAATATGAATGTCAAAAATGAATCTGCGTATAATTACTTACAGAGCACATTTCCAGCCCTGTCTTTGTTAGTGTGTCACTGCCTGAGCTAACTATGTTCTCCAGCCAAATACTGACTTTGAGCCATCCCCTTTCTCAGTAAGCTGCCTGAAATAATTATATTGCATTTGCAGTCTGTAGAATCATAAACTGTGGCACAACAAGTAAAGTTAAATGCTACTTCCAAGGTATGCTGACCCCAAAATCGTATGGTTCACTGACTGACTAACTGAAGCCGTTAGCATAGTGTTGTATCAAATATTCATTTAGATGCATGGCACTGATCTGAAAACTGAGGTGAACGACGCCCAGTTGACAGAATTTAAGTGAAAAATCCATCCTTGTCGGGAATACCTAAGAAGCGACGCAGTGGAGGCCTCCCACTTCCCATGGTTACTATGTTAATGTGGCAGTAGAAATAATTTCTCATTCTGTACCTGAAATAAAATATGAGGAAATATTGATCTTTTTTATTTAGTTATTCAAAATTAATACCTTATCAAATCCTGAATCTGAGCCAAATCAATAATAAGCTGAATCTAATCGTACTGAATTATCTTTGCATTTCATTGCTGTATCTTTCAAATGTATCTGTTTCATTTTTTGTGTCCGACACATAACAAAGTGTCTGAAAGGGAGAGATACAAATCCCTACCTTGAAGATGGTATTGAGGCATAAAAGAGTGTTTTCTGCCTCAGTTGAATGTGTGAGTACAAGAGGGTCACTGAATGTCTTGTTTTCCTCTTCACCTATCAAAGAAGCTAATTGAGTTTTCGTAAGTGAGTAGAGGGCCGTGGCATCCTGAATTAAGGGAAGTCACGTCCCCAAAACAAAGAATAAAGGCGTAGACTATTGGTCTTAAGTGTTTTTGTTGAAAGAGGGAGATGTGATTGGGAAGAGGGGTGGTAGGTATGAAGCAGGTCTTACAGAGGTTGTGATTGCATCTCTACAGCTTCACACTGATATGGACATTAATAAATACCTCAAAATGTGTCTGTGTCTGTGTTTGTGTGTGTGTGTGCGTTCACCGTAGGCATGTGTTGAGACAGCAGAGGACTGCAGTGTCTTATCTTCGTTAACGGTATTCCTCTGTCTCTCTGGAGGCGCGAAGGGAGCAGAGGGCAACTGCAGTCTGATGTGGGGCATCTGTTCCCACATTTGTTAAGCCTCTCCTGGTGTGTGTGCGCATGTGATTTTTTTTAGAGAGAGGAAAAAAAAGAGAGACAGACGGAAGAGCGGGAAAGCGTATGCATGCGTGTGCGTTGTGATCGGTGTGATAGGTGCGGTCGGTGGAGTGGAACGGCAAGGTGTTGTTGCAATAGAGGGCAAGTGCCGACTTGTCATTGGTCTGTGTTAATGCTGACCCGGGGCGGTGGCTGAACTCACCTCATTGACCGCAAGATGGCCGCCAGTCAAGTCTGCAGGTGGTGCTGAAGACACATCTCTTTCCTCTTATACTCTCCCTCTCTCCGCTGCGCACTCTTTGTATCTCTATCTCGCTCCACCATCTATTATATGTTCCAGTCGGAATACCAAGCAGCCCCTCATCCTTTCTGCTATTCGCCCCGTCTTCCCATATTCACATAGCCCTGTCCTCTTGTGCACAGTGCATATATATGTTCGCCTCTTTCCGAATGCTTTGCTTTCCATACTGTAGTCTCAATGGGGACATTACATGCATAATCTACTCTATAATAAGACTCTAGTTGGGCCCTGATGCCTGGTTAAGATAGGAAAGGAGATGTGTTAATTAGACTCATTTACAGCGCTAGCTAGTAAAGAGCAGGACCCCTTCACAGACGACCTGCTTCTCCTTGAGAAGAGCCACAGAGTTACTGATCAAAGTTTCACATGGCAAACCACCGGGGATCTGGAGGTGAGCTGAGGCAGTACCGGTGGACTTCTTTAAGTCAAGAGCAGTGGTGGTAGATGTAATGGGAATAGGAATTATTGACTGGAGCAGCGTGGTATGGAAATAGTGTCTCTGGTGTGCCATCACTGAGACGGAAAGCTTATAGTACCCTGATTTATGACTGCTGTGGAGAATTGAGTGCTTCATAAAGATTTGCCGCTGGCTGAGATGGAGTAATCAGTGAAGTGATCTGACTTTGGTGGATTACAGTTCCAACGAGTTGTAAAGTCAGTTACAATGCCTTGACTTTGTCCGTCGGACAATGCTTGTGGAAGGAGTTAGACTCTAACTCTGGCCCTCTGTCAAGGTCATATGGATTAGAAATGATTGGGTTTCCAATATTCTACTGGGGAGTTCTGCATGATGAATCATCACTTCATTCCAAATCGACACCAATTAAGAAGGGTTTGTTTATTCCGCTATGGGACATGCTGGGGATGTTGCTTGGAACAAGCATTTTCACCCCCTTTCTCTTTTCACAAGCAACACTGTGGCATTTGCAGGGATTAGTAAAATGTGTGTGTGTGTGTGTGTGTGTGTTTGTGCATTTGTGTCTGCTTCCTTGTGCTCTGTGGGCTTCGTATTTGTTTCAGGCCTGTGGATTCACATTTTATTTGCACACTCGAGCGTGTGTGTGTGTGTGTGTGTGTGTGTGTGTGCACATGTTGGCACGTGTGTGTCCACAGTCATGTCACTCAGTGTTTACTGTGTAGCCCTGTTCTGTTTGTGCCAGTAGCTTCATGTCTGTAAGGCATGCTATATGAAAAGTGAGGTTGTGGAGCCCAGTGCTGGAGCCAGTGAATTCATTTGCATTCATTCCACTGCCTGTCTCTCCTCAGAGCCCATTCTAATTACCAGCAGCTCAGGTCTGCTACAACACTGCGCATACTCTCTCCCTCTCTCGCTCAGTGAAAAAATGGGCTGCTGGTGGTGCATTCTTGTAGCTTTGATACTACTCTCTCTTTAGCCTGCCAGGAATCTCTTCATGTTGGTTTGTTTGCTGTCAAGCCCAGGCACTTTCTCCTGTTTTAGTGTCGGAGTCAGAGGAAATATAGTGTATGCATGTGTGTGCAAGCGAAAGCTCCACCATACTCTGTGTGTGCTTGTTGTGATTGTTTTGGGATGGAGGGAGATGCAGTGTGTATTCATATATCGGAGAGAGAGCGAGGGGGAAGGAGGGAGAGAATCATGAGGCTTGTAAAAGATGAATGTGCGCACTAATCACCGTAATGGCCATTGTGGCGTTTCACCTCCTGAGTCTCAAACACCTTGTCACGCCCTCTTCCTGGTGATGCAAATTTCTACCAAGGCTAATAACTCACATGACATCACGCCACTACTGAGCATGCTCCAAAGCTTTGTCGGACACTCATGTGCATACTTATGCATGCATGTATGCACCCATGGACGTATAACATGCATCATTGCACACACACACGCACATGCACACACACAAACACCTGCACGGCTCCATGGCAGGTGGCAATGACCGGGCACCCTGCAGCAATGACAAGGTCAGGAAGGATCAGGACACTGCTGTGCTCTCAGGAGAGGCGAGCTGAGCTCAGCTAGCTGCGATTCCACTATAGGCTACATACAGACAAACCTACACTGGCCTCCACAGCAAAGCAGCCAAAATTCATTAACATCAAAAAAGTTTGGTCGGGTAGTTCATGTCTGCGAAACATCGGCTGATTAATTACAAGTTTTAAGCAGATCATTTAAATAGCGCAATAGAAGGTGCTCTTCTGGAAATGTAATTTGAGCGTGGGCCCCTGCAGTGAAGTGTTTGAGTGATGGTAAGCTTTTTGCTGTAGAGCCGAGGAGCTAGACTCAGGAGGTTTCATGCCTTCTCCAGGGAAATGCAACTTTCAGAATCACCTGCAGCCTAAACATGATTGTGGAGCTGCTCTGGAGTTGTTTTTGAAGATGGGATACAAACAAGCAATTACACAAATATGCACATAAATATACACCTTCGCGTAGACGCATGCACACGTGTACCAACACACACCAACGGCTGCACGCGCACTGAGCGAGTCCTCCGGTATGAAAAAGCCAGATGATGCATGGCTGCTAATTATCAGGCTCTGTATGAAAATCGACTGGGTTCCGTATGAGAGGGAAAAGCTCTTAGAGCATTCGGTTTCTTCATTTGTATTTTCTTACTTTAATTGGACAACATGATTGTGTCACTTTGTTAAATGGAGATCCCACCGTTTATCCCTGTGTCTGGAGAGATGAATCAATGGCTGTTTTTATTCTAATTGCTGTCTCAGAGCCCACTGTCATCAAAGTAATTATCAGTGTTTCTGCTGGCATCACTGCTGTTTTCATCATCATTGTTACCACTGTTATTACCAATGTTATCATCATTATCTTTGTTATTTTCATCACCACCGTCACCGCCATTATCAGTAAGATTATCTTCATCAACGTCGTCATCATCGCCATGATCGTTAGCAATATTAGTCCCTGTTATCACACATTTGCTATTGTTATCGATATTGCCATCCTTTACAGCCACTTCATCAGCAGCCAACCGATGAAAGGAGTCACATTGGAAGTTATAAAGTCCAATAAGATAATACGTTATCTTTGGTCAGGAACTCCGTTCAGACAATGACAAATTATTAGAGAGTCAGATGGTCAGCCGGGGCAGGATCCCATCTCATTACCGCAAAAAAGAAGAACAAAAACCAGTGAGTTCTAATTTCAGTTGTCTGACCTTTTTATGGGGTTAATTATTTATTTCATCGAAGCACAGCAGTGGAATAAACTTTGCGGCAATTTAATGCAAGTCAATTAAGAAGCGAGATAGATGAAAAGCTATCCTGGGGGAAATTATTAAGCTTTTATTTTTAGAGTGGGGTGGATGATGTGGTTTTTGCTGGGCTTGGTCCAACAATAGTGTTAAATGTTCTCTAAAACGATCACATTCCTCTGTCAGACAGGCAGGTTTGATATTGTTGAGGTCAGGCTCTATGGATTTTATACGTCTTTCCTGTAATAAGTGAAATTAACTCTGCAGTAGAGCGCAGGGCACAATAATGTGGAGAGGAAAAGAGAGAGAGAAAGGGGCATGAGCAAACACAGAGAGTGAAGAAGAGGAGAGAATCTAAGTTAAATATTAGGCTTTAATATTATTGTGGCTCATGTTTTCATGGTCTGCTACACATCAAACTCGGTGGTCGCTTTGTATTAAATAAGCTATACATTCTGTGGAGCTTTAGGGACTGTACAAAAATTACTGGGGTGTGGAGGGACTCTGAATCAAGGTCCTCTGCAGCATTATTAATATTCATTAATATTTTCGTTGGACCTCCTTTCACATACAAAAAACTGCAGCTAAATACCTCAAAATAATATAGGTTATAGAAAAAGAAACAGTGAAAATACAGCCACTCTCTTATTTTGTATGAAGACAGCTATTACAGCTAGGTTGTAAATAAAGGTTGTACATAGAATACAAAAAAGAAAAAGAGAGACTCTCCTACTTGCCAAAAAAGTCAGACTACCCTCCCTTTAGAAAAAAGAAAAAGTACTTAACCTTCATCCCCTTTTCTGACCCCTTTCCCCTCTAATCAGTTTCACACAGTCCCTTATGGTCTGGGATTACTAAAATGTCAAACTGCTTTTTTTCTTTTTTCTGTAGCTTCTTAAATTCTCTCTGCCCCGTTACTAAAACACCATGTACAGGTAGCACTGAACATCTGGCAGGCACATCCAGACCGAAAGTAGAACATTTTTAATGACGTGCATGGCGAGCGTTCACCAACGAGATTATTTTACACACGTGATTCATTTTTCATTCAAACAGTTTTATACCTGCTTGTTAATATCCCTTCCAAAAGAGAATTGCGCCATCATGACAGCTAGCTCGTTACACACACGCCACCATTACTGTGCGTGTGTGTTTATGCTTGAGTCATTTTTCTCTACGCTCTCTCATTTCATTAGTATGACTTGGCTTTAAATGCCCAAATTGTCATAAATACTTAATGTCTGTGCTATTTTAGGTCCGTATCACCTACAGTAATGCATTTTTAATACCTGGCCTAAATACCTGTTACCTGTTACATTTCCCAGTAAATCCCCTCAGATCTCCCTTCCGTTGGCTATAAAACGCTTTTCCTCATATCTCGCTTATGTAACCAAAAGCTGATGATTCCAGGAAAATATCTCATAAGCGACTTTCTGAAAGTGTCTTTTCTGGAGGGCTAAGTCCCAGAGGAACCCCAGGGTAGAGGATGTTCGACACTGTCACGACTGTCATCTACTGCTGTAATGGCCCCTCCCCTGGCCTCTATCTACTCCCTACTGAGTTGATTTGATGTTTTTGAACTCCTGGCTAGTCTGCCAAATATTGCATGGCCCCTGCCCTACATTGCCAGGCCTATTTAGGTTACATCTACTATTTAACACAACATCACAGACCGCGCATTTGATGTGACTTTGTGTGAAAGAGCGAGAGAGGAGTAACGACTTAGCAAGTGTTTCTCTGCCATTTGAGCATCTTGTGTAAGAAGAGGGGAATTCAGTCAGTTTGTGGATCTTTGGGAGCGGAGACCCAAAGCTGCCTTAGCTAAGCCTTCTAAAGCACCATCTGGCAGCCCGGGCCTCTGTGTCACCCTACTCACCAAGATTACATTCTCCCCTGGCCCCTCTATCCCTGTCCTTTCTCCTGCCCTCCTGTCCACTTTACACTCTTTCCCCTTTTCCCCGACCAGCAAACACTAACGTAGCAGGCGAAGCTGCTGCGCCTGTTATTCCCAGAGCTGTTATAACTCGGGTTTTCTAAAAAGTCTAAATTAATAATGAACTAGAAGTCATTCGAGACTTTATGGAGGCGGAAATAATTTGGATTTATTATTTTGGTTTCAAAACAATTGCGAGCCATTTGGGGAGAAAAGCATTTCTTATTTTTCTCCACTCCACATACTATCGTAACAATGTTTGGAATGAACAGAGACGTCAAACTCAAGCCTTGATGGTTCAAACGTAACTAAAACATTATTATAACAGAGTGTTATTTGTAGATTTCTCTAGATTTGTTCTATTCTATAGTTCTAATTGTATTTATATATATAATTTACAACTGAAAAACAACATACGTATTGTTGCTTTTTTTTTTTTCTTTACTCCACTCCTCCCCAATCACACATAAAGTTCAGGTTTCTCATCGTGAAGCTTATTACTCTGCCTGTGGAAACACTTGTATAATGTCTTCAGTGGCTCTGGAGGAGCTTTATAAAGTCTGAGGAAATAATGGTGTCATCAGGGTTATTTTGGCTTGGGCTTGGAGCCTCTTACAAACTGGGACATGAAAGTTTGAAAGATGTTACCAGGCAGATGGGTGTCTAATGAAAGATGCTGTTAAGTGGCATTATGGGAATGGAAGGATCCAGCATTGTTTAAACTATACGGACTAAAAGTCAGGAGATCTCGGCCTTTGCTGCTTTGATTGCCCAAAATTTATGAAGTACAATAATAAATTGTGTGCCCCTTAATTTTCAAATGGTAAGTGGATGTAATCATTGTTTTTCCAGCACGTTCTTTGTTCGTCTTTGCTTGAGTTGCTATACACTGAGCTGTTCCAGTTGAAATATGTATGTAAATTAATATGTAAAATGTAAATGAAATATGTAAATGACTTCACTTGTTTGAGTTGATATACATAATTTTTTATCACATCCACATAAAACCCAACACAAATTTAGACACACAAACTAATGCATAGAGGATATCCCACATATACATATTAGCAAATGACGTCATCTCAAAACCAAAGAAACTAAGAGATAAAAAAGAAACTACTTACATAACAACAAATGATTATCTTATAGGATATGTTTTAAAGTATGTTTACCCAATAGTATATAAAGTAAAATGAGCTCCGCCTCGACCAGCTATAACGTTAAAATGTTGTTTACATGTTAATCCAGAAATAATATTCTAATCTCATATATATCATGATGTAACACTATAATCTACATAAGGAGTACTATTACTTTAACTTTACACATTTTGCTGACAGTACTTTGTTGTACAATTTTCAATGCAGACTTTTACTTACAATGGAGTATTTTTACACTGTGGTACTGTATGGCTAATTTTACATAAGCACCTCTTCCACCACTGCTGGCAAATTTAGAGCAAGCATGAGCACTTGCATGAAAAAGGGTTGGCAATACTGTTGATGTGTTTTGATCCAGTGACACACCTGTGGCTGACAGGTTCACACTGTGATGTGTAAGAGATTTTGGCAGCATTGTAGAAATCAAAACTTTGCTTTGGCAGAAATGCTCAAAGTAGCTTTACAATTTTTGAATGCCTCATATTAAGTCATTACAGTGTAACAGAGTCTGAGTCAAGTCTGAAGTCAACAAAGTCATATTCAAGTCAAGTCTAAAGCTGATTTAGTGCCTCAAGCGCGACCTCAGTGCAAGCTGCCAACTTGTGTGCGGAGCTCAGGGAATGCAGTGCCTGTGTTTTTTTTTAAAGAAAAAGATAAAAAATATATATATGTTTTTTGTAACAGATGCTAAAAACATCTACCTCCAGAAAAAAAGCTGGAAGCAAGGGATTTCTGGCTGGACTCAAAGGACTCCCAGTTACTGATGAATCAGATAGACTGCTAAAAACTGAAGCACCACTTTAAAGCTCCTGGTGTATTATAATGACACGATGCAGTACTGCTCTAAAAATGTTCTGTCAGTTTTCCCTAAGCATGTAATTTTTAATACTCAGAGGTGGTTCAGACAAAAATAACTTCCATTTTCCACATCCATTAGATTAGACTAAACAGCACCTCCAGGTGATGACACAAATACATTTCCTGTCATTTTACCAGGTCTCATATAGAGTCATTTTCTGCACATTCGCATTAGCTCTTGAAATCGCCTCGTGATTTACTGTAGTGATAACAAGCAGGTTGTGTTTCTATATAGGACAATGCAATATTATATAGTGTCTTGGAGAAAGTCAGTTATTTAGGTTTGTATAGACCAGTGTGCATTGCAGACATGAGTGTATCCATGTGGCACATTCACTGGTTAAGAACATTCACGACTATACGTTAACACACAGTGTCAGCTGTTGTTATTCAGCAGAAACATGTTAAACATGCTAAAAATATCAAATTTTATGTGAGAGTGTGAAATCTGCATCATCGCAGATGGCTCAGAGCAATTAACAACAATGGAGGGAGGACAATGTTCAGTTAGAACCCCCTGCACGTTTCTGTAAAACCATGGAATAAATATGTGAGGAATGGCTGGTCGTGAGTAAGAAAGAGATAATTTCATTGTGTCAGTATGCAGAGGATGGAGACAAATATTTTAATCAGATGCTTTGAAAATGTGACAAAGACAATTTAGCCATGTTGGAAGATCAATAACCAGCAATGTGTTTTGGAAGATGAAAAACTTGTCATGTGTTCAAAGAGCACTCTGACAGAATTTACACGGTAATTTTGGAAATACTAATGTCAAACATGCAGATATATATACACACAATCAGAGAGAAGATGTCATAACTGCTACAGTAACAATGTTCACAATGCCATCTCAGCTGGACAGATGGCATCATGGAAATATTACAGTGGAAATGTTCATGGACCATTCAGAGAAATGTTCCTGTCGTGCCATAGCATTCCTACAACACTGCTACAATATACTGTATATCTTGTAAATGTGAATTTCTAACAAGTCAGAGTCATAAAACCTGATGTGCTATATGGTATGCCAATGAACATCGGTGGATATGACATTGCATATTGGCTTACGTGTCTGTGCAAAAGGCGACAATAATTTAGTGTGAGGTGATCAAAGCAATATTTTGATATGATGTTTTTAACATCACTTAAAATGTCAGAGCATGTGCACAGATTTACTATTATGGAAATGTTGACTGTAACACGTCCCATAAATGTTTCCCTGCAATATTTGGAAAAGATGCTGCCTCAATTTTAGACTTAATGGTAGCTGAAGTACAGATTCCAGTAGCATGCAGGTTTTTATGTAGGCAATAGAAACTGTAAGTAACTGCAACAAGATTATTTAATTCTTTACTTTTCTCAGTTTTCATTTGGCAAGAATCATAAAATCTGTTCTCTGGTGTTATCTGTGTAATACTTACGCCTGAATAGAGAAGACTGTGGTATTCTCCCAGGTGGGCCACATTTCCAGATACTAAATTATTGCTGACATTTTGGCAGCAAATAGAGTTGTGGGCCAATAGTGCCTGTCTGCCATATTCTGGACTCCTTTGTCCTTACAAACAGGTTCGAGGCTAACGTTACATTCATTGTCAATACAGCTGGACAGAGTTGGTCTTTTGGGACGAGGGATTTGCCGTGTTCATGGAACCATGCTGCAACCATATGGCATCAGCTGTCCCCCTAAACACTCATAACTAATGTCCCAGGATGCTTGACGTACACTCATGAATACATACCGACACAACACACACAGGTGTGGGCACACGTGGAAAGACACGCTGAACGGCTTCATTTGCAGTCACATGGACACACGTTCAGCCATTAAACAAACATATGCACGCACATTTCATTTGGCAAAACTGTAATTAGTCTGTGCTCGCTTTTAGAAGACAGACTGAAAATGGAGAGAAAGCAGCAGGGAGGAAGAGGTGGGGGGAGGGAGAGTTATAGCCAAAGAGAATGATAAATGATGGATTGAGAGAGCTCTAGCTAGACCCCGAGGTTACCAGTGTGAGGGAGTTACAGCTGGCTAGCTCATTCCGTCGAGCTACAGATCTCATAATAAACATCACATGGGTAGTTTGGGCTGGCGGGTGCAGATTAAGCCAGAGCTGTTAGCTCTTTAAAGACTGCTCAATGTTGCAGCCAGCCAAGAACCTATTTATAGGGTGGCTGGAAGTGTATCAAAGCAGGTAGGAAGGGACGACACTGGACAGGCACAGTTTTCAAGCTGATTTATGTCCCTCAATCAGTGTAATAACAATAAACTGTCAACTAACACGCCACTTTTATTTGTAATTTATGATACTGCGCTCCTAATAAACTTATGTTTATTTCTCCCCTGTCTCTTCCTCCCTCCCTCCCTCCCTCCCTCCTCCTCTGCTTTTCTCCGTCTCTCTGCACAGAGCTGCCCAGCAGTCCAGGTGGTCAGTTCACATTTCGCCCGCTGCCCCCGCCTCCCCCTCCGCCCCACGCCTGCACTTGTGCCCGCCCAGCGCCCTACACTCAAGTCAGCCTGCAGAGGAAGACCATGCCAACACGGTGCCAGGCCAGCCAGGGCAGCCAGGGGGCAGACACAAGCTCGAGCACAGACCAGGCACAGCTTCACAACAGCTGGGTGCTCAACAGCAACATTCCCCTAGAGACCAGGTAAGAGAATGCAGCAAATGTAAAGGTTCCTCTTAATGCACCCTTAAAGGTTATTTTCACAAGGGTGTTTTTATTTTTTTTTTTCAAGCGAACAAAAGAGTTAAGATGATTTAAATAATTTGGAACAAATAGGGGGCATCATTCCAAAACGCTTTCAGTCCAAAACGGTAGTTATGTCATTTTGTAAAGAAACCCTTCAAATGAAAATATCTTCAAGGCAAATTGCCCTACTTCAGCATAATGTCACTTGATTAAAGACATTTCTTTAATCTCACGAATGAGGATCATTAGATTAAAGAAAATTCTTTCATCAGGAGTGTTCGTTGGCAGACTTTCACAATTTCTTAGAAAAATCAGAGTAGACTGATTAAGAATGAATGTTGGACTAAAGGATTTGGACATGTTTTGCACGTGTAGAAAGGAGTAAGTGGAACACCACGCAGGCCTCAGGGGTATTATTACAGGACTTTGCACACCATCAAAGTCAGAACGAATCTCTCAGGTTTTTTGGAATCTTTTCATTCTCTTACCCCTCATTGCTGACAGATTTACCAGGGGACCAGTATCTAAGTTTTTACTACCTGAAGTAAAAGTGAAATTCTAGTCAAAATCCTCTTTTCAGGATCATATTGTTGTTCCACATCAAAATGTAGTGCCCAAGAACATTTTTTTTCCAAATGCTTGGAGACGAGCCGCTGGAATTTCGTCCCATCAAACAGAATTAAGCATTTGCTTGCTGCACAAGTAATAATTGATCAGAGAATTATTTAGGAGATCCTCATTTGTGAAGCTACTCTCAAGAAGAAGCAGCAAGGTGCAAAAGAATATGTTTGCATGTTTAATGAGAGCTCCGTGCGGCAGCTGAATTCTGGTATTATAAGTGAGGATGAGATTGGCAGGCTGCCACACCAGAAGAAGAGGCTTTAATAAGTTATGCATTAGGCCATAATTAGATCTTACCTCATTTAAAGCAAAGGAAGAATAAAATTAGATTCAGTGACAATTTAAATTAATCATTGGCCAGACATGAGTATTAATGTAAAAGCCTTGTCAGAAGTGCATTGTAATTACATTACTTATCTCTGTGTGTTTGCTTTAAATGAAAATCCACCATAAACAAAATTCACCCTTTTTGTGTGTGTGTGTGTATGTGTGTGTGTATCATTCAAATCAATATTTGCTGAACATAAAGAAGTGTCCCAAAGAGAGATTTGATTATGAGACACAATTTCCGCAGTGGCTCAGTATATTGGATGGGGCCTCTTCGTAGTAATACATTTTTGCATTTGGGAGTATATAGTCAAATAAGTTTCATTTGATAGTGCGCTATTAGTTCTGAACCATAAAATGTAATCATATTCATAGTCAATAGAATAGTGTCCCTTCATAACATAATTCAGATATTATTGGCTCTTTTCTATCTAGCTTTTGGCAGGGGGAGACAAAAAAAAATGACTAAGTCTTCACTGCTTAACTGTTTTGGGTTGAATTTAATATTGCAGCACCCTCCTCCTTCTCTCCTCTCTCACATTCTCAGATACACGATTAATCTAATGATTTCATATTTTAGCTCTTACTCTGATGCTGCTGCTATCAGATCAATCTCAGCCATGAGATTAAAGAGTTATCAAGTATTTACAAACTTGACATGGGGGCTCATGCCAATGGAATTATAAGTGATGCAAAGACCTTAAAAAAAAAAATTGTATATCTCTTGTTGTCAAGAGCACTTCCATTTTCCTCGATGCGCATTTGATGAATCTCTATTGAAAAGTATTGACGTTGCGTCAGCAGAGATTAAGATTGTTTGAAGTGTGCATAGATTTCCTTTTCAGCTGCATATCCGTTATGTTTCTTGAGAGGCCAGCTTGTGTAAGTGGAAGGATGCAGATATGGATATTCAATATATCTGACTGGGTCTCACACTGGGTGTGTTAAGAGGCATAACAAATGTTGGGACTGTAATAAATTGACTGGTGCCCTGCCTTCTCTCCTTCCTCTTATCGCTGAGAAGTGAGACCACTGGAATCACACACTGTGCATGTACAGCTACACACCCAAATCAACTTTTCTGCACACACACACGTACCGTATATCTGCATGTACCTGCACCCCGTGCACATAGGCCTCCGCCCACACACACACACACACTCATTCTCACATATCCAGGTAGAGACAGCCCTTGGGCCTCAGACTCCGACCTCCTGGAGAGCGGGAACTCTCATTTTCTTCCTGTCTCGGGGGAAATCTGTCCTCTGATATGAATTCAGAGCTTCCTGGGCGTCGCCCCTGGATATTGTCTGAGAAGATCAAAGGCAGGGAGCCAGGAAGAACAGTGAAGCATTTTTAAAAGCACCACACAAGAAGACTCGAGTTCCACATGCGTTGACAAATGCAATTTCTTCAGCTGGATTCTGATCCCTTTTGCTCTAATCCACCTTCAGCAGAGCAATAAAAGCACCACAGTGGACTCGACCTGTGTACTGGCCTCAAAAATGTGAAAATGCTCACCTGTATTTGACATCTTTTTGTGTATGCTTGTCTTGTATGGACATCTCTGAGCCGAGCTATGTTTCTCTATGTGTGTGTGTGTTTGTTCTAAGTTTATCTCTGGCCTTTCAGAGTTGAACTACCATTGACCCTTAGGTGTGTGGTTGCTCCATGTGCAGCCTCCTGTGTCCCCCATCTGACTCACAGCCTTCAGCAGACACTGGATGGGTGGATGGAGAGAGGAGAGGAGGCAGACAGTGAAGGATGGATGTCGTCCGTCTCTCATGTTAAACACAGCCAGCAATAGGTCCACATTATTGACAGACGGAAAGAGAAAAAGACACACAATGAAAGAGAATGAGGATATTAAAACAGACAGAAAGACTCCATAGCAAAAAATATCCATCTTACCCTGAATTAGGTCTGTTATTGACTCCTAAGAAACGAGAGATTTAAATTTTAAAAATCTGTCAATGGTCTGAGATTTTTTTTAATGCACTGAAACCATTTTTATTTCGCTTCTTTACTAGATTTCATTTTTCCTCTTTTTTGTGTTTTAAATTATCTAATGCATTTTTTCATGTAAAGCACTTTTAATTGCCCCCATGAAATTGAGAGAAATAAACTTGCCTCTCTTTAACATGAAATCATTTCAAAGGTTTCCCATGCAAATGTATTATGTTTACAGAATTTTCTTGGAATTGCAGTAGGATTAACATTTGCATTCACATGACATGATGATCTGATTTATTCTGTCATGCATCATGATACCGAAACTCGATTCTAGAAAATTCTTGTGGCTCTCATAAGCAGAACTTTGCTCTTGTTTTTAAGTCAAATCCATCTTCAGGGCTGAATATGAGACTAAATGACTTGAGAAGATGGATGTGTTTTTACCGTATATGAGGGCAAATGGACGAGGAACTGGGCGGGTGCAGTCTGGTATCCAACGACGCTGTCAGTCTGCTGTCTGGCCACAATTTAATGGTCCGTCCTCTGAGGGCCCTTCAGAGACCGCAGTCCTACCAGCAGCCTGTGACCTCACACCCTTCGCTGCACGGACAGAATAACACTGGCAAGCTGCACGTCTGCCCCGACACATCTGTATCACACTCACAGCCGGTATTAACCCTCGGAGAGCACACAGTACCTGGGGCAATCATTGCTGTCAGAGTATTCCTAGAGCTCCAGGATATTTTTTTGTTATGGAAAATACACACACACTGCAGAGAAGAAAATAATGAGTCATACCTGTTTTTTCGCCTCTGATGTTTTCCCCAATATAGCCATTCTTTGTTTCCTCCCACCAGCAGCCTTTGTTCATTTTTTTGATAGAAGTCAGCATGGCCAGAGCTGGAACTGCTTATAATTGCCTGCCCAGATCCACGTTTCCAAATTGCATAATTCCCCCCACACACATTTCTACTTCCTCATCTGACACCCTCCAACCCTCGCCCTCCATTATCCAAACACAATATAGATGAAATGCTACCTCGATTAATTGCCCTTCAGCTTAGTTTCCTATCATCATCTGCCATCTAACGGGCTCTTTTTCATAATGAAAATGAACCTCATCTTCGTTTAAGTAATACAGTGGTATAACTTAAGTAGTCACTTTGATGAGTCAAAAAAGGAATAGGTAAGTCATTGATCCTTGGCTGCCAGGGCTTTTTCATTCTCTTTCATATCAGTGCTGCTCTGCATCACAGTGGCTGCTCATAATGTTGCACCAGAGAGGCACTTTGTCAAATTTGGCCTTCTTCTCTGATGAAGGACTTGGGCTGGATAAAAGCTAACAGTTTCATATTCTGTGGTATATGCAGTATCTGAAGTGTGCTGTGGGCTTATTCTATAGTAGTTTGTGGCACCACTGTTTTCTTTTGTTTAACGGATTATAGTGCCCTGAATGTGAATAATGTCCATGTTTTACATTTGTCTCATATAGTATATTGTTCCCAAAATTTATGGTGGAACATAATGTAAATTGCAAGGGGAGTCGCAGCGCTTAGGGACTCAGACTACTTTTCTTCCTTGATTTTAGCGTTCCGAATTAATCTTTGATGATGCATCGCTTGCAAGTTTAAGAGACCACTTTAAATTAAAAGCACACAAATGCAGCCAAACATGTAGGATATTAAGGGTTTAGCTGAATTACTCAGTCCAAGACAGTACGGTGCAGAGAGCTTTTTCGACAGGTGAGGTTTAGGAGGACTGCGTCTTCATGCTGTGGTAAAGTAGAACAGTCTGTCCTGTACATGATATCTGAATCCTGAGCCAGCTCTGTATGCATCATTTAAGAAATAGCAGGAGAGGGGTCTCCTGTAAAATCTCCCACCTTAGGGGCCCTTTAAATGAGTTTCAGTCAGGCGTACTTCAGAGTGAGACTGAAGTCCACTGAGTGCAGATTTGCATAAATAGAATCAGAATAAGGTACTAGACACCTAAGAAAAGATGATGACGTCTGTGCTGTGCTAAGCTAATTGGCGAAGGATTGAACCTCTGTCCGAGATAGACCGAGACAGTAACGTCGATTGTTTCCAAAATCAGACTCCAATCAGCTTTAGAAAGACAAAAACTACTCTGTCTCTGTCTCTGTCTCTGAGGTGGCAGGTAGTTTGAGGGACACACAATGCGTAACAGCTCTCATCTTGCAAGATGAGGACACCAATTAGGCTAATTGTCCTTTTGCTAAACCCCTCCCCCAAATAGCAATTGTCCGATCATAGTTTTGCAACCATTAGCTTTGGATTTCTCCACAGTGGTGTGCACAAGGCTGTGGTTCATGGTTGGAAATGAAATTTTTTGTGCCACTGTGACTGGTGGATTCCAAAATCTACCAGCCACTCAGTATTTTTTTAACCAGCCACTTTCTTGCTTTAACCGGCAGTGTGTGACTGCATATGAAAATAATAATAAAAAAAAATCTACATTATTAAAGCAATAAGCTATTTTATTTCATAAGACAAATATTTAGACTGACATTCTCTCGCCCTCAAACACACACACACACACACACACACACACACACACACACACACCATCACACATTCACTCTTACACACAGGAACCGTGAACTGATGGAAGTTACATTTGATGAGTTTGGCAGATTAAACAAAAAACAAAAACACCCCTCCCCATCCTCATCCCCAATCCAAGTTTAATTTCACTTCTGCTCATCAGATTCAGATTCTAAAGTTTCAGTGGTGCTTTCCTGAGCATTCCTCTTCCGCTCCATGAATTTTGGCTGAATGCTAGCCGGGTGGGGTCAAAATCCTTTATAGAGGGAGTGGAGAGCTTGACGGTCAGCAGGTCACACAGGCTTCTTGATGTAAGACGGGCCCTCCAGTCACTCTTCACTAACTTCATTTGATTGATGTCTCTTTCACAGTCTGTAAAGGCTCGTAAGGTGAGAATGAGGTCAAGCAAGCTGAGGATGTCAGGGCGAAAACCTAATGATCTCTTCTGCCAGGTCATCATGTGGAGACTCTTTCACTTCTCATATGGTCTGGTCTTGAGGATGGTCCACTGGTCTGCGATGAGTTCAGTAGCGACCCCAAGTGCCTGGTTAATTCCTGCACTTCCGATTTTCCAAAATTCTGAAAAGAGAGAGATGTTGTTATTATCTGAATCTAAACAACATATACTGCAGATTCCCAGTCAGGCCAACTTCGTAACCTGAAAAATCCCTGTGCTCATGTCACTGAATCGACTTTGCAGACTCTGGCAAAGTTGGTCAAGCAGCTCGAACTTGGCCTTCATAACAGGGTGTTTAGGGTGTGTGTCATCATTTTTGTCTTGGTCCACACAGGTTTCAGCTTGGGGCCAGATACATTGGTAAGTTTCTTCAAGATATTCAGCCAAGCAGCCATGCACAACTTTTCAGTTCTCTCTCACTCACCTGGTTTTGTATTTTGTGTAAGCACTGTTGGGGTGGTTCTGGACAGCTGTGTGCTTCAGCCAGGGTCTGAGAGAGACAGCCGAGGTGGGTCAGGCAGTCATGCATGAAGTTGCAGAACATGAAAACTGCCGGATCCAGACAGGTTTAGAAGTATTGGTGTGCTTTCCTCTTCTGCGCTGGATTCACCCCTTCAGCATCTGATGACTGAATTTTATACAAAATCTGTTAAACAAGAAGTTCAAAGTTGCCACTATAAAAAATTAGTTCAGTTCATTAAATTACACTGATCCAAATTCATTACAGTCAACTACCCAACCTTTTAACATTCAAATAATCTACACTGTTCCTACCTGTTCTAGGTCCTACGTAAGTCTCTGGTTGCCTCTTAGAAAATGGTCTATATTCCTGAAGAGGTGCCTCCAACCCTGCCCCATCTTCTGGAAGCTTTGCTTTAGGTTCGCCCTATTATGAACAGTTTGACAAAAGAATGTATGAATCTCAGACAGCATATCTTCAAGCTGTTTTGCCGCAGAGAAGCTCTTGATGGAATCCTTGAAAGCTAGTTCTAGGCGTGGAGCCGTACAGTGAATACTCAGAACATGCATGTTACTTCCTCTCAGCCTGCTCCCTACTTCTCCGCAGACCTCCCTCATGTTATCTATTGCCTGGGCAATCTTCTCACCATCTGCCCTCTCCCACATCCTGTATCCCTTTGAAGTAGACCTCTACCTTGTCTCGGTTGCATACATAGAGCATCTCCGGGACACAGAACCTTAGCTTCTACCTTTTAGGACAATGTCATGTATCTAGCCATTGAGTGCATACTTGAGACCATTGTTTAGAGATTACCTTTTAAAACGACTCAGCTGCAAACAAACCGATGTTTTCAACCAACTCCTGTAGCTAATGTTCACTGAACCAGCGAGGTACAGCCAACCTGCTGGCGACAGTTGTCATTTCAGTTGACAAAATTAACAGTTGGCGGCTAGAAATGAGAGGTTTGCTTCCATCTGCATCTGTCTGAAATCAAGACCCATTGTTTCAAAATCGAATTTTGAGTTGTGAATCTGTGAATCTGCATAGGACTAACAGATGTAGCAGCAGTAATTAAGGAGTACGGGGCTTCGTAAAGTCAGTTGCAGGTTAGAATGAATTTTATTTTCTGTGTTTCTCCCACAGACATTTCCTGTTCAAGCAGGGCTCTGGGTCATCGGCTCTACTTTCAGGGGCGGGGCAGGGTTACCCCCTGACTTCTGGGACCGTGTACTCGCCTCCACCCCGGCCTCTCCCTCGCAGCAGCGTGACCAGACCACTGTTTACCTTCAACAAGCCTCACCGCTGCTGCAACTGGAAGTGTACGGCCCTGTCTGCGTCGCTCCTCACTCTCACCCTCGCCCTGCTGCTCACATACGTCATCGGTGAGTTACGGTCGACCACATGCAAGTTTGTCCTGTGCAGCTGCACGAGAAGATTTGCTTTTGTTTGTTCTGATTTTATTTAAAGAAGCAACATTTTCAAAACAGATTGCTAGAGGGGCAAGGAAATTGGGAGGCTTGTCAAGAGACTGCCTGATTAATTCAGAAAAGAATCAATAAAAAATACAGAAACAAACCCCAGCAGTGTTTTTAAAACACAAAATGTTGCAGGCATCAAAGGGTAAAAAAAATACAGGAACAAAAAAGGAAAACAAAAAAACAGAAGACAAGATCAATAGGGATCAAAGTAGGAGTGCTGGAAATTTTACACTCTTACTTAAAAAGAGTTGGCTTTAAAAACAGCAGGAAAATGTATACCAAATGTATGAGGATATTCTTAACTGTAAATGACCTGTCCCAGACCAAAGCGCACAAAACTGCTAATTATTCCATAATGAATGCACATGTACACTAAGTACTAACTTATTCACTGCTGTGTCTTATTTTTATTTTACGAATCAGTCCAGGTTTGTCTTAGCTTATAACCTTATAAACGTTTATATTTTATGGCAGCTTTTTTTATTTGTTTATTTAATATTTAATTTTTGTTTTAAGGAGGGCTCGTTACTTTATATTTTTATTTATTTTTTAATCACAGCAGTAGCAGTATTAGTAATTGTACTTGAGTAAAGGAACTGAATACTTCCTCCACCACTGACTGCAACTACAGATAAATGCAGCATATTTCTGAGCCACTCATGACACATATTAACTCCAGTTTTTATGATTTCTAATAATTTGGAAATGGTTTTGATCTTTAAAATCAATTTTCTGAAGCTGTTCAGTTCAGTCTGATCAGTGTTTGTCAAATACCAAAATTTATTCATCGATCCCCTCCAATTGCACCAATTCCCTGTTCATCCTCAACCTTGGCCCGGCCCTCCACCTCAGCACATCGCCCCCCCTCCCACCCCCCAGTGCAGACATCAACCCTCCACCCAGCCGGTTCATTTCCCTCCCGTGGTGGTGCTCAAGGTCACGGCGGAGCAGGCGGGGGTTCGCATTAATCACACACACACACACACACACACACACACACATACACACACACACGCATACGCATACATACACATCAGAGACAGACATCACACACACACACACACACACACACACTTGCGAATCCATGCAGATTAATCCCCAGGCTGAACCATGCTATTCCATTAATGTCCCAGCCCCGGTAATTAGTGCATTAGTGAGGAGTTTGAGTGATGACTTGGAGACGACATCACCTTTTAATTGGTGTCATGCTCCACTCCTGCTTGGCAATGATCGATCTCAATGTTGACATCACCATGGCAACAGTACCAAGATGTATGGGATGTAAGCACAGATGATATGTTAGCCTGTAAATCAAAGATATTCAAATAGCAAGATTAAAGTGGTCATGGACTTAATGTCTTTGTCTAGGGGGAGAGGTTGAGACACGGGCCACCAGATGATTAGGTTCCCTCATTACATAATGATTCAGTAATTTTAATGAATTAATTAACAGTCACTGACAGGAAGAGGAAAAAAGTTCTCCCCCATTAGTTTTGCACTTTTTCATCTTCATCAAATAATAGCCATGTTGACTTTGACTGTATTTATTGATATTGAGTCTGTCTCATTAAATCAGGTTCTCATTGATTCATTCTCATTATCATAAATATTATAATAAGACACAGACAAAATGATATGCAGCATTTTAAATATGATAATGAATTATCCTTTATTCAAAATATAATCAGATCCTGCAAACTGCTGTAGCTAGCTGGGCAGTTGTTATATTGTGCATATTTATTATTAGTTTTATAATGAGCATGTTTCTCAGTAAATAACACAAATCTTTTGATCTTTTTTCTTTTTCATGTATAAGATGCAAGTAGAGTTGAAATCATTAGTCAATTACTTGATTTGACAGTCAACAACAAATTTTAATTTTCAAGGAAGGTATCAAATATTCCTTTACTTCCAGCTTCTCATTTGTTAGGATTTGCTACTTTTCTTTGATTTATGTAATAGTAAGGTAAATATCTTAGGTCTTGATATTTAAAAAAAAAAAATATATATTGTGTGTTTATGTGTGTATTGTCTGTCAGCGTGATACTGCCGATACTACCAACTGAATCAAGACATTTGCAACATTTAAAAAAATATGACATATTCCTTTACAGTCGTGCCAAGCTGGAGCCCAACATTTCAGAAAGCTGGAGATGCTTCCCCCTCAAAATCATCTTAACGCAGCTGTTACATTTGGCTGAATCTTCCTCTTTTCTCATGATAGTCAGCCAAACTTTGCACTGCCTGCCGCAGTCATCCATGGTTCAGCATGAAACTGAGCTGGTAACGGATCTCACATGCTAGGTGAAGGCACGGAGTGACCGGTAGTGTAACAGCGAGTACCTTGCAGCGGATCTTGAGCACTTGATGTAGCTCTTAATAATTCAAAAACCACACCTGACATTGATGATTTTTTTTGTTGCAGGTCCTCATTTTGACGGTCTGAAACCACTTCTTTAAACCCACCTCAAATCATTGCCAGTCCTTAAAGCTCTTTGTACAAGTTATGTGACTTGTTTATTAATTTGGGGAAAAGTAACCCAGCAAATAATGAGGCAATAATATTATGTCTCAAATTAAGGTTTCCAATTAGCACAACAATAGGACGATGCATGATTGCGGAGATAATGTTGTGCCTAAGTGATTGCAGCGTATGCTCCCTGTTGTGATTAGCTAAGGCAGTCCTCCTCTCTTTCTTTACTGCCCTCTTTCCTCTCCTCCCATACCCCCTGGTGTTGCAGGGGCTGTGAATGGCTTTGTTAATTTGTTTATCTCCCAACGTACCCCTCCCTCCTGCAGTAGTAACTTGTTATTAAGCACAACACGGCCATCAGATATGAGGAGCAAGGCATTATGATAGCGAACGGGGCATTTAAGGAGAGATAGAGGACAGATTAAGATTGCATCTGTAATCTTGAAGAATATTGCTGCTGACAACACTACCAGTAACTCATTTTCTATTCTAAGCCTCATTTAAGTTCTGCCTCCGTAAAAACCTACCTACTATTGCTCTATCTCGCTGTCAGAAAAAAAGCTAATTAGCGTATTTCCTGCATTAATGATTGTCTTGCTGTTTTAAACAGTTACAATTCTCAGTTGTTGAATCGAATATGAGGAGAGGGCGTTATGTGTCAGTTATCTTCTCTATGGCAACAGGCGGCAGCTTCTGACGCAAGTGAAATGAGCAAGTCAGCAGCACCATGCAATCAAGTAATCACCTCCAAATCACATTTCAGCCACTTGCACACACAGCGACACAGACAGCGCGCACTTTAAGCTAAGATCTTCTTTATAGTTCTGTTGTGCAATACGTGCTGCTTCAGGGGACCTGGTGGTTCCATAAAGAACCAAATGACTCGTTATTGGCTTTAAGTTCATTACTTTCACACTATTTCTCTCAGTAAATCTACTCTCACAGTTTGATGGCAATTCAAAGCATCTGTTTTTAAAGCACAGCATTATTCACAGGGGTCAAACTCAGTACAGCCTCCATTTGAACTCACAACAAAAAAAGATAGCATGTCTGGGATTATTTATATTATCAATAAGTCTGCAGGTTATTTTCTCGATTTGGTTTTCTGGAGCCTGAGGTGATGCCTTTGCCTGTCTAGTTTTGTTCCAACACACAAAGACATTCAGTTAAAAAAAATATAAGAAGCTGGAACCAGCAGATCTTTGGCATTTCTGCTTGAAAAATGAAACAAAGGATTGATAATCAAAATAGTCGACCCACTTATCAATTAATTGACTAATTGTCTCAGTTTTAATGTTTGTGTGACCATCTCAGTATATTATGAAGAAAAAATGTCAAACATTTTCTGCTTTCAGATTCTTAAATGCGATAATTTACTTTTTTGTGTCATTATAAATTGAACATCTTTTGTTTTTGGTGTGTTGGTTGGATAAAACAAGCACATTTGAAGATGTCACCTTGGGCTCTGGTCTGCATTTTTTATCCTTTAGACATTGCAGCTCTACTTACCAAATAACAAACGATGTGCTTGGTGGCTAGAACTGAATAAGAGTTCTTAAGTCGCTCCCTCTTGATCTGGATTTCTCCTCCAAATGTCCTAGCAGGCCTTGTCTGTCTCAGCGCCAGGCTGATTAGACTACAGCTTATCATGAAATAAGTGCTTGTTCTATTCCATGTTGTTGACCACACTTGCTAACAAGTTAAGAAATTACAACTGGGAGCTGAGGAGCACATTATTCCAACCATGCACAACCATACTGTGACACACACAGTGGAGCAACATGATTAGACAGGATTACTTAGTTAATTTCAGCCATTCATTTCCTGTCAGAAACTCAAAAAACAGGAAGGCTGAAAGACACACAATGACAGAACTACATTAGGCCTAATTCTGTGCTCAAAGACAATAAATCACAATATGTAGCTAGAAAGGTAGGAACTGAAATGTTAAAGCTAAAACCAAATTATTTTTGTGAGAGTCAAAATGTTTGACCACAGATGGCCCATGATGCTGCATTTGCTCTCACTTTGATTCCAAAATTAAATAATCATCTGTACCTGGACATGTCTTCTGGGTAAGGATAAACCCATGTTAATGCAACGTGTGAATGCGTCGTGATCACAGTGTGAGCAGATCTGCCTGATGACATCTGGAGATAGTCTGGCTCGCATTGTGTTCTGATCTTTGGTAGGTGTAAAGACAGTTGGTACAATGTGCTGGCACAACGTAACATTGACAACATCTTGTTCAAATTTAGAGAGCGCGAACAAGCGCGAAGGCTGAAAGTAACACGCCTCTAATTACTGATTATACGTCTATTCTGTGCCATGAAATCGCCAGGAGATTCATTATTCAACAGAACTGTGTGAAAAATGAAAGCAATAAGGGTGGGAAATTAACGATATGCAGTAAGAAATAACTGACTAAAAAATATTATTCAGGAAGATAATTTCTTACACTTACTAAGAAAAACACTGACTGGCTCGCCATAATTTTACTAGTTTCAAATTTTTATAAACCTCAATTGCTTCAGTTAGCAGTGTATTTCTGTAAGTTTTTTTTCTAAACCACTTCTGGGGGCTCTAAATAGTTTTCTTTGCATGCAATAGGATGCAAATGAGGCTAGTTCATTCTGCACCTGCACATTTACAAATTAAAGTCCTGCTAGTTAGCAGCCAAACACAGAAGAAAAAAGAGAAACTGAAAGCAAAGGAGGAAAAAGCATGTTTCTGTCAGAGGAAAGCTGACTTCCTAGCTGCGTTTCAGTTTTCTTTAAGCTGGCAGTAATACTCAACAGTTGTAGTGTGTGCTTTTTGCTGACATTGGAAATCTGTTTGGATCAATTCGCAACAATTAACAACAATTAGCTTTAATTATTTATGAACATACTGTAGCTGAGGAAGCACTTCCATTTTTAGTATGTGGCGGAGATCGAGGGAAAAAACTGTGAATGGTCATTGGCAGTTCATCACACTGGCTCCCACACATACAGATAATATAAGTTAATCCAGACATACTGCTGGTCGGATGACTGAACCCGGCTCTTCACTTGCATAACTAGCAGCTGTTACAGTATGTGAGCTGGAGCTGATGAAAGTACCAGAAGAAATTAGCTGAGGCTGGCTTAAAAAGTTGCTAGATTTGTTGCTCAGGCTGGTTGAAATTAAAGCAATCAAGGATTTTATTAGATGGTATATCCACTAAGTGAGTAATGTGATAAACTGTGAAACGTCAGGCAGCAGCAGCAGGTGCCCGACCATTTGATGAAGTCTGGATCTCTCATGGTGAGCTCGTGAAAGATGCAGACTAGTGGCCCCCAAAGGTTAAATGAAATGTGTGACTGTTTAGACAAGGTATTTGACCTTTTATCAGGTAGCACGATAAGCCTACACCCTGTCTCCTGTCATCCTGTGTATAGTTGACTTATTGTCAAAAGAAGATTTTTTCATCAGATTTTGCCTCAGAATCAAAATAACTCAGTAGAACCATTCGGCAAGCCCAACAATTGTACTGGAAAAGGCCTTTTTGATTATCATAGTAGGAAAAGCACAGATTTAAACGATAAAATGTAGTCCATTTGGCACCATAAAAATGCAAACGTATTATTGTTATTATTATTATTATTATCATTATTACATGCTTCACTTTTCCATGGCCTTGGTATTGTTCATGCTGCGTCACTCTCTGGAACACTTGAATAGAACAAAGCCATTGTTAATGTTATTTGTAACACCTGTGCTTTTCATAATATGACAAGTCAAAATGTCTGTTGTGAAAAAAAGGCCTGTTGTCTTGGTGACAAACAAAGACTATGCATCACTTGTCAGATTCAATTGTTGTTGTTGCCGTTGACAACACTGTAAAAAGTGACCACAGATTCAGGGTATTTATCAACCACAGCCAGCGTCCTTGGTTAGCAGATTGAAAATAATATTTCTGGCCAAATCTCTGCTTGTATAGAAATGTATTTTGCCTCGCAGAATATATTGTCATGTTTATCACTCCTAACATCAGGCATAAAGGAAGCTCCTCACTCTTGTGTTTTTAGCCACCAAGTTTAGTTCAGTTAGTTATGCATTAGAACAGTTTTCATGTTTCCATTGTCAAAAGTTGTGGATGATACCAGTTACTGTTACCCCTCTGTTGAGATACCTAGCCCACTGATCCGGTACTTAAAGGTGGAGTTAAAACACTGCAGACCACTGATTGGTCAGAGACAGTCGGACCAACCAGAGTCATCTCGCTGTCTACGCTCTGATGTAGGATTTCCCAGCTCTCGTGTTTTTTCCAGCCATCTTTTGTCTTGCTGCCTGCAGCTTTTTTTTAAACAAAGCTTGTCTCCTCGTTGTAATAAACAACCACATACTGAGAAGAAAGCGCACGAAACATTCAATGTTCTCCATTGTGTTCTCCTTGTTGTAAGAGTAGCGTAGCTCAGTGCTTAATGTGTGTACATGCTGAGTGCGTGGTTGAAGTGAAGTGAAAGAGAGTGAGTGGTGGAAAAATGAACAAATGAGCAGAGCACAGGAAAAGGTTAGCAGTAAGTTGTCCATCTCAATTCAGTTCAATTTTATTTATAGAGCTCTAAATCACCAAAGAAGTTGTCTCAGGGCACTTTATGTATACAGTTGGTCTAGACTGTACTCTTTATAATATTATTTACAGAGAACCAACAATTCCTATCATGAGCAAGCACTTGATGACAGTGGCAAGGAAAAGATCTAGGGTTTAGGTACATGCAGGTATGGATTAAGTACATGTTTCAAGAGTACTACATCGAAAATGTTTGGTGGAAACATGGCCTTATTAAACACACATACCAGTACTACAACAATGAAACTCCATTTGGAACAGAGATGAAAAAACATTAATATTTGTAGTCCAAGTGAGGGAGAGCTTTAGTTTCCTATTTTCTTTTTAGCTAAAGGCACCAAAAGCAAATCAGGACTGATGTTCTGTAATTATTGTAAACATTGCAACTACGGAGTAACTTTGTGAGAAAGTAGAAGTTATATCAGGAATAGCACAGTATAGTGTTTTATACCGTCCAACTAATTTTTCACAAGTGAGTTTCAGGTTCAGTCTTAATGTGCAAAGTAATTAAGGAAATGTCCCAACAGAAAGACAAGGTGTAAAACTTCTTGGCCTGATTTTTCAATGAAAGAATGGAAAGGACAAAGAAGCAAAGACATGCCCAAATAAAAGGATAGTCCAAGTCTAAATTGGAAAAGCTGAAATGTGCTGATTCACTCTGCTGAAAATCTGCTGCTTTTATTCAGCCTGAGCTGTGTCCCATATGCAATCAGACAGCACAAACTGCAGGCCATCGCACACATACTGTGCTGTACTGTACTTTGTCATGGTTGTACTGAGTAGGATATAAATTCTTCACAAAGTTTTGAACATTTAGTAACGTCGGTCCCAGTTTCTAAACGTAGGCGGTATAGAACACACGTCCAACAACGTGAGGAATGCAAAACTGTACACCAATTATAAATATGATGGTCTATAATTGTAACTGCCATGCACTCATTAGCTTGTGTCGACATTGTATAGTAATAATAACCTCAGTGGAATGAACAGTCTGTAACGTGGGGATTGCAGTCTGCTCTGATAGCAGGTGGTGGGCAGGAGGCCAGAGATTGTGCACAGAGGTAAAGTCAGAGGGTCAGCTGAGTGTGGTGATGGCTGTCGGGATGAAGCTGTTGAGGTGTTGAGTCTGCCTGGTCCTAATGAAATGTTACCTTCTCCCAAAGGCAAGTTTTTGAACAGGTGGTCGCCTGTTTGTCTGGGATCAGCGGCGATCCTTTTCATTGTGCAGCTCTGTCAAGGAGGGCAACTGGCAACCAATTATCTACTCAGCAATGCTGAGTGGGTAAGATTGGCTGCTACAGCTTGTTTCCAGTAGGGCCTGGAAACTAAAACCCTTTCTATTAGGAGTGTACTGGCTCAGCGCAGTTCAGTTGGACACAAAAAAGCTGTCACACACAGTGACTCAATCACAGTGCAGCAATTCAGCTGTGTTGTGCACCATGTATTGGCTTTATTCTCTTTGTCTCAACAGATGTTTGTAATCTCTTCCATAATTATAGCTCACACTAAGAAGGCTTTCACTTTTGAGTCACTACTGTATTTGTGTCTACATTTGTGCTTACGTGTGTGATTTAGGGTATGTGTGTATGTATACACTCGAGGCCGTGTATTTAAATACACCAAGACTGAAAACATTCAAACTCCTTTTTTCACAGCTCCACATATTTCATGCTACCATTCGTTTTTTGTGTTAAGTCAATAGGGTATCTACTTTATTTCCTTAAGAGATAATAGTTAAAAAAGAAATTTATTTCAGCTTTTATCTACTAGAACAGATTTTCAGTGGGTCAAAAGTTTAAATACAACTTGTTAGCATTTGATGATATTGCCTTTTAATTGGATCACTTGAAATGGATGCTTAGGGTAGCCTTCCCCAAACCTCTCACAATACTTTGCTTAAATTTTTGCCTGTCCCTCCTGACAGATTTGGTTTAACTCACTCAGGTTTATGGCCCTCCCTACTTGGACATGCCTTTTCAGTTCAGTCCACAAATTCTCAACTGGATTCAGGTCAGGGCTTTGTGATGGCCACTCCACTTTCACTTTGTGGTCTGTGAGCCATTTTGTCACAGCTTTGGCGGTATGCTTAGGATCGAAGACTCAATTGCGACCAAGCTTCAAATTTCTGGCTGATGTTTTGAGATGTTGCTTAGTATTTGGCATCTATTTTCTGGAGTGCACCAGTTCCATTTCCAGGAAAACAACCCCACAGCATAATACTGCCAACCCGGTGCTTCACAGTTGGGATGGTGTTGTTTGGATGAAAAGTCTCACCCTCTTTCCTCAGCTCATAGCGCTGATGATTATGGCCAAACAGTTCAATTCTTTGTCTCATCTGGCCAGAGAACCGTCCTCCAGAAGGCCACATCTTTGTCCTGGTGATCATCTGCAAACTTTGTTCTCCGTTTTTTTATGCCAGTTTTGGAGTAGGGCCTTGGACTCTTTTAGTAGTGGATTTAGATACATTGGTGCCTTGTGCCTCCAACTCCTTCAGCAGCTCCTTTGTTGTTGTCTTGGGGTTCAGTTGAACCTTTAGGGTCATGGTTCATTCAGTCCTAGGGGATAATTTTCTCCTTCTTCCTGAACGATTCAGTGTTTGTATGGTAAAATTTTTATACCTGTATACAATCTTTTGCAGACGCTCATGGGACCTTCAGTAGCTTGGAAATTGCTCCTAAGGAGGAACCAGAACCAATTGTGGAGGGCCACAGTTCTTTTTCTGAAGTCTTGGCTAAGTTGCTTGGAATTTCCCATGGTATCAAGTGAAAAAAGGCACTGACTCTAAGGGTCAGTGACCGGTCAGAATCTTCCAAAAGTTATGCCATCAATTTGTGGAACTTAGTGTGTTTGAACTTTTGACCTGCTGAAAATCTGCTCTAGTAAATAAAAGCAGAAAATAAATTTCTTCCTTAGCTATTATTTATGAAATGATGCCCTATTGACTTAAAGGGCAACTCCATCTGCATTCTTTTATGGAGTTTTTTTTTTTAATTGATACTTGCACTCAGCTGTAAGCAAAAAGAGGTGACATAGGTTACACAGGTTATCATGATAAATAAAGAAAATAAAAACTTGTATATGACCTTGTATATGAGGGTTCATTACTTTCGTTTTTTAAAATTTGTTTATTTTGATTATTATACCAGATTTTTAAAAATCAGCAAGACAATGCTAAATGCTAGTTTTATTCAAAACAATTGCATCCATTTCCATTTAGTATTTTAAGAATTTCTTCATGTTTTTTCTTTTTAACAAATTTAAAATGACTGGTGTGTTTCCTGTTCATCTTTCTATTTATTTTCTGGGCTTGTTTACTCTAAAATGTGGTGTGGGTCAGTGTTCTCACAGCAATATATATATATATATATATAGATTTGTTTTTTGGGTGCATGGTGGTGGTTTCAACTGTTCTGCTCCTTTATAAAATTTTGGTATTTTACGGAGAAAATTGGTGAAAACAAAAACAATGAGTCTTATATCCATGTGTATCTGAGTCCATGTGTGTGTGTAAGCGTGTGCATGCACGTGAAGTTCCGTGCATGACTTTGTGATTGGAATTGCGTGTGCTCTTGTGTGTGTGTGCTCCTCACCCCCAGCTTCTTTCAGCCAGCTGCTTCATGCCTCATTGGGGTCTGTATTGATTGGTCCAGTTTCTCTTTGTTTTCAGTCCTCTATTTTGGTCGTCTGATGCAGCTCTGAGAAACCCGCTGGCCTTTGCTAAAACTGCCCTAACAGCTCCAGAAGCCTTTGGTAAAATTGCTTTAAATGGCCAGACACACTCTGGTCAGAAAGCTCTGAATGGAGAGAGAGCCCTTTGGTAAAATGTCTCCAGAAGGTCAGAGAGGCTGCAATGAAACAGCCTCAATAGCTCCAATAGTTCACCAGGCAAGTACATGCTCACACACATGCACACGGACATGCACAGCAACCCACACTTGCACACTCTTTTTTTATTCTTTCTCATCCTCTCTGTGACACTCACACACACACAAATGCAGTCGCACACCCACGCACAAACACAGGGACTGAGCTGTATGTGACTGTGAGCGGCAGTTGTGTGTCGCTGTTTGTCTGCAGTGTTTTAGCTCTCAGTGGTGGTTGATGGTGGCTGCCGGAGGGGAATCTAACATGGCGCCGATCCCCTGCTCATTTAACACTATTCTGTCTGTTGTAACATGACTCAGCTTTCAGAAAAGGGCCAGATCAGTAAGACAGCGAGTGGGAGACAGACAGGGAGAGTGGGGGACTCTGACAGAAAGGGAGAGGGGGCGTGATTAGAAATGAAAGAACAACAGAGAAATGCGTGAAGCAGAAAGCTGTGATCTGCTGGGCTTGGTGGACTGTCGCCACCGTGACTAACTAGATGACAGGAACAGCGAGTTTTACTGGTAAATAAACACCAGGATATACAGCAAATCTCATCATTCAAGATGTGAGAAGTGTGTCACCACCTCCGCTCTCCCTTTATCCCTCTTTCCGTCATTTTATCCCTTTATCCAGACAGGACTTCCCATTCCAGATTAGCAAGGTCACACCGATGATGAGTCCTGAGGTTTATATCAGGGAAGGCACTGCGGAGCGAGGCTCTGCGTCTGCTCGCAGACACGGGCGCACACTCGCACACAAGCAAATGTCAGCAGACAAACACTCACACATGCAAACATACACACTTAAACAGTCATGACAGTGGTATTAGAAGCTTTCAAGGGGTTGGTGGAGGGGAGGAAGAAAAACACTTCAGCACCTCTTGTCTGTCAGAGTGGAGCGAGGGCCGACAGGCAGCAGGGCAGGCAGACCCCCGGGCTCTCAGTCTCTACTCTAACGTTGACTTAGACACAGATGGCTCTGAAGTCCCTCTCCTTCACTCTCCTTCACACTTGTTTTCCCCATTTGTCTCTCTCCTTCTTTCTTACTCAACTCTCTCCCTCTCCCTGTGTCTTTTATCTCCCTCTGCCCTTCTTTCCCTCTCTGCCTTTCTTTCTCCCATCCCTCAGAAGTTGTGGCTTAGCTAGAGGCTGACACAGCCATGCAGAACTTGGATGAGAAATTGCTTTTACTGTACATGCTAAACTACACACTAAATCGAATGACTGATGCTCTTGAAAGTGTTTGCTGCAGGGCAAAGCCAGCTGTAGTCTTTGGTTGTCAGACGGAATATAGTTGGCGGTTAGCTATGTGCATGAGCGAAAAGAACTTGGCAATCAGGCCTGGGTGTGTTTCCACTTGCGCGAGAGTATTGATAAATCATTTTTAACTGACTGCAGTGCTACCTTGGCTGTAATGGCTATCGATAAGACAGTATATTCACAGTCAATCTCACCCATTGTGTCCTGCAGCCCCAACCCTGCACTGTTACAAACATGAGATAGGCTGCATGAAGTGTAACGCAGGCATTAAACGGGTATGCACACACACACACAATTTTCTTTCCCTATCTCCTACTCTTTCTCCCACCACGAGTGTGAAATCTAATCATCACTGGAGCCCACAATCATTTCTATCTAATCTGGAGACACACATATGCCTGACAACAACAATAGCAACAACTGCAGCAGCAACCTGCAAGCTAGCATTATCGCTGCTCCTACCAGCTGAAATAGTCCACTTTTAAAACCTGCCTATCCGGACAGAATGGTTTAGTGGTTCAGGGTTGCCATCTATTGCAATCACAATGAAGATATGCCATCTTTGCATTCCAGCTGTTAATGTACGACAGCCGTAATGGAGCGGCTCTTATCTCAGCAGCCTTGCTAACTTCATCCACAAATTTCCACCAGCTTGGATTCTTCTGTTCTCTCGTTTCTCTCCATGGTAGTTTAAGTGCTCCTGAAAAAGCCACATCAAGAACCTCTTTCACTTACTACTGAACTGTCTCAGTCCCTCCCTACACCCTGCGCTCCTCTCTTCAGCCTGCCACATCTTCTACGCACATCTCGGCGGGATAGCCGACAGCGAGGGTACAGCACAGAACCCCCTCACAGCAGTGCCGTCCTATTACCTCTGGCAGTCGTCTCACTGTCATGCTGATCAATGATTCATGTGCGCGAGGGCCTCGGCCTGTTAGCTCGCTGCACTGCTGCTTGCTGTCGCCACTGTTCTGCTGCCTCCGCCACCGCTCCCGCTATAATGACTGGACTCACTCGGAGTCTCTCTCTAGCGTGTGACGGTTGTGTGCGTGCTCGCAAGAGGATGAGAGAGAAAGATGGACGCTGAGAGAGAGATGGATAGACAGACAGGCGGAAAAGAGAGTGAGAGTGAAGGTTCACGCTGAGCACACGCTGCTCTCATAACTGACTGCATGCTGCGTGTGTGTGAATGTGTATGTGTTTTGTGTCCACACGGAGGATCCAAAATATGTCAAATCCTATAAGCAACAGAGTTAAGAATTGAAGGCAACTGCTTATTCCGGAGGTATTTTTACCACTGTACATTCCCATTTTAAACTTGTCTTTTAATGATGCTCTAAATGTTCCTTAACATAGAAACACAGGGCTGAGGACACAAACCATATAAATGCAACATCCTCAGTTTGAAAAAATAAAAAACAACAATACTAACAATACTCTGCTACTATGTGTTTATGTTATCACCATCGGTTTTAATTATTTCAGCCGTGGTTCTGAGAAATCAGGTGTTTAGCAGATGGCTCTAAATGCTACATTACCCATGATCCTCAGCAGCCATTGCTATGGGGAAAAAACAAGCAAGTCAGTGAAGCAGAGCAAATTCAGAACACTTTGTTGTTGCTATTAGGAACTTTAACCCAGGATGTGATGGCAAATTCACTTAAAGAAATTCGACGTTTTGGGAAATATGAATATTTCCTTTCTTGCCGAGAGATATATGAGAAGATTGATATCACTCTCACATCACTTTAGAGCCATTGGAAGGCAGATTTAGTTACCTTTCCCTCTTCTCATTTCTCTTAGTCTTCGGTCTTAGTCCCTCCCAGTTGAGATGCAAGCAGAGGAGACAAGGAGGTGTTGCCTGCGTTTTTCCCAATCTTGGGGCTTTGTCTCTCTTTTTCTTACAGCTGTTGCATTATTCGAATTTAATTCTTCTTGATCTCAGCTCGACATTTGACATTTGGCATTAAATCTTATTTATCAAACAGAACTCGATGATGGTCGGTGATGCTTTCCCTTTTGTGCAGTTCACCAAGGCTCCTTTTTTGCCCCCCTGTTGTTCTGTGCATACATGCTGTGCTGCTACTGAGACACGTCAAACATAAACCCATTTTTTAATATCCAACATAATTATCTATAACTGGTGTGTTAGTTATAGGGGCATATATAGTGCACAAACAGTGAAGAAGGCAATTTTCATCTTATTATCTTGTCTGACAGAAAAAAAGTGCTGGATGTCCCAAAACTTCTACAGTGTATCTGAAATCATTTTTTTGGTCCTCCGAAGTCTAATCCCAATTTTACAAAAACATCTTGGCTTCCTGTCTATAAATGTCAAACCTACAGCCAGAAACCTGGGTGTAATATTTGACAGTGACCTTTCATTTGAGAATCAAGTTTCAACAGTCGTTCAATCATGTTTTATCAACTGAGGAGAATCTCAAAAATCGGTCTTTTCTCTCAGTCCCTTCTGATCACAAGAAGGTCATTCATGCTTTTATTGCATTTCATCTGAAGAAAAAAAAATCTCATGCCTTCCACTAGTATAACACACAGCTCAGCTTTTAACAAATACTAAAAGACAAGATCATGTAATCATTTAGCTCTCTTCAATGGTTACCAGTAGAATTGATTTTAAGATCTGACTGATTACCTTCAAAGCAATTCATCTTTTCCCAGTTATGTTGCTGAACTACTGCTCCACTATGAGCCAGAGCGCAGCCTCAGATCCTCAGGCAGGGCTCTGCTGGCTGTTCCTAAGTCCCAGCTCAAAACTAAAGGTGACGGGGCTTTTGCTGAGCTCTGGAACTCCGTGCCTGAGAATCTGAGGCTTGCAGAATCAGTGACATCTTTTAAATCACTTCTCAAAAACTTATCTTTTTAAAACAGCGCTTTATTAATGATAGCATACTGTTTCATTTGCAACATTTCTTATCTATTATTATTATTATTATTATTATTATTAGGTGTTTTATTACATTTTTCATACTAATTGCAGTCCTGAAATTTTAATCCAGGTTCAACCCATAACATTTCTGTTAATATTTTGCTTGCATGCTGCATATTCTTAAACCATTAAATTTTCGGCACATTAACACAAACTGTGGGCAAGATACTATCCCAGCATGGAAGTAGTGGTTGACTTCTGGGCAAAATGGGCTGGGGAAATATGCCTGTGTGGGGGCTCAACAGGGCTCAACAGGGCTCAAAAATGTTCCTGCTTGAGAGTTGTAATTGACTTGTCTCCTCACATTTTGATGTACACAGGCTTGTACATTGGACCCGTTTGGACCTTTTATCACACCAGATAATTTGAGCGCACGTCATTTGATGTAATCCAAACTCAAGGTCCTATCACTAACTTTTCCTGGAGCGCATATGGCCATCACGTCTAACCTAGTGGACCTTGGGTTTGAATTATTTTTTCAAACTACTGTATGTTGCTAAGGTCAGGAATGAACCTTCATGCTCAACAGTTGCTCATCTTTTGTATTGATTCAACCAGGAGAGTTTCATCCCCATTCAACAGTTGGAAGAGCTACGACTGCAGCTGTTACCTGCAGCAAATGAATGTACCTCTTGGTTGCTGATTCCTAGACGTCCAAACCCACTCCCACTTAAACTGTATCCCCAAATTTAAACCTAAATATAAGCCTTAGTCCTGTCCTTCCCCGTGGCTCCATAAGTACTCAATTTTGAAATACCCAGAATTAACTTGGTCAAGTGAAGAGCAAGTCTTAATACTGTCATCACCAGTCTTAATATTGCTGTGAGGACACCAGGTCCTCAAAAGTACAAGAGCATACACACAAAGTTGCACCCTCCATCACCATCCTCTCCTCATCACGTTCCCAGGTCCTTATCCCTGCTCGCTTTGGCCTGTGTTTGTGTATGTGTGTGCGTGCTCTCTGACTCTAGATGCTAAGTGTTCTAGCAAAAGGTCAACAGCCATAAAACGAGAGTGAGAGAGACGGAGAGAGAGAGAGGCTGATGAGCAAGAGAAGTAGGGTCTGAGGGGCTTTTGAGGAGGGATGGAGTGGTGAAGAGGAGAAGATAGGAGAGCCGGTGAGGACTGTCGCTGCAGAGTCATTACTGGAGTGGGTAACACTTGGCTAACGGAGGTGTGTGTGTGTGGGGGGGGACCAGAGAACAAGGAGAGAAAGAAAAGCAATTCAGATGAGAGGAGGTGAGGAGAGAATGAAGCATGAGAGATTGAATGGTGGAAATGCTAAATGTATCAGTTTGGGAATAACTTGTCATCCCTCACTGAGCACTCTTACAGACTAATTTATGAAACTATGATAGGTTGTTCCACTCCACTGCGTAATATAATGCAGTACAAACAGTGATGATGCATACAAACTTACATTTGTAGGTGCAACACTATATTTCATGTTTAATTCTAATAGAAGAGACTTGATAATGGCCTGTAGCTTAAAGGTAATCTCTGTAGGATTGTCTCTAAATGCATCATTGTTAAATAAAATATGATTCTGACTATCATCACTATGTTTTTCTCTCTATCTGCCTGTTTTTTTTTTTTTGCTCCCACCTGTCTGCTAAAGATGGAGTACTTACAGTACCAGACAACCAGAAGGGATTTTGTTGGAAACTAAACCCATGAAATTGAATGTACAAGGCAGATCATTTGGGTTACTGTTTATCACACTTTTTTTTTCTCCGGCATCAGAATGAGCCATCACAACTAATTTCACAGTGATGTGTTAATGAGAAAATCCCCCACACTGCATCTTTTAAAATGAAACTACAGTGAAGGGGGAAAAAAAAAAAATTAAAATGAGTGACTCGTACCCACACTGATGTGAAGAATCTGTGCATGTCCATGTCTGGTCTCGTCACAGGCTGACAGTTCAATTAGTCTGAACTAAATGATGCATGACGTCTCCCTCATGGCCCTAGTAATCGTCAGTGTTCTGCTTTGAAGAGCCCATATTGTGCATGAGTAGATAGCTAAACCAACAGTGGCTAGTGGTAGTCAGAAGTTGAAATGTTGGAATGTGTGATTTGCTGATCCCCATAGATGCCAAAGTGGAGCACGGGACCAAATTGGCTTCAACTCTCAGAGCTCATCATGGATTTGCTGTATTTTTCAGAGAAAATAGTTCTTTTTTTCCCTGTGCTTCTGCAACAGAAAATGACTGCAAATGGCTTTGAACTATCTGGAGTTTTAATTAGGTATTGCTCATCACCTAGGGATCAAGTGTGGGTGAGGGCGTAGGTGTGTGCGTGTGGGTGTGTGCATTCATGCAAACATGAAAATAGCAGGTACGTTTATGCACTTGTGCGAGCGGGCTGTACCTGTGCGCATGTGTTGGTCATGCTGTATAATTGTGGATTTGTTTTTCTAAGCAGCCATTTTGTGCGAGCGTTTGGAAGCGTGTGTCAAGTGCTTTTTCTGGGTGTCGGCAATCAGCAGACAGAAGACAGACAGTGAAGATGTTTGAAGTCGTTAGAAGTTCCTTACCTTGATCTGCATGCAGCAGCCGTCCTCTGACTGCCACCAGCGCATAGTAACTTTGTGATTTGAGTCTTTGCTTTTGTTTGATGTTCCGAATGTGTCAGAGGAGAAAAAAACCTGCAGTGATTTATTTCATTTGCTTTGTTCCTCATATCAGCAAAGGGACATTACCTTTTTAGATTCTTTTAAAGCAGAAAACTAAAGCAGTGTTGGAGTACAATCTGACATGAATGGAACCTGATGATTGGTCAGAGCAAGGTGAATGTTTTACTGAACGCTTTATTGACAGTCTTGCAAGACGCTAATTAATTTCCTTAATGGGCAGGTGTTAGTTGTTTTTATTTAACAGCATGCTGGATTGTTGTCCTAGTAAACAGTTTTATGAGTGGGAGGGGGAATCCAGTATCCTCCCATACCCTTTGTTGTTTAAAAGGCCCATATGGATTGTGAATCGGCAGCAGCTTTCAAAGCATCATTAGTCATGCATAAAAGACTGTGTTAGCGCTTTAATACCAGCCCTGGGCTCAGGCTCTGAAGATCTGCCTTAATTGCCCACCTCTGCCACGTTCAGTGTTCACGTATGCATGTGTAAGTGCTTATACAGGACGTGTGTGTGTGCGTGAGAGCATATGTGTGAGTGTGTTCATTGTGTGCTTGCTAATTGTCCACTACCTTGCTGGGCACTAATAAGCACATAAACTGAGTGAGAGCTCTAAGATGGGCATTAAAGAAGATTCAGACACACCCCTCTGCATGACTTGAATAATGATCTTTTCTATCTGCTATTCCTCTTCCTTTGGCTGTGTGTGTGTGTGTGTGTGTGTGTGTGTGTGTGTGTGTGTGTGTGTGTGTGTGTGTGTGTGTGTGTGTGTGTGTGTGTGTGTGTGTGCGCGTGTGCGTAGCGGTCCACCTGTTAGGTCTGACCTGGCATCTGCGGCACGGCGAGAGCCAGCTGTATGAGAATGGCCTGAGCTCAGCGGACCATCAACAGGAGGATCGCAGCAAAACCAGACCAACCAGCTCCATCCACCTGCTGGACACACTCAACCCTGAAAACACACATGCCGGCGACAGAGGTTAGCTGACACACACACTGAGTTTGCACCATAATAACAGATGTTCTGCACTCAACCATTGGCAGGATTTGCCTGTCAGTAACAACAAAGCAAATGTAATACAGTAATTTGTTATTTATTAAATATTAAATATGTTGAATGAATGCTGGCTTAAAGCATTTCACTTGATTTTACTTTACATTGCTTGGCTGCTTTTATTTTATATGTTATGTGACGTTTTAAAAGAAGAAAGGCAAATCAGCAGGGGGTTTCATAAAGCAAGAGGAACAAATAAACCAGGCTAAATTCAGTAAGTCAGGCTTATTTTCAGGAAAATTCTGTATCATAAAAGAGGGCTGTATTAAATTAACTTAAATTATACATTAGCCGATATTAGCAAACACACCCAAATCTCCAACTGAACTGTTCCCGGTTGCATCCTCTAGATCTGCTGCATTGAGTTTGATCCTTTTTTAAAAACTGTCCATTTGCATCTGAAAATATACAAGGACTGCAACACTACATCAGTGGAGTACTCTTTTAAGCATCTGTGGAGTTGTAGTCTATTCCATTTCCATTAACATACTGTATGTGTTTTTAAATTAATGGAATTAACATAAAGCCAATGAATAACTTTCACTGATAGTGTGAAATGTTAAATACTATTTACTATTTTATTTCAGTGAAATAAATTATCTGGCTTTAGTCCTATTTTATATGCCATAGTTGTTTAATGGTATCTTACATCTAATCCATCTACACATCATTTCCAGCACTTGTTATACAAAGAAAGTTTACATTGCTAACGCGAGGCATGAACCCAAGATGTAATGTTTGCAAGTAAAGCACAGCAAAGAGTTGAGCTAACAACGGATTTTAGTGGCTATTGAGTTCATCTCTACTTGTGTCTGAGCTCACAGCTGGTTGACAATATTCTGCCAAAAGTTATTTTTTGCTTTCTTTAAAACAGTGCTTTTGTTGGTTTTTGCTGCAATTTTTGACTCTCCATATTATATATTTAATATATGCTGCTCTGTGGAAGTGATTTTCTTCACTGTGAATTGATATAATCAGTACTTGATGTCAGTGGTCTGTATTTTTATAACAAACCAAACATGACTTAGTTTGCTCACTTTGGCTGCTGGTAGATTTGAACAGGCTTCTCACAATAAGCTCTGCTTTTCCAAGGCAAATTTATTTAACGCCACTGATCCACACATAGACATATGGGAAAGGTCAGCTGAAATACATGCATGTGAAGATAGTAGGGCTGGATTAATCCAATTTTATTTTCAATAACGATTTTGGCTTCCAACAAATGATTATTGTGCTGCTTTCTGCTTCTCGGTGATGGTCTTGTTTTGTCTTGTGTTATAATCCCATTGTCAAAAAAGTTGGGACGCTGTGTAAAACATAAATAAAAACAGAATGCAGCCATTTGCAAACAAACAGTTTCACCAAGTGTTCCTGAGCCCATGTAATAATCTCCTTTATACAATCATGTGTTTGGCAAAGTGATGAACCCCACCCCAACCTTGAACGACTGAGTCTTTCCAGGATGAACCTTTCATACCCAATCATGATACTATCACCTGTTACCAATGAACCTGTTTACCTGTGGAATGATCCAAACAGGTGTTTTCAATCAGTCCACAACTTTCACAGTCTTTTGTTGCACCTGTCTCAACTTGTTTGAAACATGTTGCTGCCATCAAATTCAGAATAAGCAGATATTTACAAAAATCAATAAAGTTGATGAAGTAAAACATTAAATATATTCTCTTTGTATTGTTTTCAATTGAGTATATGTCAAAGGGGATTAGATTATATTTCCTTTATGTTTTACACAGTATCCCAGCTTTTTGGAATCAGGGTTTGTTTAAATCCAGTGCACCCGCTTTCCTTTACAATGGTACGCTTTCACTCCTCTCTAAAGTCCCAAACTCACTCTCAGCCAGGCTGTGGCAAGTTTAGTTCAGCATGAGCCAAGATGACTGAAAGAGAGTTTTTGCTCATCAAAAAAGGTAAAACCTATTCAACTTCATCAGACAATAAGATATCACATGATGCGTGGATGTGCACAGTAAGTGCACATAGATGCAAACTCATACACAATGAACGTATGTTAGATGAGCAGGTTGTTACGCGCCGTGCAAAAAATCTCATGCGAATAGGTTAGAAGAGAGACTAATCATATGACAGCTTGCAGCACATTTATCGACTCTCTGCAGTGATGACAGTGTGTCGCAGGTCGCCAGGCACCGTCATTACTGGATGAGTCAGAGAAAACTCAGATATATCATTTAGATAGAACTGAATAAAAGGACATGGTGAAGCCCACGATGCTGCAGCACATATTACATTTATTACTTTATTTGTTTATCAGTGGAATTATTAAGTTCAAAATAATTATTAATTATTAAGTTCAAAGAAATTTTTTAAAAAGTGTGTTAAAAAGAAAAAAAAAAGAAGTGTGATGAACGCACAGTGTTTCCAAAGTCAATGAGCAATCATGTTACACGATCACAATCTCACTATTGACCAAAATAAACTTGATCATGAATTTTGCCATAATCAAGCCACCCTAGAAGACAGGACACATGCTGTTTTACTTTCTATAACCTTCTTCTCATCTCACTACACTCTTGTTTTTCTTTTTCTTCACACTTAAAAAAAAAAAAAATCCTGCCAGCCAACATTTTTGCTCCAAGATTTAATGAAAGCACAATTATTAGAATAGCAGGAAGACCAGAAAAGCCTCTTGAAATGTAAATACGAACATTTAAACCTTATGATTGGACCATGTTGAGGCTGACTATATATCCATTGGCATGAATTCCAATCAGTTTCAATTGCATTGGGACTCTGACTTGCATACATAACACACCTTGGAACAATGAATGCTCCAATACGATAGAGAGACATCAGTCCAGAGATCAGCCTTGAACTGATTACTCATTTATTAGAAAGGCAAGGTAATTGGTTAATCATGTTCCCTCTTAGCCAGTCCGTGACTGGAATAGCCTTTCTCCACTCGGCCGTCTCTCAACTAGCCAGAGGAATTACTAACACCAATTTAACCCCATGACACGGGACATTAATTGTGAGTGTTCCAGGTCATGAAGTCAGGCAGGACACAGCAACCTTCACGCTCAGACTGACTCAGATGGATATTACATTGGATGCTGTTGGAGCCCATGTTCAGCACTTATACAGAGAATGTGCGAGCCAAACTGCAACCCGCTGCAATTTAGGCAACCGGGGACATCCCTAAAGCAACTATTCTTGATGAATCCTCACATTCTGAGGATTAACGCTCTCATCAGTAGCTAAATCCTCCGATAGAGCGAGCAGGGGTCGTGGAATTCACTTCCGAGTGTTGCGTCACAACAATCTATTGTTTCAATTCCTTTTGCTTTATGCGCTTGATGAAAGCTGGGAAATCAAAATGGGCAAAGCTAAGCCGTTGATGCAGGGGGCTCAGATTAATAAAATTGGCACGGTGGAGGTGGTCCCCGGGCAGAGGAGGGCCAGAGAGATTAGAGATTAGACTGTAATCCAGTGTGGCAGATTATCACGCTCATCCTGCTGTACCCATCACCTCTCACACCAAGAGACCACACAATCCCCTAGATTACACAGCGAAGGATGGTGAGAGGAAGCTGCAGGGAATGTAAATGATAAATACACGACGCGGTAGGGAGAGAGAGGAGGGAGAGCGATGGGAGGAGAGAGGAATGATTGATGGATACCAATCTACATGAAGGATGTTTGAGATATCAGCCATAAAAGTGGCACAAGCTAAATAATTGCTGACATTATAATACAATTTTCATGAAACAACTTATTAGACATTTCCATGGCTTTTGTCTAGACAACAAAGAATCCAAGCAGCAAAATGTTCTTTTTGTATTTTGGAATAACTGATTTTATTCTTGACGCACCCCTATGAACACAACAGCATAACGGTGGGGGCATATGATAGCTGAGGAGAGTGATTGGAGGATAGTAATCAGCTTGTGCTTGTTTTGATATAAACTGGTGACACAGTGGGGAGAGATGAAACGAGCTCGGCGAAATGATTGGAAGGTAGTAATCTTCTTGTGTTCTTGTTCTTGTATTTTTAGTGTTGTTGTTTTTATGTCAACTTCAATGCCATAAAGATAGGCACTCTGTTTGATTTGTTGGCTCTACACCGAAATCAGGATCTGGAGCCGCAGAATTCTAATTTACCTTACGAAGCAGCTTGCAGCACGGCGCTAGATACTAATTGACATGTTGTGTCATCCGCGTATGGCTAGTGTCTTGTCAAGCTGTGCGTGCTGTGTTTTATGTTCTTCGTGCTATCTCGCCTGCAGTTTCCAGAGATCACCAGGAGCCCTTCTTAGTCCTCCACACATAAAAGCCTCTCTAATTAGTGCTACATTAATTGCCACTCACCCCATGATAATCAACCTCAGGCTGATGTGTATGCGTGAAAGTGCACGCACTAACACTCCATCTTTCCCCTCCCTTTTCTCTTTTTCTATATCTGACACGCATGCACACGAGCATGCCCACACACACACACATTGGAATTCCTCTGGTGCAGATGAAAGCAGAAGTGCCCAGCTAAGAATTTTCTGTCAGTGGATTCCCTACCCTTAATGAAGTACATTGAAGTTTGAGAGTAATATTTCAGTCAATGTGGAACGTCGGATATATTAATGATATGAAATGATACAAACTGACATACAGCGGAGCGGCATCATTTCTCATTATAATGCAAAGATGATGAAATGTGGAGCTTGTGGAATGCCATCTGAGCCTATGCAATGATTGTATAAACCACTGTATGAAAGGAGAGTTAGTGCTGAATTGTTTTCACTCTATCTGATGGTGTGGTTGGAAATGGTGTGTAGATGGATGGAATGTGACACAGACAGAGAGGAGGGCTCTTAAAGAGCACATCAATATTCTAGACTGCGTGTGGAGAGAGTGGAGTGAGGCTGAGCAGTGTGTAAGAAAGTGTGTGCATATGCATGTATGTGGGGGAAAGGCGATGTTGTCTGCGGGAGGGATAACTGTGTGTGTGTGTGTGTGTGTGTGTGTGTGTGTGTGTGTGTGTGTGTGTGTGTGCGTGTGTGCTCGTGCATGTGTGTAAATGCTGATGGACCGGTCCCTGTTACACTGGACTCATGGATTTTCTCACGCTGGGATACAGTCTCGGGGTGTAACGCACACACCCACATACACACAGACACATACGCAGAGAGAGTATGGATCATTTAGTGAACCCCCTGCTTGAGCGCCTCAAGTTGAGAAAGCCTAACAGCAGCAACATTTCTGTCTGTTATTCAGCCTGCATTCAAAACATCTCATCCAAATATATCAGAAGAAATTAAACATAATTTCAAGCTGCAGTCACTATTTACAGTGTAGATGACACATTTTATGAAGAGCTGAGGGCTTTGTAGGACTCACTCTTGACATTTGAGAGTAGTAGATTGATGTCTTAGGCTCTGACATCAAAGGCCAAAAAAAAAAAAAAAAAAAAAAAAAAAGTCAATTTTTATCTTCTTGGTAAACAGACTTGAACTTCCTCTCTGATAAAAATAAATAAATAAATAAATACTTTCACCACAGTGTGGCCAAAAGAGGTTAAACAAGGTTTTGGGGTACTTGAACTTTAACTCACTTACTTACTTATTTACACTTTACTTTCTTTTTACTTCAGACAGTATTTCATTTTATGCTACATCATATTGCTACTCCACTACCACTAAAATATTGTACTTTAACTCCACTACCCGTAGGTGTAAGGTGGTTACTGTTTTTTTTTTTAACATACTCAGATATAGAAAAAGCAGCAAACAGTTATAGATTAAACCTTCTAACAGTATATAAAGCAGTTTATTTTTTACCACCTTGATGCTAGAGCATTAAAATTCCCTTTACACAATGATGCATCAGTATTAACAATTTAATAATGTGGCTCATAATAATATATCCCTCACTGGGGCTGTCTGCAGAAATAAATGTTCTTACTTGGAAACCTTAAGTACATTTTGCTGATAATTTCTGTGTGCGTTTACTTAAGTATTTTGTCTTGTGTCTGTTACACAAATGTTGTTAAAGCTGTTAAATATTCATGACTGAGTAAGATCAAAGTCAACAAAAACATCATATAGTTATTGTAACTCGTCTAATTTGCTTAATCAGAACTGTGTAAGTGTACCTAGATCAGATTTGATTGACAGTGACCAGACAACCCACAACTGTCTTCACATTCAGATTTAAATGTTACTAAATTATTATTGGATTTATTGGACTGACAGGTTTTTCTGACACGAGTCCCGTCCACTTAAGAGCAGTCAGAAAAACAAAGTGAAAAAAACGAAATCCTGCACGTGAAACAACCTTAAATTTTTTCAGAATTTGGCTGAAAATTTTGCCTTCATTTGTGATCCCATGACTTGTAGTATGAAAACTGCTAAGAGACTAAAAAAGATGTGGATTTAGGTTTCAATTAAAATGAGTAGCATGGATATCGAGTGAGCTTTGGTTTGCACCTTTGCTCCTTCCGGGTCTCTGCCCAGACTAGAATAGTATGAGCTTAGTAGAGGGCGATAAAAAAAAACCTACAAGTGCTTTATGATGTGCCAATTTATACAACACATATTACATGTGTAACAATGTAAGTGCACAAAGTGTCGTGGAGTGAATGAGTTTGTGAACAGGCAGACTTGCCTGTCACAGACGTAGCCCGAGGCCTGATGGTAGAAGGTGAGGACGAGAGAGTAATGGAAGGCCCTAAGGCCAAGAGCATTATCTTCTCCTGACTCTGACTGACACTCATTAGGCTGCACAGTGGAGAGAGGAGGCTGAAAGCTTATTAAGCCAACTGCTCAAAAGGCCCTTAATTGAATCCAAGTAATTATAGAGACCTTGCCCATTGTGATATTTTTATTCATCCTGCGGCAAACTCAATCTCTCTTGCATTTGGAACACTATTAATGTTGTCCGCGCCAATGTGTGTGAGATCCACACGCCGACTTCAATATCGACTAACACTCGCGCGCATACGCTCACACAGTTCCGGTCCCCCCAGACATGTCCTGTCACCAAGACCCCGGCTGCACTTTCAGTCTGTTCTCTGCTTCATTAGAAACTGAGGGATAATAACATTAATTGCAAAGACAGTTTAGTTCCTTTGAAAATAGATTACAGGTGTAATTGTTTTACCTGAATAACCCGTAGGCAAGAGAAATTAATTAGACCTTGTGTCCCAAGTCCTAATGTAGCTCATCTGTTTCGTCAGCCGGCCTGCACACACACTAGACACACAAAACAGTCAGAGACGCACATCAGACAGACAGACAGACAAATGGGCAGGCAAACCCACGCTGACTTTCAGAAACACACATTTTAAAAGAGGGATAAAGGATGACAATGTGAAGATTTTAGTTGGCCATTAGAAATGGAAAGTTTAGAGTTCAAGTCTAAAACCATCCTAATCCAGATGTCCTGTGGCATAGAAAACTTTCAAGGGCTCATTTAGGAGAAAATATTGCGATGTGAACATGTGTTAGCATATTGTGTGTGAGTAGTGTCAATGGGGGCATTAGCTGTGTTATGTGCACACCATGCTGCACTACTAGTATAATTGGCTGAGGCAGCATCATTATTACACTGTACAGTATATTAGTTCGAAGCAGACCTGCCCACTAACCCTTTATCATTTCCATCAAGGGCATGTTGTGCTTGATGGCAGACATGAATAAGCTATGCAACACTTTCATCGGCCCTTTAAACAAGCTCAACATTTTGAAATAAACCTTAATACAGTTTTTGCTTACAACTGGCTTCTGCTGCCAACTAATGATGAAAAGCACAAGAGGAGATTTATGCGATGCCATTTATTTTTATTTTTATCCTAAGTAACTGATAGCGAGTGTGAATTTCAAGCTGCTTTGCGCTTATTAATGCCACAAGATAGCAAGGTGTGAAGGAATTTTACCTCCATGCTCGCATATTGGCTTGTTTAAGCTTGTATTCCTTATGCCTGCCAAGTAGGAATAAAATGAGATTTGCTGTTTTGAAAGATAGTTTCAAAGAATGGTCTCGGGTTTTGTGCTGAGGTACACGGGGCCACGGTGCTGGTGGAACGCATTGATTGACAGCAGTAATCTGAGCAGCTGGGGAGGCCTAGAGGAGCCTCAGTCACCATGCGATCCCTCTGGTTCTGCGGGACTCCCAAAATGCCTCGAACCTCCTCTCTTTTTACTGGAGCTGCACTATTGTTCTCTACTGCTGAGACAGAAGGAGAGAGAGATGCAAGGAGGGCTTTTCTTCTTTCTTGCATCAGCAGCTGTAACTTGACACCGCCACCTCCTCTTTGGACATGGTCCTCTCGTCTCTTCTTTTCCCCCCCTCTTCTTTTTCTTCCTCCCTTCTACAACCCCCCCACCACCACCACCCCGTCTCCCTCACCCCACCACCGATCCTCGCGGCTGACCTGAGCGCCGCTTTCTGTCCCCGTGTTGCATCAGACTCAGAGAGGCGCTATACAGTAATTAGCATCAGAAGGACCTGCCTGCTCATCTGCCCGCCAGTCAGACTGCTCGCCGGCCCGCCTGCGCGCCTCTCTGCCTGCCAGTGCTCTGCCAACTGCCATGCCCTATTCATGTCCTATTCATCTGTTGTTGAATAAAAGGCTGCTTTCCTCGGGACACCCATCCCTCTGCTGGCCTTTATTTTTTTTGTAGCGAGGCACAGGAGTGAGGATTAGCATTAAAAGGAATAGACTGCTGAGGTAGACTCAGCAGGAACGCATGAATGCATACCTTACTTCTGCCAAGCTGCTTTTATTCTGTTTGGTAGAGATTTTAGCACAGGGACAATTTATGCTTCATACGGGACACCTGTCTCTTTTTTCCCTTTCATTACAAACCTTTTTTGAACTCTCTTTTTGTTCTCATCCCCTGCTCATGTTTCTCTCCCTTTGTTCTTCTTCCTCTCCCTCTGTCCAGCTCTCTTGCCACAGCTCAGTCAAGTTCAATCAATTAGCCAATTGATCAATTTACTTTTCTCAATCCTGTAGTCCATAGAAGAAGATAAAGGAGATACAAGATAAAAAGGAAAAATCCAGTGCTTTGGCAATTATTAGCACGGCATTTGACATTGTGCCAGAGGAGGTCTTAAAAGTAAAAGAATATTGCTTAGAGTCTACAGCTGTGTGAGGCTACATCAGCATGCAAACTCTTACAGTGACAATGATAACATGCTGATGTTTAGCAAGTGTAATGATTACCATGTTCACCAGCTCTGTTTTGCTTTTCAACATGAACACGTATGAACATATTATATGTGATGAAACAAGATCTCCTCCGTGTTTTATTATCTCCACCAGGGAATCATGCGTTTGGTCGTATCTTTTTTGAAAACCTGTTTTACTGATTGCTCTATTTTGTACTGCTGTTATGTACTGCTGCCTCCTCACTCCTCTTAACAAGTGGCAAATCATAAACAAGTCCTTCAGTAAGGAGTCTTGGCACATTTTGTACTTTTAAGGATACAAAGAGAATTACCTCGGCACTACAGAGTACCTGTTCATGTTAGGTACAATTGGAGGCAAATGCAATCAATCAGTGCCAGATTTTGTTACGTTGACAACAAGTTGTGTTGTGAAGTCAAATAAATGTTGATAAGATTTCTTATGCAAATTTCCCCACTGAGGGACAAATAAAGGTTTATCTTATCTTATGAGCCTCATAAAGCTTAGACTTTCCTCTTTTTAGCAGTATTTGCAATTTTATGATATGTCTTACAACATAGCAAAAGGCATTTCTGGAAATCGACTTTGCTAAAATCAAAGCTTACCTAGTTTGTTGCAGGGCACATTTTGGCCTTTGTCGTGGCTCAGAAACTGACATCAAGAGAAAAGTTTGGTCTCATCTCGCCTATAAAATCCATACCCAGTATGTTACAATCCACTGAAGTTAGGGGCTCTAAGAAATAAATAAATCCCTGTTATTGTTATCTTTGCCACCATCTATACTGTAAGCCTGGCAGAGATCTGCACTCTACAGAGTGCACTCTTCTAGTTGATGAAGAGATTAGGAAAGCAACAGCGTCTAACAGTAACAGCAGCAAACAAATAGCAAAGCTGACTTTACTTGGTTGTTAGATAAAAGTTTTGATGGCTAAATCCGTTCACACTACTTTTTAACAAATCCCAAAACTCCAGTAAAATCGTAAAAGAAAATGCCAAATGTGTATCTTTGCTTTTTAAAAGTTGAAGAGCTCAGAGTCTCTGGCCTTTGCTTGTGGCTCTGTTAGAATGTATGTATTTAGGTACAGCAGTGCTAACATGCTCACAGTGTCAATGATAACTTGCTGTTGTTTAGCAGGTGTAATGTTTACCATGTTTACCATCTTAGGTTAGTAGGTAGCATGCAAATATTTGCTAATTAGCTCTAGACACAAAGTACAGTTGAGGCTGATGGGAACGTCATGATTTGTGCAGGTATTTGGTCATAAAAGTAAACTTTTGACCTGATGATTGTGCCAGATGAAAAGATCACCAGAGTTATTCTAATATATCTCGAGGGGGACATAAATGTGCGTCCCAAATTTCATGGCAGTCCATCCAATAATTGCCATTTGACATTTTCACATTTCATTCAAAACCACAAATGTCAACCTCATGTTAATGCTGGATGAAGAGTCAGGTAGATGACCAAGTCATTAGGATTCATCCTCAAGGCATTGTGAATGCCCGTACAAAATTTCATTGCAATCCATCCAATAGTCGTTCAGACATTTCAGTCTGAACGAAAGCGGTGGACTGACAGAACAACAGACAGAACATCGCCATTCTTATAGCTGCATAACTAAAAAGGAACATCGTCGGTAGAAACGGGAGCTGCTCACAAACATGCACTCTCTACCCCCCATCTGTGTGACAGTACATGTGATATATTCGGGTTGGCCTGTGGGTGGGCATGGTGTCCCCATAATGGAGTGGTAAAGCTGCAGGCATTATGGATTGAGAGCGAGCGGCCTCGTCCATGAATCTGCCCCTAACTGTTCTTCTGCCTTTGTGGCCTTAACGATCGGCTGGCTCTCTTCTGTCACCGTATTTCCTCCATCTTAGTTTAGAAGCAGAGATATATCTCTCCATAAAGGCCGACACAAAGAGGGCTGGAGAGCCTCGCCTGCTGCCCTGCACAAAAGACTGAGGTCTGGTGCTTGATAAAGGCTCATGGAGAGGAGAGGAGCTGATGGCCAGGGGACTGCTGGAAAGACCTATTCTCTTCACACACAAAAACATGTTCTCACTCAAGACACTATCTTTGTGTCGTGACGCTGTTTGTGAATGCGTGCGCGCCCGTGTGCATGCCCTTGCCCTCCTCGCTTTCTCTCATCCACCTCTCTGTCTCTTTCCTTTCACACACATGCTAACACATGCGCACACACACACTCTTTCTTTCTTGTTAGAAGATGCTAATATAGCACATGACAAAGCCCCAGTAGACAGCTCTCAGACAAAACACTTCCTTTCTAAAGCAGTTCATCTTTATGCAGAGTCTATCCAAAGGATTGCCAAAGCAAGGTCTCTTGAAAAGCAGGATTTTCACCAGCGCTCAGTCATTCCCGATGTCTATACAGTCTCACTTCATTAGTACGGTTGCTGATCACACTGATGTTTGAGGACATCAGGTTGGTTATTAATTGCTCCCTCTGATACTGAAAAGAACTCCCTGTCTACCTCAACAAATCTGCTGGATGTGACTTAACAATATCGCCTGTCTGTGGTTTTTATTTTCAGAGAAATGGGTGCGAGGCCGGGCCATCGACCGTGGCGAGGTCGACGTTGGAACCCAGCAGAGCCAGGCAATCCCACCAGGACTTTTTTGGAGGTTTCATATGACCGTGCACCATCCGACCTACATCAAGTTCAACCTGTCCCTCTCACACAATGCACTGCTGGGGGTCTACGGACGCAGGAACATACCGCCTACACATACTCAGGTAATGGAGGCTTCTGTTGTAGCATGCTGTTTACCCAGATGGGCTTGTTTGCTGAAGTCCCAGAGCACCACATCCACACTAATACATCTTTGTTTCTCTGTTTGGGCCTTTCATCCACACTAAGCCAGTGTTTGTAAGTGAGCTGAAACAACAGTGCGATAAATCACTTCAGGAGCATCTTTGAAGATAATTATGTATATGGCGTCGTATTCGTGCCTCAATCCCGATGATGCAATGGGATATTTTATATTAACAAACTTGAAGAAAAACTTTTGTAGACACATAAATTATATTTTTTAGAGAAAATATCATCATCCTCAATCATTAAATTTGAGCTATATATATATATATATTTATTATACACATACAGTGTCTCTCTTGCTCACTCAATGTGATTATGTTACATTATGCCAATTGGAAAATCAGGTCATTTCTGATTGGCTGTTTTTTCTCCAATCGACTTGACTACTTGACTACTACAGAGGTGGAAATTGTAAATGACTGTGCTAATTCAAATAATTTCCTTCAGTTCAGTTCAAAGACTCCTAGTCAGGGATTTTGTAGTTTGTTTCTTTTTATAAGAAACCCAATTGCATTACAATTCAAGTGCACTTCAGTACATATTACTGGTTCAAGCTGTTCAGATCAGTACAAAACCAGGCCACCAACCACTGTTTAAATGGTAAGTAGCTCGAACATCAATTCTACTTAGTAGTTTGAACATTTTTTCTGTGGTTCTCAGGAAGTGACAACAGAGATCTCACACTAAAAAATAATGATTCGGCCTGTGACGAGGATGGATTCAGTATGATAATTTCAATTAGAAGAATTGGTGTTAAAGATTTGTTCCTACATGCACTCAACACCTCTAGTTACTGGTGAAGTGAGGAAACACTGGGAAATTGGAAAATAGGCACGTTACAGCCACACATCTACTTTTCTATTGTTGTACATACTTAGCTCACCAGAGCTGAGGTACAAATTTGACCCCATAGATGTATGCCTGCTCTGACAGGTCAGGGGTCGTGGAGCAGTAAGAAAAAAAGAAAAGAAAACCTCTAACCTTGTCTATGATCACTTATTTGAAAAGTCAGTAAAGCCAATCACACATTAAAGGTGTCAGTAAATTGTATTTATGCTCTTTTCGTCAGACAAGTTTGCAAGCATAATATATTTGTTTGTCTCAGTGCAAAATTGATGTCATGAATGACACAACATTTCATACTTATCGAAACGCCATTAAATTGTGAGTTTAGCTGTATTGATAGAAAGGTAGTTGTATGGTTACTTAAAGAGTAAGATTCTTTTTGTTTGACAAAACTCGTCAAAGCCACCAGACTCCATTTACAAAAAAAGTAATTTTATCATCACACTTTCTATTCAGTTTTGACAGAAACAAAATAAAACTCACCAAAACCATCTTTCTACCGTTCCACCAATCCCCAACTCTAATTTGGTTGAAATAAAACTTAATTCATCGAGTTAGATGTGAAAATATCAGGAGAGAGCGAGAGGTAGGTCGGACATCAGAGAAGCAGCGGGGGACAACGGCGTGTAGAGCCAGAATATTTTATCATCTAATGTTAATTGAAAAAAGAAAAGAAAAAATCCTATTTTGTATTCCTGGGACTTAAAAAAAAAAAGTCATGTTATTGAAACAGGTATTGAGTATCGTTTTTTTATACTAGTATTGAAGATTAAAATTCTGGTATCGTGACTAATTAAAACAGTGTGAGAGATGAGGACAAACAGAGGTTTTACTTGCCGAGACTCTGCAGAGGCTTTTTCTGTCATGCTACTACCAGATGTTGACTGTGATGCAAAAATTTGTTTTTTCTAAAAGAAGTGGAAAGAGAGGAGATTTTACTATTTTTCCCATGTGGACAGAGGTCTTTGCAAAAACAACTTCAAAAGTGTGGATGCATGTCATTTTCACAGGGAAGCAGCGATTTCTGATGTAGTCGACTGTGGATAAAATCTGTCTCAGACACATCTCCAGAAACAATACACACACGCACACACACACACACAGGCATACGTTGTACACAGTGTAGAACAGCATTGTGCCATGCGAGCAGCACGTATACAGACAAAAATACAACACACACTGAGTCATCTGCTTTTTAACATCAGTGCGCCCCTGCTCTCGCCTGCATGAAGAGGTCTAATTAGCTGTTTTTGACACTAGTGTGACACACAGCCCTCAGGGGGAATAAGACTCAGCGAGCGCTTGCTAGTTCAAGGAGGTTTTAGGATGGAGAGGAAGGGAGGGAGAGACGAGGGTGGTGGGGAAAGTTAAAGAGGGTGAGGAAGAAGCACAGGAAGGTTTAGACAAATGAAATAATACTCTGTTCCATTTGAAAACCTGGGTGGTAAAGTCTGCCCATGCTATTAGCAGCACGTCGAGTTGTTGAACCGACTGCTGTGGAACATGACTGGCAGAGGACTGAGCTGCCATGGATGACGATTTCTCCCTTTTTTCTTTGGATTCCTGTTTCACAATTCACATCTGATATCCACATCTAATGCTATTCACCAAGTTCTTGTATGCAGGCAGTTTTCCAATAGCATTCAATTGGCAGTTTCACAAAGCTCACCCAACAACAGCCACACACCACCGCACAAGATTTGGCTTGCAAATTTGCCTTGTATCTATGCAGGCTTTTTTCGCGAATTCCCGTCTTGCTCAGCCCAATTGGATGACATTGTCATTGTCTGATTATGTGCAGTTCGACTTTGTGAAACTGTTGGACGGGAAGGCGCTCCCCAGGTCCTTGACTGATCCCGTCTCAACCGCCAAAGCTCCCAAAGGCCTGCTGCTGAGCGGCCTCCAAGAAACGGGCTTCATTGAGTACATGGACCCCGGCACCTGGCACCTCGCTCTCTACAACGACGGACGCAACCTGGAGCAAGTGTTACTCCACAGCACTCCTATAGGTGAGGAGAAGAATGAAACTGGTAGCTTTTCTTCTAACGACATTAATGTTATACTGAACATTTGTTCTCCTTTTATAGCTATAAAATTGTATTGTTTGCATTTCATGATTTGTATCTCAGGGTTGCTTCACTCTCTTGTCCTTTCTCCTCTTTCATCTGTTGATTTGCAAAAAATAACATAAGGACATGGCCAAGAGTGGCTCGAAACTCTTTGACATTTGAAGGGAACTTTTCCTGTTATAAGAGTGAGTTTGGCATGGCAAGAGACAGCCGTTAGAAAGGGGAGGACAGCTCCGGTAGTAATGACAGGGCTTGCTAACTGCAGCTCATTGATATGACACACACGGATGGCAGTGTAAATTGAAGGATGTGAATAATGCAAGAGTGCGTGGCTGAATATAGACAAGTGGATAATTACCAGGGCAGTTTCTTCACTCCCACTTTGTCCAGTGCTCCTTAAGAGAATACGGTGTTGAAATAACAAAAAAAAGTGTTGGGAAATGTAGTAGCACAGTAACATCATTGGGGGACTCGATAATTTATACGTAGCAGACAGGTAATGTGGCAATTACAAAGCATGCAATATGTGATGAAAAGATATAATGAGAAGCACTCCATGAAACAGACTTCATTTTGGGATTTTTTGTCCCGCTGATCTTTAACTAGCCATGCATTATTTAGTTTTTAAGTTCTTCAGTAAATGATCAGGAAGACTGCACTGAGCTTTCTGGATGCTAAATATGTGTATCAGCGACCTCTTAAAAGCCCAAGTGGTAAGCCAATCATTAAACAGCTCCATAGTACCAAAACATTGTACTGAAGACATCTTTCATCGTCATATTGACAGAGTTCTTTATACAATGACTGACAGCATGCGACAGCTAAACACAGATTTTATTTCAGAGCTGTCAAGCATTTGTTGACTCGTGTGCTGTCTGTAAAGTCTGGAATATACCAGACCTATTTTGAGCCACATATTTTGTGCTAAACAGGAAACAGCAGCGTTCACAAAGAGTTAACTTTCCTTTTCCTCTTCAATAATCTAAACAAATAGAGACACGACAGATGGGCTCAGAATCGCAGCCTTTAGTCCACTTAGGTTTTTCAAATAATTAATCAAGTGATTCAGCTTGAAAGAGGAAAATAATATTAATGGATTGATGTCAGAGTTCATTTCGCTGCCCATTTACACCTCTAACAAGGGCTACAATCATACACTGCATTGTTTTGGAGGCAGAAAATCAAAACCACAGAGCTCCTGTACAATAAATTCAGAGAAACAGTATGCTGAAGCCCAGAGAGGAGCTTTATGGGGAGATGTGGGAGAAATGAGATGATCTCTGTCGGGAAATTGAGCTTTTCCGCAGCAAATAGTAACTGGATACGACAAAGAAACAGAGAGTATAAATAATAAAAAGACTGTCGTAAAAATAAATAAATAAAATAAAATCAATACAGTGTGTGAGTATGACCAGGAGGAAAATATGAGAACATGAAGTATATGAAAGCAATACATAAAATGATTCTGATGTGCAAAGATATGCTTGTTTTCACAGAAACAAGGGGACACACTATATGTAAAACATGTGTTGGTGGTTAAACATGCTTGCAAGAGTAATGAGTTATGTGACTGCATGAGACAGAAAGCACTGTCATGGATAATCACTGTGATCATCATCCTGATAAAGGGGAAAAGAAGAAAGTTGTGGTGCAACAATCAAAGCCACCTGTGTTTGGTCAGCTGATAACTGACCTGCATCAGTCAGAAGACGTTACGTTATTCTGTCTTTCATTCACACACACACACAAGCACTCACATGCAGCATTCAGTTACATCTTAATTCTGTGCTGCTGCTGAGTAGGACAGAAAATTGTCGGCACAAATGCTGATATCTATACTGTAATATATGCTGATATGTGTATGCACTGTACTCCACAGTCATTTCTCGGTGATTCTGACTGTATAAACGGGTCACCCGTAGATGTTGAAAAAATATGATAAAGAGGTGAGAGACATCTGCATCTGTTTCAAAATAGACACTATTATGGGGATACAAATTGAATTTTCAAACATATTTTCTCCATTTTGTATGGAAAAAAAAAACAGCAGTGGATGCAGAGAAAACCTTTTTTTCTCCTCCACTGTTATTGACACTTACATATGACCCACAAAAGCTCTGGCTTAATGATTTCTGCCATTTCGCCACCTCCACTCCAGCCCCATCTTCTTTAATTCTACTCAGCCTGTACCCAGGCAGAGAGTGGTGCTTCCTGCAGGGCTATTAATTATGCATAATTGCTATACTTCAGCTGTCATCACACGTCCTCTCGAATATTATATCTTTTACACAATGGGACAGCAAAGTATGAGGAGAAAAATTTCATGTAGGTTCCTGGAACTTTTGCCAAAATACATGATAAACAAAAAAAGTGGTTAGCAAGCAGGTGGATACTTCTAGTTAGCTGAGCAGCCATTTAATTTTTTCATAAATTCATAAAGCCCAAGGGTCATAAAGCATGGCTGAAACTTTACGACTTCATAAAGTACAATTGGAAAGCTTATTTGACCAATCAGATCACTTGGCTGGAAGCACCTATTTTATAATAGCATTTAACTGCATTAACTTATGGCATGAGTGATTTCTAACTGGAAAGGGTTTAGTCAGTGGAAAGAACTGAGTGGATGTCACGCGAATGCCCACACACACACACACACACACACACACACACACACGCACACACCATATACTGTAACAAATAAAGACACTGCTCCCCATACATTACCTCTTAATTGCCTGGAGATTTTTATAGTTGAGACATTGACCTGAAAGATACGGAGCTTATATCACTGCGACAACCCTGCACCTTACAGCCTCGTGAGGCTCTTTGATGGATCACTCCTCTCCTCTGGATTAAAAAGAACTCTGTGACCTTGCAGATGAGTTTTTGTTCATTGCATGTGTCAGGTGCCAGATACAATATTGGAATTTGTGTATGTGAGGCTTTTTTTTTTTTTTTTTTTTTTTTTCAAAGAGAGAGACAGAGACACGTACAGAGAAAGGTTTTGTGAGTCCTCCTGACTGTGTGGGAGAAAAGATGATTGCCACTCCTTCTCTCCATCAGTGTGACGATGACAGGTGATGGAGGTGAAAATGACTTTGGTTTCTGTAGCGATGCGCTGCTGTGGAGGATAACGCTGTGCTGTCGGCTACTGGCAGGGCCTGTCTCATTAGCATGTGTCACACGTGCCTCAAGGCGGATGTCACATAATAACTTTGCGTGCATGTGTTTGTCAATGTGTGTGTGTGTGTGTGAGAGAGAGAGAGAGAGCCATGCCACTGAAGGATTTGTCATCCATGCTCCCTGAACAGAGCGAGCTAGGGGACTGCAGCGCTTTGACTCTGGAGTCGATGCCCGTTCAGAGGAGCCGAGCAGGACGGCACAGGGTCAAATAAAGGATGACATCCTTGACACCCATTTTAATTACTCTATCTAGCTTAGATAGAGCTCGCCTGGCACGAGACAACCGGCAGCACAGTTCAGATCCCCAACTCTGCCAGCCTCTGGGTACTCCACCACCAGAATCATCCATGTAGGGTAGCGCTGACAGAGCTCAGCGGGCTTATATAATGCTCTAAAAGCATAGAAGTGCTCTCCTTCTTTATCTGTCCTTGCCATGCCGTCTGTACCCGCAGAATGAGATCTGACATGATGGACGTATCAATGGGAGTAAAGGAGAGCGGTAAAAGGAAGGCAGCTAATTGAAGTCTGTCGGAGGAATATGACGAAACCCATAAGGCCTAAAGAAGGATATGATGAAACACATGTATCTAGATGAGACAAAGCACTAGTAGGAACAAGCATCACATTGATCTTCACCGAGAGTGAAGCTACTGTAGCGACGCAGTATTACCCATTCCCCACTAACTTGTGCGCTCACAATGTCAGATTTTATGTTGTTCACTCTCGTTCCAAACTGCGCCCTTGTAAACAGTTTGTTGATTAAGCCTTGATGTTTGTAAATTTGCGTGCAGTGTGTTTCCAACCTGTAATGCAGTATAATGTGCTTAGTGCTACTGAGCGTAAGTGAGTGCTTGGCCATTCCCCAGAGAGTGATAGCAGCTGGATCAGACTAATCTAATATAGCCCCTGAGTCTGGGGAGCCATCCATTGCTTATCAGATCTCTCATTCAATAACAAGAGAGCTATGCCAGCTTATGGAGTTACATGTGGAATATTTTCAAGTTTTTTTTTCTTTGCCTTTTATGTCTGATTTGCCAATGTGTGTGTGTGTGTGTGTGTGTGTGAATGTTTGTGTGTGTGTGTGCGGTTGTGCAGACTCCATGGATGGTTGCTCCACTGACTGTAATGGAAACGGAGAGTGTGTGGCTGGACACTGCCACTGCTTCGCTGGATTCTTGGGTCCTGACTGTGCCAAAGGTAAGATATATCTGATAAGGGATCAGGCCTAGTGGCTTACAACCCCATGCAAACACCAAAACCAATAGTTTGTTAGTATGTCTGTCAATACTTTCTGACCTCCCTACTCTGTTTGTGACACTCAGCCCCAAGCCAATTCACTTCTGCTGCCATTTTCTAAAACTTATATACTTACTGTATAGTTTCACTTTTCAAAAAGACTCAGTAATTTACGAAAGTTTACTAGTTTCAACAAATGTTACTCAAAGATGAGTTAACAGTGCATTTGCAAGGGACTATACACCAGGCACCAGGTTTTGCTGATGCTTTCATGCTCTGTTTTTTCTGTTCATGAATACTCAACACTTCCTCAATGTTGATCTGTGGTCTTGATAAATTCATTATAATCCACAGCACTATTTCCATTAGTACGCCGACAGAGTCAGGTATACTCACCACTCTAATTCTTTCTCTGTTTCCCGTCGCTTTCATTCTGCAGTTTTTCGAGTGCTGTCAATAAAACGTCCTACACATACGGCATGTTTTAACATTAAAAGCCTTCTGGCGGATCACATTTTTTACAATGGGGAGCTTAAGTCATTTCAACAAATACAGTAAGACAGGTGTTCACATTTCCAAGGACTGACTTTTACATTTACAACTGAGATTTTCTTACAACAGAAAAAAATGAAGAAGCCTACTCCAATAGAGCAGTCCTCCACGAAGGAACTAAAGTTAGAAAAGTCATCTCCAGTGTATACTTAATTTTCCTCTCTGAGATGGAACAAATCACATATGTGATAAGGCTGTAAAGACCCACATTTATAAAGAGGTGGAGTCCTGCAATCAGGGAACATATCTGTCTCCTCTTATTTTACAAATACTTTTCTTCTTATCTTAATATTATTATTGTGCTTAAACTAAAAAACAATACTAAAACTGGATAGATGTCAAGACAGCTGGAAATTTTGTAAAGACCATGATGGAAAATGACCTTGAAACCGTACTGCATGCTGAGCGCATGGACTCAAAGGGCGATCTCCTCCTCCCCAATCCTCGTGCAGATGCTAATGTGTTTAAAGTGCTTCATCTGCAGGAGGTTTATTCACGGCAACTTCATAGCAATTGAAAATGGGCAGAGCGGGAGCAACTGAAATGAATTTGTAAACGAAAATAATATTTCTGTTTAAAAAATAAGCTTTACAAAAGAGGACCAAATGACGTGACTAGTGCTGATTAAATATATATAATGCTGAATTTATCATGGACGCCAATAGAGTACATGTAATGTTTTTATTTATTTGTGGTGGCCATGCCCCTGGCTATCCTTTGGCACTAATAATAACTAATAACATCTTTTATCAGAGATTTTACAGTAAACGTAAAAGGAAAATGTGACACAGTGCAACAGTGTGGCTCATCGATGATTTAAAAAAAGACAGTAATGGACTTCAATGGCACAGAGGAATAAGCTAAATCAGGCTTTTCATGGGATTTGTTGACAATAAGAAAAATATGGCATCTATACGATCACCATCCTTCAACTGCAACCTTTCCATATCATCTTCACAGCTGTCCAACTGTCTCTCTATCCTTACTTTCCCTCTTGCTTTCTCGCTGCCTCTGTTCTTCTTCTTCTACTTTCCTCTGTCCTTCTTTGTTAAATTACGGTAGTTGTATCTGTCTCATTGTGTAGAAACAGCTGATATGATATCACATCCTATGATTTATTTACGCTCATCATTTATTCATTCGTTCCTCTCATCTTTGCTCATTTGCTCATGTTATAATATTCTCTGTTTGAAAAGTTAGACAGCAAGTTTTGGCACAAGTTGTAAAAAGTGTGAATTTTATTACTGTGGGGTACGGAGTGTTAGATTTAACAAAGGATCAAACAAACACATAACACATGCCCGCACACATGAATGCACAGGGCCTTCATTGCAAATTATCCCAGAAAAAAAGCTGTTGGTTCTGGATCGTCTTTCTAATCCATTTGAAGTCTGGAGCTGCCATGCTTCCTCCAGCTGCAATGAGGAGGGGGCGGGTGGGGTGTAACTGTCAGTGCGTCATCAGACACTCACTGACTTTATTCTACCTGGCTGTCATTACATTAGCCACACAGCTCTCCATCTCTGCATGGAGATAGCTCTGCTTTCCACCCTCATTCTATAAACCCCTAATGCTCTCTTTCCTAATCTTCCGTTTTCACGATTGTTTTCACGGCCTGTTCAGAGCGAGTGAGGTGACGTTGGGGGGATTTTCTACAATTCCTGGGTTGCCGTGGTAGCCGGGCTCAGGTGGTGCTTGAGTAAATTGAAACAGCGTGAGGGATAAGCTGGAGTGTGTGTGTGTATGCGTGCGTATGAGCGTGTGTGTGCGTGAGAGAGAAAGAGAGAGAGACAGGGGCTGCTTGAGGATTTGCTGAATCCGCGCACTAGCTGAGATAAGAGAGCGTAGCCCCACTCACGGTAGGTTACTGCGGTCTCCCAGCTAATATACTGCAGCAGTGTGTGTGTGTGTGTGTGTGTGTGTGTGTGTACTACTGAGTATGTGGGCGTAAACTGTGTTTGTCCTGTTGCAGATTCATGCCCCGTGTTGTGCAGCGGGAACGGCGTGTATGAGAAAGGACGTTGCGTGTGCCTGGCAGGGTGGAAGGGGGCAGAGTGTAACGTGGAGGAAGGTCAGTGTATTGACCCCACCTGCTCCAACCACGGCTCCTGCATCCAGGGAATCTGCATATGTAGTCCAGCCTACAAAGGGGTTAACTGTGAACAAGGTAAGAAGTTTTACACGCTCAAAAGCACACACACACCCCATAATGTCACCTCTGCACAACAAAGATGGCTCCACCTATACCGATTTAAATGCATGGCTTTAGCATTAAATTTAAAGCTGCACTACTGAATATTTTTATATTGACAATGGATCAAATGATTATGCGTAATTTGACAGGGGTCCCTCCTAGTGTATTGTCACCTGACTCTGCGGACTCCAACAGCTCCACGGAGCATTTTAATGTATAATAAAAAGCATTTTAAATCGATCTGTACAGTCTGTACAGAATGTGACACCTTCTATCCTTCACAGAGAAAACATTGTTGTGATTGTTCTGGTTTTCTAGCCAGAAACTCTGCCCACATCAACCCAGTTTCCAGCTGCAGCAGGCAGCTGTTTACAGGCTGCCCAGCACCAAATGGCAGGCAGACAAAGTTACCAACTAGATAGTAAACGTAGTGCAACATTTAGCTCCCAAAGAAACAGATTCAGTTCAGGAGTTGGTGGAGACCAAAACAAAGCTAAAAGGAGCGCGAATATTGGCCTGAAACAGACAGAAAAGAGACACATAACGAATGCTAATGTTGCTTTGCACATAGCTTTATAAAGTTTTGATATGTCAGTGTTGTGTTTTCTGCTTGATCATATTGGCCCCGGGTGGCCAGTAATCAATTAACGCAGCTTTAATTATGAATTTTAACTTTGAACCTAATTTATGCAACTGACATCAACTGGGTCCACATGAAAAGCACAGAAATCATACACACTGCTGGAATCTGAAGAGCCTCCTCTTTTCAGTGATAGCACTAGATCTCCATCAAGGATAAATGTCCATAAATCCACCAAGAAATATTTAAAAAAACACACACACCTTATTACTTCAGATGTTGTCTCAAAATCATTTCATATCAAATTTAGCCTTTTTCTGCATTATCAAAAGCAATCCAGATGATTGTTGTCTGTACATCCATGGTTACTGTGCAGACAGGAGCTGCTAGCAGCTAATTCAGCATGACTTTTCATAGTGCAGATTTAGCAAGAGAAGAAACAAGAAAAAGGAAAATAATAGGAATGATAAAATCTATGAAAAAATTTTTTTGTTTATTGTTGTCTACAATATACATACAAACTCAAATACTGATTTCTGTGGTGCCCTGAAAAGCTAAACAAACAGCCAAAACAATTTTACATTAACATTTTTTTCCCCATAAAAGCTGTTGTAGACCTGTATGCTACCACTCACATGTCAGATGATGGCATTTCTAAGGCACCTAACCTATTCTGAAAATAACTACATTATTAAATAAAAATCATAAAATGTATATATTGTATTTTTGTTATATACTGTTATTATTGTAGCCAAGACATAAACTACAAATAAAGGGAGTGAAAAATGGCCAAGGGTTCAAATGACAAAAATATCAATGATTCAGGCAGCTCAGGTACCTGAAGCACCTTACAGTTGCACAGGAAACCAGCCGTGGGCCTTTGTCATATCCTTCACTTGTAGTTGTCCATTGTAAAACCACCCAATAAATTAGCAAAAACAAACAAAGCTGTGATGTTTAAAACAACTATGATGTTACACTTGATCATAACCTGATGGCACAGCTGTCCCAAACACTGCCCTGCTGTCATCTCCAGTATCTCGGCCTGTGGAGACCGAATCAGGTGTTTGACCTTGAGCGGCGGAGCTGAGCTGAGCTGAGCTGAGCCCAACTGTGCTGAGCTTTGGCTTGGCGCTCAGAGCTGTAATTACACACACTAACACAGCGTAGCGCAGACCACCATGACACACACACACACACACACACACACACACACACACACACACACACAAACCAACCAACCCATTTCACCCCTTATCAAAGCCTCAGTTCTAAGTGTCCTATGAAGTGTAATGTTGTGGAACAGATACAGGGATTGTAGCGAGGGTGGTTAACTCCTGGATGGGATGCAAAGAACACTGCTTTCATACTCGATGAACTGATGATTATAACGAGGCAGGCGGGCCCCCCACCCTCCGACCCCTCCTCCCCCCACCCCATCACTCCCTCCCCTCACCTCTGACTCATTCTGGCTTTTCCTTTTGTCCTCTCTCTCTCTATAGTGGACTGTATAGACCCTCAGTGTGGCGGGCACGGTGTGTGTGTGCGTGGGGAGTGCGTGTGCTCGGCAGGCTGGGCAGGAGTGAGCTGTGATGACCCGCTGCCAGCCTGTCAGGAGCAGTGTTCAGGACATGGCACCTATCTCCCTGAGTCAGACACCTGCGCCTGCCAGCCCAACTGGACGGGACCAGACTGCTACACTGGTAAGACCTGAGGATTATTGTTCAACCGCAGGAAAAAACACCGAAAATTGCAACTGCACATCACTAGTTTGCCAGTGTTCTTGTAGCATGCATGGTCTTGCCAGATGCTATTTTCTGGGGATTTGATAGACATGAGAGAGAAATATGGATTGGAGCCACTCTGTGAAATGGGTCTGTGTGTGTGTGTGTGTGTTTGCATGTGTGTGTTTCTCTTCATGCTGGTCGTAAATGAGATTTCCCCTCATGACTCTCTGACGGCAGCACTCTGGAAGCTCTACCCCCCTCCCTCCCCTGCAATAGCACTCACTTCACTGTGCATTTAGAGTGTAACACACATATACTAATGCACGCACGCACACATGCTCACACACACACAAACATGCACTCATATTCCCTTCAGCTAAATGAGGGGAAAAAAGGCAGGCGAGAAAAAGAAAAGACCTCTATTCTCACTTTGCTGCAAGGCCTTTCAGAGACTGCTACTCTGAGGAACATTCCAGTTTGGCATTTAAAAGCTTGCTGATGTTTATTACATACCCCTTTACCTGTACGCTACATATGAGTCACTATGCATTTTTTAAATATGGTTTTAAAAGATTTCTTACCCCAACAGCTACCTTAATTTTCCTTTGCACTCAGTCAACCGATTGTGAAGAAAAGGCTGTGAGCTGTAAGGAGAAAACTAAAGCATGTGTACTGTAGTGTCTGAAATATAGAATGCAGTACTCTGTGCTACGCAGTGAGAAGTGTCCTTGTCCTTGCAGTCTAAACTGACAGAGAGGAAAATAGCCATTACACCACTGACTTTCCTCTGTTTCCACCACACTAACTTAACGTTGGCGTTGGGAAGGATTCGCTTTACCATGCACACCAATGATTTGCAGGCAATTGGCATTAGCTCCTGCTCTCAGCTGCATGCATGCCTTAATATAGTGATATAGCCCATGATAATGATAGACCATGGCTGAATATCTGAGATATGAGTGGCCTCTCTCTACCTGCCGGGCTTTTAATCAAAAGGACCCAGCAATTCTACGTCCTGGCCTTGTTGAAGCATAGCTAAGCTAATGTAATTCTAATAGAGAGCTGAAAAACTCTCCAACTTTAATCCACTTTTTCCTCCCTCTCCATGCTATGTATATTTAAATTGAAATAACTTTTTACTGCAGCTGGATAAGTAGTCTTTGTGTGCCTCCAGCACTTTGCTCTCTTTACTGATGGATGAGGCTTTGCTTCTGCAGAGAGAGAGAGAGAGAGAGAGAGAGAGAGAGAGAGAGACGGTGAGGAGTGCAGAGGAAAGGAAATAGACAAAAAGAGGAGGGAAGAATGTTAAAGGGATGTTGCAAGAGAGAGGGAGGGAAGGCTGACAGAGACAAAGATGGAGAGATGAAGAAAAAGAAAGGGTATTAACATACCCACCAAATCTGATCAAAATGTCAGAAAAGAATAATAGAGCTGAATTGGAGTCCCTGTAGTTTAAATATGCGGTGCAAATACGAATCATTTGGCTGTTATTATGAGTCTATTCACTCTTCCCCTCCTTCAGGGAGCTCAGCTATTAGAGGTGGGAAGATTGTGTATTGTGAGAAAGTAGACTTTTTAGTCTCCGAGGTTATCCTCTTCTATCGCTTGTGTTTTTTTTCTCTCACCTATATCCGATGGCTCACCCCCAACTCTGAGTTTTTTCCTTACTTTTTTCCTCCCTGTCCCCCGTGCCTCTTTTACCTTTTCTTTTCTTCAAACGCTCAATTCCTCCATTTGTTCCCCTGCGTCTCGTTCTCTCTTCCTCTCACACTTAACACGCTTTTTTTTTTTTTCACCCACACCCACCTGTTCGACAGAGCTGTGCCCGGTGCCATGTGGCAGCCACGGCGTTTGCTCAGAGGGCCAGTGTCAGTGCGAGGAGGGTTGGACTGGCGCTGCGTGCGACCAGAGAGCGTGCCATCCTCGCTGCGAAGAGCACGGCCAGTGCCACGACGGGACCTGCATCTGTCAGCCTGGCTGGGAGGGAGAGCACTGTAACATTGGTGAGCAGCGTGTGTACATGTGGGAGGGTTTAATTATTCCTTGTGATATTTTGATTAGTATGATTAATAGGATGTTTTTTTTCAAAAAAGGTGTCACTGTGGTTGGAATAATTTCCATTTACAATTGCTTTCTCTTACCCAATTCTCACCTTTATCTCTCCCCACAGTTACTCATGATTTGGACGTTGTCGTGAAAGGTAATTTATCCTTATTTAGGATTTAAATTTCATATCGTGCTCCACCAACATGGTCACGAATGCTAAAAAATGTGTGTGTGTCTGTGTGTGTTCATGTGGGGCCTACCTCTTCAGACGGCTGCCCGGGGCTGTGCAGTGGGCATGGGCGCTGTACCCTGGAGCAGAGCGGCTGGCGCTGCGTCTGCCAGACTGGATGGAGTGGGCCTGGATGCAGCGTTGTCATGGAAACTGACTGCAGTGATGGAACAGACAATGACGGAGGTGACACTCTAACATCATCCATCATTTTCTATCTCTTTTTCTCTTTCTTACCCCTTTCATTTCTGTCTTTCTGGCAGATTGTCCATTCCATTCCATTACTTCTCGTCCTGTTTCTCCTGCCGAGAATTCCTCCCCTTCATCTCTCCGTGCTGTCCCAGTCCTGCTGAGACTCCTGTAGAGTCCTGCTGGTCATTATTATATTGAATATGTATTTGTGTGTGTGTGTGCGGCCGCATTTTTGCCAGCGTGTATGTCTAGTTCTTTTTTTCTTATCACAGCTAAATGTCTAATATGCATACCACCTGCTAGGATAAAAGGCACTCAGAGAAATTTTCACAAGTCTAAATACAACAAACCATGCAAAATACATTTCTGTTTCTCTGCTTATGAGCTGTTTGGTGACAGGTGAGAGGCGTGTGTCGCTCAGACTCGCTCGCTGTCCTCAGGTGAAGAGATGAGAAAGGAACATTTGAGCAGTAGCAGGAGCTTCGTTCATTACAATCATTTCCTAGCCATTTCAGTCCCATCTAAGGCTGTTCTCCAATACATAACAAGTTTTAAGAATCTAGTGAAATATTGAATTGCTCTCAACTGTGCCCATTCACTTTGAGACTCCATCAAATATCCATTATGGACATGCCCGTTAAGCCGGTGCTGTAATCCATCATTGCAAACAAGATAGTGTTGCTTTTTGTACGGAGTAAAAGGTTCTTTGTTTTTTTTTTTTTGTTTTTTTAAATGTGGTTTCACGTTTTGTGATGAGTGGTGTGTAAATCGGTGCACACAGCAGCAGGAAACCTCAAACACACACACACTTTTTTGTTGTCCTTTTTCAGATGGTGCAGGGTGCTGATAGCTGCAATGCAACCTTTTCTTTTCCTACACATTGTTTACCAAAGTTGACTGACTGAACCAACACTTCTGAAAGTGGATGGCTGCTCAAAACATGAATCACAGGTCCTTACCCAGGATTATAACCTCAGAGCCATGCAATAAAAATGCCATGTGGAGTATAAAAAAGGGTTGAATAAAGGAAACAAGTCCTAGCTGGATGGTGGCCTGCCAACTGTGTAGGCACTTGTATTCTATTAATGGATTATGTTCAATCTCATTATTCTGATTGCGGTTTGTTAGTAATGGATTTTTCATCTGTAGTGTTTAAGAAATAAAGGACTATCATACTGTGCACCTAATGCATTTACACATTGCATATGAGCATATTGACTGTTAATTCAGTCACACCTTAAACAAACCAAACCCCTCCTCACTTTCCCTTTTTTTCCCCCCATATCTCAACTTGAACTGTGACTACAAATTGAAAATAAAACCAACTTAAGATTTAGAGATTAAAGGAATTAATTTGACATTAGGTAAATAAACTGTTGCAGTGCGTTAGATGACAAGATTAATACAATTCTATCTGCCCGTTCAATATAAGGAGCTGTAAATTCGGCACAGTCGGCCAAGAAGTAGTCGTATAAAAGTTGTCATTGTGGTTTTTGTATGGATTAAACAAATGAGATATTAATCCATGAGTTTTAGAGGACCCTGTAGGCAGATTTTGGTACCTTTGATCAGAGCCAGGCTAGCCCTCTCCCCTGATTCCAACCTTTATGCTAAGCTATGCTAACTGGCTGTAGCCTTAAATTGATTTGACAAATATGAGAGCAGCATTGATCTTCTCATCTAACTCTCTGCAAGAAAGTGAATAAGCATATTTTGCAAGGTGCCTGACCACTTTTTATTGGCCATTGGCCGGCAGGGAGGGTCCAGCAGAAAGGTGCTATTGGCTCAATTGTAAGATAAGATCCTGTGTTCATGTACGATCCATATTTGGACTCAAAGTCAGGATACGTCAGCCTCTGCCGCTCTGAATGCAGCACCATAAACTATTCATTATTTTTTAAAATCTGTCTCATAAATCCCCACATTATGGAAGTGCACTATTAAATTGCTGGACTACCCCTTTGATAGATATGCGTAGACTGTGGATTTAATTTCACATTTTCTTTCTCTCTGTATGAGCAGGTATAAGTCGAGGTTAAGGTGGTGAGTGGGTGGAGGAAGGGACAGGTTTCTCTCTACATTACAGTCAAACAAAAAATGCATTAAAATATATACTGTCAGGCACTATATACAAAAAGGAATATACATACTGTATGGCATTATATGGTATTATAATGCCATATGAATATTGATGAACTTCTTCAAGTGTCTGTACTGCAGGTATCAAACCGTTCAGCTTAGGGATGATTATACTGGAGAAAGACTCACTAACAAGGCCTTATGGAGACCATTTACACTTCTCTTATCTTTCCATCCTTCCACCTCTCTGCACAGCTATTCAAATACCATAATTTTCAACCGCACTATTCAGCCATCTCCCTTAATTGCCAGACACAGTCTACTGTAGGCTCTCATAGCCTTCTCTCACAGCAATCTTTTTGTCTCTGAAGATAGACAGAGATGGAAAGATGCTATCACAAGTAATCAGAGAATAAAGAGGAACTTTGAAGAGAGAGTTTCAATTATTCCGCCTGGATGGGAGAGAAGCGTGCATATTGTTCTTCCTCTTGAAAAAACAGCATTTTTTTTACACACTAGGCAGTGAAATCACATGCACATTCACATTTACATTCATATTACATACTGTATGTTAAAAATCTACATTCCTACTGTGCTTCTTTGTGTGTAATGGTTTAACCATGTCGGCATAATAAGCTACAAACCTGTGCGTCCTTTCAATGACAATGATATTAGAAATTCAATTAATAAGCGTGCATTCAAGTTGAAGTAAATCGTATGGAAATCAGCCATTGTACTGTGCTGCCTTTGTAGGAGGAGGTTATAATAGAATATTGTTGGCCTTTAGCTCTCTGCTCTGTGGTCAGATGCATTTAAATGTCAGCACTGTTTCCTGCCTTTTCAGAAACAGGCTTGAAATAGGAAACACAAATACCAGCCAGGCTCCTATTACCTGCCGCCTTGCTTTGTATCTCATTGTTTACGCCGGACTTCTATGGATCACATTCAAATAATACCGGTGATTCAGGTCTGATTTACAGCAACAGATGCTATAATTGTATGCTAATGCCCTCTAATGAATTTCATTTGATTGATACTCGTGATAATGATGACACATGTGCAGTTCATTGTTGCAGATTCGATTACTCCAGCAGAGTTTCTCACCGGCCAGCAGTGTAAAAAATGATTTCTTGGCAGTTCTGAGGTTTTATGGTGTCCTCTTCATGTCTTTCCACTGCAGTGCTTTGGCCTTTAGAGTAGAAATTTGTTCTTAGCACCATAGCTACTTAAATCTATTAAAGCCTTTATTAACGATGCATAATAAAGATGTTAGTGTCTCACCTATATTGACTGTGTAAATTCAAGTACCCTCTAAACAACCAACTCCTCACATAAAACTGTTTGTGTGTGAATGGGTATTTTAACTATTTTATCTTATATACTTGGAACCCCTTTCAGATGGCCTGATGGACTGCGTAGACCCTGACTGCTGCGAGCAGCTGAGCTGTGGCTCCGACCCCCTGTGTCACGGCTCGGCCGACCCCTTGGCCCTGTTGCAGCAGAGCCCACTGCCCCCCACCGCACCCCCCTCGCCCGCCAGCACACACACTCACAGCTTCTACCGCCGCATACGCTTCCTCCTTGGCAAAGCGGCCACACACACTCTCCCTGGAGACGTGCCCTTTGATACCAGGTATGTGCTTGTTTACTCTTTATGTGCCTGTGTGTGAATGCAAAATCCTTCATGTACATCTTTTCTGCCTGTGTCCTTGAGTTTTCCTGCTCTGTGTTATGTTGAAAGACATGAGTAGTACATAACGAAGTAAACACATCTATATTAATACATTAAATCATCCAGTACTCGTTATTTGTTTATTGAGAGTGTGTGCGTTTGCATGTGAATGAGGCTTTTCATGAGCGCGCATGCCTGTGCACACATAGTAGTGATCTGTGTTCCCTTGGAGATTAACAGTCACACAGCAGTGCATTGTCCTCCGGTATCAGTGTCAGGCTACAACTGCAGAGTATTTGTTTGTTACATATTAATGCTTAATGTATCATTCAGTTACATCAGTCGTGCAGGTGTCACCATCAATTTTTCAGTGGCCTCTCACTGCCATCTAAGAGAGGAAATACATCTCCCCGACATGATGATGACCTAGAAAGTTTGGTTTGGAAAACAAGAAGTGATGCCTCTCTGAAAAATGGCAAAGTGCATTTTTCCCCCCCCGGTTCACTTGTAAAATAAACAAATAAATTAATTACGTGGCTGTTTTTTCAGAGGGGAAATCGATTGAAGCTTTCAGGACAGGAGTAACAAACGGGGCAATGCAGCCACCCGGGGAAACCTCACCATCCTTCATTTATCCCTCTTCCAGAGTAACAGATAGGCTCCATCAATGAATATGTGTGTGTGTGTGTGTGTGTGTGTGGGCATGTGTGTGCTCCTGTCTAAATCTGTCTTCATTTGACCAGTTCAGCGATTATTCCAGATTTAAGCAGTGTATTTCACACTTTACCTGCAAAAATCAAGATGAATGTTTCAAAATAGTGGAGATGTGACTGATAGTTTAAAGGCTATTTAAAGAACAACACAGCCTTTTTGCTGCAGGTACCACTGTCACTGTAATATAAACATGATGTGGAGGTTTTGTTTTTTATGTGACAGGGTGTTGAAAGGTTTTACTGTGGGTGAAGCTATATTTATAGTCCTTGTATCCTGGCAATCTCTGGCAGATTTTTCCGCGCTAAAGAAGGCAGAATTGTACTGTGCAGAATAAATGCAGTTGCTTTTTCTTCATGCACAAGGTCGTTTGGCTAGTGCATCACAATATGCCTCTCTCTTCAAACAATGATTATGTTCTCCATCATTGTAAACCTGTCATCGCTCCCTTTCTTTGTGCATTTCTCTCTCTCACTCTCTGCCTCCCGTCTTTTGTTTTTCCAGTCGGGTAGCTGTGATTCGAGGTAGCGTCGCGCTGCAGGATGGATCTCCTCTGGTCGGAGTCAACATCACCTTCCCACAACATCCAGAGTATGGTTACACTATCAGTAGGCAGGATGGAAGGTACAGACAACCAAAATACGCAAAAGATGGTGGTTCTCTTATTCCCCTCGTGCTCCAATCTTATCCTGTCTTACTGTCATTTAACTCTTTAGTTTTGACCTGGTGACATTGGGCGCGATGTCTATGACCCTGATGTTCCAGCGGCCACCCTTCCTGCCGCAGACACGCACCATCTGGACACCTAACAACAACTTCCTGGTTCTGGATCAGGTGACCATGTCCAGGGAGGAAGCTCAACCTCCTAAATGTGACATCAGGAGCGTTTTGAGTCCCTACCCACTGGTTCTGCCCTACCCGCTTCCCAGATACACAGGAGCGTGTGCAGAGAAGGGGCCAGCTGTGCCCGAGCTACAGGTGCAAATTACTTTTCTACAATCAGAGAATCTATATAAAATGTCACGATGCACAGCTTCCTGTCTACAGATGACAGGCAGTGAGAGTGAAGCTTAGACTCAATTTGTAACAGCTCAGCAACAAACCAACCTGGTCTCGCAGGATTTTGCAAATTTAGCTCAATTCATATTTGCATCATGCAAATAAGGAATGAGGGGAATGCAAATTTGTGCTCCATCCATATACTTCCCCACCACAAAAACAAATTAGGTGGCTGAAAGTCAGGTGTAGAGGTCAGACTGGTGATTATATATTTACCCTCCAATGTGACTCCAAAGATTTTTTTTTTTTACAGTGACCAAAACCTCACCCTGACCTCATTTCAGTTCCAACTAAAATTCTTGGTAGACAGAAAAGTTCTCTTTTTTTGGCAGAGGAAAGTAATGTTTTTACTGTTAACTGTTATTATTCATATCCACAACACATCATCTGCACTTCAAAGTTCATCTCATGAAATCAGATGAGATTGGGATGAACAGATTGTCAAAATGAAGGAACATTTTATCCTCATGACAAATAACACCCCAGGATAAACAGGCGGCAAGCAAACAAATGGAAACAGTACTTAGCCTTCACAGAGAGCTTAGTGACACCCGCTGCGCTCACCTGTGAAAGCCTTTAGACCTTTGATGAAAATGTGTCAGGGATAGTCATCTTAGAGATAATTTGATTTAAAGTAATTACAGACTCCAACAGCATCTGATTTTAGTCAAAAGAAATATTAGAGTGGATGAATAAATGTTTGCCATACTGAGATGAGCATGGCTTTTTATTTGCTTGCCTGTAAGATAGAGGATATATAAATATTTCTTCTACATTTTCTTTAACAAGAAAACCCTCAGGATACAGACAGATATCATTATGCAGTGTCCATCTCATTCATTCAAATTATTCTCAAAGAAAGGAAAGGAAAGGAAAATGATTGTATTGTCAATTTTAATCATTTTTATGATAATTATTGTAACATGGCTAACACATATTAGACTTATCGCACACTCACTGTGCCAGCTATTTCCTCATGTACCTGCCACTAGCACTTATTACATGAGCTCATTATACAAGTGCAAAGTAATGATAAAACACCTTTTTTATTTATTGTGCTCTCTGTCTCATTTCTCACTAATCATCTTTCCCTCACCTGTGTTTCTCACCGTGCTCTCCATCTTGTTTTCCCTAGGCGGTACAGGAAGAAGTTTCAATCCCAGGAGCCTTTGTGAAGCTGAACTATTTGAGCACCCGTGCTGCAGGCTACCTCTCTCTGCTGCGAATCCTGCTCACACCTCCCTCCCCATTGTCCCCCGTCTCCCCACTGGGCGGTCTGTCCAAGGTGCATGTCCGTGCATCGGTCCAGGGAAGGTTGTACCAGCGTTGGTATCCAGCTGGGCCGGGTCTGGTCCACAGGCTGGTCTGGAACAAGACTGACGTTTATGGCCAGGAGGTGTGGGGCCTCACACACGCAACTGGTAGGTAGAATATAAAACACAATGGGCCTCATTCCAAATGTTTTTTTCATTTCTATCTTAAATGAGAGAAAAATAACAAATCCAAGTCCAAGAACAGTAAATGCCCTGGTTCCCATGACATGCATTCTCTTATCTAGTTTTCTCGATTCTCTGCTCTCCTCAAATTAAGACAGGAATGCCAGGTAAAATACTTCAAAAAAGGAAACACCTAAGTCACGAACAGTGCTCATACTTACTTTTAAAATCCAAGTGAATCAGAAATTATCATTAATTAGATAAAAAAAAGGCAGTTGGTCAATGCCATAAGTAAATATTCAGATAATCCTATCTACATTAAAAGCATGTGGAAAAATAAGAACAAATGAAACAATTAATAATGAGAAAAGGAATAAGAACAGTCTAGCAAGTTTAATAGTGCAGTGACGTAACTGTAATGCTGTCTTTTAACAATTGTAATGGTAATTTTGAAGCAGTCGTATGTATTTTTCTAGATTTGGGTGTGACAAAGAAACTCATACTTTAAGTTATTTTTTTAAAGTGAGTGAAGGCAGTTTTATTATTTAGCCACAAAAACTTGTGAGATGTGATTTATTTCACTCCAGTGAATCTGACTTAAATAGTTGAATAGTTTGGCATTTTGGGAAATTCACTTATTCGCTTTCTTGCCAATAGTTAGATGAGACGATCCATACCACTCTCGTGTCTGTGTGTTAACTATGAAGGGGAAACCAGCTACTCGTTAGCTCAGTTTAGTATGAAAACTATGTCAATTATCAGTGTTTAGCTGCTAATCAAGCTAATCATCTCCTTGCTGTAGCTGCACGGTTAATGTACAGATATGAGAGTGGTATCAATCGTCTCATCTCTCGACAAGAAGACGACTAAACATACTGATACAGCTTAGTCTCACTGGCTTTATATTTCCACACATTCCTGAGAGATGCAGTGAAATGTCGTCCCTCCAGATGCAAACCATGCAAATAAATAAAAAACAAGGGCTCCCACCTCTCAACCCTTAGAAAAAGGATGTTTTGATCAACTGTTTCAAACGCTGTGCTCAAATCCAACAAAACTAGAACATAAATATTGTCATCATCCCCGTTAAATCTCTGGTCTTCGAGCGACTGTTTCAGTACAGTGGATTTCACAAAAGCCTGAATGGAAGTGTAAATGATTGACCGTTCAGTAGGTAATCAGCAAGCTGTTAAATGGGAGAATGGCAGAATGAAGATTGCCTGATAATAAATAATTATCGCTATATCTAGGTTAAGTTTCCTTACTAGTGCTTTAAAAACTGGAGATTTGCCAGAATTCAAGGCAGCGCTTGCTGTAGTTAAAATATCATGACTCATTCAAAACCAGTAATAAATGCAGTGGGAAGTGGATTGTGCAAACAGGTGATCAGCAAGCATCTTAGACTCTGTACCAACTTTCCAAGACCTTCACCACGACGAGAAAGAGGACTAGAGTTGCACTGAGAGGAAGGAATGGGAAGATGGATGGCTCTACAAATATCCTGTGGAGTAACTGGCAGTAAAGATATCATCAGCAGTGGCAGGGAGATAGCACTTCTGGACAGAACTGGCTCTATGGAGAAAAATGTGTGCATGTGTAAAATACAAATCTGTGCGTGGAAAGTTTTCATGAATGTGACCCATTTTTCCCCCCAACGTCCTCTCTCACCTGTGCAAAACAAGATATACTGGATGTATAACTGCCGCTGTTATTGCACTTTTGGTTCATTATGGCAAAGAACAACCATTTTAAAGACGCCGTCACGGCTTAAACTCTTGAACTTCCTATTGGTCATTTAAAAGATGATGTTGCTGCTATCTGCGTTCGCCGCTTTGCTTTGTGTAAGGCTGTAGACAAACAGTGGAGCTGCGAGAGAGAGCTTTCCATAAGCACCGAGATATCGCAGGCACACCAGAAGCTTTGTCCACTCGAGTGTATGGTCTCGTACAAAGATTGGATCTCTCCATCCCTCGGCTTTCTCTCTCCTCCTGATCTATCCCCCCCCCTCTCCTTATCTGTTAGAGCTGCATTTCATCTGCTCCAGCTCCCTCCTGATCTTTCACCTTTTCTCAACTCCAATGATCCTGTATTTTATTTGCCCTGCTTTGCTGAACCATCTCCCTCCATGGCCCTCTTAGCCCCTTCCCTCGCCTCCTATCTTCCTCTACCCTCCCTGCGTTTCCTGTGTTTCTGTCCTCTCCTGAACTCTCTTTTCTTCTCTTCACCGCTTGTTATTTCCTTCATTCTCTCTGATCTCTCGTTACCTCTCTCCTGTCTTCCCCTGCCCTCCTTTGTTCTCTCCCCTCTACCCATGTTTTCCCCTGATCCTTCCCTCTCTATAGTTCCTGGTATGTGTAGGAACATATTTTCAGCTGCCCTGGATACGTGCTTACACACGACAGCTTACATGTACAAGCTTATTAATATTTAGAATAAACAACTGACAGACGTAGTACATTCTCTATAGGTAAGTCTGAAATCTGCCTGCAAATAATATTACAGCAGGATAAACAATATAATCCGTTTGATCGATAATCGATGATTATCCGACATTTCATTAATGATGGCTCACATAGATGGCCCTCCTGTCAGTACTTTCTCTCTACAGAAGGTTTGTTTTTTTATCTTCTTACCTCCACAAATCCATAGTGGGTTAGCTGCTGCTCTGTGGACACAAGAGCACACTGAAGGTTCTATTTTTGTGAACCCTGCGCCGCAACCAGATCGAAGTCAAGTCCTGCCCAGAGAGTCAGGAGCGTTCCAGGTGCCCTTTTGGTGATTTTGTGGCCAGGCTCACCTGTTGCGCACTTGGGCACCTGGTGGGATCAGAAAGAATACATTACCATACAGTTTAGGTGGATGTGTTAGAGGCTGTGACAGTCATGACCAGTCACACTCACTACTTTCATACCCTGTAAACACAGGCTGATCCCCATCATGACACACTGACAGTTTGGGAGTCCTGAAGAGAGTTTTCCTCAGAGGAGACTTTCTGTTTTCTGGGATGTGCAGAATTAAATATGATTTAATATATTTAAATATGAATACAGCAGAAATATTCTGCCAAGAGCAGATGATGACGCTTTTTAGTTGACTTCACTTTTGTGACATGTTGAAGGTCTGATGGGCACCATATTTTCCGTGCACCATCACAATAATCCATAGAATAACCATCTGCAGTTAAGTACCACCATTGTTCCACAAATATAATGGAAGTAGATTTAATATGTGTCAAGTTTTTTGCAAGTTGTTTTATTAGTAAGTTAAATTTAATTCAGTTAGATTTGACTGTTTCACTTGCAAAAAATAATTGCTCACAATCTGGGAACAAAATAGTTTCCTTTTTAATCTTCATATTGCCACAAAAATGTGATTTTTGTTATGAACCACAATTAAATTGGGATTTCAAAAATAATAGTCTTTTGTTTCTGGGAACTGTTATAAAATTGAACCCCAGCTATCTCCATCACATCATGCTGTTCATCACAGCCACACGTCTACCTGTATTATAATTAAAAACGTGTCCAGGCGTCAATTCAGCCAGACTCTCTGAAAAAAAATGATGCGGGCAGACACCAAACTGGCAGGAACAGACAGTCCTGAGGGAGCTTTTAGCAGAGAGACAAGTTTAAAGTGATCCACAATTTTTCATGGAACTGTGTGAACCCTTTTGAATGAGTTCATCTCTAGCATGCCTGTTGATTTTCAGTAGAAATTTTGCAGAATAATTAATCAAAAGGACACATTTGATGTGCATATAAGCACAGAGTTTTCCATAGTTATTTTACAAAAGTCTGATGCTACACAAAATTTAAAAAGTGGATCTGCTGTACAAACAGTGGTTGTTTCTTGACAGTGCTCAACCTTACTCCACTTAGAGACTGCAGATGAAACAGATACCTGCTGCCTTCAAATGGCTAAAGCCGGTCACCAGTGAAAAGGAAAGGAAATACCCTATTGAATGTCTTTAATGAGAGAGCTTGTAGCAATCATTCCTGCCATAACAGGAATAAAACTATTTTCTGTGTGATCACGTCAGCTAGTTGAAAAATGTAGAATAAAAGTGGAAAGACGAGCAAAACATGATTAAAGGGGTTTGTGTGATTTCAGAGAAGCTGGGTGTGTTTTCACCAAATAAAGTGACCAAAATATTACGGAACACGTGCAATGAGCTGTCAGCCCGCTCTGAGCAGGTGGGCGGCGGAACGTGCGACACACACTCGTTCTTGGCACCAAGACTGGCATCGCCACACCCTCTGCCGCGCCTCTCCGCCCACTGTGGAGCATGGCAAGTCACCAAGATACCAAACCATCGCAGCTGAGGAAATAACCTCAGACGACACCAAAACAGAGCCCCAAGATTCCGTTTCAACAAAATAAGAAAACATTGGATTTAGAGGATAAAATCCACATGGCAGCATAAAAACCAGTGTAAATTCTGCATAGCGGTGCCTGTGGATACACAGATAACATGCAGCCTCACTCTCACTACTGGATACTGTGTCCTTTTTTCTGTAGAGCCTATTTTTAGTTGGTTTATGAATATTTAAAGAAAAGAAATACGATACTTAATGTTTTTTCCTGCGACACTAATTTGTTATGTTTCATAGCTCCTTTAAACTTTAGGTGAAGGCATGCAGACATATTAGGATACAATTGCAACCAGATATATGTTTATCTTTCAAATTTACCATATTTTTAATATTCAATCACAACAGAATAATGCATCCACAATCAGTGCATGAGAAGATGTTAACAATTATTTTTTAGTAGAGATTATTTAAAAAGGTAATATTGTGTTTCCACCGTGTTTCACTGGGTTTCAGCCACTACAGCCCCCTCCCTCCTCGCGCTAAAGGTTCCCAGTGCTTTGTTGGCGCATTGACACAGATGCACACGGTCACACACACATCCGTACACCGACACCTGTGTCGATGTGACACACACTCCATGTGCTCACACACACACTCCATGCGCTCACACGTAGCCAGAGAGAGCGAGAGGAAGGGAGATCATGCTCTGTTTGCTGGGGTGAACACATTGCCTGAGGCTTCAGCAGAGGGGAATGAAAGCTTTCACCTGTGAGATATTGAGTGTGCATTTATGAACTAAGTCATTGATGCGTATTGTTTGCGAGGGAGTGTGTATACGTGTGTTGTTTCTTGTAATATAGCTACAGTGATATTCAGTTGTGAAGCATTTCTCAAAACACTGATACTTTCCCTTTGAGATTGCTTTGCCCGTTTTGTCCTGGAAAAGCCATGTTCCCCAAATAAAGTCAGTTTTATTGTATTTTTGTTTTTTTTAAATTCAGGCAGTGTCCCATGGTAATGTATTTATGGTAGCCTTTGATGCATTTTCATAAGGATGGATTGGTATCCAGGCCATGAAACAGGTTCTTCAAGGGGGGAGAAATGTCAGAAATTACACAGTACTATGTGTTTTCATTTTACTGCAATATAAATGTAAACTCATTGCCTCTCAGTCCTGTTTCTGTCCTTCAAAAACCCAAGATCACAAGCCTATCTGAGCTTAAGCCACACAAAATTGAAACAAATGAACCTTTTGAATGAACTAAAGAGATAGTTCCCGTACTAAGAACTTTACACTTTATGGTTTCTTTTTCTCTTTCACAATCCCCAGCGTCCCAAATTACCCATTATTTTCCCTCCCCAATCACTTTATCGATTGTACCCATTGAGTTGGAGATTTAAGTCAGCCCTGTGTGCCTGCTGAGAGTTTCTCTCCGCGTTAAGGGGAATCTCCTGAGTTTGTACATAATGTGAGCGCTTACTACTTAAGTATTCCACCATCTCTACTGATCTTTATGCTGACTTCGCTCCCCAGTTCCCCTCGAGTACCCATCAATTCACAGGCATGTTGGTTTACAATGAAGCAAGTTAAGCGAGATCAGTGCCAACGGTGATTGACAGCAACAGCTATTCTTCTACCACGTCTGTGTCAGACATGTCAAGCTGTCCTGACTCTACAGTGTATCATTATCTTCATTTAAGCAACATCATGTCATTTTAAAATGTGACGAATTCAACACTATTGGACTCCTACAGCTTTAATTATACAGTACAATAAAGAGTGTTTTTGCATTCAATACATTACTTTAAAAACAAAATATTTATCATTTTTTGGTTATGTAAGAAAAGATGGGATGACCTCTTACTTTTAGGTTGACTCGCCTACAGTGAAAAGTAACTTTTAATGACAGCCTTGCCCGCAAGCCACTCAACAAGTTCTAATAAACCCACTTTGCATTACCTCCTATAACCAAATGACAGATAGACAACAGAAGTGACTGGCTTGTGAATGTAGTATTTAACTGCTAAAGAGGCAGATATTTGGCAACCAAAAGCAGATTGAATATTGGACTTCAATTCGTCAGTTGGCTAAAAACATGAGCCAGAATAAATGCAAATGTTGCTCTCTGTCTGGTGGCTGCGTAAGTATGATCACTAACAAGTTCACTTTAACAACTTAATAAGGTTATAATATGTCAGTGTTGTGTTTTCTACTCATTCCAATGCCCCCAAATAGTCCACAAAAATAAACTAATGCAGCTTTAAGCTTTAAGGATTTTTATCCTCTGGTGTTGCCCATTGCAAAAAAAACATCACCATATGGAAAAATCATTTAGCCTTTTTAAATATCTCTGATGAAAAATCATTTTAACTGTTGCCTAAAAAAAATAAAAGTACAGAAGAATCATTAGGAAAATCTAAATACACTATTCATTATAGATAATAATATGTTTATTATTATTATTATCTTTTAAGCTAATCATATGTTTATGTATAAAAAACTATCTGTGTCTAATAGCTGTCAAATTAAGTGTAGTAAAAATATATATAAAAAAAGCATGAATAGAAAGCACTTTTAAAATTGTACGTAATTACAGCACTCAGTTATTTCCCACCTCTGAAAAAGCCTGATGACTTGTAGCATGTGTTTCTTTCTGTATGAATGCGCAATTGTGTGTTTCAGAATGACATCTACAGCATGCAAGTATGTTTGTGTGTTTTCGAGAACTCCTGCGGCTTTTTCACCTGCTGCCTTTAAACGTATTCCAAGTCTGAAGTGGCAAATTGCTGTCGAAACATATTTAATCGTGCCAAGCCAAAAAAAGCTGTTGATAGTTGTTAGTTGTAGTGGGAAGCTGCACAGCGTATCATTACAACTAAGAGGCCAAGCAGCTAATTCTAGGGCTCCTTCATGAAGACGGGCTCCTCCTGATTACGCCTCCACTTCTCACTGATCTCTCTCAGCCACACACACTGATGAGGTCTCACTACAGGCCTTTCATGTGTCTCGCCACTCAATACAGTATAGTTTTGAGAGAGATGGAGAATAAGTGTGCTTGTGTTTAAAGTCTCGCTGTCAAGATTCGCACCAGACACAGTCATTTTTCTCTATATATACTGTAGTGTTTGACACAGCAGGTCTGCAGCACATAGCTATTACTATGTATGACACCCGGCCCTATTATGTGTGAATGTGTCTGTGTTTCAGTTTCTGTCGGCTACGAGTATGAGTCATGTCCTGGCGTCGTCCAATGGGAGAGGAGGACCGCTCTGATGCAGGGATTTGAACTGGTGCCCTCAAACCTGGGAGGGTGGTCGCTGGACAAACACCACGCCCTCAACATACGCAGCGGTGAGAACAAGCACTGCTTTTGCTTGTGTATTGACAGTTTTTGGCACATGGAAGTCGGCAGCCATGCTATGCCCCTAATTCTCAAATGCAAAAGTTAAATTTTTATTTGTTTTTTGGGAAACAACACTGAAATTTTTGTCTCTTTTGACTCAATCACAGAATGCTACAACATACAATTTTGTATCTACAGTTTATTTAACATTCACTAATAAGTGATCAGTATATACTGCACATGACTATGAAAACATCAAGGATAACACAAAAAAATTGAAAACATATTTCCATTGTGGTCCTTGAAGAGTCCAGGTGACTTGGCTATGTCATACTACCAACAAACCAACACAATTAATACTGATACCATCTATAAAGCCTTTGAAAAATGATTTACTTCACTATGACATTAAATATTCCTGAAAAAGATGTGCAACTATCACAGTAGTTTGAGGGAAAATCATTGTTAGTTAGTATTGATAATTATTTATTAGATTAATTATTATTAAAAATGATAAAGAGTTTAACATTAACAAAACCTAGCTAATCTGCTTCATCAGAGTTGTGTGGGAGTGGTTGGATCAGCAAAACTACCCCACAACTGTCATTACATTTAAATCTGAATGTTGCTACATCCTGATCGATGCAGAGAAGTGAGTGACATCCCCTTTTTCCAAATAACTCTCACCTAAATCAATGAGAGGAGCTCAGACAAAACAGAAAAATACAGAAATAACTGCTCAAATTTTGGTAGAAAATAATATGTTTATGTAGGATCCCATCACCCATAGTAAGAAGCTGGTTGAGAAAAGGTATTTATGACATTCCTCCCTCCCCAGGAATCCTTCACAAGGGAAACGGGGAAAACGTCTTCCTCTCCCAGCAGCCTCCTGTCATCAGCACGGTGATGGGCAATGGTTTTTACAGGAGCGTCCCCTGCGGTCCAAGCTGCAGTGGCGCCGCTCGGGACATGATGCTGTTTGCCCCAGTGGCTCTGGCCAGCGGCCCTGACGGCTCTCTCTACGTGGGGGACTTCAACTTCATCCGCAGGGTCCATCCTGATGGATACACCAGAACCATACTGGAACTCAAGTGAGACTCGTGATCCTGTTGGGTATGCATGTGATAAGAGTAGATCTTGGTAGGGATCTCCCACAGCGGGAAGCAGGGGGATTTTGAGCAGCGGATTGACTTGAGCACAAATAAAACAAAATTAGCTCGGCTGCTATGGGTTAGTATGGTATTAGCTTTGGTTGGCATCTGCGGTTGTGATCTGTTTGATCTCAATAGAATACATTCTGAAGTTTGTCTTCATGCAAATGCAGAGTGTATGAGGTTCAGACATCACAGACTCTAATCTACCTCTTTAGGATGTGAGAGAGGCTCAAAGTCTTTGCTGTGAAACAAAGATATTTTTTTCCTCTGGATTATGACGATGATATCTCCTACTGCGCTGCAGGCACTACATTCTCTATTTCTGTATTTTCTCAAGTGTGGAATCTCGATGGGATTGCACAGTCATTTGTCCTGTAAAGTGTTCTCCTTATGTAACTTTACTCTCCCATTCTCTGTTATTATTGTATCTCTGACTAATATTTCTGGTTCAGACGGAGGTTTCATAGTGTCTGTATTTGATACTTCCCTGTCCTCTGGGAGGAAATGCCAAAAAGCTTCCTGTTTAGGTTAATATTTAATGTGAAACAATACAGCCATCTAAATCAACCCTAATCTCACTTTATGGGGAGAAAATTGACTCATTGTAGCCTATGAAATTCTGAGTAAATCTCGTTAGCCTCATAAATGATTGTTTTTACCTTCTCTTTTCTTCTTTTTAAACGCTCTGCTATGGCTTATTATCAGGAACCGGGATACCAGACACAGGTGAGAACTGGTGATTAACACCTCCTTTATATGCCTGCACAAAACCCACATATACACACAAAGAACATGTGTCAAGAGAAAAGACAGGCCATGATGCAAAATGCCTCATGGCGCTTTATCTTGGCTTGTTTATTGCAAGTTGCATAATTGCAGTGACCTGACTTTCCCTTTTCCCGCAAACACACAAAAGCACCACACACAAAATCTGCATATACTCAGGTTGCAGTCAGATCTATCAAATCCTCATTTAAATTTCACTGGGCGATATTAAATTTGTAAATTGGAAATCAGCCAAAATGTCAAGGATTTCATGTTTTAGAGGATTACTGGAAGTCTGTTTGTAGAATGCAGTGGTTCACTCACTTCCTGAGCAGGACTAAAAGCCTGAGGCCTTGTATGGCCTCGACATTGTCCCTGGCCCAGAGCCTTGATGGTGGTGTGAGCTCTATACACCATGTTCGACAGAAGATTAGACAGCTGTTATAGAGTTTGTGTGTGTGTGTCTGTCTGTGTGTGTGCCACTATCAGGGGTTATATCGAGATGATTGTGTGTGCTTGTGGGTGTTTGTGAGAGAGACAGAGAGGGTTTATCCGATTTGAAAAGAGGCAGGATTTTTCAAGATGCCGTATCTCTAGCATGCCAAAGTTTCCGACCATGCAAAAAGGATAACCTGGCTGGGTGTTTATGGTTGTACTGTATGGGTGGGTGTGTACACATGTCTGCAAGCGTGAAAATGTAAATGTGCTGTGATACACAAACCGTGATAAATTTCTTCTGTATGGCCTACACCAGTGATTCCCAACATGGGGTACTTGTACCCCTGGGGCTACTTCTGCTGTCGCCAGCAGCAAAGTGCAAAGATTGTGGGGTAGCTTAACTAATATGATCTAATAATAATCAAGCTTGAGTAAAACCCATATTGAGTCAGCTATAACACCTAACCCCTGCATGTTGCCAATAACAGAGCATGAAATCTAGTTATCAAGCAAGACGTTGAAACAGTTAGCTAACAGTCATGGATACATGATTAAACTAGGTAACTAAATGTAATGGATAAACAATTGAAATAATTATTAAAAAGTAAAGGATTGTAAATTGAAATCGATAAGCTAAGCTAAGATAAACTTATAAATATTCAAAAAAATTAAATTGATGGAAAAAATGGCTTGCTTCTGCCTTCTTAAGTGGGAGAAGAATGAATGCAAACTTAACCAAACTGATTATTGACACCATATGAAAATGTATTTTAAAATTCACTACTATATCCACTTTAATGCAATTAATAATTATAAATATCCATTTTAAAATCACATCCATATGGAACATGACAGCCGGTGTCAGTGACTGGCTACTTTAGTTAATCCAACAGAGCTGTGGGGGTAAGTCAGAAAAAAAAATTGAAGAAAGATTGGGAACCACCTATAGCAACTGGATTCTTCTGAAGGCACTTTGGATACCCTCTCCTCACCCTGGAGGTTTCTCCTTTAGTTCCTGCTTCCTCCTTTTTCTCCAGAGCAGCTTTTTACTGTTAGCGGCATGTTAGTGTTTCTCTTTTATTCTATACTATTGTTCTCCCAAGTCAAATGCATTAATTATTCATCCATATTCAGCTTTCAAAGCTTTTCACTCCACAATCTTCCCAGCAAAGTGCCTATCAGCCAACAGGGCTTCAAAACAAGGTGCTCTGAGGGGAGACAATATGGGATGTACTCACCGTAAAACTATTGTCTATTCTTTCCCTTCAAGAGTTTGAGATAGGAGTAAAGCAAATAGGGGAGGAAGTCCTCTACAATATTATCTGTGAGCCCAGACGGTCGATTCAGAGAGACAGTCAGGAACAGGCAGATCACTATGTCTGTCAACTCTGATCATGGTTTTGTTATTATATGTGGAGGGAACTAGGGAGGCTAGAGACTGTTTGTGCTCTGGTTGTTATTGTTGTTCATTTCTCTTCCACTGGATTAATGGATAAATGTATTTGGAGCTGTGAGCATCTAATTGAGAAGAAGACAGGTGAAGTGATCTGTAATCAGTTATATGCACCGTGCAATGCTTGTGGTAGCTTCAAGAGGGCCAACAAATATGATATGCTGCACGTAGCAGTGGCACACTTTGAAACTCGGTGAATAACTCTCTTAGGATCAAGTTTAAATTATGTATGTGCAGTTCAGTGCAGAGCTCTGTAAACAGTTATGCACTTAATGGACTAGATGACTGACAGCACCCTTGCCTATGTTGCAGTGGGGGTTTTTTCTGGGTTGCAAGAAGGTTCAGGCTCATATCAGAGGGAAGTTTTCTCCTTAGAGAGTAAGGGTTTGTGGGGAGAGAATAGTCTCTCAACGTACAACTGCTGTCCAAAGGAAACTGGAAATTATACCTATACGAGTCTATTTGTATAGGTATGGCGATAGCTTGCAAAAAAATGTTTTGTGTGTGAAAAAGTTGAACTGCACTGTGCGATTGCATTTTTCTTATATATTATATTTTAATTTCCCTCACAAGACTTTTCTCACTGAATCTCTGTGGGAAAAAAGCACTTACAGGGTGTCTTCAAGTGGAATTGGCAGGAAGCCTTTGACCAGCCCTGGCTGACATTGGATTTCACGCTATAAAGGAATTGCTTAGAAATCAGTTAGTTACAATGTTCAAAGTTCAAAATTCTCTATCACATTATTTTGCAATCACTGCGTTCAAGTCCCAGTAATGCAACACAATATCCTGACGTTAAAGGTTTTCTGTAATGACTGAACTGCAGACTACATATACAGAAGCAAGTCAAGTCTTCTTTGTGCTTCTTTGTCCATGCTCACAGTGTTGGCCTCCTACACACTCGTCCTACTCCTCCTACACAAAGCACAATATACAGCTCACAGTTAATATGAGGGTAAATGAAGTCAGTGTTCATAGTGTGCTAACCTAAGCCCGAGGACAAAAGACAGTTTCATTAAAACAGTATGAAAAGTACATAGTTTCATACTATGGTCTGTCCTCCGCACAAAACACTGTATTTTTTTAACCTTACAGTGAATAAACTTCCAGTCTTTTGTCCACTCTTACCTCTCATAAACTAACAATAACCACGAGAACAATAGACAATTATGTGTCTACATGGCTCATTTGGCTTAGGCCAAATTTAGCTATATGAATGTTCTGGGTTTAATTTTGGTCTGAGACCTTTGTTGCATGTTATCCCCACTCCCTGTTATTGTTCCTCCTGTTTTTCCTGTTGCTCTCACTTTTGTTTGCTATATTCTGGACCATATTCCATAACAGTAAAAGATAAAATGAGCCATTAAAGAGAACATTTTACAGCTATCAAAATGCACCAGTAGACTCTCGCAACAAGGGTATCATATCACAGAAATATTGTATAAGGATGCAGCTTTTGTTAGGATTTATGAATGCATGAATTATGCTGCTCGCCACCTTATCCAGTCTGCACATACATCTATACATAAGGTTCCTTATCTCTGCCTGACATGCAGGTTCATTTATGCTGGCGAACATATGACTAGCACTCTAAAATCTCGGCTCACACAAAAACATCCTCCTTCACTGGAAGCAATCGTAGGTCTCATACTGCTGTCTTTGTACTATGCTATGGATCAACATTATATAATGTATACACACTAAACCCTGAATCAAGAGGGACTGACATCAGGTCTCCTTTATTCCTATCAAATAAAGCAAAAGTGAGTGAACATTATATTAAACAAAGTTTGTAATCAAAGTGTTTTCCTTTGCTGTAATTGTAGCATTAGTATTCTTCATTGCAAAGCTCAAGAATGTAGGTGTCCAATTATGATGTTAGAATAACTGAAATTTAATTACAAACAGAAAAAAATATTGTTTTAGTGTTAGTGTGGGTAGATCTACCACAAGTAGTGTAAAGTATGCAGCCTTTTCTATATGTTTAAGAGTGATGTAGAAAAGGCCTTGGCCTTAGTGAGAACCTTATCGGGTGTCTGGATGCAGGGGCACCATTTTCTTCTTGAACAGGTTTATTTTTCCTTGATGGTTTACAGTGATTTTAGGCAGAAATGTGCTGTTTTGCCCCTGACACAGAATGTGACAAATGTTAGTTCATGTAGTTTGAATGTAGTATTTTGAAGGTATGCTGGGATTAGCTCGGGCTGGCTTCTGTGCATGGGATGATTAGTTAGTAGTGACTTACAAGGACGATATTAATCACTGGTATAACATTTTGAATTCATAACCCTATTAACAATTTTTCTTAACACACTTGCTGATACAGAATCCTAAGAATGAGGTTATCACTTAGAACTACTGTTCAGCCACTGTGGCTGTGGGCATCTGTAATATTTAAATTAGAAGACATTAATCTTGTTGTAGCAGCACAGGCAACCAGTTCACTCCTGGAGTCTCTCATACTAATGCTATTCATTGGGATGCCCTGATTGCCTCTAAATGCCTTTACTTCAACTAATGGTGTTGTCTAATCATGAATACTGGGTAATATTATAATTTTCTAAACTAGGCTAGTCTCACTGATTAAGTAAGCAAGATAAACAGAATCACTTTCTCAAACTGAAAACTGCCTGTCATTGCAAAATTTACATAGTAGTCTACCATCTAAACAATGTGTTTTTGATCTTTCTTTTCCATTAACTCTGTACACTTTCTCTCACTAGCACCAGCCCTGCTCACAAGTACTACCTGGCCATGGATCCAATGGGGGAGGTTCTTTACGTGTCTGACACCAGCAGTCGCAGGGTGTACCGGGTGAGGAACCTCGGGCAGCCCAAAGATCCATCCCGCAACCTGGAGGTAGTGGCTGGAACAGGGGAGCAGTGTCTGCCTTTTGACCAGAGCCACTGCGGAGAGGGCAGGAAGGCCACTGAAGCCGCACTCAATAACCCTCGAGGTAGGAGAATATACACCATGTCTAAAGAAGACATTTTCTCAGGCGAGCATTAAGTGCATTTATCATGCCTCCAGGCTAATGTATTGTATAGAGGTTTGTGGTCAGTACTCACAGATCAGTTCAGCAATGTTTGCTACACCTAGCTGGAGGACTGTCCTTCCACTGCTTTTCTGAAGGTCAGTACTTTTGTATTGAAGGAGCTCATTACACTTATTTTGTGAATAATTTAATATTTTCCTGATTTCATGACAAAAAAATTCAGTTCGTCCGCATGAATTTTCCCACCTCTTGCCATTTCATGCAGAGTGCAATACATTCAGAATTAGTATTGAGATTGTCATGGGACACACAGAAACTGCTATCGTTATCTCAATCAATTTGATAACCCTGGTACTATCGTTGAGACATTGTGTGCTCTGAACATCGTTCCCCTGGAAGTATGTTGTTTGAAAAATATCCATAATCCATATGGGAGGGTGATATGATGATATCATGATGACATTTTACACATTTTATATTGGTTTCATTGCCACATCCTTCAATCCAAACTAGTCATCTGTCTATAGATTCCTCAGCATCTGTGAATTCCTCCTCCTTCCTTCATTTCTGCAGGTGGTTGCTTTTTATAAATTCAGAAACCTACTCGATTCTTGCCCTGTTCAGAAATATTCTTTCGTTCTGAACCAACTCTTCATATCATTCAAATGTGCAACTGAACTGTGAAGAAACTAATGTTGTACTTTGTCAGACAAAAGATAATTAGAGTACCACTCCACTGTGATTAGATTTAGTCTCTAAATTATAGTCCTGATGTCCTTTCCCTTTAAAATGTAAATATGTTTATATAGGATATTAATTTTCTGAAGCGTAATCCCTACACAAGTATTAATGTTATGACTGATTCCTGTGTTGTGTTTTGACTAAAGAGACAATCATTGGAGGCTTTGCTTCTCATACAATTTGTAAAATAGCACTTTCACTCTAAGCCCTCAAATATTTAGATGTGCTGTGGCATTAAAATAATGCTTAATTGGTTCAAGGACCATACTGTGTTCTGCCACAAAAACACCCCACACTTCCCCACCAGCAGCCTGTACTGCTGACACCAGCTGGGACAGATTGATGGATTCATGCTGGTTGTGCCTATTTCTCAACTCTGCCATCAGCATTTTTAAATATAAATCAATCTAACCAGGCAACAGGAATTTTTCCACACTTCAGTCATCCAATTCTACTGTTTATCTTTGTTGGTCAAAGTTACTTTTAAAGGTCATTGCTTTATTTATGTCACGCGTTTTACTTTGAAAAAAAAACAACAAATTGTTGAAAAAATGTTGTTTTTGTAAAAAGGACATTTCCAGCCCTGTGTGCCAAAATACTGCTAGACTGTTCACAGCAGACATTTTGCCATGTCACAGCAGGAAAAACACAGGTGTGACCAATAAAACTAATAATCATGGCAGCAGTCCATTCAGGTGTTCCAGTTTGAGGACCCTGCTATTGTGCCTGCTGGCTCACTGTCAGGCCTTACGGGTACACTTCAATGGAATGAGGACATCATTGATGTTATTAGTTGCACCTGTGCTATTCTTTCTATAACGAGTCAAAATGTCTGCTTTTTTAAAAGGTCTATTTCTTACATCCTCAATAGATGGACTCCGGCCTAATTTATTCTCACCAGGAACAAAATTTCACCACAGACTGACCTGGACCACTTTCGAGTGACACATCGCTGTCACCTGTCATCATTTAGCCACCCACTTGTTGCAGCTGTTAGCCAGGTTGTTGTCAGATCAGATGTCGGAGCTGTGGTTGAAAAAGTGAAATGATACGTTCAAACTAGCCTATACAAAAAAAAAAAAGAAAAGTTGACAGTGAGAACCGTGCGTTTAAGGATGAGTGGACTGAGAATGATTCATTTTGCTCCAGGAATGCACAAGACCAATGTGCTCGAGTGGTCAAGCACATTGTCGTCATATCAAGTTTCCAACAGAACAATTTTAAAGTCAATGACACAGCAAAAGCAGGCAATGACGGCTTGGAGACTGAGAGTAGCACAGGTCCTAGGCAAACACAAGAAGCCCTTTTCGGACACTGAATTAATAGAAGAGGGTATGAGTGATGTGACGCAGGCCACGCTAGAAGGAAAGAAAAAGGTTGAAATGAAAGAGAAAATGAATCAGATACCACTCTGCGATTCCTGTGCGGCAAGACGAACTGGGATTCCTACTGAAGATTTGCTCCAGGAACTTTGTGATGGCATATAAAAGGCACAATTCATCTCAGTTGCTATGGATGAATCAACATGGATGACCAGCCATGACAGGGAAAGAGAGAGGATTGCTGTAACACTTAAAAAGCCGCCTCCCTGGTCTGATATATCACTGCATAATCCATGGAACAGCTCTGTGTGCAGGTCTGGGTGAAATGTACTCAGAAGTAATGACAACTGTGATGAGACTTGTCAACTATTTGAAGGCATCATCTGCACTGCAGCATCACATTCGCATGTTTCTGATAGAGCTAGGTGCAACTTTTGATGATTTGCTTCTTCACAACAGTGTCAGGTGGCTCAGGAAAGGCAGTACTGGAGCATTTTGGGACATTCACTTCAGACCTTTCTGTCTGGGCAACAAAAAATACAAAAGCCAAATGTGTTTATTTCTGTTTTGTTTTGTGTGCAAAATGGAGCTGTGGGAGAGGAATGAGGAAAGGAAGCTGTTGCATTTGTGACAGATATAATATCTCACCTCACTGACCTTAATGTCAAGCTTTAGGGCAGAAACAGCACAATGAGTGACCTCATGTCTGCAGTGTGCTTTTCAGAGGAAGCTGGGGGTGTTTAAACTTGACATAAAAGAGGGCACATTGCACTTTCTAAAACTTTGCGAACAAGCCAGATTAAAAAAAATAAATAAATAAAAAATCACCATCCGAACCATGAGCCATATTCCTGGAAAAACTCATTGAAAATTCACAAACTTTGAGGATCTCAGCATGAGAAAACAAGTTCTACTGTACATTGAAAATCAATTTCTTGTCAGTTATGTCACAGAATCCTCTATGGAAGCACAGAGAACGTGCCCCGTGGTCAAGGCAGCTTCTCTGCAGACTAGGTTGATTGAGCTTGAGGAAAACTTGTCTCACCGTGACCCCTGTCACTTTCTGAACTTAAAAACGTCCCTGCTGAAGATGCCCTTTGCCCTGCACATCCTCACCATGTTTGCTTCAACATACTGCTGTGAATCAGCATTTTCAACGATTAGTACAGTGAGGAACTCATACCGCGCTAATGAGCACCTACATCAAGTTAAAGGACAAACAAGGTGCCACTTCTCCTATTAATACAGATGTGCTGTTTTTGGAACTGGAATGCCACCATTTGATGCACTAACCTGTAATGTGGTGGAAATTTGGTATGTAGACCTCTAAGACTTCACCATTCTGTAAGCATCATGGTCCATAACTCACAATATCTAAAGACCTTGAAATGTAACAATCTAACAATCTCTCTGCTGCACCGACTTGTCAAAGAAGAATTATAGCAAAATATGTCAGATGTTATTATTTTGTGTTTTTTGAGTCTTGACCATTCACAGCTTCACAGCGCTACAATTGTGTACTGTGGACACAAACACACACAGACACACACACACCGGTGTTTTCACTTATTCTGGCTGATTAGACCTCTGCTCATGCAGCATGTCATATCAGAGGTACTGTAATTACCAGTTTTCGACTTATAAGTACCTTTCACATCAACATTCAGGCCGCAATTACAACTGGAATTTTTTCTGAAAGCTCTGATATAGTATCCGACTTGGTGCTTAATAATAACAATAATAATACAGAAGTGCCAGAAAACAGAACAAACATGGACGCCTCTTTTCGTGCCTGCCATTCAAAGTCATTAAAATGCGTTGAATGTAATGCTATGTTGTCAGTTAACTCTGACACAGCCAACTCTGCAACCATATGGCACAACCTTCTTGAGTTGTCAGGTGACATGAACCCTCCCAAGTTGTAAACATGTGCAGCCATCATGATGTGAATGTGGTATGAGGTTAAAGGTGGATGGGGCTATGCTGGGAGCTAGCAAATGTAAGAAAAAAAAAAAAAAAGCTAGGTGAGTCAGGGAGTTGTCACTCGAGGACAGTCTGTTCACACCCACACAGTCCTGCAAACTTCACCTGGCTTCCCTTTAACAAGCATAAATGCCTGAATGGCAGCTGCGCAGGACACTTCTTCACCACACAATCCAGCAGGATGCTGTCTCTGTAATGTGCAGAAATTGTCAGAAAACATGGGTAATAGCCGGCCAAAAAAAATACAGAGTTTGTCATGTGACAAGAGAAATTATTTGATCTTTTTATTAAAATGACAATAACAGCCTGACTAATAGGGTAAGCATGGCTTCCCCTGGCTTACAGGAGAAAATGGCACTTTTAGGCGCTAAACCTAAGCCAAAATACGCCTGTCGTATTAAGTTTCCTAATACACAGAAGTCTGCAGATTCAGCTCTGATTCCCTTCCTAGCTCTCGCCCAGTTCAAGCTATTTGAATTAATGCACATATATTTCAGACATTAAGCCCGGAGTGTCGATTTGAATTGGTTAATCATTATACCGTTAGTTATTAGCTGACAGGAGTGGATTCCAGCAATGTGTCTTCTATGCTGTCGTACTACATTTTTATTTCCTTTCCTCTGCCCTGCCTGTTAGCGGGAACAAGTCTTACTGGTCTCTCCTGACTTCTGTCATCAATAATTCATGGTCACCCACAGGAAAGCTGGGGTTAGGGAGGGTTTTGTCCATCTCAGGAGTCTGCAGTAGTAAAGTGTAGACACCCAAGTGTGTCTACACAAGTGCAACAGTTTGGACAACAGTTGGAAATACTGAAACCAACATGGCTTTAGTAGTGAGAGATAACGCTGTATTGAGCTGTACTTCACTGTATTGTGATTTGAAAAATTGTATGAATTTTATATATATTATGCATTATTATATATTATATATGGATTTGTATAACTCACCTTGATTGATATAGACAGTATAAAATTGTTGGCATGCATCTTGCATTTTTTATGATGCCGTCTTAAGTTTTTGATAATGTGACCATACCTAAATTTTGCACATCATGAATATGTCTAAATTTGATAAAGTGCATTTTCTTTACTAAACATTCTGTTTGTATGGTCTCTGCATTCAAGTTAAAATAGCAGAAAAACGCATTCTTGTCCTGTATATATGCTACAATCTAACATATCTTATTAATTGTGTAGATTTATGCTTATATTTCATCCTACATATATTTCTTTTGGTGTGTATCCTAATATGCATCTTATATACATGTCTGGCAATGGTCATGAATATGAATGAGAGAAAAGGAGAAGGGGAAGAACTGAGATTATTGTCGAGGAGGAGGGAACAACATCATCTGTCATTCATCATTGCTTATGAGTGACAGGTAGAGGACAGTATGGACCCTTTTCTAATAATATTAATTATTATTAATAATGACTTAACTACCTCTCCACCACTTAGTCTGAACGAAAACATGCAAAAAGTAACATTGTAGTTTAAAATGCTCTGATTGCTCTGTGTCACTGAACTCATCATGGATGCAATCAGTCTTGCACCCAAAGCTTTCACACAAAGATGAACAATGGAAAAAACATTCTTGCCCGTTTATATGCTGAAGCTTCGTGAGGTGTCTCATATGCTACGTTGGTTGTCTTCTGGCACGTCGCACTACAGAGGTTAAAATGGCAGCTCGTTATACTTATTTTTTGTTTCCACCACGCAGCATCTGAGGATTCAGGCCATTATATAGCCGATATCATATGCGCTATCATATCATATACAGTGTAGTCTGGGAATACCATAATAGGACTAGATTGGGTTTGTGGGGGTTGCATTTGCACAAAAAACAGGTGCTGTCAGGAAGAAGAAATCATCTGTTTACTGCCCTCGCCAATCACACCCACACACCTGGCCAACTCTTAGTCCCCAGGTCGCACAGGAGATTTAGCCACAGGCCTGTCACTCAGGCTGGACCCGCACTCCTGCACGGCCTCTTCTGTCAGTCACACTCAGCTTCTGCGTGCAGAGCAGTCTGATGTTGGAGGCAGACAGCCAGTCGATATGAAGCACAATAAACAAATGTAGTGTAGAAGTGTCTCCATGCTTCAAATGTCACTAGCTCTAAATACAAAGTAGCTCCAAATTTAAAAGCAGAAGTTTTATTTTATTTTTTTATTTTTTTTATTACCCCAAACTTCCTAAGTTCATACAGATAAAAGAGGGAAAAGATGATGAAAAGGGAAAGAAGAAGATAAGAGAAAAACAAGATTGGAGCTGATTGCTGCTACAATTTGACAGATGATCTAAAGACTGTTATCCTCAGTGTACGTGCCCCTTATACCTTAGAACATGCTGTATTTCTGCCTTTATACAGTAATAGAATATTCTGTCCCAAGACTCTTCCTGTTCACACCCGGTCAGGTATTTTATACTCTTTGACTCACTGCACTTCACAGACTCTTCTGTGGCCATTGTGCTCCGACTAACCAGCTCTTATAAAGGCTCTGGAGATTTCTGCCTGGAGCCCCATGGTTCCCTGTCATCCATCTGCCACAGCCCACACTCATCCTCCTCCCCGCACGCTCTTACCAATGGTAATGAGTGGTAGACTTCACAGAGAAATATCTGTCCGTTTCTTTTTTGAAGCTGTGGCTGTGTGATTCTCTCACATTGATCTTGTCTCATGTCCTCTGGTGAGCTCCTCGCTCCAAATTAGAGCCTTCCTTCTTTTTCTCCGCTCCCTGCACCTCTTTTTCTATCCCTCCCACTTTCTCATCGATGAATCATCCTCGTGCCCCGGTGTTGACATAGCTGCAGTGGGCCTGCTGTGACACATAATATTGTTACAACATGGCAAACAGTTGTTAAATAGTAATCCATAATTTTAATTTAGCCAACAATGTTGCAGCACTATTGAGCGCACTGCTGTTGCCCAAGTTTATAGTCTCTCCATAGCGTAAGCTGCAGGGATTATCTTGTGTCCTTCAAACACTCACTTATGAATACAAGATCTGGGGCATTGTTTAGAGTTGGCTCCACATGCGCCTCTGCAGTCAATTAGCTCGGTAAATAAAAGGCCTTGCTCCATTTAGGATGGATCCCATGTCTGACATGAAAGAGGCATCAGTCCCGCAGGACCCAACAGCCTTGGCTCGCATCTCTGGACTCCTTCTGTTCACAGCATGAAGGGGTACTATTTTTTTTTTTTTTACACATTTGGTATATAATGGTTGTGTGTATGTAAAAATAACTATCTGTGTTTCGTGTGTAGGTTTGGACAGAGGAGCTCTGAGAGAGACTCCAGTCATTGAGAGTTTAGTTTTTGATGTTTTTTATGTGCAGGTCTTATCTATTATTTGCTGACTCGTCCCAGACAGCAAAGCTGATATCCACAGAGAGGTGTGTGTGTATGTGTGTGTGTATGTGTGTGTGAGCGCTTGCAGTGTCAGTCTCACACTCCGACCCACAGGGGGCAGACTAATGCCCTTATCAGAAGCTGACATGCTGCCACCATATTTTTCCCTCTTGCCCCGTCGGCCTCTCTCTCTCTCTCTCTCTCTCTCCCTCTCTCTCTCTCTCTCTCTCTCTCTCTCTCTCTCTCTCTCTCTCTCTTCTTTTCTCTCCTCCTCTTCTTTCTTTCTGATTCTTTTTCTACGTCTCTCTATTCCCCACACAGACAAACACATTTGTCCCCAGCTCACACAGCCCCACAGCTGCCAGGCACGCCATCAGAGTTGAGATAGCAGGGGGCCGGGGTGCCGAGTTGAAGCAGTTGGGGTTTAAACCGGTCGCGGTTATTAGCATGTTGAACAGCCAGAGAGTTTTTTAAAAGGGCCACAGCCAGGGGTAAATATGCTTCACATGGCACATCGCTGCTTGGCCACCAACCTCAGACCAGGACCAGCCAGGCTTCATGCTGTACAGTATCTGTCTTGGCTGGTGGTTGACATATTGTATAAGCAGCTTAGGCGAATGAATATCTTCACACATTGGGCGCCGGTCTCATTTACAGAAATGGCTGAAAACGTAGCAATGTGCACAGGAGCGTTTCCCAGTTTGTTTCATCGGTGTGAATCAAGCATTCGATGCTGTCAGCAAGCCCATACTCAAACCATTAACTCAGCAAACACCGGTCCCCTGCTTCTCCTCCAGCAGCGGAGTCACATGAGCGGTGGTGTCCCTTAAATGCACAGCTCTAATCACTGCAGCCTGCATTTCACTTTTTCCAAATCTGCCACTTCCCTAACGGTATTCTCTGGCTGCAGCAGTGAAGTTAGAAGCTCTCCTAGGGCTGTGTAGCCTCTATGCCAGCTGCTCGGTGTTATAACTTTGGAATGAATATGCCATTGTTATTCTACCTGTGGCTCCCATAGCATTTAGTGCACAGTGATTGTTGCGCCTCACAAAATAGAGAGAGAGAGGGGGAGCGGATTAAATTGATAGAGAAATAGATGGAGCTCAGGACTGAGAGAGCAGCAGAGTGAAAGGAGGAAGTGAGCACAGCAGAGAATGGAAAATAATATGAAATTAATAGAGGGAAATAGAGAATGGAGGGAAAGAAAGAACAAGAGAGTGAATGCAATGGATAAAGAAGGAGAAAGAGAAAGAGAGAACTCAGTGTTTTGAGTCTAAATCCTGCAGCGTGCAGCAGTCCCACACCTCATCTGCATTTTAAACTGGCCCTGTGGCTGCATTCCCTCTCAGAGGGTCAACTATCATTGTTTCTGTTGGTTTAAACAGAGCACTACTTCTCAAAACAAGGGCATCAGATAAGTCACACTGTGGTTTTAGCTCCAAGATTCGGTTTGTGCGTGAGCGTGTGCATATGTGTGCGTAATTTTTAACAGCCAGCTCCTGTGTTTCATTTCACATTGACCGAGCTTTTGTCTTTGCCCCTGGACATTCCTGCATTAATGATACACACATGAATTAATCACACAGCAAGACAAACAGCAGCATACTCTATGATAATGCAAATTAGAGAGACGCCATTGGGTCATGCTATTTCTACCACAGCTTGTTTTCTCACTGCGGCATCCATGATAATTAGGAGATCGGCAATGGTTTGTGCAACAGACATGCATCACTGAGCAGCCACAATAAGAAGTTCTGCCAGAGACTCGTTTCTCCCAAAACTAATACTGAAAATATAGCTGCCAGCAGCAAATCCAGAGGCCCGAGCACAAGAGCATCTAGCAAAGCACACGGCACGCATGTACATCGAGGACTTGTCCAGCCAGTGAGCCATTTTTACATGATTGGAGAAAGAATTGCAGAGATATGGTCCATGTCCTGTTTGTATATCCTATTCCTGTAGCCTATAGCCTATTCAGCTGTGTTGCATTGTTGCATATGAGAAAGTCTGTTTCGGTAAATAATGCATACTGCATGCTCTCACTTTAGAGTGCATTTTCATTGAGAATTCCCAGTTGACCCTTGGTCTTGAACATGTGGTGTTATGGTCCTATGCTCCACATGCAGTAGTATATAATACTGCATATCATACTATATGTAGTTTTTTGAATGTTTTGTTCTTCTTAGAATGACGTCAATGCCAATTATATAATTTCCCTTTTTCTTAGGGTGCAACATTTAAAACATTGCACAACAAAACACTGGAATTTGTCATATATGTTAGTATGTGTTAGTTCATACTGATGGGCCAAAGTTTGAACCAGGTTCATCTGTGGTTGAACTCAAGTCAAAGCTGAACAGACTTGAATCAGGCCCAAGTTCACATACCTAAATGAAAAAATAAGTTGTTTGTCATTGCCTTCCAAAATTATCCACATAAGCATTTTCTGATCTTCTGATCTGGCAACACTATCAGCAGAGCAACGGCCCCAACAAGTCCTCATATCTAAACACTCAGTCCTACAAAGGACATAGCTAACTAGGATGCTACAGACTACATCGGAATGAAAACAATCGTGTTATTAATTTTTAAGCCTGGTAACTCTGTCCATATTTTTTTTACACCAGTATCATTAGTAACCCCACAGAGTTGCATAACTTTTTGCATTCAGAGATGCACAGAATTGACTTCCTCCATTCTGTCGTACAGTGAAAAAATGTTACTGTCATAACATCTTCGGCATATTTGGGGCAAAAGTTCAGTTTAGTTGAACTTTGGGTGCAAATCAGGGTAATGCAAATAATGTTGCTGCTCTGTGCAATGTCGAAGTCAGGCTTGTTGTGCGAAAGCTCTGTAAAAGGTTTTTCTGCACTATAACAAGGTCACACTACCACAAGAGGTTGCTTGTCAGGAAATGTAGACATAAGTATTTTAAGCATTTGTACAAATGTTGTTTTTCTAGGGAAGACAGACTCGAATATGAAAAGACAGCTCGTTGCAAACAGAATGAGAACTCAGCTGTCAAGCACCAAAAATGTTTTCAGCAAAACCCAAAATAGTCACTGATTTTACTTGCTAAAACTAATCAAACTACTGTACATTCATTGGGTTTTCTCTTGACCTGGGGCCAAAGATTATGTGTGTTGCAACCCAAAATATGATCTTTGACTTGATGATGGCAATTGGAGAATTGTTTGAAGTGTACCACCAGTAACGGGTATTTTAAAACTCTTCAGAAATTGTGATCATTGTTGGACAAAGCAATTTGGAGAAATAGCTTATTTCATGTTTCTGCACCTTTGCTTTGCTTTGCTTTGCTTCTAGTAATTCAATAGTTTGCAGCACCACAGTTCTCTTTATAAAGTAAAATAAAGAGGCTTTTTATCCAAGTGGAAAATAAATGCATAGGTTGACATTGAAAATACCACGTCTACATTGAAAAGGCATTTTGAACCACTCTCAGGCCAAACAATGCTTGGTGATACGTTAAAACATGACTTGAATTCTGGCCTGATTGCAGTGCTAGATGGATCATTGTATTGAACCCAGTGTCGTGCAGTGCAATGTGACTGAAACTTTATTGTTCACCAGATAAGGGATCCATCTCAGAAAGTATCCAGTGTGCGTCCTAATCGCCATGGGTCAGAGGAGGACTCATAGATATTCTGAGAGGAATAGTCAGCCCACTGCCAAGATTTGCTAAGGACCAAAGAAAATATAGTCAATGGGCTTAGAAGAGGCAAATTTATGCTGACTTAAAACGAAGCCCTACCTGTAAAAAGCCTGGTACTCAAGTAATGTATTACGTAGAACACTATACAGAGTGACAGCTACCTTGTTTGTAGTCGGAGTGCGTAGGGTAGCTTCAGAGAGATTACTGAAGCTCACTGTGTGTGTAATGAAGCCCTGAGTCAATAAGAGATGCAGGCTTAAGGCCAAAGGCTGAGCCTGTGCATCAAAGGTGCAATGTTTGTGCGAGTCAGTGTGCATGCTTGTTTTTGATTGACAGCCTCTGGGTCCCTGGACCCACTCTGCCTCTCCCAGTGAAGGGACATAGAGTTAGTTATGTGTGCCTTGTTAAAGGTATGTCAGGATGACAACGTCAGCGTGATCATGGGAAATGTGACACGCGTGTCCCTTTAACTGGTCGAGATGGCCGTTGCTGGCAGCCGGCCTGTCAACCTCCACTGGGATCCTGGCAGGCTGACAGCAGGAGAGGAGCTTTGCCACTGTGGAGGAATAAATTGCATTTACTCGAGGTGAATGCCCAACTCACACGCACACATGCATTTGTCTTGGTTGGGGGGGACGGAAGGGGCTCTGATGAGGAGAGAGATAGTGAACCTGTGCTCATGCAGGTTGTTTCTACCTTGATTCTTTAAACACACTGACAGAAAGATGAATAAGTAGAGTGATGGTGGCAGGCACAGTTCGGCCTGGCAGTCCAATTGAACCTGCCTGTGTGAGAGTGGGGATGGGGGGGGGGTCTGCTGCTGTTATAGGGATGGGACAACAGAGCCAGTAAATGTTTGCACCTGGGTACCATTATCACCTGCAGCTCTTCAAGAGACCAGTAGCCAGAGCTCCCTCCCAAGAAGCACTCACACAGTTCTTTTGGAAAATGTGCAAGGAAAATCTGACATGGCTGAAAAGTCAACTCTCTGTGATAAAGACTGTACCTCGAGCTCAGTTAGTGTGATGTCTTTGTATGAGGGAAACTTTGTTTGGGTGGAAGCTGCACATACAGATTTGCAATCTATAGTAGCTTAGTGCCTCATTTCCACTTTTTCAGTCGTGAAAACATTTGTTTCCTCCCATCTGATCCCGTTTCCTCTTTCCACCACTGCAGAGCCTCACTGGCTTGTTGTTGTGATGGTATGTTTGGTAAAAGAGCCTCTATTGATAGACCTCCTTGTGTTTGTTTGATGTTCTAAACAGTGCGACATAATCTGCAGACGCTGCGCACTGATCCAAACCCCTCAGCCTTTCATGGAGCTTTCTAGTCCAAAGCATTTCAATTGCTTTTATAATTGAGTTTGTCTGCTGCCTCTGTGATTGCTTTGGATCTCTCTTTTTTTTTTTTTTTTTTTTTTGCTATCAAACAAGGCAATTACTGCCAAGTCGCATATTTTCACCAAAAAATGTTTATTTGCAAAAAATTAGCATGCAACTATTGCAAAATCTCCCCCAGTTCTCTGCATGGTCGCAATGTCTCGCCTCGCCATACATGTGTAGTCGGGAGCTAACAGCTACAAAAAAAAGGCAGCTATCAATAATTAATTAATGCGGGTTAATATGTTAACAAACTTATAGTGGTTGATAATTAGATGAGCCACAGTGTCTGATTCAGACTTAATTACTAAGCCACTGTCTGTTCTGTGGGGCTTTAATGAATAATTAATTACAAGAAGCATGAATTATTTCTGCTTACCAAAGATCTACCAGAAATACACGCCCGTCCTCGTTTATGGCACTATCTTCTATTGATTGATGATAAGTGTTTGATTGGGAAAAACAAGAGCCTTTGGAAGCAGCGTTTGTTCTACAGTACTGCAGTTCTCAGATGTGCATGTCATAGATACAAAGCAGTGTTTGATGGCGGCATAATCAATTCATACTTGTGACTGTCATTTTTTTAATACAGGTGTGGAATCATGCACCCTTTGAGACACACACACTCGTATGGACACACAAATATGCGCACTCCTACTTTCAAACACATGCACACGCAACATGTGTGTTGTGCACTGTGCCATTTCACAGTGCTGAGATTGAGTGAACAGGTTTATTTTCCCCCCTTTAGTACACATGGGCAACCTCAGTGTCTTCGCAAAAGTTGCGTGTTCATGTGTGTGGGAGTGTGACTTTCTCATCTGCAGACGCTCTGATTTATCCGCTCTATATTTGCATATGCGCACAATGTGATTAACTGCCATGCCTTAATCTTTTCGCCTAGCTACTTCACCACACGCATGCATGCACACACACCCACGCACGCCGCAACACACGAGCCTGCACACGTTGTCATGCACACGCGTTCCTTAGATTCACACGTTCACATACAAAAACGGCATTGTGGCGTTCTCAAGGAGAAATGATGAAAGGAAACAGTCAACCGCACAGCCAGCGAAACACTCTTTGAAACAGTGTGTTCTTCAGTTTCACTTACAGTTGGACTGTAGCAGTTAGTGGACCCTCCAGGCTTTCCCCAGCTAATTTGGTTGACTTTATTTATGGCCAGAGTCTCTCACTGGGGCCAGTTGTGCAGGTGAAACTGTCCATCTGTCTACATTCGCTTGTCAGTCACACACAGTTACTTTGTACAGAAGCGCCATGGGCCATAATCAGCTACAGCTAGCATCATTTAGATGCTGTAATAATATGTCAGTCCATATCATTAACACCCACTGAGCCTGGGGATATGGGAGGGCGGATTGAATGACTTACTCCTCAGGCTGCTGGCAGTCTATGTGTATATGTGTGTGTGTGTATCTGTGTGTGTGTGTGTGTGTGAAGTTTTCAGGTATAAATGGAGCATCCATACATGCACACATTATGCTTTCTTCTCCACAAACAGATCCCTTAAACAGGTTTCCTTTGCAGAATATGTGCTTATTTTGCACTTCGGTGGTTGTTTCACCGGCTGACAGACAATGACGTGTTTGTTTTCTGTACAATTTTACAATTCCTCTTGCTTTCATCCATAGAGGCAACTCTTTTGGCAGCCTTGCTGTCAACATTTGAAGGGTGAAAGTACTGTAGAAGGGAAACTTGAACAACACCAGAAGGCTGACTTCCTGCACTCTTGAGGGCTCAGGTGTTAGCAGTCAGTTTGCACTGCACACACACACACCACATCCTGATGTTACTGTATGCCAACTGGGCTTTCTACTATTACTGCTAAATAAGATACATAATCCACAACTTTAGTATAATTAGTCTTTCTCACCTCATCTCATTTCTCACCTTACAAATTTCCTCACCTCTCCCTCCTCTCCCTCACTCTCTGCTCAGAAAATCCCTGGTGGCTCCTTCTCTTCAAATAGCTGTAATCAACGCTGATGCTCTCTAAGACCCCTCTCCAAGGCATTAATCAGTTTGGATTGTATTGCAATGCCACGGGGGGCCTTTATAACTGATATTCTTTTGACAAGGACGGAGAACAAAAAGATTCTTTGATTGAGAGTGATTGGCCTGTAATGGTTAATTGAAGCAATTCCTCATCATGTCCCTTTGTCTCATCACCACCTCTCTCCTCTTTCACACCTCTTTTGGCGCTGTCTGTCTTTTTCTCTTTGGCTGCATTTTCTCCCTAAATTTGAGCTGAATGTGAAAAGCATCACTTTATCATCCTCTCTTTCACTCCTCTCCTCTCCCTTCCCTCTGTTTTTCCAAGGTCAGTGCAACACAGTCTAATTCACTTTTCTTTGATGATAAAAATCCAGTCCCAACTTTAGCCAAATGTCCGTCCCCCTCTGGAGTTGAGATTTATCTCAATTATTTCTCTACCGGTGTGTCTGCCAGCTTCTAAACATGAGTATCAGAGTGCCAGGTCCACCCAGGGAGAAACGGTAAATCTTTTGATGTCTTGTGAGTATCCATCGGCTATACAGAGGGGCTGTAAATTCCCTTAACGCGGCACACAGCTTTGCCCACAACAGCAGGAAATCCAGCCCCTGACAAGGAGAATGTGGACTAATCTGCCGTCTTTTCAATAAACATGCCGAAATACTCTTAAACAACACATAAACTGGTGTAAATCCTTTCGCCAATGCCAAGCAATAATAGCAATTCTTTATTGTTGTGCTTGTGTGAGGATGAATAAGTCAGCTCGGTCCCCTATTTATTGTTGATGATAGATTGGCAGCTATTTAGAAGCTGCTTGTGCAAACATAAGACATGCAGATCCCAAGCATGCATACCGAGGGTGTCAGAAAAGCACAAACAAAGGCGAGAAAGAATGAATAAAGGGAATTTAGGATGGAAGTCAATAGAACCATAGGAGACGAGAAGAAAGAGTAATATCCAGGGACAGAGAGGCAGAGAACAGAAATCAGTATTGAGAGAGAGTCCTGGCTGCTTCGTCATGTCCTTGTGCAGGATTTATGAGCTCTAAGATCAGGGACAGGTTTAGGGTGCTAGGAGGAGGGAATGGGTGCGAAAGTGAAAGGAAAGCAGGAAGGATCGGATGGCGTTAAAGCGGGGAGAATGTGCAGAGTTTCAGACCTCAGTAGGCTCAGACTGCACTCTGGGTTGAGACGTCCCTCCTGCATAATGCCAGGTGACAGGAGGAGAAATGGCAAGGCTGAGAGGAAGGAAAGGAAGAAACAAAAAAACAGGCTGAACAGAGTAAAACAGGGCCCAGACATTATTGAAGGGTCAGAGGGCAGTGATTTGATTAGCACTTATAGCTCGCAGGGCAAGATGGAGGGAGTGCAACAAAGGAAACAAAGCAAAGGGCAAGAAGAAAAAACAAGGGGAAGGAAGGGGAAGCAAAACGATAGCCAAAGAAGATCGAGTTAGGGTGGATGGAGAGCGGGGGAAAGCTCGAAGAGGAGAGGAAAGGTGTTGGTGGTGGGAGGTGAGGCTGCGTGGGTGGTGTAATCTGTCTGTGTCAGAGGGATGATGAAGGGGCCAGGAGGGAGAGCTCTGCAGTTCACCTTCTGGCCTCTGGAGGAAACACGCTGACCCTGGCCCTCCCCCTCTCCACCTCCACTCTCCACCTGCACGATTTATGACTCACAGGGTCGGCCCAGGGTTGCTTGGTTTGAGGACATTTATGAATGCAGTTGCAGTGGCGTGCATGTATCTGTGTGTGTGTGTGTGTGTGTGTGTGTACATGTTGAGTAAAATCACGTGTAAAGAAAGCTATTGTTTGTCAAGGAGGATGAGACCTTAGTGCTGCCTGGGGAAAAAGGGCAGTGGCGATTTCTATCCTGGGCTCAGAAAGTGAGCGCAGACACATCCCCACCTAATCCACTGTGACAGAGTTTGAAAGGGGAAAGAAGAACCAGAATAAAAATCAAGCGAAAATGGGACAAGATGACTGAATGAGGGGGGAGTAGTTAGAGCTGTACTGCATACTGATGGTGTCGCTCCATTGTCCATTTTCATTATGATGTGGTGACACTTGTGCATGGTCGTACTCTCATACTCTTTGCATCTTTTAGAGAAGGTGTAGGTTGCTGGAAAGGCAGCTAAATGGGTCAGTAAACCCATTATATTTAAAATCAAAATTGGTTAGTTGATTGAGAGAGATTCACATCATCAATAACAACTTTGATAATCAATTAATTGTTGAATTAATTTAATAAGGAAAATGTCAAGCCTTCACTGGTTCCAGCTTCTCTTCTGCTTTTTCTCTGTTGGACACAAAAGTGAAAAAAACAAAAAGTGATTTGAAGACATAACGTTGTACTGTGGGCAAATTGATGGGCATTTTCCACTAATTTTCTGACATTGTAATTATTTTAAATATTTAATCAATATTTTTTCTGTAAACAAATTAAAAGACAGCGTGTAATGTGAAAGTAGCTTGTACTGATGAGCCCACAGAGAATAATCACCCAACTCTGAAGTTCCCCTCAGCTCTACAAAATGTTTTTGCAACTTTGATTGATTCTCATTGTTTTTGTTATGTGACCTGCAGCTTTAATATTTTGATTCCTCCTCAAAGCAATCATCAACCTTTTTCCTCACGCAGCAGGCAGCTGTCAGTGAAAACGCCCTAATAAACCCACTGCATGCTGCAGACTAACTAAGTTAGCGTCCAACTGGTCCAACATAGTGGAGCATTTAGCAGCTTCGAGACACATATTTCCCTCAGGAGTTGGTGGAGACCAAAGACAGAGCTAAAATGAGATTGAAGATTGGACTTACATTCCTCAGGTGGCCAGAGACACGGCTCCTCACGGATGCAAATGTTGCTCCATGTCTGCAACATTAGCATGTGTCAATAGACAATTGTTTGCTAACACATTTGCCTTAGTCACTTTGTATAGTCAAGATATGTCAATTTTGTATTTTTCGCTCATTTGCCTGCCCACAAACCAGCCACAAAATCAATGTAGCATTTAAAGACTAAACAAAGAGTGGGATAAATCAGGAATGAATGGAGCCCTGTTTATTTCTTTTTCACCGTGCTCCTGTGTTCCATGTGTGTTTTTACGGTTTTCTTTTGTTGTATTGCACCATTTAGTTTTTTTGATTGATTGTGGCTTAGTTAGATATAAGTAGGCTTTGTGGTCTCTGTGAAATCCTTTGAAGTGCGCTTGAGATAAAGGGATATATGCATAAACTCGACAAGACTTAATGATAAAACCATCAACAAAATGTTTTTTTTAAATGGGACAACAGTGTGACACATGCATCGGAGGTGACGGGTAGGAATACTGAAATATGGCTTATTGTCGCAGATGCTAAGTGAAAGCAATCAAGGAGAATTGGAGGCATACGGTACGAGAGGTGAGGGTTGAGTTGTGGAATATTATTGCTGAGGAGCTGAGTCAAAGGGCCATTCTCTGTATGGAGATGAGATGGGGATGAAGGTCGCTCCTCATCCATAACAGATGATTCATAGTCTGCCCTGACCTTTAATACCTGGACTTACCTCTCTCCTGCTCTCTCTGCTGCTCTCACTGTCTGCTGCAGAGCTCCTCTGCAAGGAGAGTTCAAGTATATGCTGTCCGTAGCAAAAACACATTCGCAAAGCACGCGTTCACATGTTCGCACAAAAGCTTATGCACGCATGCGGACACTCGCATGTTCGTTTGTTTCGTGGACATTTATAATGCACGTTTGCAAGCACCACATGTCAAAAGTTCACTGCGGCACCCTGCTCACATCTAACGTGACAAATAACTTCTTCCTCCAGTTGCATTGTTCTAATCCCTTTAGTGGGCTCTGGAATGGAAATATAATTACATTTCTGTGGTGCAGTGCCTTTGATAAGACAGCCGCTTGCTGAGCTGAATGTCTAACTGAGTTGGATGCCTCTCCGAAGCCTTCTCCTCTCTCCACTTTACTTCTCTCCCTTACTCACTCCTCTCCATCTCCTCTCTCTTTCTCTCTCGTACTCTCTTTCACGTTTGTCTCCTTTTTCCTTTTTGTTCTCTCACCCCCACTCGCTCTCTCTGTCATCTCCAAAAGCTCATTCCGCCTCTCTCTCTCACCCGCTCAGGTATCGCAGTGGATAAAAGAGGTGTTGTCTACTTCGTTGATGGCACCACCATTCAGAAGATTAATGAGAGGGGTTTGCTCTCCACTGTGATTGGCTCAAACGGACTGATGTCGACACAGCCCCTAAGCTGTGATGCACGCATGGACATCAGCCAGGTAAGCTAACAATGCAGTCGAGTTTAAATAACTGGAAGAAAGCTAGAGCCATATGTTTTGCTCTGAAATAGTCTTCAACCTCGCCATTTATGTTAGATAATCTGTATTTAATTTTAATTGCTTTTATTCAAAGCAAACAGGTGAAAAGTATTTCTTTGTTGTCCTCTTACATGTCAGTGATTGTTTTGTCAATTTTAACTGCCTGGCCTCTTCCATCTAAACTCTTTCTGTCTTCTTAAAAGTGTATGCATGTGTTTCTGAGAGACAGACAGTGTGGTAGAGACCAAAGACAGCCACTGCATAGGTTTGATCAGCCAGCCTTCAGATCACGCTGCTAACTTATATCAGGCCTATTCGAGCAGAAGATGAATTATAGATGAAGTGCTGGCTCTGTAGAGGGATCTCTGCCCACACATAGGGAAGCAAGCGCCTGTGTATATGCGTGTATGTGTGTGTGAATATATGTGTTCAGCTCAGGTGAGTTCCCAGAGGTGCTCTTATATGTCTTTAAAGAGGCCCATGTTACCTCACAATCCCTCTGTTTGTTAGTTATTGGCCTCTGCAGCACATCCGATCGCGTCCAGTCGCATTCATCCTCCATCTGTGTTTGTTCTCATAAACTGCTGTGACCTCAATGTGTCGCCAGTATTGATGGAAACTTCTGTAGCTATGCAGGGACAAACATCGCTCCAGTAATTTATGCAAAATGAACAGCCATGTGCTGGGCTTTAGATGTTAGTTTAAAGTCAAACTTCAATTTGTATTCTCACTTTTTGTATTGGGAAATATAAACTATAATGATGCTGCAGCTGGTGTTAACACTTTTATTTTTGTTTTTTCAGAATAGGTCAGTTTTTGGACATAGTGAAAAGAGTCTCTATGCTTCAGCTTCTGTGGTGTATATCCTATGAATACAAGACCTTTTCCCCCTTTTTCAACAAGCACATAGTCTGTTAATTTTTGCCATCGCTCCCTTTGCTACATTCAACATTTGGGAGGATCCACTGTGCTGTAATCAACACAGAAAGTGGATGCTAATTAACTTTCAATGGGAAAGTGGAAGCTAGTTAGCCTTGCTTGCCAATGCTAGCACTAATTCCCATAAGACATTATTATTGTTAGTGCCAGCCCGTACAGATATTGTGCCAATACCAACAGTATCATTCAGAACCAAAAATCCATGCCTCCTGGTGAACACCAATTTAACAGGCCAAAACAAACACCAAGAATATAGCCTATATACACAGTGTAAATTTTGTGTAAACCTCAATTTAGTTTTAGCTTCAGTTTGACTTTAATTCAGCAGGCCCAACTCTGTGCACAGCTCAACTTAACTTGTAAAAGTGATTGCCTGCCATCACTGCAAAGTTCAATATCATGAGCAGGAGAGATTTGACGTGTGTCCTCTTTGGCTAAGGACAGATTCCTGCTTGATGAATCTCTCTACCTCTTAAAATGGGATTTCGCAGTGAACCCTCCTCTCTCTCATTTGACAGAGCCTATAATTGGACATGTCAGTGGCAATTTAACATGATCCATTTATTTACCAATCCATCGTCAGAGTCATCAATCACCTCGCTGATCCCTCAGACGCGCCGCCTCGTCTCCATAGCTCACAGTTTGAGTGTTTGTTTGTGTGAGGTAGACAGTGATGTGGGTGGCTGTGTGCCAGTGTAGGTCTGTCTGTCTTTGACCCCCGCAGTGTTAGCGGGCAGGGTGTGCTATTTGAGCAGGCAGCGATCATGGTTATTGGTTGACATTTGGAACAGTGCCGAGGCGAGCCGGCGTGAGTCTTGAATAAACACGGGGAAGGCTCCCTGCCCGCCGCTGACCTTTGCATGAGCAGGGAGGGTCAGGAGACCTAATACTATGTTATTAAGGAGACATTATTTGTATCACCTGTAACAGACTCTTGTGGATAATACCCTCCAAGGTTTTCTTGTTCTTTTGTTCTAATTTTTGATAGAATTACAGTCACTGCATGTGTGGTCTGTCTTTGTGACAGGTGCGTCTGGAGTGGCCAACAGACCTGGCCATCAACCCGCTGGACAACTCCCTCTACATCCTGGACAACAACATTGTCCTACAGGTAGAGAAACACACATAAAACACGTTTGCCAGTGAAGGAACTCTAAACTTGCTTCTTTGAGAGACATTAGCACTATACATAGATGAGGAAGAAAGGGTAATGAAATATTTCTCACAAATTGCAGTGCTGTCACTTAAGGTGCATTTAGAGTGTGTGAGGCTGCTAACGTAAAATATAGGAAAAGAGCACCTTGTTAAAAGAAATAACATGCTATGAAAAGTCTCTCAAGAAGTTGTTTTTAAGAAAATGTCACTCAGATTTTGCTTATTACCCAAACATTTGTTCTCCTGAATGTAATGAATTGCCTGTTGGAGTGGATCTTAAAAAGCTTAATGAATCATTAGATGTGGCAGGTTTAGATTTGGTGCTGTTCAAGGCACTGGATCAACAAAGATATATTGTCAGTGGCTGATTCCACTGGCCATAAATAATTAGTGGAAGCAGTTATAATAATTTACTTTCTTTCTTTTACATAATTTATACATGATGGTGTATTTTTTAAATTTATATTAGGTATCAGAAAGTCTTCAGGTGCGTATTGTGGCGGGTCGCCCCATCCACTGCCAGGTTCCTGGTATTGACCACCACCTGGTGAGGTGGGCAGCAGTGCGTGCCACCCTGGAGGCTGCCAAGGCCATCGCCCTGTCCCACCTGGGCACGCTGTTCATCGCTGAGACCGATGAGAGGCGCATCAACCGCATCCAGCAGGTCACTCTGTCACCACAAATAACAAATTATTTTCAGCTATTTTTTTAGCTAGGGATGCTCTTGATTGGGATTTGTAGGACAGCGACCAATGATAGATTTAATGTCATTAAAATTGACTGAGGCATTAGTTCCTGCTTTTAGACATTTTTACAGAAAGCTCCCACACAAGAGAGCCCTAAAACCACTACTTGCCTCATGACAAAATGGAACCCATTTCATTTTTGATTTATTTACAGTCTTGGTTCCAAAAAAGTTGTGATGCTGTATAAAATATAAATAAAACAGAATATGACAATTTGCTAATCAATTTTGACATATACTCAATTGAAAATAGTGCAAAGATAATATATTTAATGTTTCGCTTCATCAACTTCATTGATTTTTGTAAATAGCACCACAACTTTGTTGGAATTAGGGTTGTATAATCAGGTTACAGAACACTTACTTATCCAAAGTATTAATATATTGCTCTGCACTGCTAGTTACTAATGTGAAATGTAATTGACTTTTTTGTGTGGCCATTTCATTACACCTATTATACCTACTATTATATTTACTACACCCTCTAAAATCTGCAACTGCGTCCCTCTTACTAAATTCTAGACAGGTGTCCAACTGCTGCATGCCTCTGTGAATGATCACAGAGCAAGGGGCCCCTGCAAGAATGTTTCTTACATGTCTGGCAAAACTGACTAACAGGAAAAGACACTCAGCTGCAACTGACAGCAGCAGTCCGCCCAGCCATATGACACTAACATACAGTATTCTCACACTTGCTGCAACACAAGTCACACCGTGGTCAGGTCTTTCTGCTGTGGCCACAGATGCTGTGCAGCAACGAAGTGTTCAGAATCTACCTTGCCTTGCACATGAACACACAAAACTTTGATGCATCCAAAAAAAAATCTAAAAGCCTTTTTTCATGTTAGGAAAAGGAAAACATTTCTGTCCATTAGCTCCATTAGCTAGCAGCATGCTATCACAGGTCCACAGCATTTGTCCACCAGCACCTCAAAGATATTGCCTGCTGGACTCAATCAATAGTCCCTTTGTGGTCAGCAGCACCATGAGTCCATGTGGAGGTAGACAGGAACATAAAAAGGCTTTTTGATGGAGACCGGGCAGCCATGTCTGTCTTTTTCTGTATTCGTCACGACTATTTTATGTTTGGTATTTCTGGGCCTATATTTGTCTTGCATCTAATTCACATGCAAAGTCAAGCTAGGACAAAAAAATAAATGCTCCTGCCTCAGACGTGAGCGTTACCCTATACACGCTCTCAGCAACAAGTCGTTCTCCTTCAAGAATGAGCATAACAGTTTTATGACACTGAAGCGTAAAATAAAATTAATGATGATGTGTTGCATATTTTCTCAGCGGTTATGATGTGCAATCAACACATTCAAGAACCTGACAGGCTGATGCAGACACAATGTGATGCAAGAAGAACTAAATTAAATACAGAAAATTGTGTCACTTGGAAGACAAACTAGCTGCGCACAGGTATAGACTGACAATGTATTTTAAACTGATAAAAAAAATGACACACAAATTAACCGCTACATTTCATCTTAAATGACTGATACAAACTAAATCTTTTACTGTTTAGCCGGCAAGTGTATTTTCTCTGTATAATAAACCCTATTAAACGTGAATGTGCCTTGCTATATATTTAGTATTTTGTCAATGCTTTGGCTGCTTCCATGGTCCAGGCACTTCTGTCTGTTACATGCACACAAACAACTGACCATAGCACATGTGTAACCAATATGTGTTTTAAACTTTATTTGAAATCTCATAGAGGCAGGGAAGTTATTGAATACACACGGCATTGGAGCTTTGAGGTGCATTAAAATCACAATAATTACATCCCAGATCAGCTCTGTTGTTTCTGTGTTTGTTTTCAATTAAGCACAAATTGCAACTACTTGTTTTCTCTGAAGTGGGCATATTTTTGAAGATGGAGCCTTTACAGCGCACAAGCCACAAGACTTTTAAATCCAATCGATGCCTCTGAAGAAGTTGGCCGTTATTTTAAATCAAAAGCTCTTCTATATTTCACCACCTCTGGAATGCGAGTGCCTGTTTGTCCTATCACTGTCCTCCTGCTGGGGACTCAAAGCTGATTAGCACAACTCTGCAGGTCTCCTAAATCCTGGAGGACACATGAGCGAGTATTTTCCTAGGACGAGATGATGAAATAAAATGAGGACTAAATGTGCAGAGTTTTGAATTGGGGTTGATTTTCTACCCTGAGATGCTTGATAAATACAGACTGAGGTCATCAAATTTTAAAGAAATCGTACAACATTTTTATTTTCTTGTCACATTTTAGAGGAGAAGCATGACACCGCTCTCATGTTTGTACATTTAATATGAGTCGGCCTTTAGATTAGCTTAGCACAAAGACTGGAATCAGGGGGAAACAGTTAGCGTGCCTCTGTCTAACAGCATCAAAATCTGCTTACCAGCTCCTCTAAAGTTCACTAATTAACAAGTTATGTCTTGTTTTTACACTTTTTTGTGCAGATTAAACAAAGAAGATGCAACGTGTCAAGAGGTGCTATTCAGACATGAGAGCCATATTCTCAACTCTCAGCAAGAATGCCAATGTGCTAAATAATTCAATAGTCTAAAGACAGAATAGCTTTATAAAATCAACTTTCCTAAGGGATAATAAAGTTGATGAAAAACCAAATCAAGCCTGTCTTCCCCAATCGTCTTCCAACAATGCATGCTCCCTTCAGACCAGTTAAGAAGCATCACCCTTCCAAATACATCAAAATCAAACTGTTGGTGTAGCAGTTTTCACCTTCATTTAGAGCAATCTCCATCAGCACAATCAGTTTAATTTGCAACAAAACCCTATTTTGGCCAAACACAGAAGATTCATGATTCCTTTGTTTTTCCTAAAATGAAAAAAGGCAGATATCATCTCAGATCGTTTGATTGACGCCCCAATAGAGAAACACAGCCAAATGCATTGTCGTCATTTTCCTCTTACTTCATTCTAATGTCATTAGACAAAAGCTGTTGTTGAACATTATCTTCTCTTGAACAATGATCTCCCGCAGCATTTTGTGGCCGTGTGTGATGTTTTTGAACACTTCACAGGTGTCGACCAACGGGGAGATATCTGTTATCTCTGGAGCCCCCACAGACTGTGACTGTAAGATAGACCCCAACTGTGACTGCTTCTCTGGTGGGTCATCAGGCGCACACACACATACACACACACACACACGCACGCACAGACACACACACATGCTATGTGAGTGCATTAGATTATGTCTAATGGGATTAAAGCACTGAAAACAACATGTAATTGCACTTTAAAGTCAGATCATATTATATTTGGCCTGGTTCAGAAGTAACAAAGGAAACAAAACAAGAAGATTCTAAAGGCTTTGACGTAACTTTGATTGAAATAGTCAGTGTGTCTCGATATTGAGCGATTAAATCTTGCTGCCTGTGTGTCCCTGCTGGCCAATGATTTTATTAGCAGAGCTTGAGGAGAACATTTTCTCTCTTGTCTGTCTCCTCCACTGTTTTCTTCTCCACTTGAATGTGTCTAAATTATTTAATTCAGATGGAATTTTAATATTTAAGAGCGGTTGTTTTGACTCTCCTTGGAAAATAATAAAAAATTATGATAATGTCGTTTATGTAAACAATGACAATATACAGGAAAGAAATGACTCTCAACAATGTCGCAATGGAAAAGTAAATCAATGTAATTTGACTGTGTGTGTTGGGTATACAGAAGGGTATAGACAGCATGTGTGTGTGTATGTTTTTGTATTGGTATTCATGGAGAGGGTCCTTCCTTGCAAAAAAACCTCCAGCTAAATTTCAGTAAGAAGCGGCTTGACAGAAACCTTTCAAATCCATTCAAATTACAGGCAAAAGAAAAAGCTCTCGTCTAGCGGCTGAAGGTTTTAACTGCTTGGTGTATCATGGAAGGGCACCTGAAATGTAATAAAGGGAAGAGGGAAAAGACCAAACAAATAAGCAGATGTTCCTTTGACAGTTAGGCCATGCTTTCATTGTAAGTGTCAGAGGATGTGATTTTATCATTTAATTCTGCTCATAAAAATCAGTCGCTTTTCTATTCAAAATGGAGGGAAGTGTCTCTCCCATGCCACAAGCCAATGGGCTGTAACCATCCCTATTTCTTGGGTTGTACTTTGCATATTTTCAATCATGTCTTGCTGTTAACAGATGATTACTCTCTTCAGAGGCTTTCCGTTTCCATCCCTTCACCATAGACACTCACGCAGTGTCTTTGAACATGCGCAAATACGTGAGCACGCACTCGCAAATACAAACAGACATGAGCACACACGCACGCACAAAAACATACGCACACACACACACACACGTAATGTGCATGCTGTCAAGAGATAAACTGCCACCCTGCTGCCTGCACAGACCCATCAGAGGCCTCGGGCCTACTGCTGACAGCATCTAAAGGGCTTCACCCAGCTATTATCCCGCTGTGCTACCAAAGACATCTGAATGCATTCAGTCACCTACTATCACCGTCTGATAAGACTGAGGTCACGATCAAGGAGGTCGTCCCAAATCCATTGGGAAGCTACGGTATCCCAACAAGTCCAAGTCCTGAGCTGAACTGATAAACGCTTAAGCTGCACCAAGGGATCTTCATATTTTGCAAAGCTTGTGTGTACCGGTTGTGACTTCTCTCTTTCTCTAAAGAATAATTTGTATTGCTCAGTGTGTTTATGACTCAGGGCGCCTTCACTTATGCCATTTTGTTGATAAAGAGTTCTCAGTGCAATAGCGTCTTCTCGTTTCTCTTATCAGGAGATGGAGGCTACGCCCGTGACGCTCGTCTCAAAGCCCCCTCCTCTCTGGCTGTGGCCCCCAATGGCACACTGTATATTGCTGATCTGGGCAACATCCGGATCAGAGCCGTCAGCCCCAACCAGCCTCAGCCCGGCCCAGCCGGACTGGTGGAGATCAGCTCCCCACTGGATCAGGAGCTCTATCTCTTTAGCCAGGTACACAGTGCCTGAGCTTAACCTCGTTATAACTCTGGTGTTTACTAAGATTTACATATTAATAAATGGAAACAGGTTGAGCTACACAAATTTGTTCCTACGTAGAGAAGCTAACTAAATGAACCAAGTGAGAAAAATTACAAAACTTCCTGTTAAAAAGACTGAATGTCGAAATAACAGCAGCAAGGTTAGCATAATCAGACATTTCCGTCTAATTCTGAAAAGCATAACTTATACTAACTCTGAAACACATTTATTGTCCATGTATGTATATATAAATAAAACAAAGTAAAACCTACATTTACAAAGGATGAGCAGCAAAGTTTGATATATTGTTTGCCTCTAATTATTTTTGGAAATTGTGCTACATCTCATGATGCTATGATGACTTCCTGTTCAGTTGACTGCTTTTAAAGCTAGCTAACACGTTTCTTAAGTTTTTACCGTACAACACAATTAGTAACTCTCTAATTTGATACTACGGTAGCTAGTAGTTGCTAAGAACCACGATGAATTTACTAAGAGTGGACATATAATAGTGAATAGTGGATGTAGCCCAATCCTGACAGCTGTCTGTTTGTTCTTAACCATGACAGAATGGCTCCCACATGTACACCAAACACCTGATCACGGGCCACTACCTGTACAACTTCTCGTACGGCACGGACGGCCAACTGTCTGGCCTGACATGTCGGGACGGCCATGGGCTTCAGGTGAGGAGGGATGCTCACGGAGTGCCTCTCTGGCTGGCGCTACCTGGCGGACAGGTGTACTGGCTGTCTCTTAGCAACAGTGGAACACTGAGAAAGGTGTCAGCCCAAGGCCATGACATCGCCCACATCACTTACCATGGCAACACGGGTCTCCTAGCAACCAAGAGTGATGAGAACAGTTGGACCACTGTTTATGAGTGAGTCTAGTTTTTATTTTCTCTGCTTGTTGTTCTCTCCTCTGTCTTTCTGTTCTCCTCTCTTCTCTCTCTCACTTCTTTCATTCATGGTTGGTTGCTTGGTTCTGAATGTATGTATGACATGGGGATTGCACGTATGTGTATTAATGTGAGACAGAGTTTGTGTTTGCCGTGTGAAATGTGAGTGCCATCTGGTGGTAACTAGTGCATCACTGTAGAAAGCTGTAGAGACTTCTTTTCCAGTTTTAGTCTTTGCTCAAGTGACTGATTAGCTGAAGGACGTCTCTGCAACACGTTTGGTATCACACATATAGTACACACACAAAAACACATCTGTCTGAATTATTCACCACTGCCGACCGAGTCTCTGTCTCAAATTCCACAGCTGGATAATTACATGTATAAATCATAGCTGACACTTACTCTGTACCAATGTTTGCGTATGAGAAAACAGAGTGATAGTGAGAATGCATACACGTGGCTGTGTTCATCATTGTCCAAGAGCGTTATCTGTGTGTGTTTGTGCTTGTACATCATTGTCTTTGTGCTTATTCTCCAAGGTACAACAGCGAGGGCCGTGTGACTAACATCACCCTCCCCACTGGTGAGGTGAGTGGTTTTCACAGCAACCTGGAGCGCTGGTCTCGGGTGGAGGTTGAGGCGTCCAATCGTGAGAACTTCGTCACTAGCACCAACCTGTCTGCTAGTGACACCATCTACACATTCAGACAAGGTACAGCGTCATGGAGCATTGTGTGTTATTTTCACTCGTCATAGGTCAGCAGAAACATTGGTAAACTGTGGGTATGACGGAGGAGTTTACACAGAGCCAGAATATGGGGGCACAGATGTAATGTCCCCGTGTATTCACTGGTTGTCAGGCAGGAAAGATTATAGCCTCACCACAATGCGTCTACCCTCATCTAGTTTACCACGAACGTGGTGCAAGGCTGCTTGTGACTCATCTGGTGGGACTAAACCATCGGCAACATACACAGATGTACATGGAGGGCAGATCGTAAGGTTATAGTGATGTTTAAACATTTATGACTGGCAAACTGCAATAACGTGGCTGTTATTCCTGTCAGGTCACACACACTGACCCGTGTTTGCCATTCTTAGAGGGCTTAGATTCACAATTTTGAAAAAGGATTTATCCCTTTCTATGAATATTTCACATATGGATCTGATATGACCTCTTTGCATAACCAGACTAACAGGCAGTATTAAAAATAAGTGGGGGTTTTTTTTATTTACAAAAAAAAGAGGCAGATCCGACTGACGTGAAACGTCTTAACGACCACGGGAGAGAAATGGAAAAGAGGGCAGAGATGAGAAGAGGAGAAAATGAGTGTGGAGTGGAGGAAGTCGCTCATGGGAGCAGTTTCTTCTCATGTCATCCCTTTAATTGCTTTCTAGCAGTTGTCACAATGACAGGACTGCAGGGAGAGAAAAGCTGCTCCAACACACACAAATGCACTCGCACACGCGCAGTGCTACAGCATGACAGAGCTGCCAGGGACGAGTTGAAATGACCCCCTATTTTAGAGTGCCCCCCCTTTACTGCCACCACCCACAAATTCACTGTGTCTTTTCCTGCCTCTGAGGCAACAATAACCATATGTACAGAAAGAGGTTTTACAGTGGTGGAGGGAATAGAAGTTACCATCCAGTTTATTGGCCACATTAAGTTTTATGATTAAAATATAGTTTTATGATTAGTTTTGCAATTTATTAATTGTGTTTTAAAAATGGTAAAGGTGTGAGACAAAGTGATATTGGTATGTGTAATTTCTGTATGAAATCTTACTCAGAGCAATATACAAATGGGAGAAGAGTTTCTGAGAAACCTTTGCAATGTGTGAAAAGCTGTCATGGCCAAACACCCCTCCTTTAGCCCCCCTTTCCTTTTTCTTTCTCTTTCTTCCTCTTTTTATTGCTCTCTCTCGTTATCTCTCCATCTGCCTCTCTTTTTCAATAGATTACAGTTTTCTAAAGATACAATAGGAGATACAGTCCGGCGCTGATGTTGCTGAGAACATTTTTTTTTAAAAACTCTCAGCATAGAGCATTTAGTACTCAATTCAGACAAAACACACATTCAGAAAGCCAGACTGTATTCATAGCATTCGTGCAGTCTGCTCCTGTATGTCATTGATTTTTCTCAAGACTGTTTTCTGAGAGACAGCAACTGATGTTTTTCACACTTTTTTTATCTGTTGCTGCATATTCGCATCCTTGTGTGCATGTGTGGTTTTGTGTGCCTTTGTCTTTGTTTGCATCTCTGTACATTTGTGACCTACCCGTACTTTCACGCCCCCCCTCCTCCAGACCACGCTCAGAGTTCATACAGAGTCAGCGCTGATGGCTCGTTCCTTGTGTCACTGGCGAGTGGGATGGAGCTGTCGCTCAGCACGGAGCCCCTCCTCCCCGGAGGCGTCGGGGGAGGAGTCAGTCCCACGGCCAGCCGCTGTAACATCAGCCTGCCTGGAGACCACGCCCCCAGCCTGATAGAGTGGAGGCAGAGGAAGGAGCAGAGCAAGACCAACTACAGCACTTATGAACGCAGGCTCAGGGTAAAACACTAAACTTTGTCTTCTGTGATCTCAGATAATATAAGAAACCCCAGTCCTCTAAATTCAGGAGTACACAAAGACAGTATACATTAGCAACCTAATACACTGTGGTATCCAGGAAGCCTGTGTGAAAAGGTCAAATGACATTACCTCAGCCACATCCTAGAAATACACTAAGTTAACCAAAATGTTGTGCAATCTGAGCTTCGCACACTCCCTCAAATATCTCACTTCTAAGTACGCTCTATTCAATAGCTCTTACTTTTGTTTAGAGCCAAACTGTAGACCCATTTGAACAGCGCAGTACAGTTTGATGTTACACAACATGTTTGATGTTTTGACTGATTAACGACGTCACTGGGATCGAGCTGATAGGTCAAATGACTAGCTGTACTTTCCACAAATCATACGCCGACTGCAACACCTCTTCTTTTTTCCCTTAGCACAGAGATTACACCGCACAAACAGAATATTTCATGAAACCTAAAAGACCATTTTATCTGATGTGCGCTAATTAATTAGCAATCCCCAGGACTCGCTTCTTCACTTGTTCACAAGGCAATTTATTGTTATTATGCAGGTCCAGTTTGCTCTAAATGTCACAATTCATTTATCTAAACTAATGAAATCTGTGCTTGTCCCAGACATCCCACTTCATTTATATTTGCATGTCTGTGGCCTTATTTAGAATTTATGACTACAATAAAGCAATAGATTTAAAAAGTTTTATTTTGTTCTCCCTCTAGTTGACATTTTACTGATTTTCTTTTCAGGCACATAACAGGAACCTGCTGTCCATAGACTTTGATCAGAGCACCAGAGTGGGGAAGATCTACGATGACCACAGAAAGTTCACCCTTCATATCCAGTATGACTCGCTGGGCCGGCCTGTGGTCTGGTCCCCCAGCAGCAAATACACTGAAGTCAACATCAGCTATTCTGGTGGAGGACTGTTGTCAGCCATCTACCGCGGAGAATGGTCTGAACGGTTGGAGTATGAGAATGACAGGGTGGTGTCCAGAGCCTGGGTCAACGGCAAGATCTGGAGCTACACATATGCAGACAGAGTAAGAGCTGTACTTATAGAAACATGTTCGAGGGAGTTGTGATAGACAGTTTCTCTCTGCATCATGCTGAGATTTGTTTGACGTCTGTTTTTGTCTTTGCTTAGCAAAAATCAACCACATCTGCTCTTCCTTTGTTTGCTACTTCAAGGTGTTAGCAATTTAATGAAACCAAAACTAACACTGAAATTATGAAAAGTACTTCTATCATGCGAGATGAAAGTAAGAAATTGAAAACAAGTTTAAATCATTTACAGTACTGTGCAACCACCCATGTTTTAATGTTTTTTTCATCCCTTTGTGGCAGCCATTGCTTTCCATTCATTTTACTTAACTATGAAAATCAATTTGCAGAGCGAAGATTATGTCTGCTCTACATTTTTCGAAGTTCGGTTATTGTGCAGACTTTTTTAATTTAATCTGCACTCATAGCCGCTTGACTACACAACAGTACCATACCTGGCTTTTAGAGCAGTAAAAGCAGACAAAAGGTTCATTGTAATGGATTACGTAACTCAAGCAAGTTTCAAGGCTCTGTAACTTTGAGTGTGAAAAGAAACCAGCGGCTTCCTGAAAGTGGGTTCTTACTGTAAACACTCACCATTGTTTGAAAAAGGGGTAGAAATAATGTACAGATCATGTAATTTTTAGTAAGAGGTAAAACATGCAAAGGTGTGTCCCTTTAAGTGTGTGACAAAGCTGAAAGTTACCAGAAGCTATAATTTCCATCCTTGAAATTAATTGAAATATTAAATGAAATGATATTCAGCCTGAAATATATTTAGTGTCAGCTTTTGGTTGAAGACAAAATTAGAGTGTAAATGAGCTTATATTACAGAACCATCTAGAAATTAATAATACCTACATTTATTATTAATGCATTAATATTACACCTCACAGTTAAATAGAAAAGTATTTTTACACAACATTGTTTTACTGCAGTTCAAACAGTTCAAATAGGTCTGCAAGCCTAGATTTTTAAAGCTTTCCTGGAAAGTAACATTAAAATTAAACAGTCAACAAAATTGTTGCCATCGTCTGAAAAACTCAGAGCTCCAGTTACGGTGATTTTTTACATTTTCATATACCCAAGTTTTAAGAATTAAATAGCCTTAAGTGATTAACTGACTGACTGAAATCAATGGTCCTCAAGGTAAAACCAAGGTTGCATCTGTAATGCAGACGTTTTGGCGATGCAAAGTTTTCACTGAATGACATTGAAATGCCAGACGGAGAAAGAAAAGGCTCCTCAAACCAAAGAGCGACAGTATTGTAACTCTGCTGCACCTCTGTCTGTGTTTCCTGCAGTCCATTATGCTGCTCCTGCATAGCCAGCGCAGATACGTCTTTGAATACGACCAAACTGACCGCCTGGTTGCGGTGACGATGCCCAGCATGGTGAAGCACACCCTGCAGTCGCTCCTGTCCATTGGCTACTACAGGAACATGTACACCCCTCCTGACAGCCAGTCCTCCTTCATGCAGGACTACACCCTGGACGGGCGGCTGCTGAGGACTCAGTACTTGGGAACAGGACGCAGTGTCATCTACAGGTACAACACAGACCACAGAAATATTACCGTTGGTTGGTTTCATCACTTCATTTGTGGAGGCAATGCAGTGTGGAAGAGGTGACACTGGCGACACCACTGGTTTGATTTTGATGAAACTTGGAGGCATTACGCATCTTGGCACTATAGTCAGCCATATAAAAACTTAACACTGATTGGCTTGATGAAGGTGCTGTAATTAAAAGCTAATCTCAGAAATTTAAAAGCCCTATTACAGCTTTAAACCTAGCTGACACAAAATGTGCTACGCACACACCCAGCTGTCCTTAACAAATTACACTGATTGGACTAATGGGAGGACTGATTAAAGGTCAAATTTTTTATCATCGTACTATGTCAGACACCAATGATCTGATTTTGATGAAAGTTGGAGGACTGATTCGGGCAGTGTTCTGGCATTTAACATTTTTAATACTCATTGGCTCGATGGGGACACTACAGTATAATAAACGGTCCCATTTTCAAGATTTGAAAGGCCATAACTGCCACAGCAGCCGGTCTGATTTTGATGAAATGTTGAAGGATGATGCAACCTGTTCCTTAATGGCCAAAGGGATCTTTGTTTTATTCATGAGGTAAAGCATGTTTACTTATAATGAAATTGAAATGTTTTGCTGTACTTTTTAAAAAATTAAATACAGTTTTACTCCACACTTCTGACACACCTTATTAATTCATCACCAATTCCATAAATTGTTCTTATATTCATTTTACTCCTTTCTTCAAGGTATACACCGGCAGCGCGGCTCTCGGAGGTGGTTTATGACTCTACCCTAGTGACCTTCACTTATGACGACGCCTCTGGCACTGTCAAGACCATTCATCTCACCCATAACGGCTTCATAAGCTCCATACGATACAGACAGACAGGTACATATACACAGGCACTCACAGCTCATACACCCTAACAGCCGCAAATTTAAAATATTTACAATGCGCCATGAGTCATGTTTAAATGAGTAATTTAAGAGGATCTATTTGAACTAAAATGGTCTTATGAGCACCATTCAAAGCATCTGTACTTGAGTAAGAGTGCGCGATCATGCATCCTGAACCAGATTTTCTTGAGTGCTATCAAACTCTGTAGTCTGGCTTTGAGTCAGCTGTGGTGCTATTTCATCTGAGACTGAGGCAGCCGCAGTTAGAAGTGTGAATAGGGCCGAGCATGTTTGAGTGGAAGAGATTGTGGTCTACCACAGCTGTATACACGAGACCACCCCCTGGGCTCTGCGCTGTGCTAGCTCTTGCCCACCTCCGCAACCAGGCAGCTAGATCAAAGTGAATGTATAAATATAAGCTAATATGTGGTGAGCTATGTGTAGATATACTTTGTTTGTCTTTCCTGTTTGCATGTGAACTATTGTCTGTGTTCATACATATTTGCATAGGACAGGCAATCGTGACATCTTACCCGAGGCCACCAATTATAACCCTAGTAACATGACAGTCCTTTCACTTCTGATTTGGAAGATTAGTTAGACAGACATTGTACTTCATAAATTGTAGTATTATCCAGTAATGGCACGGCCATCTATGGGCCCCTTTAGCAGTGGCAGCAGATATGTTCTGATTCCATCATTGTTAATACAGTTCACCAGTTCCCTCAAGTTACAGTCTTTCTAGGGTCGTTGACAGCGCTCTCATCTCTGCTGCTGGTTCACTTCACTTAGCTTCATGATTGGCTCGCCATGATCAGGTGTCACTAATCTGCAAGGCACAGCCGTGTGTGTGTGAGTATGTGTGTGTGTGCGTGTTTATCGCTTTGCCCTCACTGTGAATAGACTCTCACCTTCCTTTAACTGATCTCATTTCAGCAGAACAAACGGAGCCTTGGAGAGAGGAGAGATAGTGGTAATTGTCCCTTGAGAGGAGACAAGGAAGAGTAGGGACCAAAAAAAAATGGAGATGGGGACATAGAGAGGTATGTGAGGGAGAAAAGGAACAGAAAAGGAGAGAGAAAGATGACAGCTTGGGGAAGTGACAGCTAGAGAAGCGAGACGAACAGACTGCGAGTTCCCTAGGGCTGTAGAAAAGCCTCTACATCACTCTCAGTGCTTCTGCCATTTTCCCATTAGCGCAGGTTTAGAATCAACATTCCACAGAAAATAAAAATAGAAGATGTAATGCTGATCCAGCTCTCTACAGTCTCCAAAGCTAGACACTTAGTCATTTTAACTGCAATCAGAGTCATCTCAAATAGCACCATAATGGTGTTTCATTAGCAGGCCTTTTTCCAAATGGAGGATGAGCTGTAGTAGCTAGCAGCAGAGGTGATGAATGGTGTTGTTAAACTTGATGTTCTGACATTAAGGAGCACATTGGCCCATCATGGCTATTGTCTTTAGATTTCATTATCTCTCCATATTAAAGGTCACCACTGGAAATGCCATAGAGGTGTGGGGATAGTTGAGATTGAATGGATTGCACTGCATGTGTCTGTGTTAATGATGTTGAATTAGTCCTTGATTTGAATTAATTAGGCAGGCTCGTACGGATAACGCGATGGCCAACTGTGAGGGGTGTGTGTGAAAGCGCGTGTGTGGTATGTGTATAGTTCGTGCACATGCAAATGTGTGACTCCGAAACTTAAATATTTCTCACATTCTTCGCGCTCTGACTCCTGTGCCCTAGGTCCCCTGACGAGTCGGCAAATCTTCCGCTTTAGCGAGGAAGGCTTGGTCAATGCCAGGTTTGACTACAGCTACAACAACTTCAGAGTGACTAGCATGCAGGCAGTCATCAATGAGACCCCTCTGCCCATTGATCTGTATCGTTATGTCGACGTATCGGGACGGGTGGAGCAGTTTGGCAAGTTCAGCGTCATCTTTTATGACCTCAACCAGGTAGGCAGAATACTGTCGACTAAAATATAACACACATAAATTAGGATACCTTTAGTAGTTTAGCCTCAAGTTGTTCATTTGATGTTTTCTTAAAGCTGCACTAAAGAATATTCTTACATTAGCAATGGATCAAATGAATGTGAGTAATGTAAAAGCGGTCACTCATATTGAGAACCCCACAGAGAATTATCACCCGACTCTACAGTTGCCTCAGCTCTAGAAGCTATTTAGCATCTTTCAGCTCATTGTTTTGGTTTTATGGCCCAAATGTTGCTGTTTTGGTTTCACAGCTCTCAACAACTGCGATAAATCCCAGTGCTGATAAACCCGCTGTACCGTAACTATACAGCACTAAATGGCAAACAGATAAAGCTAGCAACTCGCTTGTAAGCATAGTGGGGGATTTAGCAGCTAAAGAGCCAGATATTTCCCTCAGGAGTTGGTAGAGACCAAAACAATGCTAAAATGACAGTGAATATTGGGCTTACATTTGTCAAGCATGACTCCAAATTAATGCTACGGTTACTCCCTGTCTGCTGGGTGAGCAAACCAGCATCTGTTTGCCAATGCATTCAGCGTAACATCTTTGTAAGTTGATAAAATGTCTATGTTGTGTAAATTTGAATGCTGCTTTAAAACAACAAGATGTAATGCTGCACAAAGTCCTTCAGTCTGATTTTACATATTCATGTGCAGGTGCAGGGCTAACCCATCTCATCTGCGGTTATCTAGGTGATCACCACCCATCTGATGAAGCACACCAAGGTATTTAACTCCTATGGCCAGGTGGTAGAGGTCCAGTATGAGATCCTCAAATCCATCGCCTACTGGATGACCATCCAGTACGACTCTGCAGGCCGCACAACCACCTGTGACATCAGGGTGGGCGTGGACAGCAACGTGACTCGCTACACTTACGAGTATGATGCAGACAGCCAGCTGCAAAGTGCGTCGGTTAATGAGCGGCCTCAGTGGCGCTACAGCTACGACCTCAACGGGAACATTAACCTGCTCAGCCATGGGACCAGTGCTAGGTAAGTCAGTACCAGCAATACATTTCACAGCAGGTGACGTGTCATTACTATGACATAAGAAGTGTTATCAGATTTTTGTCTTGCTAGCAGCATGGAGCTAGAGATGGCAATGTCAGTTGTTAAATTTTTATCTAGACAGACTTATCTCAACTACTGCTGGATTGATTTCCATGAATGTTTTTACAGACATTCATGGTCCCCAGATGTTGGCTTCTAATTAATGTCCGTCTCAGGATGAATGTTTATCATTCAGTGATCCATTAACTTTTCATTTGACGCCATCATGAGGTCAAATTGAATTATTCAATACTTTGGTTTATGACCAATTACCAAAAAAACAGCATTCCCAGCTGTACGTTGTGTTTAGCTAGTTAACAAATGTTAGCATGCTAACATGCTAAACTAAGATGCTAAACATGGTAAACTATATACCTGCTTAACATCAGCATATTAGCATTGTAATTGTGAGTGTGTCAGCATGCTCATGTTAGCATTTAGCTTAGAAAGTACTGCTATGCCTACTGCAGCCTCACAGAGCTGCTAGCATGACATTTTGTTGATATGTTAACGGTAAACACAGTTCACAACAGTGTTGCCGTACGTGTGTGTTTGGTTTGATTCCAGGTTGACACCACTGCGTTATGACCAGAGAGACCGTATCACACACCTCGGTGAGTTACAGTACAGCGTGGACGATGACGGCTTCCTGCGCCAGCGAGCCAATGATCTGTTCGACTACAACTCCAACGGCCTGCTGACGCGCGTCTTCAACAGAGTGACCGAGCGCACCGTGTGGTATCGCTATGACGGGCTGGGTCGGCGCGTGGCCACCAAGAGCAGCCAGGGCGAGCAGCTGCAGTTCTTTTATGCTGATCTGTCCCACCCCACCAGGGTCAGCCATTTGTACAACCACAGCAGCAATCTGATCACATCGCTGTACTACGACCTGCAGGGCCACCTCATCGCCATGGAGCTTAGCAGCGGGGAGGAGTACTATGTCGCCTGCGACAGCGTGGGGAGTCCGAGGGCAGTTTTCTCTAGCAAGGGGCGACTGGTCAAGGAGATCCTCTACACCCCTTATGGAGAGGTCTACCAGGACACCAACCCTGACTTCCAGCTTGTCATCGGCTTCCACGGGGGCTTGTACGATCCCCTCACACGTCTGGTCCATCTGGGCAGGCGGGATTATGACACGCTAGCCGGTCGATGGACTTCGCCCAATCACGAACTGTGGGGAGAGCTGAGCAAGGAGCCGAAGCCGTTTAACTTGTACGCCTTCAAGAATAACTGCCCGGTTGGGAGAGTGGAGGAGGTGACTCAGTTTACTACAGGTGAGCTTCAAACACGTTCACACACATGTTCACTCCGTAACTCACCACTGAATCAGTGACTGACTGACTCACATGAGCTGCAAAATTACAGCTCTCACGCAGATACAGACAGATATTTCACTCAGCAGCACCCACACTCCTACACGGGAAACATCTGCCATAAAGAGTGAGTGAACGGGGCTCACAGCGAACCACAGGTGAGCTGTGTGGCAGAGAGAGAAGATGTGACAGACAGAATGTACCGGCAGCAGAAAGGACAGCCATGCCTCTGATCAGCTTGTTTTTTTAACACAGGCTGTTATGTTTTGTTCCCTCTGTCTGTCAAGAACATACTGTTTCCCCGAGAGACAAAATAGAAACTCAAGCGGGGGAAAGAGATGGAATAGGACAGTAGGAGAATGAATATAGGATGTCAGCAGGAGGCGTATGTCCTTCTGGTTAATGGAACATTCATTTGGCCTGTCACGTTTTTCCTGCAGCAGGGTTGTTTATTACAGAAGGAATCTGTTTGTCAGGGAAACGAACGCCGAACCATCTCTGCCATGTATTATGCTCATATATTGTCTGATTTCCTGTACAAGGTGTTGTTTCTCTGGCCTTATGACTTTTGGTTTGTTTCACAGTATACACATTATATACTAACTTTCTCCATCTGTCTGTGTGTGTGTGTGTGTGTGTGTGTGTGTGTGTGTCAGACATTGGTAGCTGGCTGCAGCTATTTGGCTTCCAGCTTCATAACGTTGTCCCTGGCTTCCCGAAGCCTGAAGTAGGCAGAATGGAACAAACATACGAACTGATGAAGACCCAGACCAAGACACAGAACTGGGACTCAAGCAAGGTGACGTATTTACGTATTTTTATCTCTCTCTTTTCTGTCTGTTAACAATTAAATTTCTAAACATCTTTATTATGAAATAAAAATTAACTCTAATAAAACTTTTAAACATTTTTAAGTTTTTTAAAATCACATCACAATTGATAGTTTCATCAATATATTTTGGACATTTTTTTTTCATTCTTTCACGATTACTTATGTAGTTAGTAGTACACTTGGACACTTCACATAGGTAAAGGCCTCTAGTTTCTACTGAAAAAGGTGCCATTTCTGATGTATTTTTGACTGTAGTGGTTCTACCTAACAGGCAATATGACTGAAATTAAAGCCACACAATTAATAATAATGTTTTCCAATATCAGTATGAGTGCTGAAATTATTAGTGGACTAACCAATTAGCACCAAACACTTTTGATAATTAATATATTGTCATTAAAGTCACTTAAGTCAAACATAACCTGGTTCCACATTTAAATATGAATAATGTTGTTGGATTTATTCATTTCGACAGAAAAGTTAAAAAACACAATATGATGATTTTATCACAGTACAACTGCAAAGAACATATAGATGTTTTTCACCACAGATGTTTTGACAAGTCATATCAGGAAATGTACAGGTGTAAGTAATATGTTAATATGCATGTGAGTGAGCCAGTTTGAACAATACCACAGATGAGCCTCTGACTTTGTCTTTTTCTGTATTATTTTATTTTTAAGTACGTTCAAGTAATGATATTTTTATTTTGCATTTTAATATTATTTTGTTTAACCAGTTGTCCTTTTGTCCCAGGTGGTTTTGGGAATCCAGTGTGAGCTGCGGAGACAGCTGAGGAGTTTCATCTCTCTGGAGAGGTTGCCTCTAGTCTCAGAGCCTGTAGGCTCAACTTGCCACAGACCGACACGTCCTCCTCCCTTTGGCTCTCGGCCCTCTCTTCTCGGCCCCAGCATCCGATTCGCCGTCTCCCACGGTCGTGTCAGTGCTGAAGTCATTGGCGTGGCCAGCGAGGACAGCCGCCGTGTGGCGGCCATTTTAAATGGCGCTGTCCACCTGAGCGGGCTGAGCTTCACCGTGCACGGCTGTGACACCCATCACTTCCTCCAGTCCCGGCCAATCGAGGAAGACCTCGCCCTGGGCTTAGGAGTCGGGGGGCGTGTCCTAGAGAGCGGGGTGAACGTGAGCGTGTCTCAGATGAGTGCCATGGTCAACGGCAGGACTCGACGATTCGCTGATATCACTCTTCAGCAGGGGGCGCTGTGCCTGTGCGTGCGCTACGGTGGGAACGAGGAGGAGGAGAGAGCGCGGGTGAGGGAGGAAGCGAGGAAGAGAGCGGTGGAGGGGGCCTGGGAGAAGGAGAGGAAGAAGGTGGAGTTAGGGGATGCAGGGAGCAGGGCATGGAGCGAGGCAGAGAAGCAGCAGCTGCTGTCCGGAGGACTCGTTCAGGGTTACGATGGCTACTACTCCCTGCCTATAGAGCAGCAGCCGGAGCTGTCCGACTGCCCCTCCAACATCCACTTTATGACACTGAGCGAGGTGGGGGGCAGGTAACAGAGACACACAAGCAGCCCCCCACCCCACCAAAGACTGCCTGTTTCTACTCTACTCTGATTTGTTCTACTGTTTCTATACTGTATCAAAAAAAGAAGACGACGACAGAAGAAGAACAAGAAGAGAGATTGGGGGAAAAAATGATTTCCAAATGCCTTTAATTGTGACAAAATGATGGTATTTTATTATTATCGTCCAGTTTCTCCAATTTCTAACAGTGGCACAAGCAGTGTGGTTTGGCTGTGGCTTTGCTTTTTGTATCCTGACTGACAGACTGACTCACTGATTGACTGACTGACTTACTGACTGACTGACTGATTGATTGACTGACTGTCATTTGCTGTTTCAACACTGTTCATCATTTTGGACTCTGTTCAAATTCACTGAACTGTAGAGATGAAGACTTTAGGATTGCCAGTGAATAATCCTCTTCATGACTCAAATCAAGAGCTCTGCGGTTGCCATTTGAGTTCCTACATGGTTTACCTCGGATATACTATCGTTTACATATTGTGTAAGAGAGGCCTTGTCGACTCTGACACTCCCCTTTAGAGAAGGAAGCCTCTCCTGGTTTTCCGCCTCTGGTGTGCTCCAACAGTAGTTTGTATGAGTGTGTATACTAAAATCAAGAATGTACATAGCCAGTGCTTTCACACTGAAAAAAGTGCTCAACTGGAAATTCTGTTGTTCATAAGTAAGTGTCAGTATTGTTAATCAATAGAAAAACAGTTACATTTTTGCAAAGAATTATACATGGCTATAGTAAATATTCTCGCTGAAAAATCTGACTTTATTGGGTTACAATGCTGATTAAAGTTATTATGTGTGAATTACCAGTTTGCTCCCTGGGATTTTCGTAGGCATTGTTGCTTATTATTTCTCTCTGCGTCTGCTCTCTGTCTGGTGTCCTCTCCGTCTCTGCGCCTTTCCCTCCACACATTTGTTGTGCGCTCTTTGTTCTTGTGTCTGGGAGTTTGTAACTTTCAAATCTGTGCTGTCATTATCACCCATCATTATGGCTCAAACTGAGATATGCATGAGAAACCTGCGTCTGTCAGAAGAAGAAGAAGAAGGAGAAGAAGGAGGGGGAGGAGGAGAGAGAGAGAGAGAAAAAAAAAGCACAGAGGAAGGGAAAAAGAAATGTGACAGCTGAGGCTCAGTGAGTGGGTGGTGAGTGCAGAAGGGGCAGGACCTGGAGTTGGCTATGCTGTTCTCTACAGCTTGTCTCCTCTCATTAGGAAATGCCAATCAGACTACATGTGAACCACTTCCAAGCCTCTCTCCCCCCAAAAAAAGTTAAAAAAGAAAGTAAAGAAGTTTGTTTGTTTTTCTTTTTTTTTTTTAATCTAGCTACCACTAATCCACCTCCCCTCCGTCTGCCTATCCCCCTCACTCGCCTCCCTCCCACCGTCACTCCACCATCTGCCCACCATTAATTGTTTGTGTTTCTCTCTTGGGCTGCGGATGACAGAGCCACACAATGCATATGTTCTGACTGCGAGCAGGTGATATACGTTCCCGACTAGCACTCTCTTGATCGGCTGCGATGCACCTATCCTTCTAAACCATATGCTCCGGGAGATACTGTCCAACCTCATCTCGGCGGTGAAAAGATGGAGGGTCCGGTTGCTAGGAGACCGCTGCACCGAAGAATTGTCTGGGTTCAATGGATGCTCTCACTCTCACTCTCTCTCTCTCTCTCTCTATGTCTTTTTCTCTTTCCCTCCCTCCTTTTTTCATAAGGAGCCAGTAAATCAATCAATCAATCAGATGAATGACAGATTTTTCTCCACTCTATAGCAGTCAGCATTCTCTCCATGGAAATCACTGCTTCAATATGTCAAATTGAATTTTTGCACCACATTAGATGTCAGGCCCGGGTGTGTGTGTGTGTGCATGCAGCTGTGTATGCATGACCTCATTTAAAAGAGTTTATTTCAACCAATATCATTTATTTTCTTTGCCTTTCACACAACCGAATTGCATTAAGAAACAGAGCACAATATTTGTTGTCAGCTTGTGTATGCAGTAATGGATATTAATGTTTCAGCACTTGAATATTTTACATCACATCCCTGAAAGTTATGAGGCACTTTCTGTGCCGCATGTGCGGAAAAAAAAAAAGATACTGGAAGGATGCTGAGATCTGAGTCACTGCTAGAACCTAAATGACTTGGATTTAACAAACAGAAGCTGGTTAATTGGAACAAAGTGACATTTACCTCACAGGCAGCACGCAAAGTGCAACAGCAGGCATCATGCAAAGGCAGTATTTTTGTTCATAATTAGGTCAGTGTTGAGCTTAGGGGTTGTCCCTAGCCGAGAGCTTGCCGAACCTCCTTCTTGTTCCTGTTTTTCTGTCCCTGAGCAGCATGCGGCGGCCGCTGCTGGAGGTACGGGCTTGGGCTGGTGTGTGTCGGTGACAGGCTATTACTGGGCGTCTGTGCCTCTGTGTGTGTTTGCGCCCGTCTCTGAGCGGTGACAGGGTAGAGCAGAGGCATGGCAATTCCTTGTCCTGGCTCCTGGAAAGCCGCTATCAAGTTCCTGATTTGCCGGAAATATCGTTTCTTCACACCAGGAGTGGTCTGAAACACAAGAAAGAGGGGAAAAAAACAGGGCGGAATTCAGCTTCTCCATCTCCACATCAAACCCCACGAGGAAATGAAGAGGACAGGACAGCAGCGGCTTGAAATGAGCTCTGGCAGATTCACCTTATAAAAGACATCAGATACGCTAAAAGTAGAGGCAGAAGCAAGTGCATTGTGCAAAGGGATGGGCTGGGAATCATGTCAATTATATTTTTATATATCTGGTCCACTGAGCCACACTGAGCTTGTATTTGAGAGAATAAAAATGGCAAGACATTAAATAAGATGATGCAACAGAAATTCAGTCTATAATTGCTGTAAAAACGACTGTAGAAGGAAGGAGAAAATACTCAAGGGCTTTAAAAGCTAAATTAGGAAAATTCTGGTTGCAGTTGCTTCTGGAAGCGTTCAGTCCCCTGGGCTTTTTTTTACATTTTGTTAGTCAACAAAAAAAAGCATTTATTTTAGGATTTATGTGACATCCAAGAAGCTGAAAGTGTCCCATTAGCTCAACAGCTTTACTCATGAGTGAATCAAGCTGAAATACACAAAGATCATTTTTAGAACTGATCTACGGCTTAAATCAAAACTTTTGTTTCGAATTGATCTTCTGGTTTGATGTGACTTATCGAACACTTTCTATCTGGCTTCAGCAAAATCAAAACTTTATCGAGGATCTTTGACGAAGTCTGGCCTTATTTTTCATTTTGAATTAATTTCCCACTAACATTTAATATCTCCAAACTATGAAGTATTAAACTTTTCAAAGTGTTATAATTTGTCAAGTAAAGGCTTTTTTTAAAAAAAGAGTGATTATTTGTTTCCATTCGGTGCAATCACTCATGCTGTGATAAATGGTGAAAATCTTCTTCTCTGAATGCATTTTCATTACTTTAATCAAATGCAGAGAGCACTTTCCACCGTGAAGCACTTTGGATGTTTCTGTCTCCGGCCACAAGTGTTACTTCTGTTCCCTAGAATATTTCATTAAAATGATTGATATTGCACATGAATAATATAAACTGTTATTGAGCTTGTGGTGAAATTCGTGTAATTCGGGTCTTCGCCCCCCATCTGTTGGCTTGATGCTGTCAGTAAAAATGAGCGAGGGCAAAATGTAGTTACAACAGCATCTAGCTTAGTTGTCAGAGAGAGACACAGCTTTCAGATGTCTCTATACATTCACATCTCTGGGTGTTTTCCAGCCCTCAGCGCTCAATTACATATCCCATCAGAAATGCTGTCAAATGCAATTCTACGTTTCCCATCTCTGGAGTATATGCTGATGTTATGGCGTCTTAAATTTGCGTTGGTGGGGTTGGGGGACTACCTCACAGGCTGTTATTGCTAAAGGAAAAGAAATGCAGCCATTTCTCAACACTGGAAAAACCCATGTTTGCCTCAAATTCGCAGCTTGCTGAATTAGGCTGGTACCAAAACAACCCCCGGAACTCATGAACACCAACCAAAGCAAGGCGGATGTGCAGCTGTTGGAGTTTCAGGGTGCGGAAAGAGTCAGCACAAGATATGAGCAAAAGAAATATGCAAAAATGTCTCACTTCTGCAGCCCATGAACCGGTGTCATCCTTGTGCAGTCTGTAAGTGTAGACGTAGCCGTGGCTCCTGCACATACACACACACACACAGAAACAAGCTTGACCCCGGGTTCATCTTTCAGGTTAATGAAATAAGTAATTGCCCCTACTGTCACCATTAATGCCCCTGTGGGACTCACATTTCACACTTAACAACAGGCCACCACATTTTGCAGTTAACACTCAGTTTTTGTTTATGCCTTTTATTTTCTTAAATCAATAATCTCTATAACAAAAGAAAATAGGATTATGTGTTGATGTGATTACTGACGTCTCAAAGAGGCAGAACAAAGAGAGATATAGCACAATCTTGGTTTTATACTCACAGCACACACAGGCAGTAGACGCCCGGCACAGAGTCGCTGTTACGGACAAGGTAGCACCCGTCCCGCCCGTCCTGGCCCAGCCGCCTCTCCCCCTCTTCTTTGCCGATGGGTCCGTGGTAGACAGGCAGGTTTTCCATCACGGCTCCTCTCCAGACCTGCTTTTTGTTCTGCTCCCAAGTGCCAGCTCTCCTCTTTCTCTCTTTCTCGCCTTCAACTTTTGTACTGCAGGCAAGCCTTTTGGTCTTCTCTGTGTATGCTCTAGACTGGGAACACAGCTAAGGCAGCTGTCCAGCCTCTCATTTGATATGCAGTTCTCGCTGTTTCAAATATTTGTTAGGGAGCCTGAGCTTTGGCAAGGCAGCTTTCTGATTTTCCACTTTCTCACCCGAACTGATAGCAGCTCTCTCTAACCTCTAACCTTTATGGCTTGGTGCTCTGCCTTCCTGCCGCAATATAAGACACACGCATGTGCGCACACACGTGCGTGTAGAATGTGGGTTTTTGTATCTCTCAGGAAATGATTGTATTTTCTGACAGGAAATAACTTCAAAGATTCTAACTGAATATTTCCACAACAATGGAAAGCACAAGAGAGGGATAAAAAAAAAAAAAAAGCAATATCACCCTTTTTCAAACAGAAAAACGTATATTGCACTTATGCAGTGACTTCTACTGTTTCCAGCTCAATTATCTGGAGGCCTCGCTTTGTTTTCTTATTAACAGAATCTTGCTTACATTGTCTGTTTCCACCACAGTTTCCATGAATTGTGGTGATTGGTTTACTGTGCAAAAATCTGCAGCGGAAAGAAGTATTCAGATCCTTTGTCTACAGTAAGTAAAAGTGTCAAAACAATAATGTAAACTGCTCCAGTCCTGCGTTCAAAATAACTTATTTACTTAAGCAAAAGTACAGAAGTATTATTGGTAAAATGTAATGAAAGTATCAAAAGTAAAAGTACCCATTCTGCAAAAGAATGTCACTTGTGACTGATATATTATTAGATTATTAATAAGTGTGTAAGCAGCATTTTACTCTACCTACTTGTATACAGTTAGTTTAGGTTTTTCTTTTCATGTTCTTTTTTCTTTTCTCAAATCTTTATATTAAAATTTAGAGATTTTAATTAAAACTGTTGTGATGGAAATGCTAATAATTCACAGACATCTGAAACATGACTGGGGCCCCAACTAGGATGTGCTTTTTTGTGAGGGGTCACACACCAAAAGGTCAGGAAGCGCTGGTTTAATTTTTAATATTTCATTATATTGTGTTTTTTTAATTTTATAATATGTTTAGAGTTTCCATCTTAATCTGAGCTGTCAAATAAATTAAAATATGTCCCTCGGAAATGTAGAAGAGCAGAAGTATAACATACCTCAAAATTATACTGAAGTACAGCACCTGAGTAAATGTACTTTGTTACTTTCAACAACTAGAAAAAATTGCTAAAATATCCACAATGTTTTTTCATTTCTCTCTAATTAATTAAAAAAGAAAAAAATATGTCAGAGGGAGACATTTTATTCCAGGCAAGCAAAACATCTGTCAACTGCTGTTTAAAAGAGTTCATTTTACTTCTCAGCTCACATTTTCATCATCGTCCTCACATCCACACACACACACACACACACACACACGCACACACACTCAGTCACGTCACTTCTGTTGAACGTATGTCAAGGACGCTCACACCTGCTCTGTGGAACAGTGAGAAACCAGCTGACGAAGCTGTGTGCATGAACATACTGTGGAGCTGCAACAAACTCATCCCCCAATCTGTCCTGTCAGTCGGAAAGTTCTGTTGTGTCAAATTAGGAATCTGGTCATTAAAATATTGAATGTTTGCAGCAGTGACGTGCCGTTCATATTTTACCAAGCCGGTGGCACACTGTCTGGTATTTGAAGCTCACGAGTCGTGTTGAGACGAATATTATTCTTGGTTTTGATGCTCCTCATTCACATCATGGTCACGACTACAAGGAGTCCTTCAGACTGCCAGGTGCTCCTGCAAAAAGACCCTTCAGAAAGGCATCCGTGTGATTGTACCATTCAGTGCATTCTTTGAGCCGCTCTCTCTAATGCAGAATTTGTTGAGGATTTCTGTTTTTATACATTCAGAACTGTAACCTACATGAGTCATCAGTCTGTGTCAGAGCCATCTTTCCCTCGGCTCAGAAAGATCATGAGCGGTGGGACTCTGGGACTCTGTCTGGGTAAGCAGCCAGTGGCATCTTGTTCGCTGCTTCTACAGCCCTTTAGCGCCATCCAGTGGGAAGCTTTGAAAGATTAATGACGAGCGATCCACTGCATGTAGCCTGAAGTAAGGACTGGAAGCCTTTTCAGAAAGTTCTCCCTTCCCTTTTGTCTGCCATATTAAATTCTGTTCATATCTTATAAGTTGTAAGTCTTAAATAGAGAAAAGCAGAACAAGTCACCATTTTGCAGGAACAAAAGCGTCTCTAGCAGCATCAACCTTCTTGAGTGTAATGATCCCACGGCCTTCACCAGTGCAACACAGAATTACTCCACAGTGCATTGGCTCTCAGCCCACAGACAGGCAGGCCAGGGTCAATGCAGAATGCAGTGGATCTATACTGGGCACAAATAGCAGACAGAGATACATCATTGATTGGCTGGCGGCTCCCTCAACCAACACAACTGGCTGGACCGGAATGCATCATAGGGACATTAGTATGAGATTATGATATCTGGCCTTGATATGTACGGAATCCTTGAGAGGCATTCTGGGAGGGGAGAAAAAGGGGGGGAGGCTGAACGTCCATCTGCCAGGCCGACGGTAATCTCAGCGCTCTCGTTCCCAGGTGGGAGAAGCTCTCAGTCACAGCTGTTGGAGGGTAAGATTTGGAAAGTGAAAATTGTAAATGAAATCAGTTTTATAAAATGGGTGTATGTGAGGAACTGGACTGAAATTTACCCGACCAATCTTCCCATTTTAGTAAAAGACCAGTAGAAGTTATTTCGGATGATTATATCAATCAGAGCATTTTTAGGGAAATACTGTTTCGCTTTATTTCTTATTAAGTAGAAGAAATGCAGTAATCATTTTTTCCAAAACGGTCTTTACAGAATAATTCAGTACAAACGTTACAAGTCCCATATATGATTACACATATAATATCTAGAACAGTACAAGTAGCATTGTTGTGACTGGTTAATAATTATCCTTATACATTTGTTGAGGCAGCAGCTGAATCCGACCATGAAGAAACAAAAACCAGCAGCAGATCAACTTGTCCTGCTTAAATATTACTAGTCTAGCTTAGCGGAGTAGCTGCCATCTCAGCCCCTGACTTCCTACAGTTTGAAGCTTAAAAATAACTGAGTCTTGATGAACATTTAGCACGAAACTGACATCATCCTTTTACCTATATTATATGACATAGTATGCTTTATTTATATACCCAGCATTTGAAGAATAACAGTATCATTCATTTGGAGTTGATGAATTTAATTTCAACTTTCAGTCTCTTTCAGCTCTGTTTTTGGTCTCCACCAACTCCTGAGGGAAATATCTGGCATCTTTAGCTGCTGGCTGCCACTATGTTCACCATCTAGTCGCTAACTGTGTCTGTCTGCTGCTGATGTACCATAGGTTTTTAGAGCTTTTACTCTAAAAAAAAAACAGCTGCCTGCTGCAGCATTAAAGCCATTACATAATTTATCTGTTCGTTGCACCGTTTGTCTAACCAGCCTCACTCCTTCAAACCCTTTTTTCCCCTCAGCTTCATATTTTCTTTAGTTGCTTTTTTCTGTCTTTGAAGGGCAGCACTGAGCTCTGCAGGAATTTGACTCAGTCAGTTGTAGTAACAGCTTGGGTTCACACATCCATGCTTATTGGACTTCAGCAGTCACTTGACATTGTTATCACTCTTTGGGATGTGAAGCCAGCGGAGGGAAAGGAAAGTCTCCTTTCTGGAGGCCGGCTAAGCAGGACCAGAGGGCTCCACAATGGCCAGGTCTTTCAGGTCACTGAGTTTTCGAGAGAAGGAGCTCAGCCTGGTGCTGAAGGAGCCCCTCTTCTGGCTGTGATCTTCCCCTTGGGCCTTCAGACAAGCGCACAGGCCCTTGCAGAGGCCCCCGAGACGGCCCCGGAAATGGTTTCCGATGAAGCAATAGAGCACGGGGTTGATGGCTGAGTTGGAGAAGCCCAGGCAGAGGGTGAGAGGGGTGAGGTTGTGGATCGTCCAGCTTACCCAGCAGCCCTCTAACCAGCCCTTGCTGTACAGCACGTCCAAAAAGGTCACATAGTGGAAGGGGAACCAGCAGAGGAAGAAGGCCAGGACCACAGCAGCTACTGTCCACAACACCCGCTCCAGCCCCCTGCCCTCCAGGGGTCGGCCCGCGCTGGAGCTGGAGCTGGGGCTCACGCTCGGGGTCGGAGGTCTCTCAGGTTTACTGCAGCTCTCTTGGGTTTTGAAAGAGGGCATGTTAGGGGGATGTGACAGAGTTTTCATTCTTACCAGCCCTGTGTCAACCATCAAATGTCTACCAATAGCACAGTAGCAGCAAGAGATGACAAGCAGCGGCAGCAGGAAGGCCAGGACAATCTTCATCCAGGTCAGGGTCATATACCAGATCTGATTAGGATAGATAATCACACAGGCCTCCACACCAAGCACGTCGAGGTGGAAAGTCTCCCTCAGATACAAATTGGGAGCAGTGCAAGCACACGCCAGGAGCCACACCAGGATGCACATGAACCGGGCGCGTTTGGGGTTTCGGGCGCTCTGGGAGCGGAGCGGGCGCACGATGGCCAGATAGCGGTCTATGCTCATGCTCGTGATGAAGAAGATGGACGCGTAGAGGTTGAGGTTGTGGAGCGCTCCGCAGACTTTGCAGGCGAACCAGCCGAAAGGCCAGTTGTAGCCCTGGGAGTAATAGACGGCCCAGAGCGGGAGAGACAGCAGGAACAGCAGGTCAGACACACACAGGTTCAGCATGAAAGTGTTCGCCACAGTTCTCCTTGAGGCGCTGGCATGAGCCAACACGCCCACTGCCAGGGCATTGGCTACGGTCCCCAGGACACAGATAACGCTGTAGATGGCTGGGATGAGTGTGGTCATGGGCACAGGAGGCCAGTCTTTGCAGGGGAGAGCAGAGGGGGCCACAGAGGAGTTCAGATGCGTCTCTGCTGTTGAATAGGGGGAGGAGGTGGAGTTGAAAAGGGAGAGGTCATGTGGGATTGCCATTATGGAACTGGATGTACCCTTGCGTCGAAACAATTTGACTTCCCTCCTTTCAGTTTTCCAAGGTCAGCTGGAAATAAAACGAAACAGAAGAGCATTTACAATTCAGCTGCCTTTTACGGACAGACGTGCTTTTTCCTAGGCAGCAATCTGCAGTTGGCCCCAGTGTATATTAGCTGTCCTACTTCATAACTTGATAACTAATCACAGCAAAAATACATTACGCCATTCTTGAAGTTGGGTAGTAATGAAATACACATGAAGGGGTTGTAATAATGTGGCTGCTTAATGGATTCATTGGAAACATGCTTTTTGTATTAATGACTGAAATACGTTTTTGAAACATTCATGATTTAGTTGAAAAAAAGTGTCAACTTAATTTTAGATTTAATAGTTTTAAAAGAGTCTTGAAAGTAACTGAAACTGATCCTTCTACGGTCCAGTGCACTGGGGAAATGCATTATTAATAAGAACAAATAGAAAGGCAATCACTAATATACGGAAATTACATCTTCAAGTAACATTTGCCAATAAAAAAAAAAAGACTGGTAATTATGCAAAATAGTTGAATTAGTGAAAGAAACTGGAAGATATATTATCAAATCAAATTTAAAATGACATATCAAATCAAACCAGACTTACTAAATGATTTCTGTTTATTTAAAGAATTCATTTTTACCTCGAGCGATTGAGCGTCCGAGCAGTTTTCAATTCTTCTCTTGGCTAAAGTCCATGTCTTGACAATTGCTCCTCGACCCCTCTAAAAGAAATCTGCACAGTCGAGTACCCCAGACCGCATCGTGCCCCTGTGTGTGTATGTGTATGTGTGTGTGAAGAAAACAGGCTGGAGGCTCTGGGAAACCAGATGAGGCTGGGGGTCTTATAGCCCCCAAGAGCCTCTTGATAGTTGCACAACAGGGAAGTTGCTCACACGTCACACCTTCATCATTACCAAGGGGCCGGACTGTACCTGGACACCAGCCAGCCTGCAGGGAGAGAGAGAGACAGAGAGAGAGAGAGAGAGAGAGAGAGAGAGAAGCTTGCTGTCTCTGTTTTTCATTCTATCCCTCCTTTTTTCCCTCCCTCCCAGAGTCTCTACCAGAAAAGGCTAAAACTAAGAAAATCAAGTCAAGATGTGTGTTTGAGTATAGCTGAGTCTCCAGCGACTGCAGACACACAACCATGTGTCTACCTGAACATAATGAACAGGACAACAGTGTCAAACTTAAAGCCCTAACTGTCCCCGTCGGGGCCTCTGACCCGAGCAACGGAGGCTGTGTGTTAATTAGGAGAGCCTCGCACTTTGTGTCACATTCGTCCTGCCAGCGGTCAGATAAGCCATGGGAAATATTTACTCTGTCTCAGCGGAAGTCAAGCCAGCCACTGGGGCAGAGGGAGAAGGGGGAGGCACAGTGCGGAAGACGAATGAGGAGGAGGGCGAGCAGATTCTGCAAGGGAGTGAACGAGGAGATGGAGGAGGAGAGGTGGAAAGAGAGAGAGAGAGAGAGAGAGGGAGGGAAGGAAGGAGAGAAAGCGGAGATTCCCTCCAGTGGTTTTTCATTAAAGCCTCTGGTGAAAGTTAATGAGGGATGCGTACAAAGCTCTGAGACTGATTACATCACAGCTTCTTTGATCAACGGTGTGAGCATGCGTCTCTCCCTGTGTGTGTGTGTGTGTGTGTGTGTGTGTGTGTGTGTGTTCATGTCTGTGCTTCAATAACTTGTGCAACTTGATGCACTTAATCACAGCCTGGCATGCATGCCTCTGTTTACATGTGTGTTCAGATGGGTGCGCGCACTCTGCTCCATTGAGTATCTATCAGGACGTGACATATTCTAATAGCCGTGGGAAAGCTGACGGTGAGGATGACGGATGAAGGCGAGACAGAGAGCGATGGATTTTGAAGGCCGCAAATGAAGAGCTCCGTTGTTGCGCTCTTGCAGGATATGAGAAATTGGCAATGTGCTGTTCATCGCAAAACTCTTAAAATGGGCCCAATATGCTCTCCAAAACGGAAACTTCATGAAGTTGGATTCTTCCACTGGCATGCCGGGTATGCACAGTTGTTCACACACGCCGAAGCCAAGGGCCCTTAGTCATGACATGCAACAACTAAAAACAGAAATTGATGGTGTCATGCCGGCCAACACAAATAAAAGATGACAGAAAAAAACAGAAATATGTCTCTGCCTCCCCACAGCTCCTCCGTTATGCAGTGGTGGAAACTAACTAAGCACATTTACTCAAAGCAGTGTCCTTAAGCACAGTTTTGAAATACTTGAGACCGTTTTCTGCTACATTATGATTCCACTCCACCAGATTTCAGAGGCTAATGTTATACTTTTTAGTCCAATAGATTTTTACTTCAGCTATAGTTACAAGTTATCCTGCACATTAACATTCAACATATAAAATCGGTTTATAAAACATGATGCACCTTCACAGATTAAACTAACCAACTACAGCCACCAGTTGCATTCAAATCTTGCTTACATGTAGCCTTAATACAAAGTAACATGTTAGAGTACTCAGATTACTTTTTTGTTGGAAGGGTTATCTTAAAGCTTTAGGTGTGCAAATACTTACTTACTTATTTGCCAGCAGAGTTACAATAGACTAGGCTTTGTAATGGCAGGATAGAGTCAGTACATTCAAAGGTAGATGTACAGTAGGCTACACACCCTCTGGACAATGTAACCAACATATGCAAGGAAGCGCAAAGGGGTTACTCTAACAAGTGACTTGTCTCAGTAGGTAATGCTGTAACGTGACAAGTTACTTTTAATGGCAATACTCTTGTAATTTAACAAGTTACTTTTAAAACTAACTTTCCCCAACACTGTTTAATATATATAACAATATATAATATTTTTTGAAAGAGGGCATTCTGCATGATGAGTGTTATTATTTTTAACAAATTGAGAGGTGATTTACTGTCGTTCCACCGCTCTATCACCATCATCAGGTCAAATTTTGAATTCGTCCAATGCTTTAGTTTATGATCAAATACTCTAATCCCCAGCCTCTGCTGTACTTTGTGCCATTGCTATTTGACACATAGCATGCTAACATGATAGATAAGATAGTGAGCAGAGTAGGCCTCATGAGCTGCTGGCTTGTTAATGCTTAGTCTTGTTAATGCAGGACTTTTGTATTTTAGCACTGTTATGGTGTTATTACTCTTTTTACTCATGTAAAGGAGCTGACTACGACCCAGTTGATCTTACTTTCACGTCTCTCAGAATGGCTCCTGTTGGTTTGACCTCCTGGTTTGACCTTTGTCAACATTTGGAGAGACGGTCTTTCCTCTTTATCCAATCCTCAAACAATCAATTGAATCAGCTCGTAGTGCACATGTTGATACGTTTCACTTTTTACGCCATCCATGGCTAAAACATGTGAGTCCTAACCCTGCTAACAAATTCAGAACTGCCCTCTTTGCGGGGGGTGTTAGATGCACAAGTTGAGAGGCTGAGTGATCAACAGTTTGAGAATGTGTGGGAGTGTGTGTCTGTGTGTGTTTGATGATCCAAACAGAGGGATTTAGTTGCAGGCAGCGTCTGTACAGGCAACAGATAAGGAGACCAATGGAGCAGAGAGCATCAAACCTCAACTTACATCACAGCCCGTACTGGACAGCCAATTATTTTTTCTCCCTTTTTATTTACTTATTTATTTTGGGGGAAAAAACGTTTAATTTCATCTGCAGCTGTAGTTTGTCAAGTGTCTTTTCCTTTCCTCTGCGCTCATTAATGAGATATATATAATTATTATTTCTCTGTGGATGTTGCTGCAGCCAAAAAGTTATCATGACAGCTATCGGTAGTCTGGAAAACTACAAATGAAATTATTCATATTTGCTGAGAAAGTGTGCATTATGTGGCTTCCAGTGAACAGAATATACTGCCAACATCTGGTTTGATCTAAACTTACAAAGAAAAAAAGAAGAAACTGTGTTCACAATATCGCGTGTGAAGACACTCACAGGAAAATGTGCACGAGTAAATACATACTGTATTCACCACCCCCCTTAAATTGCTTACATAATTGTGTTTATATTTTTTGCTGATAAATGTGCTATGTGTTTATTTGACGCTGGGGGTCTCCCTCGCTGGTCGGACCCTGGGAAGATAACCACCAAAAACCATAACCCTTGCAAGTCCTCTGTGGAAAATCACGGGGGTGAAAGGTGAAGGGGTCAGGATTGTAAGCCCCGCTTCCTCTCTGCTGGTCAGAACAAATCTGAGAGAGATCTGGACAACATGACAGACTCAAACATTAGTTCTCAAAACTGTGGGATGCTGTAAGCAAGGAGGCCCCATATGTGTAGGGGACCCTGGAGAGAGGTGACACGAGGCTATACTTAGCATCACATCTCGCCGTGTCCGTGTGAGAAGAAAGGATTGCACAGATTTGCAGCATTCCCACTCTCCCTCCTCTGTTCTATTTTCAACTGAGTCAATATGTTCCATGTGGCTTTATTAATGTTGGTGTTGGTGGATACTGACTGCAGGACACAGAGTTGTTTCTGGAGGATTTTTTTTTTTTTCATCAGAACATTTGGCAGCGCTTCTCTAAAAAACCGCACAGTCACACACAGCCCACGAGTCCCTTAACCCCTCAACTGAAACCAGCAGCACAAACTGTAGCTCTGATGCCACAGGAAGCCTGGTTCCCTTATGTGTTTCCCTCCATGTATAACAGGAAAAAGGATGAGAAAGTATTGACATCCAATTGATCTGACATCTCCCTCTCTTATTCACATATGTGAACATGCACACATACACAGAGTCCCAGGGGTCATGACTCTGGTCAAGCTCATGCAGGGTTTATGAGGTCTGGGCAGCTCCGGTTCCTCTGAGGAGCAATAAAGAAGCTATAAAGATGTTAACAGATAGCCTGGTCCCTCAGTACAAACTGTGTGCTCGCGGAAATAAGCAAAAACATGTGGCACCAAAAAATGCTTTAAAGCACAGACACTCCCAGGATTTGTACACACATTCGTTGCTCAACTTTCCGAGCTCCTCAAAACAATGATTCACGATCGATGATCCATGATTAATATTTGTTCGTTGTACTGTTCTTGTGTTTCAGGAAACCACAACGACTGTATCACTCGGAGTCAGATTTACGAGAAGTCTGTCTGACAATTTGTACTTTACTGAAAAAGGAAATATTTCTCATATAAAGTTTTATGGGTCCATTTCTGACCTGTTACAACTTGGTTCAACTAAATGATTATTTTGTAACATAAGCTGTAACAAGACTAAGAGTCGACACTGTAGACTATTTGTCTTGTTACAGCTCTACAGCTGTATAGACTCTATAGCCACACCAGATGTGAGGTTGTGCATGGGTAGTGTTTTGACCTAAATGCTAAGATAAGTAAATATGTACATGTCACATGCTTATGTTGGACAAACATAGTGTTTACCTGTTCATCGTCATCACAATCCAACCAATAATTGTCAAGGACTTTCACTCCAAACTACATGCCAACCTCATAGTGAGAAACAAAGTCATTGGGATGCATCATCTGGAAACCATGAATGTGTGTAAAAACAATTTGAGCTCATCGATCCTTTAGATGTTGAAGTATTTAACAGAATAAGTGAAATGTGTGACCCGCTGGACTCACAACAGGAAACGTCTGGTTAACATTAGCAACAGAAAGAAGTAGGCTTCATAGTAGAAAAGGCTCTGTTTATGTGATATACTTGTGACTGAGGATTAAATCCATCTCATGTTTAGCTGCTCATTATATGATAGTGATGATAGTTTGAGAGCTACTCTTTATAGTAAAATGAGTTTTTTGTTGGTTTGACAATTCTAAAAAAGTTTTAATTGTATTTTTAGAGTTGTGGGACAGAAGAGAGAAGTTTTCTTTGCTGTGTGATTATGATTTATGTGAGCAGTTATGTGCTTATGCAACAAATGTAATTTAGTATTTGACAAGACGCGACATGAAATTGTGAAAAATATAGATTTATTTTTGGTTCTAAACATCTGAGGACAATTTCTGATGTGACAAAATGGAACAGCACTAGTTCATCTTGTTTCCATTACCGGCACATTTGCAGCGTTTGGAACTTACCGACGCAATGGGCTAAATTACAATAAATAAAAGCACCATGCATTCATGACGACAGTGAAAGCTGTAGCACAAAAGCCAGTTATTGTTAAATGACATACAGAGAGAAAATATCACAATCTGCCATCTGGAAATTAAAAGACTTGTAAAAAAGTTGTGGGTGTATTTGTTTTTCCAGGTTTCCATCCTTCTACGCAAACTGACGTTCTGTGTACTGGAATCCACTGCATTATTGTTACATCGCAAATGTATTTGGACCTTTTCTGTGGAGAATAAATGATGTGGGCTGAAGAAATGAGAATGGAAATATTGATGAAAGACTTCCGAACTCTGCTTACTTGAAAAATGACCTATTTACTCTGCATAATGATACTGAGTGTTTGTTAGTCTGAGTGAGATACGAGATGGCAGTGTGGGAATGGGGTTTCTCCTGCAGCTGGCTGTGGTATCTCAGCTGCGTGTGCTGTACAGGTCTTCATCCTCCGGGCTGGACTGGCCGAAGTCCATCAGAGCAGGGTCTGCCTTGAAACCAGAGCCACCTGGAGGGCAGCAAAGGAAATGCAACCAAATCTCAGTCACAAGCACAGAAATATTATATTTAGGGATTTAGCTGGTCCATTTAGCCAGACTGCCAATAAATGCATCAGTAGAATAAACTACAATTACAAAATAATCCATATTAGAACCAAGCAAGAATAAAGAGCACCAGGGTCCTGTCAATCCTTCTGTGACCATATAATACCAATGAACTAGTGTTCAGTAGAGTGGGCATTGCTTCTTACAAGCACCCACACATGCACAAAGACACACCACATCTCTTCCCAGAATTACCTGCATTCAAAGTCACCTAGTATCTGCTGGGTCTTGCGCTTGTGTCTACGTGTGGTATTTCCGAATCCAGATAAGATTAAGATTCATTTGATTACCCTCCATCGAATTTGCATGAAATTTGTCTTGTGCCACAGAAAAAAAAAATTGTAGAAAAAAAGCTGTGAGAAATGTGAACAGAATGCTGAACCTAAGCCAATGAATTAATAAACTGAATGGATTGATAAAGCTTGCTCTGAGGTTACCAATTTGTGCATGCAGAATTGATGCATTCATGGGGAACTAAAGGACTTCTGATCTACACCTCTGACCTTCAAAATAAACACACTCGTTAGTGGCCTTGCAGAAAAATAGAACACTAGAACATGTGTTATATGTAGCTATGCATTCTAAGTTGCACATAATAGAGTCACAATGAGCTGTTCAGAGCTGTGTATAAACAAAACAACATGAAAGTCCTATGTGATTACTAGTGCATATTTTATATATGACGATAAAGTTGAGCTCATTACATATATACATATTGTCAGTCTAGGAGCAGTTTAACTCTCATGTCTGATTTCTTGCTCTCTGGAATACTGTGAACTATGAACTAGTGTTATTATTAAATTAATTGGTCTTACTATTCACCACTTACAGTCTACAAAGCACAGATTAAATATGCTACCTTCTATAAAATATTGAAATATGTATTTGGATATTTCCTTGGCTTGGCAGTACACATATAAATGACATCTGCAGTGAGGCACAACAGGAAATTTATTTGAGGAGCAAACAGACAGATTCTGTTATTATTTTTCCAATTCAGAATACTGTGTCATGCAATATGAGATCACTGTATCATAACATTATCTGTCTGGTCTGGTTAAAGCCAGGCTGTCTAGACTGTTACAAACTGTGGGTTTGCAAGCATGACTTATGCATGACTGAGTTTTCAAACTGCATACTGTATATCCAAATGTTGTCTCTAGTAGGATTGCATCAGATTCCTCTCATATTTTGTATCGGTGGATATTATTTCATAAATTATTCTTTGCTATTTAACAGAAGAATTCTACAGGTTATGGTGCAAAAATCTGCAGAAGTCATTCACTTCTCAATCTGTTGAATTTATAGACAGCTTCACTAAAGGCCGAGGGTGGTGTGTGTTTTGCTGGAAGATGACATGAAAGAGTTCCATTGTTCTAAGACGGGATGGCGCTGACACCCCAGTTACACCTGGTACTAAAATGTGATCTGTAATAAACGATCCGATCAGGTGTTTGCATTTATACCTGGTATTCTTTTAATGCATTCTCGTTATCCTCACAGAGATTGGAGCTCTGTTCTCCAGAGAAAAACCTGAGCGTGAGTCATTTGAGGTGGTGAGTTTTGTGAGTTATTGAGTTAGGGAAAACTAAAAACTTTGTGAAACGCTGTCTACAACAAATTCGTAATTATTTGTCCCCTCTTGTAAATTCAGCAAATGTAATACATTACATTGTTTTTTCCTTTGTATAAAAACTACTGTCACTTTGTCCCAGTGTGTTGCTGTACCAGCGTGCAGCTACTTTGTGACTAGATAAATTATATGCCTTGTTAACAGCAGATCAGCTGCACAGATACGTGCAACACACACTGTCGCACACACAATTATTTCTTACTGTAGATCATTAATTTCCCACCCGTATTGCTTTCATTTTTCACACAGTTCTGTTGAATAATGCATCTTTTGGTGCTTTTATAGCACAAAATAGACTTATAATCAGTAATAAGAGGTGTGTCTCTTTCAGCCTCCTCACTTGCTCACTCTCTAAATTCGAGTATTATATGCATATATTTTACAATAGCTATAAAATATATCTTTATCAATGTTACGTTGTGTACAGATGCCACGGCGTACGGACTGTGTTTACACCTACCTAAGATCCAAACACAATGCGAGTCAGACTACCTTCAGATGTCATCAGGCAGATCCAAGCACATTCTGATCACAACACATTTACACCTTGCATTAACAGTTAAAGATCACATTTTAATACCAGGTGTAGTCTGAATGTCTAGGAATGAAATTGAGTGCACTGCAGCTATTTGTATATTGTTGTGCTCTGCTGAATTGTTTTTTTATTTTATTTTTTTTTTACAAATTTCATTGGAGACTGACAAAGGCATGATAAAATTTTACCTTATCTAAAGTCTGGATAATTAAAACCAAGCATACTAACAAGAATACGATTCACCACATTTAGGTGGACTTCATAAGAGCATCATAGGAGATGAAGTGTGTGTATGTGTGAGTCTGTTTGCTCCAGTATGTCAATGCCGAGCTTACAAATCAGACCAGAGTAGTGAGTGCAACAGGTGCTCACAGTACCTTTGCTGTTTTCTGTGGCAGGCTGTTGAGGAGGTGATGGTGTGAGTGTCGGAGTTAGTGTCTCCACAGTGGCAACTTGTGGTGGGTCAGCTAACTGAGGTTGAGGAGCAGGTTCAGGCTCCGCTGATTCAACAGCTGGCACTGTAGAGAAATCAAAATACAACACAGGGTCAGCAGCATGGACCAGTGACTTATGAAAGCTCCTGTGACTTCAAACGAATGATATTAATGGTAACATTTAGAAAGTTCTCATTTGTCAGTTTACAAAAAAATCAGTCTACAGACCTGGTTGGTTCTAGTAAGAAGTAATGGTAAATGGACTATGTTTATATAGCAATTTTCTAGTCTTACTGACCACTCAATACACTTTACAACACAATGATCAAACCACTGGCCTTAATGCAAAAGATGTACAAATAGCTTTCAATATTTTTTTTTTACAAAAATTTGTTGGATCTTTCTAATTTCAAGAGCTTTCAGTTCTTTCATTTTTACAATTTTCCACACTGACATAGCCCCTTTAGGTCCAATGAATCCATTTCTGTACCAACAGTGGTTTTCCAAGGAAGCAGATTAATTTCTAGTGCAGAGTATTTCTGGTACCTGCTGGCTCGTCGGAGGCCTTGGCAGCAGGTGGTTCTTCGATAGAAACAGACTTGACTTCAGGAGACTCGGCTGGAGCGACCTCCACTGGAGCAGTCTCAGCTGGAGCCGCCTCCTCTGGAGCAGCCTCTACCGTCTCCAGTTCTAAGTTTGGCGTGGACTCAGCTGGGCTGGCCTCGGTGGTGACATCTTTTACATCCTCTGACGGCTCCTCACTTTCAACAGGTGCAGATATTTCCTCAGAGGTTGTGGTGGTCTTTGTCTCTTCTGGCACTGAATGTGCCACTGGATCTGGACAGGAGAGGAAATACAGAAAATCATCAGTAGAAGCCTTTGTGTGACTGAGACAAAAGAGAGGGAGACAGAGAGAGAAGCAGACAGAGATCAATATCTATAATACCTGTGTTGCTCTCTGTCAGGGTCTGGTCGGGGGATATCTCTGCAAGTGTTACTGAAGATGCCTCCTTTGTTATGACATCAGAGACAGGAACAGACTCTGCTGATTCCACCTCTGTCTGTGGGATCGTAGAGCTCTGGGCTGGGCTGGCCTCTGAGGCCTCTTCAACTACTGCAGACTCTGGATTTGGCACTGTAGCTGCCTAACAACAGGTGGACAAAAAATAAAGACTTAAATCTAATCAATCAAGACTTGCAGTCATTATTCTATATAAAGTAATTATCATAAATTTCACCATTTGATGAATCACACTAAAACTGCATTTGTAATTGACAGAAGTAACACTTCAACATTTCTGTTCTAACAGGTGAGGTTTTACACACTGGAGAGAAAAAAATGGAATCAGTTTGATTAGCAATTTACATTTCAGGCATTTAGCTGACATTATGGGGTGACGAACAGCAGTAAAACATTTAACTTTTAGAAAAATCTCTAAGTGAATGAGTATGAAGTTCAAAGAGAACAGTAATAGTAAGACTAAAATTGTCATAAAAGGGCAAAATGTTAGGAAGGGAAATGGAATACAACCTATTGAGAGACATGAGGGATTTTTTAGAGCAAGTAAAAAGTGTAGAGGGGAAATCATTCAGTGGGAAGTGAGTCACCACAATATATGGGGTGAAGCACTGTTTTAGTTTTAGTCACACACACTAAAAACTGATTTGCTGTACTTTCTATTCAAAAGTAGCCGTTACAGACATACATATTTAATGAGCATAATAAATCTGTTCAGTAACTCGATATGACTGTTAACCTGTGGTTGAGAAGCAGCAATCTCTGTAGCAACAGGCTCCTGGGGCTTGGAGGTGAGCAGTGAAGACACTGCAGCGCTGCTCCACTTCCCTGCAGCATACACCTTCTTACCTGTTACCTTGGGAGAAAAACACAGTTACAGTGTTAAACTCTGAAAATAATGAGGTTGATAAGAGAGATCAGCGTTTGAAAAATCTCTGTCACCTTTAACACAGGCACTGCTTGGGCCGGGTAGCACACTGATGCTCCTGCAGTCATCAGACCCAGTGGAATGGCTACCCTCTTGAAACGAGAGCCTAAAATAAAAATCACAGTGAAGAATGGCAATTATGGTCAGGTTTAGTGAACGGGTGTTGATATTAGGAAAGAATTGGTTAATACTAATGTAGAAATGTCATTTAACTGACTCAAACCACAGAGAGCGTAAGAAAAAAACTGAGTGCTGAGAAACCAGAAACCAGAAACAGAAACCTAACTTCACTTTTTCCTTGTGCGTACCTCTGTGGTTTAGCAGTAAGGTGATTCTCTTATGAAACAGACTGATCAGGTTGGATGTGCTTCAAGTGAAACTGTATCAAACTGTATCTGCTGTATGAAAGGGTTGTTATGTTACACAAAGTGACTGAGGTTAAGTCTGAGACTTGTATGCTAAATAAAGAAGTTATGGATTATATACAGTTTTATATTCACACGTCCATATTCAGGGTGTCATGAGATTTGAAAAGTCACAAATATGAGAATGCCCTAAACATAAACAAGAAAAAATGTGATGCTTTATTTCTTATGCACGGCTGTTACATTACCACACAGTTGCTATAGAGGCACTGAGCTAGCTTACATGCCACTAGGATTTTGCAAGGGACTCATGACAGTCCGCTGGCAGATGCTGAGAGAACTACGTAAATCATATATCATATGTAGCACCCAGTATCAAAGGATCTTTTTTTGTCATGACTTTCTTAAAGTTATGACTGTTTGTTTTAGGATGATAAACACAAATATGTTTAATAAATTATCTTTATTTGGTTAAAACAAAATTATTTTGTTGTTTTGTGAAAACAATTGTTGGAAAAGCTGTTTACACGACTTAGGGATGCTGACAATGTACTGTTGTGGTAAATGTAATAAATCTGAAGTAACAGATTCGGTATCATGCAGTATCATGCTCTGGTGTTAAAGTTGTTAACATATACACATTGAGTGTAATGAAGGTTATATGATGATATGCTTAAAGTTCCCATGAAATTAAAATAAATATTTAAGTTCTTTTAATCATATATGTCTTGAGCTGATTGTCACCTATACATTCTGGCCCAACAATGGCCAGATACTAAGCTAGATACTAACAATGGCAATTGCTCGGTGAGTTGTGCAGCTGGCAGTCTTATTAGATGACTGAGCCCCGGTGTGCCAGGAGTGAAAACCCCGCAAGAAAAAGACCTTGGTACTGTATTTCCTGTTGTCATACTGGCCTCTCTTGGTTCTCAGAGGCTGTGTTCAGTCCTACCGTCTTCACATAAGTCAGCTAATAGGACCGCTAGCTGCATGGCAGGGGGGTGGGGTACCATGGAGTAAAGCACATTCAGTGTTATGGGATAGTGTTTTTACAGGAAGCATGTAAATCAAATAGCACCCTGCTAGTCATTTCATGGGAACTTTAAATGTTATGATATGACAAGACTCTACATAATCATTTCTGTTGTTACACTTTTAATTGTGGTTTGTCTATATATAGGATAATATTGTAGTATGCACTAAAAAAAATAGACCGATTAAGACATGACAAAGTTGTTCCCAGCAGGCTTACAGTGTTTGTGATATGGTGACTGGGGTTCAGGTTACCTTTCCGTACCAAGAACATGCCAAGCAGGCCAGCCATGGTGATGGTACCGAATCTGGGTAGAAACTCTGGGGGAGGGTCTTTCAAGTAATAGAACAAATCTGGGAAACACAGGAATACAGTCAACATGATGGCAAATACTCCTTTAATTTTTTCAATTCTGAACTGATGCCTGACCCTCTGCTCATATTATTTACTAGACGAGCAGTAGTAACAGTAACAGTGGTGACATAAATAATGCTAATAATAATAGCCGTAAAATAAGATGCAGCAGTATCATTAATAGACAGTAAGATGCAATAGTGCTTTTCTTATATAGTTTGTTAAGTTGGAGACATATCCATATCCAACACATCCAGTATAAATGCTACAGATTTAATAAGGCCATGAATACCCAGCTTAGATACAGTTTGTTTTGATTTTAGATTGTCAGTGCAAATTCAGAAGTTTAAGGCACCCAAAGTTTGTTATGTACAGAAAACCCTATAGAAGTAATATCAGAAATACATTTTTCCATCTTACTGCATTGTAATGAAAAGCAAGGGATTTGTTTTGAGTTTCAAGGAGGAATATTAGTTATATATGACATCCTAAGGTACGTACTGTTGACTCACCCTCTCCTGCATGGTATAGATTAACACTTCCGTTTTTCACAGAGAAACAGGAACCCTGCCAGGAACAAAGAACAAAGCTGAAATCAACCACAACAGGCCAGCAAGAACACAGCTATCTAGATAAGACTGAAACGGATCTGAGTCAGTGTGAAGTGGCTTTTTTTCTCCATCTTCCACAGTATCAAACTGTCAGATCTCCTCGAAGTGAATCTTACAGCCGCATCTTTAACTGTGTGAACACCATTTCCTGTCTGACTCCTGAACTTTGCTGTTTGCAAAATCGTACCTGCACAGAGCACTTGCAGTACGTGGGATTGTGCTCTGTAACCGCAAACAAGAGGAACAAAAATCAGGGATGGAAAACTAACACTGCAGGTGCAAGATAAGACCTCTTCGATGTGTTTTAACTCATGTTCCATTTACGTGAGGCATATTTACATAGGGTTGGCGTTTTGGACTTTAAAGTGTTACAAGAGGATGTGAAAGTAGTTTTTAACTCTGCAGCAGGTGGTGCCTGTGAACTTTATGTACACATACACTAGATACACGCAGTAAAATCTAAATACCTTCACAGTGTGGTAAAATGGTTGTACGCTTTCTCTCACTGTTGTTAACCCACTCTGAATAACACCCGGCTTCTCTGGAACAAACTGAGCCTGGGCAGACTGTGGCAGTGGGGTGTAGACGTTAAGCTGGGGACAGAGGCAGAGTCAGCATGTCATTTTGAGATGTAACAGTTCTGTGAAATGCAAAGAGTTCTCTCATTCCAGATGTGCTGATGCTCTGGGAGAGCCATACCTTTTCTCGTGTCATCAGGCCATCAGTGGGTGCCTCTCTCACAGTATACACACGGATGGAGGCTATGCCCAGCACGGTCGGGACGGCCACCATCGCCACCTAGCACACAATGAAAGTACACTGCGAACTTTAGTGTCAAAGCAACAAATCACTGACAGACATTAATCAGTGATAAACAGATGACTCATGTGGACCAGTGGTGGAAAGAGACGCTTTAAATAAGTTCATGTAGCAAAACCACAATATAAAAATGTTCCATTAAAAGCAAAGGTTCTGCAGCCATAGCTTCACCAAAGTAAAACTGCATAAGTAAGACAATCATATAAAAGCATCAATAGTTAAAGTGCACATTATGCAGAATAATTATTGCTATATGTCAATATAGCACATTTAACATCATATTTATGAACCATTATTATTGAAGCATTGACAGATAAGCTGAATTTGAATGTTGCAGGCGATTCATTTTGATGTCTTTGTGTACTGATGGGTACTTTAAATTATAACATGTTTTAGACGTGTATGATGTTTGACACGCAAAGTGTTCAGTATATAGCTAACCATGAGATAAATGCAACGTTAGTGGAGTCAAAAACACCAAGATCGTTCTTAAATACAGGTTACATAACAGCCACAGCACGGATAACTTACAATATAATATGTATAGCTGCATTTATTGGATATTGTGGTTAACAGAATCGCCTCCAGCTAAACTAACGTTGTCTGTAAAGTTGCCTCTAACTGTGTTGTATGGTGGCAATATGTGTTGAAACAGTCCCTACTGGCTAACGAAGCCAGGGCTGACAGATATTAGGATTTATCAGCTGTTTTATATGCTTAGTTAATGGTGAGAGAGCGGCTCAAACTGCTGCTAACGTAGCAAAACGCTGGCTAGTTAGCGTCGACTCATTCACCGCGGCTAATACGTAGTTAGCAAAGCTACTTTCATGCAGCGTAGCGTTAAACGTCTGAAAAGTGACAGTCAGTTCAAGTTTGCATTGGCGGCTCCGGGACAGTTGGCGTTAACACGACAAGCTGTAAATTCATTGGAAATATACACATCAAACACATGAAACTTTGCCGAAGAGGAAATGTCAAGCATTCACCTTGGCCGCCATGACAGCGCTCCTCCTTCTTCTTTGGGCTCCGAGTGGCAACTTCCAACGGTCCGAGCCACGGTCAGCTACTGCCACCTAATGGACAGAAGAGGCACCTGCAGCAACCTGTGTATTGGCGATCTCATTTAGCAGGTATGTTCTCAAGCTCTCAGTTTTGGTAATAACGTGGGTTTTTTTGTCAGTTTGCACGCATGTAATCAGAAAGACAAATATCAACTTTTATTTTCATTATTATTCCAAACAAATTTAGAATGATTCATACATTACTGCAGTTCCAAATCAATTGTTCATAATAAGCAGCGGTTTATTAGAGGCAAGGCAGGGCAGGGACTTCAACAGCTCATCTGCTCCACTGCAAGTCTGATGTTTTTGGTAATTTGATTAATTATAAATTTATTAGGGAATTGGCACAACTTGAGTAAAATATCAACTGAGGTGAATCTGGTATTATAACCTATTTTTGCAGCCATGTCTTGTAGAGGGAGCTTTATTATTTTAGCTTATGTCAGGACATTTTGCATGTCCCTAAATGACTCTTACCACAAGTTAACACATATTAAGTATTGCTCCTGCGTAGTAGAGGGCACTGGTTACAATGGACTTGATGGGAACTTGGAAATCTGGTAACATAAGCACAGAACACACTGTGTCAGTAAATCCAATAAAACGTACACATAAACAGAACATAGCTCATAGTGCAGAGGATTCAGTTTATTGAAGTCAAAGTTTAACAACTTAAGTTTACAATCTGTATTTTTTGTAATATATATTCATATATATGAAACCAAAAAAGGCTACTTTAGGAAGAATAAATGTCATTTTCTTTCTTTTTTTAATATCATCTTTAGTCATTTTAATGTACAGAATAACAGTAAGCTAATATTATCCTTGAAAAAGAGCAATATGTTCCTTTTTTAATGTCGCAGTGCAACTTACATCTTACACACCTGTGCAATGTACCATGAGGTGTACACCCCTGAAAGAACACACAGTGGAATCTCCCTTTTCGGCCTGTTTCTGCAGGTCTACACACACAAAGGTCTGGGAGGGATAACACAGTCTGTGCCTACAAATCATAACTCGCACTCCTTAATCTACAGTATGTCGCCTGCTGAGCGGAGCAGCGGTTGGAAAAAGAAGACCAACATTACAGATGAGAAACGTAGAGAGGTCTGCAGACTGAAACTGTATTGTAACTCTTCTACAGCTGTGTGTGTGTAGGATCGTCAGTATAGTCAGTCCATCGTTGCCAAAGAGAGGGTTGGGAGGCACAGGGAAAGTGCTTGCATCATTTAGTTTCTTTGTGGTACTCTCAAATTAACCATTCAAAAAACATGAGCTATATCTCTGGGGTGTGTTTGATATTTCACGACAGTGTGACATGATGAAAAAACCTGAACCTACACTCAAACAATTACAGTAAAAATATGAAGAATAGGTACAGATAGTGCTGGATGCAGCAGATGCTACTCATGTCTCTCAGAGTCTTCGACACTGGGGGGCATCGTTGAGTCCTTGGCCTAATATTGCAGATGAAATGATTCATCTGAGTTTCATAGACATTACAGACCATTTAGTGTAGAGGTCTTTGACCGCCCAGTATCAACCATATGCTTGGAGGGAATGTCAAAATAGCTGTCTTTTTAGAAGCAACTATACTGTTGTCTCTCAGGTAAGATTCCTGAAGCCTTTGGACACGTGTCAGTCTTTCTATGTAAACCAAAACATCAGATTAAAACCTCCTGGTCGCATGCTGAAGGAGGATCTGCATTAGATCAAGTAACTGAGCAGCAAAAATGCCTCCCTCAGTTATTGTACAGTGTGTGTCTTCAAACACTATCTAATGAAAAAAAAAGAATACATCAAATCTATGAACACAGAAATAAAAAGTCATTCTTCAACAGTAGTTTTGCATGTATCATGCGCTACAAGTCTAATTTATCTTGCAATCATGAGAGGAAGGTAAAAAAGAAACAATTAAAAAAAAAGGAGAACACAAATGATCCACAATATTTTACCCTGTCCAATTAAATCAGTCCCAGGCCTGTTCTCATGCAACACATCACCAGGAGAGTGAGGATCAGCCGTGATGTAAACCAGTAAAAACTGTCAATCAACTGTCAGTGATGGTGGTTGTTGTCGTCTGCCTCCTAGTTGTTCAACTGCTAAACACCCTGCATCTACAGAGTGAAGAGGGGGACACTGCAAAACCTTGGCATAGAATACATCATACTTTACATTATATCTATGACACAAAACGTAAATAGATTTATATATTCTTCTATGTTTAAATATATTTGTAGACTGTACACAAATCTTTAGAAAATGAGACGGCAAATGCTTTTACCTGATATTTTGAACAGCAATGGTAAAGAGGCCGATGAGACATAGACCCTGTGATGCAGCCAATGAGATATAGAGATATAGAAAGTGCATTCTTTGTAGTGAGTGACTCCTTTGAAAAGAACTCTCTAGCTCTTGCATTCACTGTTTAAAAAAAAAAATGGAAAAAAAGAAATTGGTTTTGCACCCACGCAAATACATACTCTCTGTCTTCCCTCCGCTACCTCTAGAAGCATATCACAGTGGTAGTGGAACGCAAACATTTACATCAGTATACACAGCAGTATACACATATACACAAGTCTTTGAGGACTGGAGAGAGAGAGAGAGGAAACAAAGGATCAATTAGGAAAAGAGAAGGAGGAGATGGACAGAAACACAGAGAGAGAGAGAGAGAGAGAGAGAGAGAAAGAAAAGAAAGAGAGGGAGAGAATGCAAACTGAATCGTAGGATTGCACTCTATCAGAGGAGCCTCCTTCTGCAGATAAAATTGTGTTTTTTTTTTCTTTTGAACAGTTCACAGTTTGAAATAGTGTGCATCTAGTCAGCACAATGGTTCCTTCAATGCTTGTGAAGCTTGTATTCATCTAAAACAGACAAACCAGCATTGACGGCTACCTTTCACAGTACTCGTACTAAAAGTCACTGCCCTAACTTTCCCCACACTGTCCCGTCAGATCAGCCCGGAATAACAAGTGAGGTCCCTGTAAATCAATGAGATATGCAGTGAGAGGAAAAAAAACAAAAACAAGATAAAACAAGATAGAGAGAGAACGGGGGAGAACTGGTGGCTCTGGGTGCAAAGTTCATCAGTACAAAAGTAGTACAGTGCTGTGGTGAAAAGGATTCTCCTCTGTATTGCTGCTACATAGCTCCCCCTGCCCCCTGAAATCAACAGGAAAAAAATAGCAAAACCGAGAGAATACAAAGAAACGAACATGTTAAAAAGTCTCCTTTTTTTCCATTTTGCTCGACAAGCGTGTGGAGTTTATGCTGAGTTCCATAGACAAAGGAAGATTAATGCTTTCTGTTCAGGCATGCAATAGGCACCCTGTGGGGTCCTCAGGATTATCAAAAGTTCATACACGCAGGTCTCAGGCTGTTCCCTCTATGATATTTACACATCTTACAATGTGTGTTCCTGTGTGTGTGTGTGTGTGTGTGTGTGTTTGTGTGTGAGTGCGTGCTCAGAGTCGTGATCAGGAGAGGAGGATTCAGATAATGTAAAGCTCTGTGTGTGTGTGTATGTGTGTGCGGACGTGAGTGTGTGTATCAGTTCAGTCTTTGCTCGTCTTCTCTTTCTCACACATGTGTCTCAATGAAGGAGTGTGTGTGGGTCATGAGAGGCGCGGCCAGCGGGGAGAGGTCGTCCTGGCCGTTGGTGCCCGGACTGAGCTGGCAGATGTCTGAGTAGAGCTCGCTGTGCCACTGCTTCCACTCTCTGAAGGTCTGGGAGCACAGGCCAGGGTCCTCCAGGAGGGCACAGATTACCGCCAGCTCGGACTCTTTGGCCTGGAGGGAGCAGAGAGGCACCAGGGAGTTACCACACTGATTCCTCACACACCTGCTTTGTCTTTAAGTCCTGTGTTTGTGCTACCTTCAAGGTGCTGCGGAGGGCTCGGACCCGGTGCAGCCTGTCGTTGAGCAGAGGGTCCCTGGCTCTCTGGGTGAAACAGCGTCGAAGCTCCTGTCTGCTACAGGGTCTGGGGTCTCCTAGGGCCGTCACGTTGGCCTGCTCCAGGGCCCGGTACAGCTGCTCTAGCCCGTCCGACGACTCCGGCTCACGGCCCTCCGACACCCGCCGCTCCCTTCCCTCCGACACCCTCCTCTCTCTGCTCTCGACTCTCAACTCCCGCAGGTCTGAGACACAGGAGAGGAGCAGCGTGAGTCAGATTCACTGGTACAAGGACACAATGAACTGGATATACAGCAGTTTGCTTAATATAGTGCTGAAAAATTAGCAGATTAATCATTAGTTGAATGACAGAAATTAATCAGTAGCCATCTTGATAATCAATGTATTGTTTTTAGCAAAAAAAGGTTTCTTGGCCTTCTATAATAATAAACTCTATTTGGGGATTCTGGACTGTTGGTAGAACAATTCAACAACTTGGGCTTGGGCTCACTATTTTCTGACATTTTATAGACCCAAAGGTTTATTGATTGATTGAGAAATGAATCAGCACTTCATCAATCAATCAATCAATAATAAAAAAATAACTGTTAGATGCTGCCCTGGTTTAAAATTGTCAGAACAGAAACACCACCAAACAGTATTGTGCCTTCCTAAAGTGCCATTTCAGGTATCAAACCATTCACAGAAAAAAAGAGACGTTTAGGATAAGAACATAAAAATGTTCTCTCATGAGGCCCATTGTCTGCATCTATCATCCCTCCAAACAATCAATGGTTTCCAGACTTTTTGGTTTGTCCCCCATTAATACAAACACTACTGCTACAGAGGTTCCCAAAGATTGATTTTCCCTCCTCAGATTTTCATTTGAACAGCTTTTGGAGGTCTTAAGAGGTAACGCTGCAGTTGTTTTCTAAAAAAAAAAAAGCAGATTAGAGAAAAGTCCTAAAAAATAAACAAATTTTGCATAGCAGAAGTGAATCTTTTAGTATTTCCTATACATGACAATCATCTTGTGATCCCTTGGATTTATCTCCTGACCCCCAGGTTGAGAACCAAATCAAAATCACGTTTACAAGCAATTTCTATAAAATTAGGAAAAGTCATTAACTATCACTGTAACAGAACAGAACCACTAAAAAGGGCTGGGTACAAGACAGCATGATCAGCATGATGAGCTTACAAAATATGATCCACATTATAAATTAAAGAAGAACTTCATAAATGCTACATATTAATGCATCAGTAATAATAATCCAATAATATGTGTAATACTACAACACCCACAGGGACCTATTTTCTGCATTATAAGTACTTTTACTTTTGATTCAGTACATTTTGCTAATAATACTTTTGTACTTTTATTTAAGTAAAATTTACGATGCAGGACTTACTTGTAATTGAGTATTTTTATAATGTGGTATTATTACTTAAGTAATGTTGTCTGTCTCCTCTACCACAATATCCTGTGTAACATGGCAAGTCCAGGTCCACTTTTCCCCCTAATTTCCTGTTTATGTATGACTTGTAAATATCAAAACAGAATTACTATGCAATACTGTGAGGTCTGAGATAATCCAGTCTTTAATTAAGGAAATTGTAATGTGTTGCACAATTATAACAAATTTGCCACTTAAAAGCCTACTCCTCTGAAGACCGCCCATGCCTCTGAAAGTGTTTGTGCATACTACTTCCTCTCTCCACACATGGTGTGTAACTTCCTTACCGTCCTCACCCTGGAGCATATCTGCAGCCTGCCCCTCCGCCTCCTCGTCCTCGCTCCTCTCCTCCATATGAGCCGAGGTGTGTAACAGCTTTCCTGGCATTGGGTCCCTGTTCCTGGGCAGACTCTGGCTGCGCTGCTTGTGAGAGCGTCGGTGTGTGTGGCTGTGTGAGTGTGGACCTCGCTCCAGAGGGAAGGGCCCGTCCCGCTCCCTGTCCCTCTCTGCGGCGTGGTGTCTCCGTACGGGCAGCGTGGCCTGCCTGCGTCTCTCCGGGGACATGCCCTGTCTGCCCAGCCCTCCGTACAGCCCCATCTCTCCAGCCATGCTCCCCATTAGGCCTCCATAATCGCTCTCCCCCGGCGCTGTCTGCAGGAAGTGCAGACCTGCACTGGTCAGAGGGGTCTCGATGAGGTCCTGCCAGGAGCGGCGCTCGCGATGAGAGGAGCGGCAGCCTGATGAGTGGGTGCTGGTGCTGCCCGTGCCCGTGCCCATGCCCATGCCGTCTCCACGCTGGTCCTCGGCTGAGGAGTGGGAGTGCGTGGACTCACTGGAGAAATGTCGTCCGTGCTTGGGCTCCGGGAAGGGGCTAGAGGAATTGACCTGGAGGGGGAGAGGGGAGGAGGAAGAGACCATCTGTGGAGGGATGGGGGAGGTGGAGGCACTCATTGGTGGAGGGAGTGGGGACGGAGTGGAGCGCATGAGGCTCATGGAGCTGACTGAGCGGGGCAACTGGTCGTAACTGTGAAGGAGGTTAGCCTGAAGGGTTTGTGAGGTGGACAGGGCGGTTGGTTAGTATGGAGAGGAGTCGGGAGGGACAGATCCATGTGAGCACAGATACAAGGAAAATGTGACCCAGCAAAACAAGGTGAAGGAGGAGGTGTGTAAGGACGGAGAGACAAAAGGAGAAGAAAGAAGGACAGGAAAGTATAAAAGGCAGAAAGAGACCAAAAGATGAGAGCAAAAAAGCAATGAGATGACAGATGAGTAACTCCAGGAATGGGAAAACATGGTAACAGTGCCACTGGACCTTAATGTGCATGTCTGAGTATCTTCTGCTTAAAAGTATATTTCAGTGTTACATTATCTTTTAGAGATGTAATGAGCAGTGGCAACTATCGCCACCTAGAGGTCTGATTATAAACAAGTTCTGGCAGCAGAACACAGAGAAGTGATGGTGTTGGCTGCTTAGCGAACCAGATACTCTCACACTCTGATGTTTTATTAATGCTGAGAGCTCTGGTCTATGCAGCTCTGAAAACTGTGGGGCTTTTAGAAATAAAATATTCCATCAGAATGAAACACTGCAAAGAAAATGTTGTGTGTGTGTGTACTTACTGATGGTGTGCGGTGATAAGTATCACAGAGGGATGAGGGTCCCTCCTGTTTGAGCGTCATTGAGCCATCGACCTCGTCCTGATCACTCTCACTCCAGTAGTCTGATATTAAGATAAAAACACACACACACACACAGACATGTTAGCAATTCACGGACAAAAAGGTAAAGTCAAACATATTTAGCCAAGTGGATCCAACTCACCTTCATCAGGGCGTGGCACCTTGTCATCTGGTGTGTAGCCAATAGCAGCAAGCCCCAGCCGGTTCATCCACCTATAGGAAGCAAGGAAGAAGAAGAAGAAGGTGAGCGAGGAAAAAAGCATCAGAGGATAGATGAGAAAGGAGCAGAGCGGAGAAGAGGAAGGGATGGGTTATACTGGGTAAATGGTAGGTGATGAATAAAAAACTTTCACTTTGAATAATTTAAACGGTGTCTCTTAACAGTTGATATGTGTCTAACTGACTCCATCCCACTGATGAGGAGAGAAAAGCTCCAAGATAATTAGAGAGATGGATGCAGAAAGAGAGAAGTGACAATCTTCTGTCCCATTCTCTCTCGGCTGTCAGTCTCAGATGGCGTTCTCCTCATGCACGCTTCCTGTCCTCATCCCATCCCTCTGTCTCCGTGGCAGATCCCGACTTGTCCTGTGACTCTCAGCAGACACCTAATAATAAGGTCGCTGCTAAGAATAGAGGCCCAGTCTGTGAGGAACGGGAAACTCATCATACTAGGAAGTGCACGAGACAGGAAGCAACTTCTTCAAGTAACTGATCCACTAACAATTACCTGTGTAGCTAAAGCCTAATGTAGCTTATTCCTCTAGGTTGTAGAATTGTCGTCCAAAAAGACATCAGCGGGCTTCAGTGTTGCATGGGCTGACATGTTCCTTCATGAAGACGAACATGGACTCTGTAGTTTATTTGGAGTCAATCCCACATACATGACTCTACTGCCAGAGAGACTCACTAACACAGTAAATGTGTATTAATCTGCACCTGAAAATAGTCCCCGACAAATGCAACATTTACTCCTGATTGAATGAGGTTTGCTAAAAATTACCAAGTAACCAGCTGTTGTAGGAAGTTAATGAAAAAAATTTTTAAAAATAAAACTTATAACTTAAAAAAATGAGAACCACAGACTGGATAGAGAAGTCAGAAAATATTGAGAGATGGAGCAGCGCATTGCTGATGCTGGTCTTTTCATGGGATTTGCTGTGAATAAGGAACATTTTAGAATCACACCAGCCTTATCTCAGTCGGTTTGCAGCATCAGTTTTGTCTCGATGAATTCATTATCCAGTGTGACTACTAATTATTTGTCTGCCTACACAGGCTATTATGTGTGTTATAGCCTGTTTTCACTGCAAGAACGTTACCAGGGCACCAGGAGCCTTTTTAGGAACTTAACCTGCATTTCCACCAAAGAACCAGCATCGAAATTCAGCCATTAGGCTTAACCTCAATGACCCGGGAACTGTGAGGTTTGCAGCACGAACATATAAAGACATTTTTTGACGCCACCTACTCACACACACACACACACATTTACAAATGCACATGAAGATGTGTGCAGCAGAGCTTTCACACACGAACCTAGGAACGCATGTTAAATATAGCTGCTTAATTACTCCCCCCCAATTATCTCTCCATGTTATTGAGGAGAGGTGTGGATAATTAGAGCTCATCAGATAGCACTCCTGCAAATATCACTACAATCTCCCCTCACACAAGCACACACGTGACACACACACACACACACAGTTCTACATTTAACAGCAGAGGGCCGGGTTCATGCCTTATTCATGCGCAGTGTTGTGTGGGCTGTTGCCTTGTGTAAACTTGGTTTACTCAGTTAAAATATTCATGAAAGAACACGTGATGTCCCTGTTATGCCCTCCCCCCCTTTTTCTTGTGTTTTTCTCCCTCTCTTGATCTCCTGATCAGGTGATTATCGAATGGCCCTGCCCCATATTTAAGGGAGGCTGGAGGAGAAGGAGCTCCCCCTTCCAGACAAAGCAGCTTCCGACCATCTTAGAGTTTTGTCTCTTTGCTCCTTATTTTGTGTCTCTTTCTTTTGACGATAGAGGTCTGGTAATCTAGTTTTTGTGGCTTTGTTTGATAGTTCAGTTTATACATCTTTTTAATGGGGGAGAAGCTCTGGGCCCATTGCATGGCTGGCCCAGACTCTCTACATCCTTGTTGTTTCTGTCCAGGCCTCCAGACTCATATAGTTTTGGTTTCATATTTCATATTTTCATTTTTCATATTTTGGTAATTCTGCTTTACAAACTAAGCCTCAGGGACAGAGTTCTCTTGATATGTTACTGGTCACAAGGTTGAGCCAAATGTTTTCTTTAAGACACATGTTTTTCATTAAGACACAAATACGCACCCAGAGACTCACAGAGACACCCACTCACCTGTTCATTTCCTCAAGACAATCTGTGGCGAAGAAGAAGCTCTTGATTTTGGGATGACAGGCTTTGAAGGCACTGCAGTCAGTCAGGGAGAAGAAGACTGATTAGTGTTTTTGTGGTTCGTGGTGTGTGGGTGAGAGCAAATGCGCTTGATTAGTAATTTCGGCGACATGTGAGGGACACTCACAATTTCCGTCTGCACTCTATGGCTCGGTCTATTCTGAACTCTGGGAGGCTGATGAAGCCCTCAGCCTTCTCATCCTGCAGGCGCAGACAGATGGAGAGTGGTGGTACATCATCAACACAGAGAACAAAATGTCATACATACTGTTATACCAATTTTATTTGGGATAGTAATTCTCTAGCCAAGCATATGAAAACAACATATGTTGTTTACACTGGCCAGGATAAACTCCTTTCACCACTAGACATGAAAAAGATGGACGAGATATGATTATTTCAGCTCAAAAAATTTGTTACATAAACAAATGATCATTTCTTACAGTTAATTATCAGGTCTTTTTCTTCATAATATTGCAAATTCTCTAATAACCATTGATCCAAACATCTAAACTACTAAGAATTACAGTGAGTTTTGTGTTTGTATGATGTCAAAACGCTCTGAATGCATTTGACAGATCAACTTGTTTGAATTAGAGCCACAATGATTAGTCAATTAATCAATTAGTCAACACACAGAAAAATAGCGTTGAAAATCAGCATATGTTTGGAAAACTGATTCATCATTTTAGGTCAACCTTCAAGCAAAAATGCCAAACATTTGATTGATCCAGCTTCACAAATGTGAGAATTAGCTGCTGTCGTCTTAAATTAAAGGATATGATTTGGCTTTTGGATTGTTTGTCTGACAAAACAAGATGTTTGATGATATCACCTTGGGCTCTTGGAAATTGGAAATTATTTTTCTTCTTTTCTGATGTTTTATAGACCAAATGACTAATCTATCAATCAAGAAAATAACTGGCACATTAATCAACAATGAAAGTAATTGTTCATTGCTGCCCCAGTATAAAAGCTGAAAACACATGAAAACAGATTCTGAGTGAAGAACCACATATACATTTCAAAATTTGTTAAATCCTTTAAGATTTTTGTACAAATGATCTCATCATAAGATTCTTTGACAAGAGTAATCAGCAAAAATGTAAAATAAAAAAACATAAAAAAAACTGACTGTTTTATGTTACATTATATTGTCTCTAAAATGTCTTCTTAATTTCTTTCAGTAATATGTATGAGTTGCTTTGATTGTTTCCTGAAAATCCTCAGCTGGAATGTAACTGGGGACATTGCAATTACATAGTCGTTTTATGTTATTTTGTGTTATGTATGTCATTTATTAATCTGTATTTAAAGGAGTACACCATTTAGTATTAAGCTTTTATAAAAATTGGGGTAGCTGTGAGAGAATGGTCAAAATTGAAGCAGCAGAGACTAAAATATTCAGATTTTTGGTCCCTGTTAAAGGTCAAGCTCCAATAACACTAGATCCTATAATTCCCATGATGCAACTCAATTGCATCTTTTATTAGAGATGTTAAATGCCCTCATATTTCACAGTCAATGATCCCATTTTATAACGCAGATCTGCTGTTGAAATTTTAATTTAATTCATTCCTTTTTGCTGAAGCTGTGATATTTAAAAAACTGAATGAAGATGCAGGAAGAGAAAGTGTTATCAAATGAACACTGGAGAAGTTTGACTCTGATGATAGATTTCAGACAGCTGAATGTGATTCCTTACATTTTGGTTGGTGTACCAGTAGAGGCAGGACTCTTTGAGGATAAACCAGTACTTCCTCCATTTCTGGGTGAAATAGCCTTTAGCGTCCTTCTTCTTCCACAGCCAGCCCTCACAGTCACCGTGGCCCAGGTCCTTACAGGAAATTCTCCTCCGACTGGCACTAGTGAGGGAGCCTGCAGAGAGGGGACAGAACGATGTTAATGCTGGAAGTAATTTTCATAGCATTTGGAATTGAATCAAGAAAAATACTAGTAAGAAAAGTAGAAGTGTAGCCATGCATTTAGTGGTTCCAGTCTGGCAATAACAGGCTGAATCCAAATGTCTGGACTCTTTTTATGTCTGCAGTAAGCTATCAGCAAGAAATCTGAACTACTAAATCCCTCCAAACCAAAATTTTTTTTGCACATCTGCAAAACTAAATATTCAGAGCATTGCAGCGACAGCGATAAATAGCTTCCAAAAAGGTGTGCCAGGTGTTGACATCTGTGAATATACATTTTCGAATATTATTTTGCAAGTGCAGTGCAGCAACTTTGTTTTTAAGTACTGTGTACATCTGGGCTTTTTAATTACATGGCAATGTGGAGGATCATCAAGCTTATCTCAACTCTCCTTTTGATATGTCATCCTCTCACAGCCACACACCAAAGTGTACATGCCAGTCACAGCACCTAAAGTCTGTCAGGTGGAGTTTGGAGTTCAGACACTTTGATTGAGCCATATTTTTTTGGGAAAAAAGGTTCGCTCTTTCTGGAGCTACCTATGCTGGCATACATTCACCGGCAGAACTGTAAAGATCATACACAAGAAGATACATAGAGAAAATGCACCGGCGTGCCTACCTTTACTTCGCTTTTTGGTTTTCGTTCTTAGAGAGGTGTAGTGGAAAGACTAGAGGGGAGAGAGAGAAGAAGAAAAAAACATGTTAGTTCCAAAAAACTGTGAAAAAAGACACATTGAGGAAAACTTTCTGGGTTGGTGCTGATGCACGCAGGGAGGTTGCAGGCAGTTCACTCTCCATGTTTAGCTTATTTTTATTTTATCAGGCGCGCAGCAGAGAGGATTACAGGCACAGAGGGATCACAGTACTAAAACTGCTACAGCCAGGACGTGACCTACAACCTGTGATGGAGAAGTGTAAGCTGTCTGCCACTGAGACTAAAACCACAGTGAGGATATTGTGAACAGCATCGCTACTACTTTTGGTATTTTAAAAACACTGGAATGCATCAAAAAGGTGCAAGATTTTCAGGACTTAATTTAGGAGCTTACATTTTCCTCATACTATATTAAAAGGCATTAGTGATTAAATCAACCTACTTTGGTCTAATTCTGTGTTGACTGCAATTTCTCTGCTGTTTTTTTTTTTTTTTACTTTTGCTGATTCATAAAGTGACAACTCTGCAATAATGTTTAATGTCAAAATGTGGTTTCACAAAAGAGTGATGAAGTCAGTAACTCAGTTGTGTCTTAAAGTGAGCAAATCTTAGGTATAGTTCTCCACTATAAGCGACTGGTCATAACAGACCAACTAAATGAGGCTGCAGGAGCAAAACCTCAGAGTGTATTAATCTGATAAAAGGTGCCTTTTATTGCTTATGAATATGAACTTTTTATTTTCAAGAGGAAGAATGTTTTATTTCTTCTTTCAAAGTTACATAGATGGTCTCACTTTAAAATCTGACTTTGGATTATGTCAGCAAACTGCACACTGGCTGATGCATCTCAGAGAAGTTAATGCGAGTCGGCTATCGGTATCAACATTAACGTGGCTGTATACGCCTGCAGGCCATTCATCTAGGTAACAAAGCCGAATAAATATCTGTTTATAGTCAACCGAGCTGACTCACTATACGCTGCAACTCATAGTGCTTTGGAGGAGAGGCTAGGGCTAATGACTAAGACAGCTTCCTGTGTCACAGTAACCTAAATATGGAAAGCAATTTACCTCATGCGACTGTTATCTTTTATTTAATTATTACAGTCCTGAATGGATTTAATCTCAGGTATCTCTCCCATTCTTGTCTGGCTGTGTATTTAGCCATTATTTAGAGCGGATGCAGTTGGTAAGAGATTGTTGATGTAACAGAAGCTTCTATTGGTTCATTTAAATGGGGGTTGAGTCAGAATCAAAATGCACAGGAATGACAGCATTATTTAAAAACCAGGTAGATCAGAACTAGTATGCATAAATTTGTAAAAGAAGAAACACTGTCTGCTCTCCTACCTTCCTCATGGAGGCCGCTCCTGAGCTCCCTGAGCCGGAGTACCTGCAGGAGGACAGACAGGGTTGGATGTAACCACAGACGACTCTTACAACTCCTTCCATCAATCACAAGCGTGTGGTCAAACCACAAACAACCACAAACACAAACTCACCTGTCTGTTGTGTCTGCTCGCAGCGTGTCCGCACCTCGCTGAGAGACAGAAGAAAAAAACAAGACTTCATTAAAGAGCTTCTAAAAACACTCCATACCTGCCTGGCTGCACAAACACATACACACACTTCTCCTGTGCACCTTGACTTGTCATTATCATATCATGTTCTGTGGCTTTTGCCTGCACTGTGTTTAGTGTATGTGCTGTGGTTTCTTTTGTGTTTCTATTCCTCATATGTATTGAAAATTTAGATAACAGACAAGAGGGCTGGGCAGTGTTTCCAAGACATATTTGAAATTTAAAAGGCTACTTTGACATACTTCCCTAAATTTGAAACACTCATGTAAAGTGCTGCATACCCTCCTTACAGTAATAGTAATAGCAATAGTAAAGTAATAGAGTATAAGGTAATAGTTTAAACAATTTTATATAAGGGGTAATGTCTCCTTATTACACTTCCGTCACACAATACATACCTGACTTACTATTACTACTAATAATAATGATAATAATACATTTTGTTAAAAGGACATTTTTTTAGACACTCAGCTGCTTCCTCGCTTATGTAAATAAAAAACTGTAAACTAAGACACAATCCAATATATTAGCAATTAAAAACACTACATGAATGTTACAAGACTGTATAATATGCAGATTGCAGAACAGTACAGGTTCTTGTACTACAACTATTAAAATGCATTTAAAGTTACCAGCCTTCACATATGATCAGTCCCATCACCAACAGCTCATTGTTCAAATGTGTGGAACTGACATTAACTGCAAATACAATCTTACTAATGAAATGTATTTTACTGAATTTTCAAAAATTTACATTTTGGGTATTATTAAAATACCTTTTTTTTTTTTTTTTGCTAATCTTTGCCCCAAGTATGGAAACAAAAAAGCTTTTTCTGGATAAATGAATGGGCCTATTGGGCACAAGCTCGGGGACTCAGGGGAACGTCACAGCGCCCCTAATCCATAGCCACTGGGCATGGTTCAGGCACAGGGGCCCATTACCATTATGCAACACAAGTGGTTGAGTGTACTTCTGCTGCTGTGGAGGATTTCAGAGTAACTTTACTGTGTAGACAATGTGTTGACATGAACTGCAGTAAAATACACTCAAACAACTTCACTACAAATTGTCCATCAGCAGGTTTGAATAATGTGTGTTTTGCTAAAATGTTGGTATATCGTGCTAATAGAAAAAAATCTTACGGAGAGAAAACAGGCAGGTCATTAAGGTCAGCGTATGCTTGTTAGTGCAGGATAGTATACTTCATGTGCCGCCGAATAGATATGAGTCACCGGCATGAGAGACGCACAGCTGAGAGGGTTAGAGAGGCCTGGTGTTAGCTAAGCTGTTAGTGCCCTGTGCGTGTGTGTGTGTTTGCGTGTGGCGTGTTTTAAGCACAGTCTGTCAGTCGCGCTTGTAATTGGTCTGGCTGATGCTGAGTCATACACCTGCTCACAGGGATATGCGTTTGTGTGTGTGCGCCTGTGTGAGTGTTTGTCCAGAATAAACTCCTATTTAGACTCAGGCGTGTCTGAGGAGATGGGGATATTAGGATGAGTTAGGACGAGTTGTGAGATGGCTACCCCGCATACAAATGCACTCCTGTATGCCGGTGTGCGTTTGTTTGTGTATGCCGGTGTGTGTGTGTGTGTGTGTGTGTGTGTGTGCGCGTGTGCATGCAGGTGTGTGTGAGAGAAAAAGTTTTCAGAGGGGTGTGTCTGAGAGTGTCGCTGTCATTCTCATAATCCGTGAAGCTGGCAGCCATGCAATGACAATGATCATCCTCACTCTCCTTTGTCTCCTCTACCTGACATACACACAAACAACAATGTGTGTGAATGTGTGAACACCATGACCTATCCTGCAACCACAGACAGTTCCCCTCTGAGAGGACGTAAACTGTAAGACGAAGGAAGTTGTGTGAGCGAGCGAGTGACGTAGCTCTGTTCCAGTTCTATGCTGAATGGCACAATCAGGATTAAAGCCTTGAAGGTGATCTTAGTTGCACTAATAGGTCTTTTTCCACAGGAGATATTTTGGCATGTCAAAGTAGGAAAAGCACAGGTGTGAATAATAAAATTAATGATGGCTGAATTCCATTTAGCCACTTCAGTTTCAGGGCCCTGGTATTGCTCATGCTGCTCACACACTTTCATGGCTGACTGGGACACCTGAATAAGACAGGCTGTAAAGCTGGTGTTTTCTTATTGTTAACAAACTCCATAAAAAGACCAAACTAATACATTAGTCCATAATTTATTCTTATAGTGGTATTCATATAATATTCATATACTGGTAGTTATATGTTTAAAATAGTCTCAACGATGATAGTGTATTTATACCTGGGGACTATTTTCAGTGGTGGATTAATACACATTTTGTGCACCACTGAGTGTTTACAGCAGCAGGACGGTGTATGAGGGATTAACTCAAAATACACTACAGCGCCCATGTTCATGGCAATGAAGGAACATGACACCCAGTCATAAGTAAGATCATTCATGGGTTCACTCTTGGTTTTGGTCTTTCCATGGGATTTGTTGACAGAATACAGTCCTTATCCTTTAACATGGCATGTAAAGACATTTCTCCTCACACTCCTCACAGACTTAACCAGACAATACTAGACACAAATAGAAAAATGTTTTTAAAATACATTTAACATAATGGTGAATTGGTAAGTGCAGCAGTACAAAACATTTGACTTATACATATTCTTATTAACTATTACCTAGAAAAGTAGATATAAAATAATGCAATTCACTGACACAGAAAAAGGTTCAAACCCCTGTTTAAGAGACGGTGTACATACAGGCAAAGCATCAGGTGGCTGGTCTAGGCGCAGGGTGGAGGACAGCATGGAGGGGCTGATGGGAAAGCTAGGGCTGCTGGGATTGCGGCTCTTGCGCCGAGAGCGTCTGGTGGAATCCCGCCGGCTCTCTCTGCCCGGACCCTCGGGCTCCTCCTCGATCACCAGGATCTTGTCATCGCTAAGGTAGCGCAGCAGGGAGTTGTCTGAATCTGTGAGGATGGGGGAGGGTGTAGAAGGATGGAGCAGTTAGAGGATGGACAGGCTCAACAGAACGGATGACAGAAGGAAGAAAACCACAGAGGGGGGCAGATAGCGTCGCAGAGTCGAGGGAGAACCCCAGAGTAGAAACAGATGAGGGTGAATAGACCCTTGCAGATAAAAACCCAACAGAAAGGGATAAAAGTGCCTCAGAGCTGTAGTATCTGATATGGATCCACAGCCGGGGACATACAGCTAATCTGTTTGCAATGATTATGCTGATTTGGAGGGCACTACTGCTAAATCTCGTCAGTCACGGAAAGTTTTAGTCCGCTTTGGCTCCAGATAGAAAAAGCTTCTCACCTAATTTGTTTATCATCCATATACTTCAATGTGAAAAACTAAACAGTGAGTGAGAGAAAGAGAAGGAGAAAGGCAGACCCCCGACAGTAGTGTTGCACTTTAATGTTATTCATTGACTTTCTGATGGTAGAGTGGAGGAACCTCGGACGAATACAGATCGAGTCTCGCCGCAAAACGGTGAAGCCGGTTAGAATTGGTCACATAGAAATACCCTCATTTCCAGAGCAGCTGTATAAATGCAATTTCCTTGCATTTATGTTTACTTGTCGCTCTGTCAGATACATACCTGGCAGATATGTATCCTCACACAACCACACCACCATGGATAACCAGAGGATGAGCTGAAATGTATTGAGCTGAGTATGGAGCAAAGCACGGCACCGGTCTGACCTGTTTGTGTTGAGTGTGTGAGGGGCTGTGGGTTGTTGTTTTTTTTGTTGGTTTTTTTTTGCGTGCATGTGTTTTTGTGTGTTTGTACCTCGGCTCCCTCTTTTGCCCATGCTGGGTTCCTTGGCCTCGGCCATCCAGTTATATTCGGGAGGCATGGAAACAGGCCTGAGGTCACCTGGAACGACCAATCAGCAGTCAGAGAGTCGGCTGGGGGAGGGAGTTGGGGGTGTCGCGGGAAGGCGGTGACTGAGAGACAGCGTGGGAGACAGCTGGAGGGGTGGACAGGTGAGACAAAGTGTGTGCAGGTGAGGGGGAAGGAACGGGAGGCTCTTGAGAGACTACTATGATGTGCAAGGTGAAGGTCACTTGACCTTATTTTCAAGTTTGAGTGTCAAGTTTTCTATTCAGTCAGTAAATTCCAAAAATGCAAATGACCTACACTCAATACTGCGTCTAAATGCATCCTGTCTATGTAGACACATGGAGCTGAGCCAACAGGTCGCTACATAGACTGTGGGGATTTACAAAAATGTTTAATGGTTACATTTTAGTATGAAATGATTTTTCAATTTACTGCTTAACAACAAAGAAAAAAAATTCTGTCTATAATAGAGAACTAAGAAAGTTTGCTTAAAGCTGCATTTGGTAATTTTTTAGCCAACGCAGAAACAGAATAAGCTGAAAACACACATATATTCATTGTCACATTATAAAGTTGTTATGGTGGCTGCATTGGCAAACAATTGCTTATTTCCACATCCAGCAGACATGAATCAACACTAGCATTTATTTTTCATGTTTGTGGCCCAACACATGTAAGTCACCCTCATTTTTTAGCTTTGTTTGGTCTCCACCAGCTCCTGAGGGAAACATCTGGCTGAATGTTCACTAAGTTTACAGAATAGTTGTGATTTTGTCTTCTTGGTATTTGTTGCTGGACAAGTAGCTTAAAGTCTCTTTATCAGACCATTTTATTGTTGCTGCCTGCTTTAGCTGAAAACAGCGTTAATCAGTTAACAGCCATAAAATCAAAACAATGAGCTAAAAGAGGCTAAAAAGCTCAGTGGTCCTGGACGTTATTCTCAGTAGATTTGTCAATGCCAGCAACTCCTTTTGCATAATACATTGTCACTGACACATCGTTAAAACAAAAACGTGATTTGCATGGCTTTTAAAATCTGACGAAACATAGATTGTTTTCATTTATGACTTTTAAGTCCAGTTGTGTTTGGCACTAAACCATTGACTCCTGCTTACAGTACTGTAGCTTTACAGTACAATAGCTAGGAAGGCTACCACAAGATAGTCCTCTGATGTTACATGAGCCCCATCTTGTACATCACAGGCCCCTTGAGAGTCTCCCAAGACGATACAGGATGTCTGGGAAGCTGCCTTGGACAAAGGTGACACAGGTGGTGGGGCAGACAGGGAGCTGGACACAGTGTTTGTGGACTGACCCTTTGGCATGTGATCAGTGTTTTTGGGACGTGTGCATGTGAGGTAAAGACACAAAGAAGCGGAGCCATGGAGCGAGTGATGAACACATAAGGAGGAGTTCTGAGAAAAAGGTGAGAAAACTGAGAACATGCTGTTTTACAAAACAGACACAGCCATGACTGCCCCATTCACACCATCCAGATGTGCTCTCCGTCTTACCATGGGTGGGGGTCTTGTCCCGCCTGCGAACCCCCGTGTTGCGGCCCCTGTCATAGTCAGGCCCCGGGGGTCCGTCTCCCTCCAGCAGGGAGAAGAACTGACCGCTGTCCTGGTCCAGGTAGTAGCTGACTGCCTCTGAACCCTTGGAGCCGGACTGGGAGCTCACGCTGTAGCGGCTGATTTCGTCGCATGACATCAGACCCAGCTCCTCCCTGGGGAGAACAGAGTTGTCATCATCACTGTCATCAGCGCCATCATCGGTGTCATCAACAGGATCATTATAATCAACGTAATCACCATCATCAAACATCTGTGTGCGCAAGCGCCTGACCTGGTACTGTAGAGTCCAGAGACAGGAGAGAGGATGTACACGTCCTGCATGCTGGGGGCGTCCATTTTGGACATGCCCAGAGTTCCACCGGGGGTCGGGGAGGTGCTGGTGGGGCTGGTGGGGACCGGCTGAAGGGAGAAAGAAGGAGAGAACGACTTTATTTGAGCACCTTTTAACTGAAGCATAATTGGAAGATGGTGAGGGGATCTCGGAGCACAACCTGCAGAAAGTGAGCATCAGATCTTTTCCTGCCTCACAGAAAAACAAACAAGCACACAGTTTACGGTGTTACGAGGGAAGGGAACCTTTTATTTGTGATATCTTCCTTGTACTGCAGCCGGCACTCGTTTTAACACCGAATCACAAACAAGGGAGTTATTTCCACAGAGCTACCATGTTGTGTGTGTTGTCTTTTTTTATATCTCTCTGACTGTGCAGCCTCTCCCACGTTCAATCGCTTCGCTATTCTGTCATTTTGTCTCAAGCCTCTTCACTCACACAGGGCTCTCCATGTCTGTTCCCATGACAACCTCTCCTCTCCCCTCTCTTCCTCTCTCCTCACCCCTCTCCCCTCTCCTGCTACAGGAGAAAGAAGAGGACGGAGGAAAGCTAGCGTGGCCTCCTACCTGAGCCTGACTCAAGGACGCGAAGATTCATTTGTCATCAGGTCCTCGGTGAGGACAGGATGCCTCGCTTCTGATGTCACGGAAGCTCAGTCCAAATTTCAAGTGAATTGTATTTGCTCACAGCTGGAACAGCTGGGGGTGACAAATACCTAGCTGGAGCCGACAATTTCTCCCCAAGGAGGAGGTTTCCAGATTTTGAAAAACGGGGTGTTTTACTGTATGTCTGAGGAGGACGCTCCATTTTGGAGAAGAGAGCGCGAGTGTGGACAGAATAGATAAACAGACACAAAGGCCGAGCGACGGCGAGGCGGGCAGCGTTCTCATTAAGGAAGCCCAGTGTTTCATCATTTCATCAGCAGTGCATTAGGCGAATTCATTTCATATTCCAAACTTTCCATCCTCCACTCCTCTCCTCTCTCTCCCTCCCCCCCCTCCTCCTCACCACCCTCACTACCTCCATCCCCAGGCCCTGTCTCTATCTTCATCTCTTTCTCTCTCGCTGTCTTCCTCTTATGAAGGCAGCTTACAGTAAGACGGCTTCACAATAAATAATGAAGACGGGGTGGAAAGAGAGGGACGCATGAGAGTGAGAGAGAGAGGGGAGAGCAAAGGAAATAGGACAAAGAGAGAGAGACAGAGAGAAAGAGTGCAAGAGAGGGAGAGAGAGCGAGGCGGGGGAGCTGTGCAGTGTGGTGACTGGAGCTGAGAGTGAAAACAGTAATTTAGTGATTACAGCCCACTGCTGCCTGCATGGAAAAGGGGGAGGGGGGAGAACGGGGGCTGAAGTAGAGAGAGATGGGACCTCCACAGCAGGCAAAATTCCAGTCTGTTAAAACAGCACTTAAACCATTTGACCCCCGCTGCGTCCACTCCAAACTACCTAAAAATCTCCTTCTCGTACCCTCCCCAGACCTTTACATGCACACATGCAAACACACTAACACACACACACACACACTCGAATATGCTTAACATAATATTTTGACTATGTAAAGGATTTTAAAAACAGTATGAATAAAATGTCATAGGGCTGGATAATAAACTGCATTTAATGAAGTGCCAACATTGACACACATTGTAGTTTTTAATATATAATAGGCTTTTCTCACGGCAGACATTTTGACTTGGAAAGTAGGAAAAGCGCTGGTGTTACGAATAATATTATCAGTCAAGTGTCCCAGTGAGCCAGGATGAACAATACCAGGAAACTGAAGCAGCTAAATAGAATTCAGCCATCATTCATTGAAGATTTACACCTGTGCTTTTCTTGCTGTGGCATGTCTACATGTCTTCTGTAAACAAGGCCTATTAAATCTTAATTAAGTCTGAATTAGAGCCTGAGTTAGACTACTGAATTTTTTTAGGCTGACAACAATATCAATATGTTCCAGTTAAACAAGTCAGATGCTGACATATCTGCCACATAAACATTTTTGACACCTTAGATTAGGTTATTAAAGAACAAAAATATTTTGAGATATTTAAGTGGGAAATATTACAGTTGACAAAAAAACTTCTGCAAAAACTTTTTGACCAACATTTGGTGCAATACCGATAAGCTTAAGACAAGCTAATATAAATATAAAATCACAAGCTGTTGATATCAGCCTAGCCAATTTAAAATTTTAAAGATTTTAGATCCAACAATTATCTATAAAAGATTTTAAGTTGCATTGGCTCTTGTCAGTAAAAATAGACCAAAAGAATATACTGTAAGCTATAACCCCTGGCCCATTCAGCTGGCCCATCAATAATACATAACCGGCCAACACAGGTTGCCTAAAATAACTTGTGTTCTCAAAGAGCAATTATTTATGTATCTAAACATATAACAGATTTATGAAAGCGGGGTCACGGACAATGTGTGGCACACGTGTGACCGGCGAAGTGACCTGTGATGTGTTGATGTGGCCTTCAGCCGCATGTAAAATGACTCCCTACATGCACATTTTGCAGCAGCTCAGCAGACAAGCATACATGCAATATGCAGCGTCACATTAATCCTCAACTGATCTGTTAAAATCATTGCCAGCATCATTGTAATTACAGCAGATCATTGAATTGCTTTTACTCCATCCTACCGTGGACGAGACAGACACACATGCACACACACAGACACACACACGCACAGAAGGAGAGGAAGGGAAAGAGAGAGAGATATGTTGTTATTTAGTAGAATAGAAGAGGTTGCCATGGAGGGATTTGGAGCTGGAATCACATGATAATTTGTGAGATAAATTGTTTCCTTTGTGGATTCAGTTATAATCCAGCTGAACATTTGCCACATTTGGGCTAAACTTCACAGCCGCACAATTCATCCTCTGAAACCAGGCTTAGAGGTATGAGCGCGCATGTGTGTGTATGTGTGTTTGTTTGGGGACTGTACATGTACAGTACGCATCCAAAACCGAGCTTTACAGAGTGCAGTGACCCAGTTCTTTCGTCCCTCAAAGGAGCAACTTGACTGATAACAGAAAACATCTCTCTTCATGTGTGCACAGAAACACACTTGCATTGACACAGGGACAAGCATGCATACGGCCATGCTTAGAAATGTGTGCACACCCGCCCGCCTCCACTCACACACAGGCTGTTTAGCAGGATATTTTGGATTCAGTGCATTATCTCCAGTATTTGCTGAGTAGCGGCTCTTGTTTCAGAGCCAGTGGAGCTGCCTGTAGTTGCTTATGAATAATTAAGAGCTCCAGTCTTTCTGAGAGAGAACAAATCTAAAACACTCCTTTCTTCTCTTCTCCCACAGATATCTTGGCGCTCTGATCTGGGCGCTCACGGCGCGTTTGTGTCTTAGCAGCCCATCAGGGTAGAATTCCCACAATCCTCTGCTTTTGCATGCAGCAAATATAACAATAAGCTCATGGTAACGGCTTAGAGCGATGATCTAACAAGGCAGCAACCTTGTTTAAGACAGAGATGGTGATGAAGTTGCAGCAGGCACTATGGTCATGACAGGCTTTTAATGGTTTCTAGGCTATTATAGAAACCATATCCACAAAGCACTGAAGTCTGCCATGTGAACATACACTCACATGTATGCTTGCAGCACATGAAGAAACCAGACAGTCATCAGACGAGCCCTCGACTCCCCTCTCTGTCCGTCTCGGCACAACTTGTTCTTTCTGTGCACCAAAATTTGAGTGATTTTTCTGGGCTCTGAGTGAGTGACGGATTTACAAAGTATTTGCCCTTAAGTGAAATGTGTACACCCGCTCCGAGCTGCGAGCCTTCAAACAAGCATCCCACCTTTTAGATATACTGCACATTAAAAATGTACTCTCTTTTGAAAAAGAGATGTCCTTTGGGGCCGAGGTTGAACAAATCAGGACCAAAGTCTCAGTAAATATGAATGTGAATGTTGAGTGGGAGTGTGGATGGACCCTTTGGTGACCTTGTATTGACCTGCATGGTCCCCTGAGCGGGAGGGTCAGGCCATTTTCTACACTAAACTATGAACAATTTTCCCCCCTTCGCTCTCTCAATTTTGAGTTCTCGCTATCTAAAAATATATGCTTCGGTACGCATAAATTCTCTTCAGGTGGAGGCTTAGCTAACAACACATTTGTGAATGGCTTTGAACTGTGCCAGCAGTACGGCAGGCTGTAAAAAATAAGAGATGTGTTGAAACGCTCAACGGGACGATTGATGCAAGGTCAAACAGTGAACAAGTTTTCTTTGAAAATATTTGTTGAAAATGCCAGTAGGAGAATGCAGAGTGTGGGCAGCAGAAAACAAGAGCTGAGAGTGAGTCAAAGATAAAGCCAGAGGTACAACACAGCTTACTGTACATGGAGCTAAATCGTTCTACCTCGAATCCTTAACTGTAAGTACAAGAAGTGCACAGATATACAAGTACAAGATACAGTAGTGTTTGGAGAGCAGCATGCCATTGAGTCAGGTCAGGAGTTGGAGTTACGTCCATGTGTTGCTGGAGTTTACCTGCAGGCCCAGCGGTTTCCAGCGGACGTTCCGGAGCAGAGCCGGTGTGGAGCTCAGGGTGTTCTGGGGCCTTTTCTTCAGCGTGAGGATGACTCCGCACGGGTCCTCTCTCAGAGCGTTGACCAGGTTCTTCAGCTGCCAGCCCACCTAAGGAGCACACACACCGAGCTACCGATACAACTGCGGCAAACCACTATACACACACACATGCTGTACACTAGGGTCAACCAGATCTGCTAAGAGAAATCGCCACGCACAAATATTAAGCTTTAAAAAAATGTTGCTGCAAACCACCACACACGGTCAACCACATGCTACTATTCATTTAGGTGTAGATATTTTACATTCTCATCAGGCAGGGACAGCAGAGGTAGAGAGACAAAGGTGAAGGTGAAGTGCATGGTCAGTGTCTTAAGCCCTAAGCCTCAGCCCTCATGTGCTACTACTGTATGTAACATAATGATTACAATGACCATATCAACTGTTAATACTGTAGATCATTTCAGGTCTGTATGTTCTTCTGAGAATTTTGGTATAAAGTTAGACAAGATGCCAGAGAAAAACTAGTCACCTTTTAATGAAGACCATTTTCCCATAATTCCTGAACTGTGGGCCTTAGAGTCAACTTTCTTTTAGTACTGAATTCTTTGGTTTAAGACCAAGGTCATTATAGACCATCCTCACTGGTCCTCACTCAATTTGGTGCATAAAATATTCATAAAATAAAATAAAATGTTTTTATGCTGTACCATTTCTCTATAATTGGTTATGAAACTCTCCTAAACATGGCCTGTGTGACATAGTATTAGTTGCCATTTTGTGAGGTACCCTTGGCTGAAATTAATGCAGTACCATAATAGTGTTTAACAGTAATGAAGGTTATGATGCTCAGTTTTTGTTAAAAATGTTTCGGAGAGGTGTTGATTCAACTTTACAGTCATTTTGCAGGATGCAATTTGTAGTGCTGTTACTTCACTAAGTGTTGTTTCTAATATTTAGTCTATCCTTGTTGATTTAAATGGGATGAGCAAAATATTAAACACGCTTCTCAGTATTGCACAATACAATTCAAGGATAAGCCTGTAATTTTCTTCTTTATGGCGCTACAGTAACATGAATTTGACTCACTTGAAATTTTGCACAGTGTGTGTGTGCATATATATATAAATAAGAGAGAGTGACATAAAGTTAATTCATATATATTTTTATGACAGAATAAGCCTGTCACATTGCAGTGGACTCTTTATGTCATAAATATGTGAGTGTTATACCTCCAAGATTTGAGGATGAAGGCAAAAATAAATCACAAAGTGTAATTTGATGTCGATCTGGATTCACATGCAAACTAACAAATTTAGAGGTTTGTACAGCCTTGGCAGAAACTAACACATTCTCTGAGTGCTTTCTTGTCTCAGACACGCTGCTCTGGTACCCACCATACTAAATCTTCACCAAACCAGTTATTACATTTTGCGGCTACCAATAAAGCAAGCCATTACCACAATGCACCACACTGTCCCAGCACCACTGGTCTGAAATCATTGTCATATTAAAATAAAGGGTGGCTTAGTCAGTATGGTTAAGTTCAGAGGAAGAGAGCGAGATGGTAAAAGCGTAAGAAAGAAATGCTGACTGCAGTGTTTCCTCGTGATTCCGGCCAGCCTGTCTCCAGAGCTCGCAGCACTCGTCAGGCCATTGATTGGCTACACTGGTCTCAGCTACTGGAAGTGTCCGCAGAGGCCACCGCGCTCACACACACTCTCACACACACTCACGCACACAGAACTGCTCTGACCTTATTCCTGACATACTGTAATGATGACCAGCCTGTGTCAGCCTTTAGCGACCCGTTTCCTGTTCTCTTTGGCCCAGTTCAGAACTCTGGGTTCAGCCAGCGTTCACCAGCAGCAAGAGCCGCCACGGAAGTAAGTTACGACTGTATGTTTCTGCCCTCTGAAATAAAGGGGGATTTATGAGGACTCACCAGGACTGCAATCATTCATTTGTGCCAGTTTAGACAAAGTTCTTAGATGGCTGTTTGTGTTCAGACATTTACCATTTAAGAACTTTGACCTCCTTAGTTAAAGGAATAGTTTCAAGTATTAGAACATGCACTTATTATAAGTGTTTTGTTCTAGTATCATAAAATATCAAACAATGTCCAGCCTTAGACGAAGAATTTATTTCCCTCTGAAAGAGTTGGACATTTTCATCTAGAGGGAAATCCTTTATTAACTGACCTGAAAATGAACTGAACTGGACCTTGATCATGTTAAACTTGCTAAACCCTTGTAAATCCACCACAATGGTGGACAGCACACACATGCCTGCATGCCTGTTAACACAAACACAAAGCCAATCCTAACCAGACCAGTTTAGAAATGTTCTGTTGTGCAAATAGGTGGAGAGCACAGGGAAACAAGGAGAGACCTACCAAAATAATAATAGAGCACAAACTGCTGCTCGAGAGGTTTTTCAAATCCCAGGGGTCTTCATTATTTTCCCAGATGCTATTACCTCCACATAATTATGTTGCCTCTTCAAACAATCAGTCTGTTATTTGAGCAAATTCCACATTTTACCTCAAAAGAGAAGCTGAGCTAAAAACTGCGAGTCCTGTTTTGAAGCGGGTCTCAAACAGAAGCTCATGCATAGACATGAAGGCAGTGCTGTTGCTAAATACGTGGGATAGGCCTACATAATGATTCTATAATGTAATGGAATTTGTTCATTCAATATTCACACTAATCTAATTTTTAAATATGGAGCCTCACTAGATAAACTTATCAGCCGTGATGTTGACAGAGAGTTTGCTGGTAGTGTGTATCCATCTTCTCTCTTCAGCAACTCGATTTAGGGTTGAAAAAAAGAACTATATTGACTAGAGACTTCCCTCTGCTGTTCTCCCCCCGTCTCCCCCCTCTTTTCTTTTCATCCTCTTCCTCTTCTGCCTAAGTCCCTCTTTACTTCCTCCTCCCTTTTTCGCCCAACTCTCTCCCAGCTCTGCCTCATCCCAGCATCCCCTGACTACTTCACCCCCCTTTCCCCATCACACACACACATACACACACACACACACCTCTGTCTCCCCCCTGCTTATCTCCTCCCCCAGAGTGAGGGATCAGAGTGGTGAGGGTCTAGCTGTGGGAGTAATGAGGGGTTGGAGCTGAGAGCCTGGCAGGGTGCAATCTGCACTGTCACCCCGAGGAGAGAGAGGGAGAGAGATAACACGCAGCTCCCTCACGCGTCAATCAACGCCGCTCCCCAGCGCCCGCATGCACGCTTTCACATGAGCAGCACCTATCGAGACGTACGAGGAAATACTCACGGAAAAAAAGCACACAAAAGACATCTACACACAGACACAAACCTTTTTTTTCCCTCCTCAGAAATCTCAAATAAACGCTGGAACAAATCGTTTGTGCCAGAGCTGACAGCACAGGCAATAGACAGCACGCTCAATCACATGCTCTCACAAGGCACCGTTCCATTTAAAATGGCTGCCCATTTTTGTGCTTCCCTCTGAAGTGATGAGTTGAAGGCAGAAATACAACTTATTCAAGTCGGAAAGTGGAACATGAGTTCACATTTCAAACCAGACGCCTCCTTCAGGGGTTTCTTACGACAATGGGAACAAATTCCAGAAAGAGCGAGCTGACAATCACGCCGGACTGAACAAAGGTCTTGTAACAATCGTCCTATAATCTGCTCCCGCAGCAAGTCTAATTAGCCTACATAGCGACACAGGCACAGGACAGGAAGCACCATGGTGGCGGTGGCGGTGGTGGTGGTAGCAGACATCATGTACCTTGACATCTCCGCAACATAGCACAGAATGGAGAACAGTTTGCAGTAAGCATTCACGGTGGAAACACATGGAAAGTTTCCCGTGACTCTTCACGACTACAGTGTTGAGTTTGGAAGCTTTTTAACTCACCACTGTCTGGTGGTTGACTTGGATCACCTCATCCCCTGCGTGGATCTTCTTACACTGGTCTGCTGGAGACTGCAGAGGCAGAAATTGGAGAAGAAAAGAAGAAGAAAAAGTTTTCAGGATATATTAAGGAACAGATTCATCGTCATTGTGGAATTTGAACCCGTAAATTGTAGTTGGCTTCCGACCAAGTGAAACTAGAACTCACGTTCTCTGTGGTTCCGGTGATAACGTGCAGTCCATCATACGTCGATTTGATATACATCCCCTGAAACACAAGCACGTGCAGGCAGGGAGGATTCAGTATAATACAGGGTACACAGGAAAATACAGGATGTGTATATTTTACATTTGAGACTTGACTCACTGATGGGTGACAAATTAAAGAAGTAATAAGGTGTTGGCCGACTGGGAGCCTCCAGCACACCTTCAGTGCACCTTGTCTTTGACCTCTACTCATACTCTACTCTCTTATTTTGTGTATTGGTGATGGAGGTGTAAAGCGCTTTGTAACATATTGCTCCAAAATCGTTCAATTTGGTTCACTTTGAAGGCTATAATGCATGATTTACATCAAATATATACTCTTCAAACAAATCAGTGACACATGTCAGCTCTGTATGAAACCATTTGCTTTTGTTGTTTTTCCACAGATCTGTTCATGTGTTTACATTCATTTGTCTTAGAACTTGACATAGTGCTTAAAAGCAAAAATGTTCAGGTCTCAAGTTTTGACCTGGTGAAGGCCCGTAACAATAAATTATGAACAGCGAAAGCCAAGCACCTATTTACACACGTTAAATATTCAATTAATAGCCCTTAGAACATTAGTAACAGCTTTGAGAGGAGGAAGTACAAATGCTGTGTGAAAAGCAGCAAAGTCCAAATGCAAATTTCTTTATGAAGATGTGTGACTTTACTGGGATTGCTCCTTTGAGACTGTAGACTTGACTTGGACTTGCCCCAGATGATTTAAAGCTGCATTAATTTTAGGGGCAGTGTAACAAGCTCAAGATGAGTTAAGACACGATAGAACTTTATCTATCCCAAGAGGAATTCTTGTGTAGCAGTTTCAGTACAAGGTAGGAAAATGTGTACATGTAAAGACTGCAAATATAAAATATCAAGTTTAAAAATATTGATTAACAGATATCCTAAAAAAATATGAATGCAAATGACACAATGCCAAAAATATAAAACTAGGTTAATGGTAGTGATCAGAGGTTGCTCATGTCTCAAATTCCATCTTGGTGATTTGCATATAGATATATAAGAAGATCACAATATCTGACAACACAATGCCGACATATTAGGACTTAATGAAGTTGTTATGGCAAATTTGTTAGCAAACATTTGCATATTTACTCATCCAACATTAGCATTCATTAAGAGTTATGTCTGGCTCTTCAGCTTTTAAATGCTTTCACTATGTTCACAGCTCTGGTGTGGATACATGTGTGTCCTCAGGGGGTGTCCTTACCAGCCCTTCACTGGGCATGATGCTGGTAAGGTGGACCACCTCCAGATGGGCAGACTGAGAGACCAGAGAGTCCGACGACAGAGAGATGATGTGGTCGCATATCCCTGCTAAGGTCTTGCACTGGAGACGGCATCGGAGGCAAAGAAAGCAGAAGAAAAAAAAGAGAAAGAGAGAGGAGTGAGTGACAAAAAGAGAAAGACAGAAAGTTATTGAGATTGGTTTTGGTCCACGAGGGATGCTGTGACCTAGCTGGAGGAGGTGAAACAGAAATCATTTCATCAGATTGTTCCACATCGCCACTTCCATCACTCCAGCACACAAACTGTTTCCTGTCACAGTCTGTCCACAGGCATGCCCACAAGACACTGTCACAGACAGAACAACACATCACTGATACCAGCCAACCCCGAGGTGCCCAGATGACATTTTCTAACATCTAAATTACAGAGCACATATTCCATTTGTTGGGATCTGTACATTTTTTTTGGAAGATAAAGGCTATTTTTGCCTTCACATCAACTAAACAAAACCTGACATGGTGGTTAGATTATCTGTGCTGTGATTTATTTATTTTTTTTTTACATTGCGCTTAAATTGCTGTGCATCTGAGCAAATACGCCAAATAAAAAACATGGCTTCACCTTACCTTTGTTCTAAATAAACCTTGACTGTTTTTCAGGCTATTTGTCTGCTTGGTCACGCATGCAAGTTAATTTATCATCAGCAACATCTCTGCCTTCTAATCTTGGCTGACTGACTGCAGTGGGCTTACAAAGGCTGTTACCCTGGTTATCCTGCCTCATCGCATCGCCGCTTGGTGCACACACACGCAAACACACACAGAAGTACGCTGGAACGTAACAGACATACATGCAGACAAGAGAATATACGTTGTCCACATTCACACAGGCGGCATGACAGTGATGAACCCTGCATAAAATAATCTTCTGATCTCAATCCTAATGAGCAATTACCGGATTATAGTGATGAAATGAACAGAGGAGATCTTCAACACACACACATATGTAGTGCAAGCACTCACTCACTCACACACACACACACACACACACACACACACACACACACTATAGCTCAGAGCCTATGATTCATTCAGTGTGAGAGAAAAGGTGGAGGATCTTCAGTGAGCCGGCTATGTGATGCTCATGCTCTCTCTCGCTGTCTCTCAGTCTCTTGCTCACAAACACACACACATACATAAACACACACCATCCTTTTCTGGGTCAGTTATTTGAACATTACACTGCCTGTTTAGTTTTTCTGTTTATACAGTAATGCTATGTTCTAGTCAATGTGCGCACATTACGTAAAGGGATACCCACGACTCATCCACAGACACCAAACAACACTTTGAGCTTTAATTTGAAAAAAAAAAAAAAAAAAATGAAAGTGGAAATAGACAGAGAAGTGAGGAGTTAGAAAAGTAGAAGCAAAGCATATCTAATCCCTCCTATAGAGCCATAAATAGCATATGAAGACCCCAGCTGGAAACCACAGCGAGTGACAATGCTGTATCCCTCTTTGATCATTGCACTAATAGTCTTGACCTAGGATTAGCACGGGCTGAGAGACAAAAGGCCAGTAACCAGCGTGGAGACTCTGAAGTCCTCCAGCTCTGACACACCCAGCCTTGATCTGACACGCCTCTGGAGAATCAGAGCGCAGATTATAGGGAAGTTAACTTATGTGGCTGGCTGGCGTGAGATTTAAGAGCAGTCAAACAGAAAGCTAGACATAGTATGCTGCCAAATGGATTAAGCTCTGACTGCACACAGACCCCCTCCTCGTCCACCACCTCCCTGATTCTCATTCTCTCTTGCTCTTTCTTCCTCCTCACACCTTCTCGTACATGCGAGCACACACCGAGCATGGTTGTGTAATGCATCGTCTCCACATGCGTACGCACCGCGGCAAATATAAACGTGACCCGAGACTCAGAGAAGGATGGAGAGTAGGAGAGGGAGAGTGGAGGAGAGGGAAACAGAAAGGCAGGAGAGAGAGAGTCTGGGAGGGAAAGGGGAGAAAACAAGGGAAAGGGAAAACACACAACTAGGACAGTCTTATGTAATTCCTCTCATCCTTATGCATGCATGCACATAAAAACACACACACACTCATACACACTTCACGCTCCATCAGACACACAGACTCACACATGCTCATATCTTATCTCTCTCTTCTCTCTCCATCACACACACACACACACACACACACTATCCCTGTCCATCTGATTGCTGCAGGCCGTAGTCTGGAGGAGAGCAGAGTAGCAGCGAGTTTTGCATTATTGAGCACAAGCTGACAAACGTACAACTACCACTACAGTAGCTACGGCAGAACTGACCAAAACGTTAAACAGCGTCTGAACCTCACGCTGAATGCACACTGGAGATATATACAGTGTGTCTGTCTGGATCGACCTCCATACAGACATTACATCAGTAAAACCACAATTACTATTGCATATAACACTCGATTACAGGTCTGGTGTATAAAATGTCTGTGATGCTGTAAAAAATACTCTAATTTATATTACAGGTCATTACTCATGCACTTATATATTATGGGCAGTTTGTATAATAATTTAAGTGATTATGTTAATATAATATCATTGGGTTGTTTCTATAAAAACCCATCGTATTTCATAAGATGATCATGTGTATGTGATGAAAATTGTAATTTCAAACAGTGGAGTAAAGAACAATTTTCACTGTAATTTCAGTAAATTTTACTAGATTATGTTTCATCACTGCTCTGTAAAGCAGTTTTGTGATAGTTATCTAGTTAGTTAGTTAATTAGCATTTCTGTGTCATGACAAAAATGTTATTTAAAAATATATTACATGTTCCCAATGAAAAAGACATAAGGAAACAAAAGGGAACTGTGTGTGTGTGTGTGTGTTGTTCTTATGCTAATGTTCCTATGTGCATATGTGTGTGCTGTGTATGGTTCAGCGGCAATTTCACTTCACCTCCACTTTATTAATTTCTAAAACAAATAGTAAACAAGGATCAGCAAGCAAGCGGCATCTAAAAACAAACACCTCCTCCTCTCTCTCTCCCTCTCTCTCCCTTCACGCCGTCTCCCTGTTTCACACATAAACCTCCCACACATAACAGACTTAGTCATGTGTAGCCTTTAGTCTGGCGCCCAGGGTTTTGTGTGTGTGGTTGTGTATGTGTGTGCACACATATGCAGAGCCATTTAAATGCTTGAATTTGCCTGATGTCGATGTCCTATGTCATTAACAGGCCTGTAACAACAGAGGTAAACGACAGCCCACAACCAAAAAGCTAAGGGGGGAGTTGTTTTGACGGGGGGGACATCACATCAGGGGGAGACCAACATCTCAAATACAATCATATGGTTGGTTTTGTTTACAGAAATATGCCATTCAATTGCACATATACCATACACTGATAGAACGAGATAATCTGGGATTCATTTCTTGGCATAAAATGCTCAGATGTGCTTCTGTAAACTCCCCCTGCCAACATTTTACTTGGTTTCCTCCACCTGACCTTGAATGGCAGCAGGAAGTGTCCCAATCCAACTGTCAGCCCGGATCAGACACTAGCTGCTCACTCGGTTTCACATGTGGACACAGACAGCTCTCCGTCATACATGCACGCACGCACGCACTCGTGCACACACTCGTGCACACAATCACACACACACAGAGCTAAACTGGAGCTTTCAGAAGGCCTCCGGCTCGCTTGCACTTTAATGTGCGCAGTTTTGTGCTGCGAATTCACACAAAAAACACACAGTGCTCGGACATGCACACTCCCACACAGATACATGTACAAATACACACACACAGTCTACAGTGGAGATAAGATTTCATTATAGGAATGGTTCAACATTTTGGTTTGCTTTCTTACTGATTGTTAGATGAGAAGATACATCTAACTGTCGCTGCAGTGAGCTTTGCTGAGCACAAAGACTGGAGACAGAGGAGAACAGCTTGCATGGCTCTGTCCACAGGAAACAAAATCCGCCTACTGGCACCTTAACAATGTAGTTATTAACATATAATTAACATGTTATGTCTTGTCTCGTTTGTTTGATCCGTACAAAAACAGAAGCATAAGAAGTGATTTTGTGGGATGATGTGTGCCTGTGTACCTGGCGACTACTCCCATTGTTACACATGAGCTTTAGAGGTGCTGATCTTTGGACAGAGCCAGGTTAGCTGTTTCCCCATGTTTCCAGTCTTTATACTAAACTAAGCTAACCACCCGCTGGCTGTGTCTTCCTATTTAACATACAGACGAGAGAATAGTATTGAACTTCTGATCTAACTCTTGGCAAGAGAGTGAATACGCTTATCTGCCAAAATGCTGAACTATTCCTTTAATGAAATAAGGACTTGTTTCATGAAATCTGGGAAAATGGCAATGTACTTGCACGGTAAGTGAGCACCTTAGAATATGAATATAATATTTTGCAAGCTCATGTGTGATGCAGCCAGAAAGGGAAAGATGCTGAAATTAAATCTGACTATACTGTATGCACTAGGATAGCAGTCTGGTTGTGACTATTTTATCTATCCATTTATATCTGTCATTGCTGCATGGTTCCCTTTTCCCGTTTTGCAATGGAAACATATCAACAACTTTGAATCATTATTGCTATTCGAATAAGAATGTGACATTTTAAAGCAGACACTCACCACATGGAGAATCTTATTCTCTGTCTCATACACAGTGCAATCCTGTAAAATGAGAAGAAGACAGAAAGAAGACATGAGCATCTATATGAACATCCGCACCGAAGCTCAAATATCTCCTTCCTCCAAATATAACAACCAGGAAAGAAGGAAATGAGACGACCAACAGGAACATCAACAGTCAGCTATTTCATTTCTAACCTTCCACATTATGCATATTACTTTATAATCTAGGTGGACTAAAACATTGGATTGACCATTTCTGGATCTACTCCACTGCCTGGAGCTCCGTGAGCCTCCGCAGGATTTAGAAACTACATTATTTGAACATGACAGATTGTTATTTAACGATAGCTGATAGTTAATCTATTTCTGGGAAAGCAGCCCATTGAATCCACCAGATGTGCATGGTAGCAGTTAATTCATCTGTTTGATGCATTAGTGCGGGTGGTGCTGCCACCTTTGTCTGTCTCGCTGCACCCTGGCAGCCACATGTTCATTTGGCCCATTGTGGACCTACGGTGGCCCCTTTCTCCTCCCTCTCCTCTGGCCCTTCTAAGAGGGGATGGGTGTTATCTGCTCGGCTCCAGGACTCACTCTGGGCACACGTACAAACACACTCTCACACTCTAAGCAGGCTCTTACAGAGAGGACATGGATGGGGTCCAGAAGAGCAGACATAGTTTCTGTCCAAACAATGAGATTTCTACGGTATCAGAGTGTGTATGCATGCAGCTCCAGTTTTTTTTTTTTTTAAAGTGCATTTGTGTGTGTAAGTATGGTGAATCTATATGAGGGAGCAAGCCAGAGGGTAAGCAGGAGGAGGACAGGAAATGAAGGGATGATGGACCCCCAGTTCATTTTCCACCAGGGCCCATAAGTTAAGCAGAGAATGAGGTCTAACAGTGAGTCAATGAATACTTTGCCCAAGGCTGTTGCTGAGAGATACTTGTCCCATCAGCCATGCTGCAAACAGCCTGTGGCAGTGGGCATATGTTCCACTCATAATCAAATCTATAGAAAAGAGCTATAGACCAGAACAAACTGCATGCATATTGATGTACCCAATCTAAACCCACTTTAGTCTTGCCCTTTCAATTCAAATCATGACCTTTATTATATGAGTATAATGAATATGGACATGATGGATTGTGTGATGCTTGCATCCCGTGTGTTTGTGTTTGTGTGTGTGTGTGTGTGTGTGTGTGTGTGTAAGTACCTGTTGTACAATGGTAGTTAATTCTAGGCAGAGCTGCACAATGTTGTTCTTCAGTAATGAATACTCTGTCACGCTGGCAAACGGAGACCTGAAGCAGACAAGAAAACATAAAGTAAAACAGAGTTCATAACCAGATGCATCTAAGATCTTAATATGGTGAACTTTTGTACTGTAAGTGTACTGGTCATGATCTCATTCTAAATTGGTTTTATTAAATGCTCATGCCTGTCAAGAAGTGGAAATGGAGCACACATTTTTTTTCCTCCAGGGTGAAACAGGTCTCAAATATCACACTTTAAGCATGTAAATGATTGTGAGCAAAGCACATTTGGTCATTCAATTTAGAAAAAGAGTCCTTTACTCTGGAGGAAGGGATTTTTCTCTATTTGGTGTTTTTATTATGTTTTGTTCCTTTCATTTATCTGCTAACAGTGTGATTTTAAAAGCTGTGAGAGAGGCAAATAAAAGCTTGTCTGTGCTCCTCTCAGAGCACAGGAGAAAGTGATAAAGACAAACAACAATATTTGGTTTTATATCATGGCCAGGAGGCTGTGCAACCCAGGGATCTACGAAAGCTCAACATCGCTTTATTTGTATGTGTTCAAATGTGTTCTTCATATGGTTCCTTCAGCTGATCTGACTTCACAAGAACAACACTAAAAACTGTTATTTTGTCCACTGCTGGTGAGCCCTGTGCAGTTAATAACAGGTGTACTGCCACAAACAGACCCATCGTTGCATAACTGCTCAGTGAAATAAATGTTCTGAATATTAATAGTCTGGCAGAAAAGTTCAAAATTCTGGCAAATATGTGTATTTGCTTTCTTGCCGAGAGTTAGATGAGAAGATCAAGACCGTTCTCATGTTTGTCCGTAACAGTAGCACAAAGGCTGGAAGCAGGGGAAACAGCCAGCCTGGGTAACTCTGTCCAGTCTTTGTGCTAAGCTGAGCTTAATATTTAATGGACAGATACCAGAGTGGTATTAATCTTCTCATCTAACTCTCAGCAAATATTTCCCATCATTTTCAGAAGTTCTCACAGTATCTCAACAAGGATTCATTGCGAAAGGGAAAATAGAAGAGGGTGAAAATTTGGTGGATTTGTGTATTTTTTTCATCATCAAAATAATAGAGTTAAGTTTAGAGTTAAGTTTAAGTTAAAACTAACATAAATACTGGAAAAGAAGCACCGGAGAAGTCTGTTGTGACCAAAGAACAAAGAAATAAGGAATGAACAGAACTGTATTCATGCTATAGTAATAGCAGTATAGTAGTAGATTAGCATAGAATTTATATATCTAGATTTGATGATACTTGATACTTGGTTTGGTAATTGGTAATATTGTCCTAAAAATCGAGGGTTACATTCCCAAATTCATCTTTCAGCCTCAGGTCCTCAGGTGTGGTCCCCACCTGTCGAGCCAGGCGAGCAGGTTCTTGGCTGCACCAATCAGATCCACCACCGAGGTGAGGAAGTCATTGGGTAGCCTCCGGGAAGCTCGTCCATCGTAGTGTCCACCCCTCCGCCGGCCCAGGATGAAGTTCTGGAGGTTCTTCGCCGAGGCGTTCAGCTTGTGGGACAGAGTCCGGAGGTTCTCTGTCTCCAGGCCGTAGTTCTGGAGGACAAACAGAGGGATTCATGTTAGGAGCAGAATCACACTATCAGACATTATGAAGGCCTGAGCATCTGACGGAATAGATGCACATCCAGTTTTCTACAAAAGCAGCGTCACAGCTTGTGATTTCACTTTTGCAACCTGAAGCGTATTTTTACACTTCAAGTCTATTCTCTTCCCTTTTATGCGTGAAACTACAATGACAATGAACGAGAGACCTTGTCCTCGTGTAGAGGACTGACACTGCTGCTGCTGCTGCGCTAACTTTTGCAAGGCAGACTGTTTAGACATTGTGTTAGAGAACATTGGTTTGAGGTTACTTGAGAGTAGATGAGAAGAGGCCGCGCTCATATCTGCGTGTTAATTCTGATTGAATTGGAGTCAGATCATGGTCATAGCCTAAAGACTTGTGAGAAACAACGCTAGGCTTGCTCCATAGTTTAAAAAAAATACCTACAAACACCTGTTTTGTTCTTAAGTTCACAAATCAACACATTGTATTTTGCACACAAATAGAGATAAATAAATGACAATTTGTGGTAGGATTTATTAGCACTAGGTTTCTGCACAGGCTGGCTCCACACCTGGCAGCCTCATTTTGACGAAACTCCAAATAGTCACTGCACCCTGCTGTTGCTCATCAAGAAAGAGTTACAACACTTTACTTCCTAAAAGATAATTTTGTGCATGTTCTGTTTGTGCATGGATAAAAGAAGCCGAACACAATGTGCCAGTAAGGAAGCTTAGAGGCATTTGTAGGCACATTTTTAATGCTGGAGCAAGGCTAGCTGTCTACCTCTGCTTCTTATCTTTGTGCTAAGCTAGGCTAATTGTCCCCTGAATCTACCTCCATTCTTAATGCAAATGCATGATGTAGATATTGATCTTCTCATCTCACTCATGACATAAATAGTGAATAAGCACATTTCCCAAAATGCTGAACTAAAGGTTCATAAAATCTTTCATATATTCTCAAAGAAACATAAAAAAAAGTTATGTGAAACCATTGCAATACACAAATACAACTCAAGCATGTGTTGATCTGTCTAAATAAGGGTGATGTTTCAACGAGTTTTATAAGTTGAAAAGGAAAAGTATGTAATGCTATTTAATCATAAATGTTTATTCTGAGTGGAATGAACTGAACTGAACCAATAGTATTTTTGCTGTACTTTGCACTAATAGAAGAACACCAAGCTGGTCGAGTAGCCCATTACTGCACTGTGACCCTTTTAAATAAACACTCACACACACACACACACGCACATACACAGACCCACTGAGCCACATTGCTCAGTGTCCCAAGGCACCTCCAGTCATGTCCTGCCTGACAGAGCCTGATTCCTGCTGACACAAAGGCTACACACACACACACACACACACACATCTTTGTATAGTCAGATGCACAGGCTTAGCTAGACGTATCTATTCCTCCTCTGCCTCTAGATCTATTCTACACAGTCACGACCACAGTGACTACAAAGAAGAGAGGGTTTCACAGTGGCAGCGGGGAGAGAGAGAGAGAGAGAGAGAGAGAATTGAGGAACTAAAGAGGCAGAAGACAAGAGGAAGTGAGAGCACCCGGCTATGCATCTCACAGAAACTGGGTCATGCATACACTGTGTTATGTATAATCTTCTGTTTTCTTTGTGACTACAGATGTATACATGAACTTGGAGCGTACATGTTTGCACAGCTGTAATTAGCCTGTCCTCTGATTCGATCTGAAGCTGTGTGCGGCTCTCTCCGGGGGACAGAGTGCCGAGATGGAGCGGGGGAATAATGCCCTGTGTCACCCGTCTGAATGACTGCGTGTGTGTGTGTGTGCAGAAATAGAGAGAAATAATTTGAGCAGTGCGTGCATATGTGTGCCTGTGTGTGTCAAATCAATACAGTAAGAGGGCGATGCCATTAGAGCAACCACCCCTCCACCTTCATGTCGATGCGGTTGCCATAGCAGCCATGTGTGAAGTGTCCTCTCCTCCATGCTGATATTTCACAGAATCGCACTCAAACATCATTTATGAAATGTTAAAAAGCAAAAAGTGGAGCTTCGCTATTTAATCCTTTCATTTTAAGTAAAGCATTAATCAGTCTTGCTCCACTGCACATTCACTAGTCTTCAGTGTAAGCTCTTGCAGTCCACCTGCACCAAAATTTGGAGAACCTCTATGAATCAAGAGATTATTGATTGTGCATGTGTTGCTCGCAGCTTGGAAGACGTGGGGTCGCTGCTCAGCTCAGGCAGACGAGCTTTGTGTAATGAGCGACTTTTCAATTTTTAATGCAGGTTTTTCTTATTTACCCAAAACAAGTCCAGCTACACTTTCCTATTATTATGCACTGGATTCAAAATGAAACTAGTGCCTTTTCCCCTAGATTGTCATATAACAAGGGCTGTTTTCTGCTGCTTAAAAACAGAATATAAATTATGCAGTCAGCCCTGTCACAAAAATAAATGGAAAAAAGGGGAGACAGTAAGACTAAAATCAGTTGTGCAAAACAGAGACTAACATGCATGCACACAAACCTGCAAATCAAACACACTCAAAGTGCTGGAGATGCAAGTCATGTTGAGTGAATGGAGGCCTTGACGATAATGGGGGACACTACCTCACAGACGAGGGGCAAACCCAGAGATAACGTTCAACATTCATTTTGGCTTTCCTGTATTTCCTGGCTAATTAGCTCAAATTGTCAAATGTTCAAATGAAGATGAAGAGGACTAGAAATATAAATTATGGCCAACTATTTAATAGCACAACAGGATTTTAAAATCAATTTGGAGTCACACAGAGAAGCACTGAAAAGGACTCGACATAGAAAGCTGACTCATCTGCATGAAAGAGTTACAGGAGGAGATGACGGCATGAATCACTTTCTCAGAATAAAAGCAGAACAAAAGGAGAATCGTGACATAGTTCTGAACAAAGAGCAGTTACCTAATTATTATTATGGATTATGCCAAAATATTTCATTTTTTTCCGAGTTGTTCAGTCTTTAAGACTTAAATTGTTTGAGATGTTTTTGGTATGGAGGCAGAACATCCTGTCTGTTTGTACAGGTTTCTTCCAGGTGCTCTGGTTTCCTCTCTGAGTTCAAACATATGAAGGTCAGAGTGATTACAAAGTCTAAATTCCTGATGAATATGAATGTCTTGTACTGGGTAGTACAGGGTACAGCTAGCTACACGCTCCTTTCAATTAGCCTACTACAGGGTGTCTCGCTGCCTTTCGTCCAGTGTCATTAGAAAATAATAGAACCCTGTGGGACACCACAAGGACTGCTTGCATGTAAAAAGCTAATCTCAACTTCATCAGTTGACCTGGAGGGTGGGGAATAAAGTTCTGATTTGTGTGATATATTTCATAGACAGATAACCATGACTCAGTCTCAAATAATCAAAATAATGGCTAAAATAATGGAAAGAGATAATGCACAAGATACAAAGAGAGTAATGAAAAGAATGATTCATTTTATCTATATAACTACTAACTAAGTTTTAAAATAATACAAAGATTGTATGATTTGATTATAAAAATACTAGCTGTACACTGGATGTAAGTATGTAAGTCTCATGTAATTAATTATTGCAATAATCATTAACTCTGTGCAAAAAACTTCGAATAACTGCTTGAGAGAGAAAAGCTATATTTGCAGCCCCCTGCTATATTTTTTCTGAGTTAAACATAGATGTTTTAATTTGCTCAGTCTTCATACTTTTTATGTTACTTCAATACAATGACACCAACTGTACGTCTATGACATTTATGCATGTCTTTCAATTCAGAATTTGGGACTGAGCAGTCATTTCATTCTTAAGTTATGCCCATTTCCCATCTTGCTGGAAATTCACTGCACCCACAGAAACCCACTTAGCATAGATGCTAGGGGCAAAAACTCGATCGCGTAGACATAAAAGAAGGGACTTTTCCACATTTGCAGCGAGACTGAAAGCTCAGTCAGAGCCAGAAACTTGCATTGATCCAAGGCCACAGAAGCTTTTTACTGCAGAAAGACCAGGAAGTCATCAGGGTTGAGGTTGGGTTTTGCTCTCCTTATGATGGATTATATTGCTGATGACAGTGAATTGCCCTTTATTGTCCAAATATTCACAGTGCCTGTAGGTAGAGCTGTGTCCCTTTGTTACCTGGAGAGTACAGATAAAGAGACTAAACAGGTCAGTTGAGACTTGCTTTCCCAAGGCTAGCTTAAAGGACAATTTGGTTCCGTTATAATTTCAATTTACTTTTGTAGTTTTGGTCTTCATTTCTACTGATTGTGAAAACATTTCACTGAATAAAATGATTGCTGCTCATATGCTGTTTTCAGATCTCAGCAATTTACCCTGGTGGGTACAATGTTATTACAACTCACAGGAATGGAAAGGAAAGCTAGAGCCAAGTTGTAATAAACTTGAATTATCCTTTAAAACTACTCACAGCAGTAGTTTTAGTGACACATGTTGTCTACCGGGCATCCTTGTGTGTGTGTGTGTGTGTGTGTGTGTCCAGTTCCAGGACACATGGTGATTGCTGCTCTGGGACACTCATTCCCATGCTGGAACGTTTGAATGAGAAGAGGTGCTGATTAGCACACACACAAGCATGTGCACATACACACACACACACACACACACACACACACACACACTCGCACACATTCAAACAGCCCCAACTAATCCAGCCATGTGTGCCTGAGAGATAAGGTGCATCCTGCATACTCTTTCTACATACTCTCTCTTTCTCTTCCACTCTCTTTCCCTCTCACTCTCCCTTCGTCTCTCGCTCTTTCTCTCTCTGGGAGAGTTGCACCTAATTCCCCCTAATTCCCTAATCCTGAGCAGGGCCACTGCACATACAGTCAGCAGTGACCGAGGCAGTACACACAAAGCAAGGCCCAAATGACAGAGGATTTTTCTAGCCATTTCTTAAACCAATATCAATAACTGGTGGAGGAAAATAAACAACAACTAATATATAAATTGTTCTACCAGTGAGAATTTCTTCAGCAGTTACATGAAAGAAAACTATTCAAACTCAAACTTGATCTGGAAGTAAAGTAATTCTGGCAAACAGAGCAAAATTATCAAATTTTCAGAGACTAGTCAATATGATACTTGAGTTTCGGCACCAAATCCAAAATAGTATATTTATTTGATTTCTTATGTTTTCCACATCAACCTTGTTTCATTTATCAATTAATTAATTTTTTAATGAAATTAATTATTAGCATGCTAAGCTCTAACACACAAGCCAGCTGGGAACAAGCTTGCAACATGCGAGCTTCTTTGTATTTTCCATGTACTGTGCTGTTTGCATCCTTCTGGCAGTTTGATCTTGGGATTGTACATAATTTCACTCAATAAAAAAAGCTATTAAAGAGGAAACAAATCTCTTTAAAATAACAAGTGATTACTAAGGGGACAATAAATCCACAGCTTATTCAAAAGACGTCTTTGTACCAGACCTCCTCTATAGAGCAGTTTATAGGAGGGTTAAATAAAAGTGGATGGTGCAGCTGCATTCCTCCATTTCTGACTCTCCGGCTCTCCATTCGCACAAAGGTCAGCACTGTCAAGACAGCTTGCTGTTGGTCAACGGTGCACTTTAATGTGTCAACGTTCTCCGAAGTTGAACTCAGTGAACAAATCCACTTATCTCAACAATTACACTGGAATTAATTGGTTGTGCTGCAAAAGAGGTTCTTCAAAATGCAGGTGTGACCAGGCCTTGACGTTTGATGCCAACTTTCTCTGCTGAACAGATTTAAAGATTTTCTATCTTTGTTCAGATTTGTTGCCCTTGTTTTTAGCTGTATGGATTTTCATATCTTCCTGTAAATTGTTCTCTGAGCTGTGTGTAAGTACACTGAGAGCAACTTAAATCCAGAGTTGAATTCCTTGTATCTGTTTGGCCAATGAGATGATTCTTCCTCTGATACATCTTCCACTCATACATCACTCCTTCCAAAGTTTTACAGATTGAGAGAAATAATGTCAGTAAGTAAACATGGCTGACTGACCAGGGCACAGAGGAGGTCGACAGCTTCCAGGATGAGCTCCTGATGTCCTATTCTGGTGACACCCAGCTCCTCCAGCTCCTGATGGGTGATGTGCAGCAGCTGCTCTCCCCCCATCTGCTCCCGCTCGAAACTCTTCACGTACTGCTGGAGACAGTCATCCAGACCTGAGGAGACCACAGAGATGCAAGTTAGCCAGTGCTGATGCTGATCTACTATCACTGTGTATAAGAGATCTGCTAATCAGCTTGAGCTGAAAAAAATATTATAGTGCTAAAATAGTGTTTTGGAGAGCTTTCTACCATTCAAGTGACAAAAAAATAATAGGAAATATTGATCATTGACTGATAGAAATACAAATTTGAGCTCCTGTCTGTCACATTGTACACTGAATCCTGGTCCACTTAGAAGCAGAATTCAGGCATGAGTGCAGACACCCACACAGAAACACACTGCGAATGTGTGTTTTATTCTGCCAAACAGAAACAAAAGCTAAATACCAGCCTAAAGCCAGAAATTTCATCAATGCTTTATTGGCAACTCACTAACTGTCACCTAGAAAACATTGGTTGTTGGTTTGGCTCTCCCATATCTGATGATGATTGTACACCATGCTATAATGAGATTTCATTTGATGTCACTGCTTTTTAAATACAAAAGAATCAAAGCAAAGCATTTTAGTGTTTTCAGAGTTTGCACAGGAAAAATGGATTTTCATGCACATTCTCAGTGATTAAGGGTGTGTCCAAAATATACCTAGAAAGATGTGACTAACATATCGACGTATGACTTTCCGCTGTTAAGCTCTTTCTGCCTGCCATGCAGAGAGCCAATCAGCTGCACATAGACGTGGTGGGTCCGGGATACTATTGATCAGTACGAGCCTCAGGCTTTGAACCAAACAAAGTCAGCAGAAAGCACACCTCCCCACAGACCTAATGAACAAGCCTGCTCAGAAATGAGCACACACGGAGCAAAAACGCATGAGAGGAAGCAAATCCATGCACACACACACACACACGGAACCAGAGAGAAACACACACATTTCAAACACACTCACACATACAAATACAATTACAACTGCTGTTGTTATTCAGGGTCTTGACGCCTCTGTGGAGGCATGTTGTTAAAGCCGAGTGGAGCTGTGAGGAAAACACTGATGCCCAAGGGAAGCGATGCTGACAGAGAGCAGACAGTGTGGTAGCACCTTAACACAGTCACCACACACACACACACACACACACACACTTGCTGAAAAGAATGAGCAAGGGGCATCTTGCTCTTGGTATGCCATGGGACAAAACAGACAAAATCTAAGCCTACTGTTGCTCTGAGTGACACGGACAAACAATCTTGTTGCAGACAGCACAGAAGAGCGATTTTAAATCTAACACGTCAGTAGGAGGCTCTGCTCTGTAGCACCACAAGTGCAAATTGTTTGATGGAATACGTTCCCTGTGGACAAACACTCACATTCCACATGTAAGCGTGTGTTTCACGTATGATAATACAATATTATCTCAGGCAAGGTTTTAGGTTTGTACATGACGCATGCGAAAACTATACATGAGAAATCTTGTAGCCGCATGTGATGATTTGCTTTCACGTTATCATTTGCAATTATAATCCAGTGATGCAACTTTAGAAGATCTAAGCAGTTAATGAAAAATTGAAAACACTTTAAAAATAAAACTGTTTCAATATTAATCAGACCAAACAGCAGTGGTGGAATGTAACTACATTTGTTCAACTATTGTGCTTAAGTACAAATTTGAGGTACTTGTACTTTACTTGAGTGTTTCAATTTCATGCCACTGTCTTCTTTCTACTACTGCAGTTTAGATGATAGTACTTTTTACTCCAAGTTACTTTACAAATTACAATTTTACACACATATGATGAGCTTTTAGACTATAATACATGATTATAGATTCAACAGCAGCACATGAAATACTTTAAATTAGCTGCTCACATTAATGCATCAGTAATAATAATCCAATAATACAGTGTAAACTCACATGGGCCTGCATTGAATACTTTTAATTTTGAAACTTTAAGAATATTTTGCTAATTACCTTTACACACTTTCATTTACATAACATTTTCATGCCAAGACTTTTACTTGTAATGGAGTATTTTTACCATGTGGCACTGATACTTTTCCTTAAGTAAAGGATCTGTATTATTTTTGCTTTCAGTCATTTGTATTAGGTTTCAGGAGGAGCTAGTTTTCAGTAACCTTCGGACTTTTTGCTTCTTTTGAAGTTTATCCATCTAACTTTTAGACAGGAAACCACTTGCTAGTAACTGAAATATGAATAGACATAGATGGATAGACATGTGAAATATGTCAGATGACAAGGGGACAAGACAAGGGGTCCTTGCTACATAGATTTTTTTTGGTCACAAGCCAAAAACATTGGGTACCACTAGTTTAAGCTTTAGCAATGTGTTGTATTTTGTATGGTCATCATATGATTTTATGTAAAATATAATGCTGAAAAGTAACTGGTAACTTTTGTTAAAGTTAAATGTAGTGTAGAGGCATCAAAGGGGACAAGTAACTCAAATTTTACTTAAATAAAGTACTTGTAATTGTATTGAGCTACTCTCTATGACTGTATATCACATATAGAAAACAGTGCTGTATTCTTCCATATCCGACCTTCACATGCAAACTCATGCTCTCTTACTTGGACAGTTAACATGCAATCATTAGGATGCATTTTCTCAGGGAAGGGCTGTAAAACTCTCTTCAAATTGTTGTGTACCTTCATACCCAGTTTGAACTTCTTATATTTATTTTCTTTTATTCATACAAAAACAAAATCTATGACAACTAATTTCAATGCAGCTCTGCATTGAATGCTCTTGTTGACCTCAGTGAGTAAGTGCACCGCTACATTCCAGCATTATGTTTAAATAAGCTGTTTTTCTTTCCTTCGGATGTAAAATGTTTATTACAGTGGGAAAACAGTCTAGTGTAATCTAATAAATCATCACCAGTGTTGGCAGAGAAATGCACAAGTGGACTGAACGTGCAGATTTCAGTAGCTAGCCAGCAGCTATGGGAGCAGAGAAAGCCATGTAGAGAACATGGAGGCAGAGCAGAGAGAAAGCCCTGCAGCTGATAAGCAGGGTTTCTGACTATGTGACTCCCGACTCTCACTGTTCAAGGGAAAAAAAACAAAACAGAGATGGCTATTTCTCAAAATGGAAGCCTTAATGTCCATAGCAAAGAGAGGTGAGCCTACAATACATCCCTCTCTTTTCCGCCACCACTCCCTCCCTGTCACATTTGCCCTTCTCCATTTACACCCCTGCCTCTCCTTCTGCAGCGTGGAATCACTTTTTAATAGTAGCCATGTCATACAATGTGGCACGTTATGGCTTGTGTCATCATAATGCAAATGCAATATCTGACTGTATTTGCAAAATGATGACAGAATAATATCTTCATTGTACATTTAAGATTCTCTGCAGGTGGGAAAAAAATGGATTAACTTCTTCACACTTATTATTCTAGTCGTCACTTCAGTCCTCTTCCTGGTGTCTAATCATTAATAGCTGCACCTTTTTCCCCCATCTCTTTATTTCCTCTCTCCACCTACATAAAGTATATAAATTATATAAAGAGGTGATGAATAAAGAATCAAAGAGGTCCAGGCTGACTACCACTGCCTCCTCTGGGAAAGCACCTTACTATAGCTGTGTTTCATTTCTACTCTACTCTACTGCACCGTCGAGAACGTCCTGCCTGGTATGGAAACAGCACTGAACAGGACCATAAGGTCTTGCAAAGAGAGGTATTATTTTATTATTATATTTTATTATTCGGCTGAACATACAATAGGTGGTGCTCTATCCTGCCTAAAGGATATATACACCAGGCACTGTGAGAATAAAGCTAAGAAAATCATTAAGGATCCCAACTACCCAGATAATGGCCTTTCCTCCCTGCTGCGGTTGGAGAGAAGGTACCAGATACACCAGGCCAGCGCTGAGTCTCAGGAAGCAACTAGGATCCTATCCTCAAGCAACTAGGATCCTAAAGGAGGTCACTGCCTAAGACTGCCTCCTCATTACTATTCCTATTGTAATTGAACTCTTTTTAATGCGCAAATTGAAGGAACTGGATTCCATTTCACTGCACCTACAAGTGCATATGAAAAATTATTGATTGATTGACCCTAAATTCTGCAACACTCACAGATGAATGTGTTGCTAAGGTGACAGCAGTGCATTGAGTAGCCACTCTCATTAAGGTATGATGGGATTTGTAGTTTCAAATACATGTGAATTCTCACTTGCGTACTTGCACAAGCACGTGCACCGAACTTCACACAGACACAAACAGGCATACGTTTACACAGATACTGTACATACACATTGTGACACACAGCTGCTGGCCAATCACATGAGTCAGAATGCTCTCCCTTGAGGACAAACAGCTGATCTGGGTTCATCTGCCGAGTTCATACGCCAGCTGGAATTAGGACACGGTGCCAGCAAACACACACACATACACAAACTAACACACAGGGGTCAGGTTCGTCAGCGCTATACCTCGACAGGCAGTTAATGATTATTATCATTATTAGTCAATATCCGCAACAACAAATGCGTCATGCAACAAGTTCCTTCTCACATCAGACTGTTTACTGTGTTCGGCAACTGCAGGAAATATTAAAACTGACCTCATGCTTAAGTAGGCCATGCAGAGCAATAAGAGTCAAACAAATCCAAGCCTGCGTGCAGCTGAAATAAACAAAAAGTAATTTTGCATGAGCAATGTCAGAATAGTCACTCTGTGTAGTCAAGTCAAAAGCTTCCTCTAGCTTCCCCTGGGAGCCATACTGACTTGGGAATAGCATATTTTATCATAGCTGAACCACAGTTATTTGAAATGGTGCTTCCATCATGTGTGGAGTCACTGCAGCGGCTCATGTGGTGATGGCAGGCCACACTAATGTGTTTCCTGTAAATATTGTTTTTCCTGCTGCGATCTCAGGAACTTAATATTGAACAGTATTTGCTGAACCAGGCCTGTGTTCTTACACTTGAAATAGCTCTTCATAACACAGATTTGTCAATAATAGTCTAGGAGCCTATTTTTTTTTTTTTTTTGATGAAGATTACTGCGTGCAGCATGATGTCAAATGACAATTCAAGCACTCACAGCATGTTAAATTCCTCTGTGACACTTACTGTTTTTACACTTTCATACGCTCCTTTTTTCAGTTGAATGAAAACCTGCACTAAAGCAACACAAAATAGTGTCGGGTTCTTATAGCCAGCTCTATTATAGGTCTGGTTCCAAAAAACATATATTTTCATGCAACACAATTTCCTGTCCATGTTATAACTGTTCTGGTTGTTTCACATGAGAGATTTGTGTTTGTCTCGCTTGTTTGAATTGGGCAGCGCTCATTTAGTAAAATGTGATGTCACACACCTCCATCCACCAATAAGGATTTAGGAACATTTGAATCAAAATCTGATGGCACTGTTGGGCTGTTTGCTAATATTGCAAGATCACTCTCAATCACAGTCTTGGTAGTAAATAGTAACAAAGAATGTTTTTTTCTTTACTCCAACTTTGATTGTTCTCATATTTCATAGAGAGAAATACCGAGTTCCGAGAGTCAGTGGCTTTAAGCTCCCACCATTTCTTATGAAATCTTTTCTTCTCTGTTTTTAATTAGCACACAGCAGTACCCAAAACATTCAGCCAGACATGATAGAAAACTATAAATTAACATAATCTGCCTTGAAAGGAAGTTTGAATTTTACTCCTATGAATGGCAATTCCAAGTTTGTATTTTTTGAAAATTAAGTTACCTTTGATTTTTACTAACAAATTGTTGCAAACTTGACCAATTAGATTTGGAAAGGAATTCAAAATAAGCCAGAGAGCTGGATTATTTTTCATTCTCAATTGTTTTAACAATGGTAGTGCAGAACTGCCAAATAAAATCAATCAATCGAAAGGATTCAGATTTGACAACTTGATTCTGTGCTTCAGATGTTTAAAAATGCTGTTGAACCACAACCTTATCACAAAGGCACTTTTTTATTGTGTCTCACATTTCTTGTCTTGTTGGATACAGATATCTTCGGAGCAAAACTGAGACATCTCTGAAAGAAACGCTGAAGAGTCCCATGATCCCGGCCATCACTGCATACCAGCGTGCTGAGGCTTGAGCAAGCATCTCGTGTTGACAGCTTCATCCACATTTCGTGCATCTCCCTCCAATCATTTTCCTCTTTCCAGGGCAAAATAAACCCCTCCCCTTTCTGAAACACGAGGGTTGCCGGGCAACCAGAGAGAGAGAGAGAGAGCGAGAGAGAGAGACCTCCAAGCAGAAGTGAGGGATCAGCAGTTGCTGCCCCTCAGGACCCTGCACTGATGCTAGGCTAAGGAGTGCACACACACACACACACACACACACATGCACAGGTACACACACACTATAATTACACACACAAACACACATAGCCTATGCAGTCCACACACTGACTGAAAGCTTGTTGAAGGCCACAATAAAAAGGCTGCATTTACAGCCGAACATGGCTCAAACTGAAAAACTCGCCGAGCAGTTACTTTGCTTCTTGGCCATTAACATCAGCTGAAATCAGACTCTCAAACCTGTGTTTTCCTTTGAGACCATGTTCAGGTCAGAGTGGAGCCTGGGCTGAGAGCAGCGGCAGGCAGGAAAGACTCCTGTCCCGTCGCCTTGCCCCCCCACACACACACACACACACACACATCTGTGAGTCTCCAGCCTGAGTAAGTGCTTCGGTGAGTGCGATGAAAAGACACAACACTCACTAAAAATATTCTTACTGTGAAATATTCATCACATCATGACAGAATATTCTTAAGACTCTGGCATTTTAGCTCCCCGGTATATGAGCTTTCAAGTGCACCACAGCCTCCTCTCTGAAATTCAGCTAGCAGGGAAGGTGTCAAGAAGCAATCTGAAGGAACGGGACGATGGAAAACAGGGTCAACGAGGAAGCTGCAAACAGTTCAGGGGCTGAGCTCGACTCTGAGGATCTAACCCGACCTGAGAGAACCTGAAGTGACTGCAGACGAGAATAATATGTTAACATGAGCTTCAGCTTTACCTCACAAGCCCTAACTATCCCAATTCTGTCCCATTGAAACATTTTCTAGCTGTAGTTTGGGAAGAGAAGAAGACTGGGAGGATATGATGTGGTTACAAATGCAGAGTGGCAAAGAAGCAGACTTTTCTAAAGAATCCCACACTGGGAATAAAGTGCTAACTTAACACGGGTTTCCTACAAAATAAGCACCAAAAATTAATATGCTCACTTGTTTAAAGCTGCTCTACTATTTTTTTTTAATTAATGATGGATGAAATGACTGTGTGTAATGTAAAAAGGGCTTGCTCGTATTAGCAAATCCTTTGACTCTGTAGTTCCCCTCAGTTGTATGAACTATTTTAGTGTTTTTCAGCTCATTGTTTTGGTTTTACAGTCACACCTACGCTGGTTTAGTTCACTCTCATCAGTGTTGCTTGCAGACATATGAGGCAGCTATCTCCCCAGCACCAAACAAGTGACACAGTGTAAAGTTGATAATATGTCATGCTCAAAATTAGTGATTGCAGATTTAATCATGAAATACTTTGGTTACTTTGGCTGCGAGCTGTTTGATTGTCATTGTATTACAACTGAGTTAATATGTCTGTAAAAGAGCACAAGTACCTGTACCCATACTTGACTTGTTCCTCCATGAATCTTCTGTGGTCGTTTGAATTAACAATTTCTCCTGTTTTATTTATTATTATTGCTAAGTAGCTATGGTTAATACTGCAACCATAATTAGCTGCTAAGTGCTGTAACATGCAGTATATTTGGTTTTTAAGAGCGTGGTAACATTCTGACAAACACTTCTCTCTTAAAGACCTAAACAAATGGCTCAAGAGCTGTGATGCCATAAAGCTGATTCAATCATGTGACTCTTTTTATGATTCTGAAACATTTTATAAGACCCAGCTGTTGGCCTGATCTTAAACTGACAAACTAGCTTTACAGTATAACTCCAGATAGTCATCTGCTGCTATTAAAGGATGAAAGCTATAATTCTCGATTTAGTTTGTAATGGCGTTTTAATCTTTTAAATCGGGGTTTGTCAACATTTGCTGGTTTGTAAACCCTGCAATTCAGCTGTCATGTGCTTTGAATTTTCATATCCAGACATTTCCTTTGACCCTGTCTGTGTATCATGGGATCTCACGTGGAGTCCTGACCCCAAGGCTGAGAAACTTCACTTGAAGTTAATATATGTGGTCGTAAAACTGCAGCTCCCCGGAACAACAGGTGCAAAATCAAACACACACACACACACACACACACACACACACACACACACACACACACACACACACACACACACACACACACACACACACACACAGGCCCCTCTGTCCGAGCGCCCGGATAGAGCGGGTGCTTTGATATGATGCCCACTGCTTCTCCCATTCTCCGCACCGCTCTGCCATCGCCTCCGTGCCCCCTCTTCCTCCGTCATGCCCACCCCTCCCCCTTGCACGCTCCCTCATTTCCTCCCCCATCTTAGCCTCCTCAGCCTTTCTTTCATTTCACCCCGCGCCTCCCCATTTCTGAATCCGTATCCCTCCTCTCTCTTTCTCTCTCTCTCTTTCTCTGCTCAGGGCCATAAAACAAGAGAGGAAGCTTGTGAGTGTGTGTGTGTTTGCCACATGCGTATACGCCTCGTAATGTGTCCAAATGTGTGTTACAGGATGTAGATTGGGCATCTCTGTGCGTTGCTGGTTCCCCATCTTATGACATGTGCTGTGACTCCAACACGATCAGATCTGGTTTCCATGACTACCGATGCCCCACTTAAAGCTGCTGCTCCAGAGTTTGTGTGTCTCTGCATGTGTGTCAGTGTGCATACATACATTCACACATACCATATATTTCAATGAGCATGTGCATTCCTTCAAGTGCACACGTATCCGTGTACATCCATATGCAGCGCATGCGTCTCCGCATTTCTTTTGTGTAGCAAAATCGAGGACTGGGGGAGTTTCCTCTTCGTGTGTGTGTATATGTGAGTGTGTGTCTCCTCACAATAAGGCACGCTCTTTAATCTTTAATGCAGCTGAAACTACAACAAGCACACAGCCAGAGCCAGGGGTAGCGTGTTTCCCAGCACACACTCCTTTACCATGTCAGCAGGAGACTAAATTGGGGGGCACAGTATGGAATGGTAGTAAACATGGTTCTCGACACCCCAGGACACTGAAACAAACAAATAACATCCAGGAGATTCTTTCAAGAGAGGAACAAAGTGTTTCCTGCTATAGGGTTAAGTCTTGGTGTCCATGTGTCACTGTCACACATTTGACTGAAAAGTCACTTATCACCTTTATTTTTGAATTTTTTATTTTCTTCCAATACATCCGCACGCAAAGAGGAAAAGAGGGACTACTGCAGGAAAGGTGAACTGCCTTATTCATTTTCCTGTCACTGTATGCATCAGCAGGCTGCCGATATACCGTGCGCCTGAGAGCACAGGGTGATCTTATGAGGTATAGATGGCGCCGAACATCAGAGAAGAAGTCCATTTTTCCTTGGTGCCTAAAACGTTCAAGCGCGGATCCGTACACGTCATACTTTACACATCAACTGCGTCTGCACACACCCCAGCAGATACATACCCTCACGCACACACATAGAGGAAACTCCTCCGGTGTGGGTGTTCAAATCAAAACAAACGCTGATGAGTCATCTTTCTGTGAGCCTCACCAGTGTTCTGCTGCTGGAGCAGTCCTTCCACAGCTACAGTATGGGCTGCTTGGCCTGGTAGCTAGCTGTGTCAGGTTTTCTCGACAGGATTGCAGAGTATCCCAGCTCTCTGTCCCATATTTTCTCATATGACAGGAGAGGACTGTTGAGGAAAAGGAGCTGCTGTCCACAAGATCTGAACACAGCTTGTAATTTTACCCCTTTTCTCTGTGCTGGGGAAAGATGGATTACTCAAAAGTGCAGTCCTAGATTTGTCCCTCTGCTGAGTGTCACAAAACCTGATGCTGTCTTTATAATTCAAACTCTTCAAGTCCAAGCTGATGATCTCACAAGGCCAACCTAAATGCAAATGTAGCTATTTCAAAGGTGGAAAGGGAATACATATATAAAACATCATTAACCAAAACCACTGGTGGAAAGTAACTAAGTACATTTACTCAAGTCCTGCACTTAAGCAGGATTTTCAGGTGCTGTACTTAAGTATTACCATTTTATGTTACTTATTTTTTTCTACTTCACTACATTTCAGAGGCAAATATTGCACTTTTAAATGCCATAACATTTCTCAGACAGCTACAGTTACTTGTCACTTTGCAGACTAATTACAATACTTTTAATTATCTTAAAACATTTCACATAGTTTTTATAGATTAAACTACTTAGCAGGAGATAAATTGGCTAAACTCAGTGGATCAGTAATATTAAACCAATGCGCTCTCATAGTGTGGTATTGATACCAACATGGACAAAATATGTTCAAATATGTACTCTTTTTAAAAAATACATATCACGCCAATAAAGCTAACAAATATATTACAAAACACATCAACATTTTTCTGAATTTTGTGTTTTTGTTTGTCTGTGGATACACTTTTCATAGATTTGAAAATATTCAAAATAATCAAACAAATTTGTCATGTGTGACCAGCAATATTTTAAATTTAAGGGAAAATTTCGATTGAACATCTACATCTACATAATATTGATGATATTTGGAGAGTAGTGAGACTTTTCTGGCTAGCACACATAATTCAGGGGTGCCCCCCCATGGGTGGTATTCATGTCCAGCTCTCCATCACTCTCCTCTTCGTTTCCTGTCATCTCTCTCTGTGCTGTCTAGTGAAGGTATTAAATGTCCCCAATAATAATAATACTAATACTAATAATTAGCCTTGGTGCACAAGCAAACAGGTATTTCTATCATGAAAGAATGATAAACTAAGGGCTATGATGCCAATCGAGAAATAATATCAAAAGCAATTTGCCTGAAAGAGATGAGAACAAATGTTTGCTATCAGCACATATGTGTCTTATATCTTCAAAGTACTTTTCTTTCTCATTGCGAGCAAGAGAAATCACTACAGAACTACTTAAGGAGGTGTCAATGTCACTGCTCCTGAAAAATGGCACAAGACTACTCAGATCAGCGAGAGAGAGATGAAGAGTTTCCAGAAAAAGAGGCCAAAGTGAAGTCCCTGTAAGCGTGGAGATTAGCACTAGCCTTTCGCCTTTTACTTTATTTGAAGGAAAATATGATCTGAGCACAAGCCTGCCGCTGAGGGTCTACGTTTGAAGCCCCACAGGAAGAAGGAGGGGGCTTCACAGGAACAGGGACAACACTGGGAGATGTTGGCAAACATCGATGGAAATGACTCTGTGCACCTCAGCTCTTCATGTGGAAGAGGCCAGGAGACTCTCCTTCAAAGAACACATATGAGGAAACCAAGAGCGGAGCACTAACGAGATGAAACAATTCCACTGCAAGAGTTTGGTGCGGTTGTGCACATTTGTCTTTGTCATTACTTTACTGATGACAAAAGGATGTTTCAGTTGTATTAGATTACCAGAGACCTGCAATTAATAGCATGTGTGGCAAATAATGAAATATGATCTTTTCCCCCAGATTTAGCTCATAGTTTTGACATATTTTTGACATATGCTGCCTTTCCACTGTCAGATAAAACTTTGAATCAGACTAAAACTTTCGGTGCCTGTTGTGGTGATTTCCTAATGATGACAATTTGAGAGTCTGTTCCTCATCATCAGACAAAAATCAGCATGTCTCACAGATTCTTTTAAACCAAATGTTATGTTTTCATGTGCAGTATTGATATACACCATTTTAAAGCAGGGGGTAAGCATTGGTTTAGCTTGGGCAGAATGCACATCACTGCCACATGCAGGGCTTTATTTTGTGCATGTTTTTTTGGGACTGATTTGTTTGTAACAAAACATACAGGCCTAAAATTGGCAGCGTGATTTAAAACACTGGAAAGTGTAATTAACTCCACAGAAAATTGAGGGAACGCTTCTCTCTTCTCTCTCTCTTAAAAGCTCTGATGACTTCTAGCTTCCTCACTATCTTACTTTAAGATATCCTGAGTACAAATATGTGCATAAGTCCTTTACATTCTGTGTGGCATCAAAGAAAAACAATGTTGCAATACTCAAACCACATTTGGCCTTTTACTCATCTAATCCCCCAAAATTTTCAGCTCAGCCTCTTAAGATAAGATTCTTTTATTAGTCCCACAACGGGGAAATTTCCAATTTTAATGAACGGTGCAAAGGAGCAAAGCTTTCCAAGTGAACACTCCGTGGATCAGAAGGTGAAGCCGTGACTCCACTGGCTGCTTCTGACTGTGGCTGAGGAGAGCAATTATAAAACCAGGAACATCATCGTGATCACTCAACGTAACGCATCCCAAATACTCCCTCGTCGTGTCCCCTGAGGGTCTAACAACCACCTTGACTTCTAATCTCACATTAGTGCTTCGCCGTAATCAAAAGAAACTCCAGCAGTCCTGAAACACATGTATGAATGTGAGCTTTTAAGAAATTCATAAATTAGATCATCAAATCTGTCACCATATGTGTATTTAATGCAGACACACAATCAAGTATCTATAGCAGAATTACATTGTGAGTTTGAGTCATCACACTGTAGCCTAGTGATTAAGTCATTCTCTTAAGTAAGGGATTGCGGACACCCTCCCTCCCCACAATTTCTATTGTCTATCAATAGGCCTACCACAGTTTCTCTCACAGCCCTGTAGCCGAGCACAGTGTGTGAGAGCAGCTCCTACCACACACACACACACACACACATACACACACTCATACACGCATGATTAGTGATTACTCATTCATACTGTCTGTTGGAAGGGACGAATCTTGGGCCCGCAAAGCGAGCAGCCAAAAAAAGGAAAAAAGCCAGTGAGATCGGTGCCTTTGCCTTATATGGCAGGAGGCATTGCGCTGTCCAGGGTGCTGAAGCTGACTGTACCGCTGGCATGGGGATGGAGGGGGGTGAGGGTGGGGGGTGTACATGCAGCTAACTACATTAATCATATATGCACGCGCTCATGCATGCACACACACACACACACACACACACACAGCATGGGCTTGGATCATGTGGCAGTGAGTGAAAGAGGCATATCTTCCACATTCATTGATGAGAGCTGCTGCTGCTGCTGCTGGTGGTGGTGGTGATGGAGTCAGCAGCAGCAGCAGCAGCAGCCTATAGGCTTGGCTTGTGAGGGGTGCGCTCTCAAGCAAGCCAGATGACAGAATGCTGAGCCTCCACTCCCCTGCTTCTTCTTTTGGGGGGGACATCCATTTCAATGCACAGGCCACTTTCAGTGACTTCCATCAGTCTCACACTGGTCAGTGTAATCACACATCAGCCTGCAGGTTTGGATCAGGAGAACACACATGCACACAGTGTGGCCCTCCTCTGCTCATCACCACCATCATCATCCTCATCATCCTCACTCCAACCACTAGCACGAGCATTTTCAACCTGATGCAATGAAGGGATCCCAAAAAAAAAAAGAAAAAAAAATGTTACCTTTCATCCAGTCCAGCACTTGCTTTGGTGTCCATTTACTTATAGGTTCCATAACCAAAGCCATGGTGTCACAGTCTCTCCGAGGTGAACAGCACAGGACTCGATGCGGGCGACATAAAACGACCTGTCAGTCACATCTGGATCGAGGCGGCGGTGGACAAATCTGAGGGAAAAGAGAGGCTTGTCAGTTTTATTCTCTCCATCAGAGCATGGCCGCCTGCAGAAACGGTGAACGGGATGCGGTGGTGCAATCCACACGCACACACAGGAGACACGCACACACACGCTCTCTCTCTCTCCTCTCCCTCCCTCTCTCCCTCTCTCTCTCGTGCCTTCCCGCCAGCAGCCCCGCGCGCTGTGAGAAGTGGATTCGGTGGGCGAGAGGGGATGGAGCGACCCCTCCCCTCCCCGCTCTTCTGCTCCCCCCGCCCGCCTCGCTGCAGCATCACAAGGGCCACCACTCATAATACAGACCAGGGAATGGTGCAACGCACACCATATAGGGAGGATCTCTCTCTGTCTCCCCCCCTGCCTCACACACACATGCACATGCATACATACAGAGGGGGGGCTGGAGAGGCTTTATGCAAAAATAACTAAAGCAACCTTGTGATCAATTGTATACATAGCAATAATAAATAAATCATACATTAAGTGCAGTTGCTATTAAGTTGCACACACATGCTTTGCAACCCATAGGAATACTATAGAAATTATGCGATTTTATTTTTTACGTTTTACCAAGGTGACGGAAAGAATTCGTGGCATTATGAGTCTAAACAAATGCTTACTGTCTGTATGTTGTTTGTGGCATCACCAGGCGAGGTAAAGCTCATATGTCAGTTTTTTTTTAAGTTCACAATCCGTAGATGAGGAAATCAGCATCAGTTGTCAGGCGCTGCCGCTCGGGCGCATGGGCTCAGCTGTGAGGAACAGCGCCCCCTGCTGCGCACCTGGGACACAGGTGACGTCATGGGATTGAAGCAGCGCTTCCCCCCACTCCGCCGCACGCGCGCGCACACACGCACACAAATAAGAGTCACTTTATACATCACAGCATATACACAGCAGGTAGGTATGATAGATAGATAGGTAGACTTTTATTTGGGTTTTTTGTTTGTTTTTGTAACTATACACTCATTCTGAATTTGATGCCTGCAACACATTTCAATAAAGTTGGGACAAGGGCATGTTTACCACTGTGTTACATCACTTTTCCTGTTAACAACACTCAGTGTTTGTTGAAGTTTTGAAAGTGAAATTCTTTCCTCCTCTTGCTTGATATACAGCCTCAGTTGCTCAACAGTCTCTGTTGTTGTATTTTGCATTTTATAATGCACCTCACATTTTCAGATGGAGACAGGTCTGGACCGCAGGCCGGCCAGTTTAGTACCTGCACTCTTTTACGATGAAGCCACACTGTTGGAACCCGTGCAGAATGTGGCTTGGCACTGGAAAATCCGGGATGTCCCTGAAAAAGACATCGTCTGGATGGAAGTTTATGTTTGCTCCAGCCTGTATGTACCTTTCATTAGTGGTGCTTTCACAGATGTGCATTCTGTATTTATCTACATTTTACACCTCTTCAACCAACTATTTTTGGCATCAGGGTTGTATAAAAGACTACAAACAAGAAAACACTGTTTAAATTATGGATCTTATACAGTTACACCAGCCATCATCATCATCACAGTCAACACAGTCACTAAGCATGATGTGTGATCTATGACTGAGGACATGCATCACGTATGCATGTATGTAAATAGCATCTAGAAATAACACTACAGAGAATAAATATATGACCCCCTGAAAAAAGCAAGCAAACACACAGACACCGTGGGAACAGATGACAAAACACAGTGATTATAGATGAACCAACTTTATTTTATTACACAGAACTGACATAGCAAGTTTGTTTTAAAGTACAGAATGCCCTGCAGCTCTAATGTGGACCTTCGAACACAGAGGGATGCTCTACAAAGCAATAATAATGACCTGAGAAGTCCTTCAAATTGAAATTTGTGGCAGTTAGTGGTTGTGTTGATGTTATTGGCAAAGTACATTTGTTTTGTCCTGGTTCAAGGGAAAGGACATTTATTGCTCCATTTGCCTACTGGTTTGGATTGATGTCTCCAAATTCTTCTTACATGCTCTCATGCAGACTTTGTGTCTGCCTCTCTCCCTACAACAATATTTTTAGCCATACTGCAGCAAAAATGCCATTAATCTATCATACTGTAATAAGACAGTACCTAGAGATGATCAGAAATCAGAGTCATTTTTAAGTTACATCTGTGATAATGTCTATCTTTATTATTTGATTACTAAGATAAAAAAGTCAAAAAATTCAAATTAAATTTGTTTTATTTGCATGACCATAATTAAATACAGTACTACTGAAGCAGGTTATACAAATCTACATTGTAAATATATATTTGAATAAAAACTGCTGATTTTAACATTTACCTACTTAAACACTGTGAAACTGAAAAAAAAAATGCATAAATCATATGCAACCTTTCCCCTGTCAATATGAAGTTTAATAATTGATTAAAAGGTAAAGATATAAACACATTTGCTGTCTGGACAAAAACATAGCCTGTGGTGAAACAGTCCATTTAAACGTTTCCTGTTGGCAACATTCCCAACATCCTACTGCACATTCATGCACAGTTACAGGGGCAAATTGAAAACACTTCAAAGGACACTCGGACACATTGAAGTGATGAGGAAACAGGGCTGTTTCCCAGCCAAAGTTTCGTCTGCTTCCATGTCTGTGACCTCCTCCTCCAGCAGCCCACTGAACAAAGTCAATGGTGGGCGGGACCACGGTGCTCAGTTTTCAGCCCTTTCCGAATGTCACAGCGATGATCTTGAGCTCCCATTGGCTCCTGTCTGCCAACACGTCACAATCATGATTAGAATTGATGATCGGACGTTCTGATTTCATTGTCTAGCGGGGACTGCTGAAGAAATCTGCTGAATTTGAACGTTCGTCTGATTTTGACATCAAACATGGTAAGCGGGAAAGTGATTTTACTTTTGGCTTCAGGGCACCCCGGCTCGGGTTTGTTGGTATCCGGCTGAAGGCAGGGTCAGCGGGAACGAGCATGCCGGGGGTCGGGAAATCACAGATTTGAAGGAAAAGTTTAGCTGCAGCTATCCATAGGGAGAGCTATGCTAATGCTAGCTAACGGTGGCTGGCTCGGTTATGGCCGCTCGGGCCTGCAAGCTAACGCTGTCTGCATGGCCATTGTGGTGATGCGGCTCTTACCCGGTTTGTTTACCGTCTGGCTCGAGGTCGTAAAGTTACGGCTCGATCCTCCCGTGTTGTAATCGTGTTTCTGAATCCGCAGACTAATGTTGACTAATCTGACGTGCCCGCAATTTGTTGGCTAATTCCCTCCGTAATGTTTCCATCTTGACTGCAGCCATGCGCAGTCAGCCTGCCAAAATAAACCTGCTGGACGCTTATTGGTCGCACAACGTTCCCGTATGTGACATTTTCTGTTTATCAAAACCTCGAACAACTGGATCAACAGCCGCACTTCAAACTTAGTCTGCAGACTTTTCCAGCTCTGTGAGTCCATGTGTTTTCACTTGGATCGAGCTGCTCTGTCCTCTCTCCCTCCTTCGCTCTGTGTGCAAACATGATGCAGACTGGCTTTGAAACTTGGACATATTTAAAGTTCATTTTCACAATGCTGGAGCCCATTCATTGTTATTTCTATTTGTGTGGCACAGTGAGATAAAAGCTGTTTGTGTGCATAAACTGTGTCACTGTTTGTTTTTACATTATACACACGTTATGAAGGTGTGTTAAAACTGAATGATGCTCATTATAAAGCTGCAAGAATTAACACTTGGAGATGGATTTGTTTTTTACTTGACCTTGCTTTAAATACATTATCATGTTTTTGCCAAAAAGTACAAGAAGTCAGATACTCTGTAAGCTATTACACTATCAGTGCCTTACTCAGTTTTTTGATTGCTGAGGTTACAGTATATTTTCTTTCAGGATGAAGAGATGTTTAGGAACAGAGTCATTTTTTAAGTTAACTAAAACATCTGTAACACTGTCTGTTACAGTAATCTGAGTACTAAGATAAAAAGTAGTCAAATTCAGAATTCATTTGTTTAGCGTGCATGACCGTGGTTAAATGCAGTAGTGCCAAAGAAGGTTGTCCAAGGTTTGCAATGTAAGGATAATATATATTTGTAAATGTAACGTAAATCAATAATTTAAAAATATACTTACAACATTTACAACAAATACAGCATTTTCAAATAGAAAAAGCAGGCATCGATCATATGCAACATTTTCCTGTCAATATGAAGTCTGATGATCAAAAGTTAAATGTAGAAATCTAAACACACAACATTCACTGTCTGACTAAACATTAAAATATTATTATAATATTAATATTACACCTGCAGTGAAATTGTCCATTTGTTGTTTCCTGTTGGCAACATTTCCAGCACCTGTTGTGCATTCATGCGCAGTTTCAGTGGCAAACACTTAACATATAACTTGTAATTAATACTTGTATAATTGTAGCTCCAGGGTTAATGCAAGGACACAAATTTAAATGGTTTTCAGTTGATGAATAGAACAATGTCTTGGTGGGGACATCATATTAGCTTGATTGATAGTGTTATTGATGCTACACAGTGGCTTGTCATAGCTTATTATGCTTTGACTGACAGCATGGTGTATATTTCACAGCTTCACAATGCTTGATGTAACTTTTTCAAAATGTTGTAACATATTATATGACAAAGTGTTGACTGGCTGTCTACAGCCTGATGAAAGTGATTGTTGGATTTCCCAGTCTTGTTCCAGAGAAGACTGAAGTGTGGTCCTAGTGACAAAGATTGAGCTTTTTATTTGCACTCTTAAGCACAGCGTTGTCTGCTTTGCTTCCTCCTCAGCCACATGACCCAGCAGTGTGCCAGGTCCACTGAGACAGGATGAGTACAATCAAAATTGTGCTAATCTAGAAACATGGAGGTTTCGCTGTGATCTGCATGGCAGCCCCGTTCCCCTCCAGTAGCAGAATGGACGCGTGGCCACAGCGACGTGGCCTGCAGGCTGTGAGTATATCAAGAACTGTATTCCAAAATGAGCTTTAAAAAAACTGACATGGCTTGAGTTTTGACAAATTAAAAACTAAATGCAGGTACCACCGCTGCTGTAATAATTGTCATTATTAAGTATTAGTTGATGCATTTGCTAAATCAATGTTTAGTACGAAAAATATTGCGATTTTTGAATGAAATGGGCTACAAGAATCTTCTTGAAGTGTCATGCACATTTTATATCATTATCATCATCCGATAAGCAGTGAATTTTTATGTAACACAAAGTTATGGGGGGTTCTTTATCTTTGTGGTTGTTTCTCAGATGAACCTGCGGTCAGTGTTTACGGCTGAACAGCAGAGGATCCTGGAGCGTTACTACGATAATGGGATGACCAATCAGAGCAAGGCGTGCTTCCAGCTAATACTGCAGTGTGCTCAGGAGGCCAAACTGGACTTCAGCGTGGTCCGGGTAAAATGTGCTTGTGTGTGCGTGAAGGAGCAAGAGGTTTTTTTTAATAAGGGATGCCCATGTAATGCTGGGGCAGGTAATTGAGACAGGGAGTCTGGCCTCTTCCCTGTGAGTTCTTCATCTAATGCAGAGTCATGAATAATTATCCTCACTTTGCAGAATTAGTCCCTCTAGTGTTTTGCAGAGTGTTTTTCTAAGTGATGTCACTGAGCTGATTTCTCTTTTCCCCTGCAGACATGGGTTGGCAACAAAAGGCGTAAACTCGCCTCCAAGGTAGAACAGAACGGAGGCATGTCTCATTCCTTGTCCAGTCATGGACTCGCTGGAGGACTGCTCTCCAATCACACGTTAGCTGCAGGTGCTCTGTCCAATCATAGCCTGGCGGCAGGGGCACTGCTTCCAGCTGAAATGGCTGCAGCGCGGAACCTCCAGAATCGTGTACACCTTCTCCCTCCATCCTCGTCCTTCCCTTCTTTCTCGTCAGCATCTTCTTCTCCTTCCTCTTCCTCTCCCCTCAGCAGCGGAAGCAACAGCAACAACAACAATAATGACGTTATACTGACCGGGATCTACTCCCTCAACTCCGTCCCTCGCTCCCGACCAAGACCAGCAGCCCCCCAGACTCAGTCTGACTCTGAGCTTTCTGCACACACATCCTCATCCCTGATCAACCAGGCCCTGCAGAGCAGGAGCACCTCCACCTCCTCACCCCTCCACTCCAAGCTGGCCTCTCTCTCTCAAAACCTCCCATCCCTCACGTCAGCCTCAGGGCCTTTAGTCTACACTGCAGTCAGGAAGGGAGCTTCATCCCTTGGGGATACAGGGGTAAGTGCAGGAGCAGGGGTGGTACCTCACAGCTGGACTAGGCAGTATGGTACAGCGCAAACTCGCCCTTGGTCCTCCACCTCACAGTCCCAGTCCCAGTCTCAGCCCAGACCTCACTCCAACCCCCAACCTCAACCACCTGCTCCGCAGAAGATTCGAGTCTCCCTCCCAGTGCAAAACTCTGGTCCCTCATCTGAGCAGACGCCTCGAATTCAGCAGGTCTTCACCTTGTCAGAGAGAGGCGAGGGGGACAGACTTAAGCCGAGTCCCGTGTCTACCCGGAAAGGCCAGGAGAGTCACAGGCCGGCGCCCCATCCTCTGGACACCAGTCATAACTTCTCCATCGCAATGGAAACTGGAGATGAAGAAGACGAGTGGCAAAGGGAAGAGGAGTTGGCAAACATGGCCGCTCGGACACACATCCACAGGGAGCAGACGTCAGCCAGCCCATCCGAGGCTGAGGTGTCTGTGGCGAGAGGAAGCCACACACCCCCGATGACGAGCTCCAGACCCGCGCTGCTTCACAGCAACGCAACTCTTCAGGGCAGCTACTCCCTCACAGCACAGACCTCAATTACAGGGGAATCCAGCTCACAGGTAGGGGAGGTTCCAGTATTGTCGCCACTTTCCTTCAAAGTGATTCGAAAGACTTGACCTGACTGTGTCTGTCTTTGTGTGCAGACATCAGTTGGTGTGTCTGCTGCCCCCTGGGTTATCAGCAACTCCAGAAAGAGAACAGTTAGTACTTTTTGTCACTTTAAACACAAGATTGTAAATATATAATATAAGAAAAACATTTAGCAGATTTACTGTACGGTTATTACACATTTACGCTGATGTTGTCTGGTCAGTTATAAAGCCAGAGGCTGCTCACCATCAGCATGAATGTTTTGTAGTTAAACATAGGTTTGTGTTTTCAGCTGCAGGATCGGACCCAGTTCAGTGACGGGGATCTCATCCAACTGAAGCGCTACTGGGACCGAGGCATGACCAGCCTGGGCTCCGTCTGCAGGGAAAAGATCACTGCTGCGGCAAATCAACTCAATGTAGACACTGAAATAGTCAAGGTAACCAACTCCACAGGGATAAAACAATTACAGAGAAATTCACAAAAGCACAGCTTCCCTCCTGGCATTGAATTTCTGCAGTATCATTAAAACCAGAGAGATGTTTTGTAGACTGAAAAAGTTTTGAGCCTTTTCTTACATTGTCTGGCCACTTGTCTATGACATTTAAGGAAAACAAGACTATTTGACTGAGAGAGAAAAAGAAGTTAAAAAAAAAAAAAAAAAAAAAAACAGGAAAGGGTAACTTTTCTAGGTCATAGAAGTTATCTAACTTACTTGCTCAAAGTTGTGTAAAAGTCACACTGTTAATACCAGGGCCATGCTAGGAATGCTGATGAACTAAATATAGTCTCTCTATGCTGACACACATGACCCACGGCCATCTCACTTACTAGGATATTTATTGCAAGGAAGAAAAATCTTCGCCTACATAGAGAAACACTATGCCAGGATAGGATAATCCTCAGATCATAGCAATAATTGAACAACTACTTAAAACTAATCTAATTTAGTAAAACATGTATATCGTATCACATTGATGATGAGGCTATATGGTAACTGTGATTATTTTCAAGGATTAATTCCTGACTTCACATTCATCACTTTGGACACTTTATTTTGAAAGAAATTATAGATATCCTTGAATTTTGGTCTTTTGTCTTTTCCAATCGGCAGACGTGGATCAGTAACAGGCGGAGGAAGTACCGTCTGATGGGTATTGAAATCCCTCCACCCAAAGGTGGGCCTGCTGTGTTCACAACCTCATCCCCAGGAAACGAATCTCCAGTGGGCCTCAGCCCTGATGAGGAGCGGCTCCGAACACCTGAACTTGGAGATGACTTGAATGATGGGGGATCTGTATGCCTGTCTGAAGGTTAGGCCACTAATAATACATAAACACTAACAGCTACCTCTGTGTAAAGTGTGTGTCCCCGCATTAATGCAATGTGCTGGCTTCTAGATGGCACCATCGACTCACAACATAGAGACGGAGAAGATGGAATAGATGTGCCGATTGCTGCTCCACTGGCCAATGATGTGGTACTTCATTATTTCCCTGATATTACAGTACAGCCTCATTCAATGTAGCAACTTAGAAATGGACACTGGTAGGGACAGCATTCATACTCAAATAATAGTAGAAGTAGTAATAAAAAATGGATGAGAGCTCATTCATTGTATTTAGGCATATAAGTTCATATTAGTTTGTAACAACACAACTACACAAGCTTTACTTCCTTAAACAGATATGAACATGGCACATTTTCTCATCATCCCTGGTCACTTCAGAAGTTTTAAACCATATTTGAACTTCATTTGTAATGTGATGTTTAATAGGCCTTTTTCCACAGAAGATATTTTGACATGTCGCAGTGGGAAAGGAAAGTGCAGGTGTCAAGAATGAAATGAATGATGTCTCAATTCCATTTAGCTGCTCCGAAGTTGTTTCAGTTTTACAGGGTTTTATATTAGTGTTTAGGATGCCTGCTGTGGTGCATCAAATCAATTGCTTTCTATTCAGAAAAAAAATCCTGACCAATCACAGTTTTGTTTCAAGCACACTGTGATTAACAGGTTGGTGTTTAGCCAAGCTTGGTTGAAAAAAATTATTTATACAGACAATCTGCAAGTGTAATGCACCCTTTTTGTAGGGATAAGTGCAATTATTATTTTTTGCTACCCATAGGTTGATGAACATTTGTAATGTCAGAATAGAGAATTGTCATTTAATCATTATTCTGCAGCCCAGATTAAGGCAGTAATAATTCAAACAAGTGATCCAGCAAATGCTACATTTTTATCAAGTGTAATCACATGTTTTCAATCTGATATAATATCACTGATCCACATTTCCAATATATGTTTTTGTTTTGAATTGTTTCTATAGTATGTCTGACATCATTATATCTGTCCAATAATTATACAGTGCTTTACATAATAAGGTTAAACTCCAGAGTGGATGTATAATCATATTTTATTTAATTTTTCCACTTTCTTTATATGAAATCATGATAATTTGATCTAATCTCTGTTTTTTAACAGAAGATTGAAGTCATTGATGAGGACGAGGAAGAAGACGATGATGATTATGATGTGGAATTAGTGGCTTCAGACCTAGAGCAAGTGCAGAGCCTGCTGGAATTCAAGGTGAAGACACACACAAGACCATGACAGGCTGATCAAGATGCAATTACAATCCTTTCTTCAAACTGAATTGTTCGTGCTAGTCTGTCTACAGTTTAGAAGTGCCAAGAATGAAAATAAGCATGCCATTAAATACAAAGCCTTGTAACTCACAAAGATCTCAAACTCTGAATGAACGTTTTGTCTCTTTGAATTCTTCTTTTTCAGCATGAAGAAGTGCAGTTTTTAGAGAATGAGCTAGAGAACCAAAAACAAAAATACCAGGAGCTTGCAAGCTTCACAAAGAGCCTGCTCAGCGCTCTGAGAAACAATGACCTGGAGAGACAGCAGGTACATTCACAGTCTTTGTTACACATTGATAAGATCCATTAGAACATCAGCTTCAAGTGAAACACACAGTATAAAAAAAAACTCTAACCTGGAGTTCTGATGTTGTGTTCAGGAACTCATGGCCAGTCTACCTCAGCCAGACCAGGACTGGGACATGACTGTGGAGAGAGGAACCCAGCCTGCTGCCATGTCAGCAGACACGTCCTCCGACCACGATGACTCCCCGGCAGGCGGCGCGAGCAGCGTGGAGCCTCCGCCGGCCCCGGCATATGAAGAAGTCCCGCTGGTCACCATAAACGAAGACGATTCGTCAACTGAAGTTACAGAGCCCTCTGCATCAGAGGAGCAATTGCAGGAAGCAGTTACAGAACAAAAGTGACTATCTCATGTACATCAGCTCACATAGACTCATACAGACGTTTCCACACTCCACACAGAAGCTGGTTTCACACAAGAAGGGACTCTATGGTCTTGCATTTACACAGACGCTCTGGTAAACTCATGCTCCATGCCCAGTGCCTGTGGATCGATGCTTCACTATGACTGTTGGCTGACAAATGCCTTTTTTACTGCATATCATTCGCCTTGCTCTGGACCAGTCCAGAGAGAACAATAAACGACCTCTAACTTATCTGTGTGGCCCCGTGTTTCAATTAGAAATATTTCACTGAGCGAACAAACTCATATGGGCTTAGTGTAGGTGTAGAAACACACAAGAGATATTTTAACAATCCTAACTATAAATAGAATCAAGTTCACACACAGTATTGTAGATTACAGCTGCAGACAAGAACATTGCGGTTAAATTCTGAAATCATTCTAAAATCTGTCATTAAGCTGCTCAAACTACAGAACTACCACCATCCAATCTGTCCACGTTGAATCATAAAATTGATGAATGTACAATAACTCATGACGCTGAGTGGGCTTGTTCTCATTTAAGAGGTGAAAGATTTGAACTTGAAACCAACCCACACTTAAGTTCAATTTCAAGATTATGTGCATGGTGACCTATTAAATTTTTAAGCACAAGTTGTGTGTATGCATAAACAAATGTGGGCATGTAGCATGCAACTATGACCTCACCACACAAAGACTTTGTGCCTGTGGGTGGGAGAGAGAGACACAGAGCTGCAGAGAAAGTGGATGAGCTTTAAGCCTCTTATTTCCACTTGGACCAGGGATGGACAGGCTTATGAAACAGTGGCTTTAAAACATTCAACTTACACCCTTAAGATCACAGGCTTAGATGCGCGTCTCACAACAGCAGGAGGTGTTTGTTTTGTTTGTATCCTGCGTCAAACATAAACTCAACTCCTGGTCTGTCATAATGGCAGTGAAGCTAATGGTCCATCACCCGGATGCGTGAATGTCACACGCAGCATCAAGTCCCCCCCCACGTCCTCTGTCCCTCCTCTCCGTCTCGAGATCCGCTGCTTTGGTTTGGACGGGGGAAATCCTTAACTGAATTGCGTCATAAATACGTCAATAAACTCTCATTCACTGACGATCAGGTACCACGATAGCCGCCATATTCGCATCTATGGCAGGGTAGCGGTGCTCTCGGCGAGCGTATGGTCCAGTCATCAACATCCACTGTTCCCCGCACCGACCCCCCGATCCCGTCCTGATAGCGGTCCGCAGCCACGCAGCTCGCATCTGATCATCAAAGCAAGACCAGCCGGACTTCCACGCGCAGGGGACGACATGCAACGTGGAGCGGGGGTCTAGGTAGACTACGATGCCTTAGACTTGGAGAGGAATCCTGGCACAAGATGGAGGTAAACAGCGTTAGTAGTGAGGTGAGTTGATAAACGCGTGGTTTGCATATTAATTTGCTTAAGATCGTCTCCGCTCGGTGCTGTCCCGTTAAGTTAGCTCGCTGGCCAGAGCTTTAATTCGCGTCACGACCCCGCAGCGCACCGTGATGCATGCTAACATGCTAGCTAATGCTAACAGCTGGTTAGATGTTTATTTTTGTTGCACCGTCCGGGTTTTTTAGTTTGATAGCGGCCCGTCCGGGGTTTCACCACCGGCCATTGTTCCTCACAGAGGTCGGGCTCTTTATCCAGTGACACACGACCTCCTTTTCGCTTTTGTTGTTATTTACACTTCTCGTGAGGAGTTTGCTTGCAGAGCTAGCTTAGCGCATGTAGCATTAGCATCCAGTTAGCTTGCTAGCTGACAGCTTGCAGGCTTGAAACTTGGGGACAAGTTTTCTTCAACCTCCGCCGTCTAGTTAATGGAAGAGCTGGTAAAGTGTTTTTATGTACCTACAGTGAGGCAATAACATGTTTGAGCAATGTTAAATTTATTCAAAGTTTAACATTGACCGGGTTAAATATGGTCAGACGTCCTCACAACTGAGGGCAGCACAAGTGAATTAGTGATGCTGTTATTAGCTGTGACTTTCGGTTTGTAAGCTAAGTAATAACTCAGTATTTGATAAAACTATTGATCTAGACACTTGACAGTATATTAACTGCTCTAGAAAGTGAAGTTGTGTTCATGAAGAAGGCTACACATCGTTTCCACCAGGCTCGTAACAACAGGGAATGGAATCTAAGCCCTTGTATTAATTATAGGCTACTTATTATCTTCAGATCTTGAGTGAATCAAGTTTCAAAGACTCATCAAAATGCTGTTAACTGTGGAAAGGTTCAGTTTGCTGTTGCATGGGCCCCTTGCTGTTTGATTATGTTTTTTTCATGTGCAGCTAAGCCAACCTGATATCCTAAACCTCTCCATCTCTGGGATTCTTTGCAGTCTTTCACACCTACAGTACAAACTGTGTGACTGACTGCTGGGACTGTTTTAAAGCCAGCAGAAAGCTATTTCAACACACACACTTCTGACCTGGTCTATTCTTCTCCTCCTGGGATAGTTAAGGACAACACAGCGTTTTAAATATTTTTGTCGTTGAGGGACATCAGTTCTTGTAGGTGGCATGGAAATATTGAATAATTCATTGACTATTATGCTCCATATATTAAAAGTTTTTCATCTCCGGCTACAAATAAGCACTTTAATCTGCTGTTGACTGAATGCAGCTGCTCTAAAAGCTGCCAAGATAATAGGAGCACAGATGTAAACATTAAACTCAGCCACTTAAACTGAGCAAGTTGTGATGCTGGTTGTTTAATCCACTTTGTATCATTTTGAAGAAGATTTTCAATCAGAGCATTTTATGCCAGTATCAGTGATAGTTAGATCATATCATTATTATGTATGGCTGTCAGACATCGTGTTCAAATGGCTGAAAAAGGCTCGACCGGTTGTGCTGCAAGTGTAGGCTGCGCTCTGTTACAAGCCTCGATGAGCCACAGCAAAGGTGGGAGTGAAAATGTATGTGTGAATTATGACACAAGCACTGCCCTGGCTTTGGCTAGCCTGGATGTTATACTTTAGAGATGCACCAAGGCTCACATTTTGACATTTTTTTCTGTGCAGTGTCTTGCTTTTGAAGTCTATATCTTGACTGATGACGATGTTTATGTTCGTAATGTTATTCTATAGAGTTAAGATATTGGAAAGTGGTTTGTTGGCCTCTGTTCTGAGGATGTACGTGAGTGTATGTCGGTGGCTCCACCCACTGAGTGGGCTTGCGTAGCGCTATGACTCATCCCCCCTCTTCAGAGGCTTGATGGAATTCAACACACAAACACACCGGACTGAATACATCATGCAGGCTGAGCTTCAGCACAGAACTGAAATATGTAGACCTGGTTAATGTCAGGAGCGGTCAGTTTATTGTTTGATTTATTAGCAGATACTGAAATATCTGGCATTCCTCTGCTGACAATATCACACTGTATGATTACTTAAATGAGCAAAAGAGAGGCATTAAGCAGGCTTCTGAATGTAACTCTGAGTATAACAAATCATGTCTATCTGTGGCAAAAAAAAAGCCAAAAGAATCTTGCCTCCACCATCCGTCAGAAGTCCTGAAAGAGCTGGACCCTGGTTTGTCCTCAAGAGGCTGAATGCTGACTGCAGCCCCAGCAAACATCAGACTCTCAGAGCCAGTCAGACATGTTGTTTTTGCTCTGGCTGGGGATTAAGCTAGAATGCTAATAATGAGGGGCTTTATAGGGACAGGATGAGAGCCGGACAGCTGGACAGGCTTAGAGTATGGACTCCATACTGTTTGACAACAAATAGAGCTGCAGTTGGAAAAGTGAAAGCGCGCTGTTATTGCATGTGACTCACTGATTTCATCTGTTGAATCTTCCATCATACATGTGGGCGTGCAGCAGCTGCAGTCATAGTCCTGCTCAGCTGAAAACGAGGATGAACAAGCTTTGTGAAAGTGTTTACTGTTCCCGACTCCTCTGATGAACCTTGTTGGTTTGGCTGCAGGTCAATGGGCATCAGATCATGGACGAGCCCATGGAGGAGGGAGAGTCTTTCTCGCACTGTGTAAGTAATGATGAGCTTGAGGTCTTGGAGCATATGTGTGTGTATACGTAGGATGGTTTACCTGCAGTCTTCTGTGACTGTCTCATACTGATACTGTTTGTGTAGGATGAAGGGACATATAAGGAGATTCCTATCACTCACCACGTGAAAGAGGGCTGCGAGAAAGCTGATCCATCTCAGTTTGAACTGCTCAAAGTCCTCGGCCAGGGCTCCTTTGGCAAGGTGAGGAAACGGAGCGGACCAATCACACGTTTCCATCAGCGCAATCGTGGGTGTTTGTTTCTAAATTTCTCCTGTTCTCTCAGGTATTTCTTGTCAGGAAGATCCTGGGTCCAGATGCTGGTCAGTTATATGCAATGAAAGTTCTAAAAAAGGCATCTTTGAAAGGTAACACAGCTTTGCTTTCGATTTACAGCCACAGAAAACACAACTCAGTGCACATGGGGCAATGAGCCACTATGTTCTGTCCTCGGTGTTGAATGTCTCTTTATCATTGTCCCCTCCTGTTTTGTCTCTCCAGTCAGGGACAGAGTTCGCACTAAGATGGAAAGAGACATTTTAGTGGAAGTTAATCATCCCTTCATAGTGAAATTGCACTACGGTAAGAGAAAAAGTCTTATTTACGTGGTATGCACGCAGGCAGACAATCATATAGATCCCATCGCAGTTCTGGTTGAATTAGGGATAAGCTGCTTATGTGCATGTTCATGTTCATCACCACATTGTTAACATCATTTATCTGAATATTTTGAATGTTATTACACAGCTATTCAAGCCATTCAGTCAAGTTTATTATTAGATCAGCTTTTAACAGACAAAATTGCCACAGTACACATTGATTTTAAATAAAGGGATCGAGCTAATATCTACTTTCGATCTATCAGTATCATTGTTGTGAATGTTAGTAATCTGTTGCTATTCTAAGTGAGTTACATGTGTCACCCTGTTACCCAAATACATGATTGTCTCTGTTGAAATCAGAATATAATTAGCTTGCAGGTCATTTACTTGTTTCCTTGTTTGCCAGCCTTTCAGACAGAAGGGAAACTGTATTTAATACTGGACTTTCTCAGGGGAGGGGATGTATTCACTCGCTTATCCAAAGAGGTAAGCTGACGTCCTGTTGCCTTACATCTCATTATACTTATTGCACCTTTTTCTGTCTGAAAAGAAAAGTACAGCATGTCCTTTTCATTCACGGTTCTAAAGGTCTTTTGTTTAACCCCCTAGTGTTTTAAACATATTTGTGAAACCGTGAACTACATATGCCACAATGTTCTTTTAAAACCCCAAGGAATTTTAAATTGACAGCTACTAATGGAACAGGTGCAAATTTAGTATGAAAGAGTATTTTATTTATTTCATAAGAGCTTAAGTACTGCCAAGTCATTAGCCTTTCCTGTTTTGTGTTTGCATTTTATTCAAATTATGACTTGAATTCCTCATGGAAACATGAGTGCTTTTCTTGGAATCTTTATTCGCTTTTAGATCATCAGTTGCTTGTCAGTTAGAGGCTCAGATCAGCTCTTTTCAAATGCTTTCAGGGAACTCAAACAATGTGTGATTGTTCTCTAGACAGACCTTGTGTTGAAAGCATGTCTCAGAACCAAAGCGATAGCTGCTGGCAAAGTCAAATCAACAGCTTGCTGAATCATGTAACCTATTTGAAATGTTGATATTGTGACAATAATAATACTCTGTTTTCTCTGTTTGTGGTTACTGAAGCTCAATATTGAAGTTGTGTTTTTTTTCTTTGCTGCTGAATTTCTCTCCTTTTCTGAGTTCAGAGAGTAAATTTGTCCAGTTCTTATCAGGTTATGTTTACAGAGGAAGATGTGAAATTCTACCTTGCAGAGCTGGCCCTGGCCCTCGACCATCTGCACAACCTGGGCATAGTTTACAGAGATCTCAAGCCAGAGAAGTATGAATCCTAGACCTCACCTTCACCTTTGACCCTTCACACTCAAACTCCATACTCACCTTCCAAATCAGAAAACACCTGCACAGCTGTAATTTGTGTTTGGTTCCTTTTCTAGTTCTAGTTTCTATTTGTTCTCACGAGTGCGAAACCACTAATGTATCACCTGCCGTATTTTCAAAACACCTTACTGTTACATTGTGTCCAATGTAGCTTTGACTGGACTGCTCTGCTCTTACTCTTGACACCTCCAGAACTTATGAATAGATTTACAAAAACTTCCCACGACTTCTAGTTGATTTAAGTAGAAAACAGGCATGAAATGTCTTCAGTGCTGTAATGCTGTCATTGTAGTATTGCTAACTTGTTTTGAAGAATTCCTTGAAGCTCACCTCCACATAAAAACTGTTCTTGTCTTTCAGCATCTTACTTGATGAAGCTGGACACATAAAGTTAACAGGTATGTTTTTGACTTAATGCTAATATTATATATATATAAATATTGAATGTGTATTTACTGAGAATGGATGTACAACCCCTTTGTTTCCTCAGCAGCTATTTTATGTTTTCTTTTACCAACACCTGAAAGTGTATAAGTTCTGCCGAGTATAATTTCTGGATGTTACTGTTCAGTCAGTTGTGTATCTTACCATTTTGCTTTGCATTGCTGTTGGGCAGATTTTGGCTTGAGTAAAGAGTCAGTAGATGCTGATAAGAAGGCTTATTCCTTCTGTGGTACGGTGGAGTATATGGCCCCTGAGGTGGTCAACAGGAGAGGACACACACAGAGTGCGGACTGGTGGTCTCTGGGAGTACTTATGGTACATGAGCTCACATGACCCTGCACACACTAGCTCATCTTTTGTGCTTTGACATTTATTGGAACTGATTAGAAAACATTCCAGTTGAATTAAATTCCCTTTCTGTCGTTGTGTGTTTGCAGTTTGAGATGCTAACAGGGACATTACCGTTCCAAGGCAAAGACCGCAATGAGACCATGAACATGATTCTCAAGTGAGTCATTATGCATGATTAAGACGCTCAAAGCATGATGGAAGTGAGACAGTTTTTCATATGAAGGTAATGATCAGCTGTAGCTTTTCCTTTTTCCATATTCACCTGTGGCTCTCTGCTCTTTTCTTCCCTCCAGAGCAAAGTTGGGGATGCCCCAATTCCTAAGTTTGGAAGCCCAGAGTTTGCTGAGAATGCTGTTTAAACGTAACCCTGCTAACCGACTAGGTAAGGTTCGGTAAAGCTGATTGTGTGTAGACCTGTTGGAATCAGAGAAAATGAGGTGTGCTGATCCTCACATTGCGCCATTCGCTTAGCTTGAGCTTGTTAACATTTTGGCATTCACTTGAATCACATGCTGAAAACCGCTGAGAGAGAAACGTGTGAACGTGTTGATCCTCTGAAAACAATAAAAAGCAAACGTGCCAGGTTAACTGAACCTGAGTGATCTATGTCTTTAGGGGCCGGACCCGATGGTGTGGAGGAGATCAAACGCCACGCTTTCTTTTCCACCATCGACTGGAATGTGAGCACACACACACGCACACACACAGACCCTTCTCATTTCTTGCAGCCCCACACATACACACACATGTAACTCTTCAGCTTCTGTTGAGGATTCACACCTAACAAACGGTTGGCTTGCTGACTACTGGCCATCAGTCTTGGCCACGCCAACTATGTTTGTGTGTGTCTGGGCGGAGGGCCAGTTCTCACTGTGTGTGCACTAATAGCCCTGCGTGAGTGTTTAAGAGCCAGCAGGATGCTATTGGCTGGACCGGGCTGTAGAGGGATGGGAAGGGGGTTAATCTGGGAGGGGTCTTGGCTTCTCTTTCACATATGTTCACACACTCCAAAGAGCCTGTGGTAGGGTTTGATTTCTAACATGTATGTGTGTTTTTTCTACACTTGTGCACCTGTATTTTCTTCAGAAACTGTACAGGAGAGAGCTCCAGCCCCCATTCAAGCCCGCAGCCGGTAAACCGGATGACACGTTCTGCTTCGACCCAGAGTTCACTGCTAAAACGCCTAAAGGTAAATTTACACCTACACACACATGTTCTCCTCACATGCTTTCTAGCTTAAAAGCAACAGCCACTCCTGCAGCCATGGAAACTGCAACTGAGCACTGACTACAAGAAACAACTCCAAAATTTTACTGGGTGTTTGTGTGTTCCTGTGTCTATTTTATTAATTATCTTTGTATATTTAGACTCCCCAGGTATCCCTCCCAGTGCTAACGCCCACCAGCTCTTCAAAGGCTTCAGTTTTGTTGCTCCAGCCTCTATGGATGAGAACAAGAGCTCCCCGCTGCTCAGCATACTCCCTATAGTTCAGGTGAACACACATTATCTCTGCTTTGCATATGTCCTCTATCACAATTTCCACAGGTCAATTATTACTATATTAACTTCCATAAAGATCACGCAGATATTTTCTTTTACTCTTTAGCTTTTGTATGAAGCTCAGTTGGTGCACTGGACTTTGCAACATGATACTGACGAACAGTGTCTACTACTTAACTGTGGAGTTTTGTACACAGTTTTCATCTTGCAGGCAGAATCCTTCCGAAAACACTGTTAAAAGGGAGTTAACACTGCAGTTAACACATCTGTAACTGTGACTGAACAATTTTCACAACATTTTAGTTTGACAGAACTCCATGAATACTTTTCTAGTTGTGCTTACACACTTGCCTTTCTCTACTCTACTGGCTGCCTTGTGCAATTTGACAGTAATCACAGAATTTGCTGCAAACCTAAAAGTCAATTTCTGTACAATAAAATGAAATTAGGATCAAAATTGATTGACATTGATGCCAGAAACTACAGAAATATAACCTAGTTGCAAAAAGGCCACAATTATCCTTTAATGGTTGTTGAGTTCCACCGCAGACATACGTCACACACACACACACAGACATCGTCGTCCCCACACTCAGCATGGCTCCATTTGTGCCCATAACTGTTTGACAGCATTTTGTGATGTGTGAACAGGGAGCCAATACTACAATGACTCGTGAATGGTGGTAAATCTGCTATGACAGTTTGACTGCTGAATATGTAATAACATTACCCATTGAAGTTCCACTCTGGCATATTTGTGAACAAACGTGTTAAAAACAACACCAGGACGGTCTGAACAACACACATTTGTTGTCTTGTTTGGACCAACAGTGGATTGTAGTGACATTGTGGTGGTTTATGTGTCATCACATCAAATGTCTGGCTTGTGGAGGACACTGCAGCACCTTTTAATGTTTTCAGAGAATGTAATGTTTTAGCCTTTTATTTAACAGTTTTAATTTTATTCTTTCCAGATGCACGGTGGCTCAGCCAAGTTCTCTGATCTGTATGAGCTGCAGGAGGACATAGGGGTTGGCTCCTACTCCATTTGTAAACGCTGTGTACACCGAGTCTCTGCCATGGACTATGCTGTGAAGGTAGCAAGGTTTTTTTTTTTTTTTTTTAATCCACTATGCACCACTGCTAATTTTCTGTAGAGCCATGCTTCACACTCACACAGTTACTCCTGAGAATTTCCTAGTACAATCACAGTTTTGTGGGCCATTGGACAGCCCCACATGAGCAGTTGGGGGTTAAGTTCCTTGCTCAAGGGCTTTTCAGCAGTGGTTAAAAAAGGATGGGCACTTTCAGATTTATTTTAAGATTTATCCTGCTCTCCCAGAATTAAACTAGTGTCAGAATCCTGCTAACTTTCAGGCCACTGATGTACCACATTTATAGTGCAAAGCATGTTCAGTATCAGTAGTAGCATTGAGGCTGTGACTGTTTGAAAGCCTTTTATAAAGTTGTCTCTCATGGTCAGAATCTCTTAGCTACCTTTGCATGTTTTTTTTTTTTTTTTTTACATCACTCTCATTGTTTTATGCCATTTTGAAGGCTTTTTTTGATCAGCTTTCTAAATCACTGTGGTTTTTAAATTTTAGCAATAAATTAGATGACTGTAGTGTGAATGCACAATTTAATATATTGGTGTCTCTAGAATGTGGGTTCATAAAGGTTTCTGAACTAGAGTGTATGAAATTGCTGAAAATTGGGTATGCAATGTGGTTAGTGTTGCCAACCGACCAGCAGAGGGCAGCACAGCTGCAGTAATAGAACTCCAGCAACTTCTTAACACTTTTTTAAAGCAATGCCTTGCTGTTTCAAAAATCTCTGGGAGTTTAGATTGTTAAATGTTGTAACATTGTTACAATAGATTTTTCAGCCATTCATTTGACAATAACTGATCATGTTTGTGTTTCCCGTGTCTCAGATTATAGACAAGATTAAGAGGGATCCCTCTGAAGAGATCGAAATCCTGATGCGATACGGGCAGCATCCCAACATCATCACTCTGAAAGACGTCAGTAACATTTGCGTGCAAGCCTTTTGTGACAGTTTTATTATTAGAATTATTAGTCACCATACTGACAAGTTGTCTCTGTGTGTCAGGTGTATGATGAGGGCAGGTATGTATACCTGGTGACAGAGCTGATGAAGGGAGGGGAGCTGCTGGACAAGATCCTGAGGCAGAAGTTTTTCTCTGAGAGAGAGGCCAGTGCTGTGTTGTACACCATCACCAAGACTGTTGACTACCTCCACTGCCAAGGGGTGAGGAAACACTTCTGTTCACATATGAGCACGAGTGAAAAGTATCTTCCTCTCTCTAATGTTTTCCTCTCCTCTGTTCTCCTTCTCCCCAGGTGGTCCACCGAGACCTGAAGCCCAGTAACATCCTGTATATGGATGACTCGGGAAATCCTGACTCCATCAGGATATGTGACTTTGGATTCGCCAAGCAGCTTCGGGGAGGCAACGGCCTGCTCCTCACCCCCTGTTACACAGCCAACTTTGTGGCACCAGAGGTGAGAGAGGAGGAATGATGGAAGCAAAAGGAGAACAAATGTTAGAGGAAATGTACTTGATACCAGAAAGATACAATTTAGAGATATGGAGAGTGGACATAAAATGGACATTAGCATGTAAACAGTAGTTTTGTTTTTAAATTCCTGATGTCAGTATGAGTCCCTAATGGTTTGTCTTTTTTTTTGGGTCCAGGTACTAATGCGGCAAGGTTATGATGCAGCCTGTGATATATGGAGTCTTGGAGTTCTACTGTATACCATGCTGGCAGGGTAAGACTGCACTCAGCAACAACTGTTTGAATTTGGCTTCAATGTGGGTGGGAATGATTAATAGTGAAGTGTCCAAATTTCTCAGCCATCTAATGTTTTGCAACGATGGAGCTCAAAATAGTGGCCATACATCAGTGCTGTTGTCAGTTCATTTACTTGTGCTGTTAGTGTTATTATGGACATTAATTGTGCACAGGCTGAAGGGGATTAAACTTGGCCATATGAGACTAAGACACAATAGAATCTATTAAATGAAATACAGCTTCTAATATTTTTATGTGCTCCCCCCATCAGGTACACACCGTTTGCTAATGGGCCAAACGACACACCAGAGGAGATTCTACTCCGGATAGGATCTGGAAAGTTCTCTTTGACAGGAGGCAACTGGGATACTGTATCAGACACCTCGAAGGTACACACTCTGACATGTTTGCTGTCACTGTCGCTTCACGCTGATGGTGTGACTTAAAAGCATATTTTTATAATCTTTTTTCTGATGTCTGTAAAGCACTTTGTAGACTTGCTTTTGAAAAGTGCGACATAAATTGGATGCACCTCCTTTTAATTAGGCTGTAATAGATTTGACCCTATGTGGATGTATATGTTTCATTCTGTGATTCTGCTGAGGGAGTGACAGACTGAACAACAAAGACAGCATCCTTTTCTCAGGTGTGCTTGACTGGTTGAGACACGTTGTGAGTTTATCTGTCAATGAAAAATCAGCCAGTCCTGTTTATGGTCACAAAATACATAAACCTATGTACCGTATAAGTTCATACAAAGAAAATGCACTTGAAAATCAGTTCTTTCCTGATCTACATTTATGACTGGATCTTGTGTTATGTTCCAGGACCTGCTGTCCCATATGCTCCATGTGGACCCTCACCAGCGATACACAGCAGAGCAGGTTCTAAAGCATTCCTGGATCACCTGCAGAGACACGCTACCACACTTCCAGCTCACACGCCATGATGCACCACACCTCGTCAAGGTGAGTGTATACTGTATATCCCCCTAATGAACAAACGGGCAATGGCACAGGTTATTATGCTTTCTGTAACATGGTGAGCAAATGTTTGGAAATCATTTTCTACCATGTGTTAGTAGAAAGGCCAGTGGCACTGCAAAGTTAAGATGGAATACATGATCTCACGAGTGTGGGCCTAATGCGTAATACCACTTTACTCAGTGCTTCTAAACATGGACCCACATCATCTCTCCAAACCAGAAGAGGGTCTGAACTCCTCTCCATGATCTCATACCCGTGCCTCTTGACATTTAAAAGTGAGCATGAGCCTTGGTGATTCATACACTTCTAATCTCATCTGTTACTAATACCAGATGCAATAGAGCAGATGTGTCCGTCCTTCTATCTTCTCTTGCATCCAGGTCAGATGCTACTTTCAAATGGAACTCGTCAGGTTGTATTATTGACATGGGAAGTCAAGTGCACACTGTGTGGTGTTCAAGTGGTTTAAGTCATGAGAACACTGTTGAGAGAAGTTGAGCAATTGAACCACCGAAGCTGACTCTTGATCTCAGGGAGTAGCTGCTGTATATAGAAGTACATTACCAAACTCTTCACCTTATCATGCAGAGAGAGGCCAGCCGCCCTGCACATGCAACTGTGATCTTGTTCTTTCAGATACACCCCGAAGCCGGTGATCAGGTGTTAGGGTCTGAACAGAGATCAACAGTAAATTGAGGGCGTCACCTTGTGACTACGTTCTCTTTTCACCACCTCAACAACAAAACTATCCTGTGTGTAAAGATATTTATTCATGTAATGCAACAGATAGACAGACAGGAAAGACCCCTCCCATCATTTCTGAGGTGTGGTGACTGTGGAGGCCAGCAGCATAAACAAGGTCATTGTCATGTCTATAGGAGCAAATATTAATGCATATGCACTTTATCCAATGATGGACATGACAGGTCAGCAACAGTGTTCAGTGCTGACAAAGTTTTATTGACAAGTTTATTGTAGGCCATGATTTCTACTGTCACTAACGCATCCCCACCCCCCAATTAATCGTGACCTAGAATGTATGGTTCAACACCTTGATGCTGGTCACATAAAATTGTACTTTTCGGTGAGCACAACGGTGACCATGCATCATTTTCCCACTCATCACTCTGAAGCGTGTTACTGACCGTAGACTCATCATCTCGTTCTTAGTCATGAATCCCACTGCTGTCAGTGATCTATTCTTGCTCTTCTCCTCTCTTGCACATGTGATTCAAGGTCTGACAAATAAGTTCGTATTTGAAATGCACCACTCCCTCCGCCACCACGAGGTGTTATTTTCATACATGTGGCCTCTTTGTTGGCTTGAACCATCCTTGAACTCTCATCTGTTAGTCACCATTTTTCAGCATGTTTGCCTTCATTAGATAATGACAGGAGAGAGTTGTCAGGAAATGAGGAGAGAGGGGGATAGCTGAAGGAGTTGTGATCACCTGAGCATGTATCATTGTAACTGAACCTCTTGACCTTGTCTGCCTGCACCATTGCCCTTAGTATTGGCTTGTAATTTTGATGCTATTTTTTCCCCTACTTTTTAAGCTGTAACTGCACTCGTTGAAAGTGTCAGGTTTTAGTGCTGCTCCCATTCGGCAAAATTTCAGATAACGTCTGACGTGTTTCTGATTCATCTCTGGATAAGTGGGTGGCACTAGATAAACAAATGTTGTGTAATACAGTGTTGAATAAGATGTTAGCATAACTCACCCAAAATCTGAAAAACCTGTCAAGTTGAATGGAGTGTTGTTCTGAAGCTCACGTGATATTTGTCCAAATTAGCAGAGTTATCATGGTGAAATGCACAAATTCATGACTCGTTTTACACAAATCTGACTGATCTGCACACACTCTTGAGGAAAGAATGCAAACTGTGCTGGGCTTGGCAGCCAAATGGGCTACAACACACCTACAACGTGGTAATAGAATTACTTCAAAGTTAGAGTCTTGTAAAAGACTCTTGTATTGATTTAAAAGTTAAAGCCAACTTTTCATTTTGTTGTTTTCCAGGGAGCCATGGCTGCCACTTATTCAGCACTGAGCCAGAAGACGAGTCAGCCGGTGTTGGAGCCCGTGGCAGCGTCCAGTTTAGCCCAGAGACGCAGCATGAAGAAACTCACCTCAACAGACATGTAGACACACACCGCTCGCCCTCCAGTTTTGACCTCACTCTCAGTCAGACTCTCATTCGCAAAAGATGCGCGCACACAACGCAGACCGAAGTGCTGGCCAGTCAGACCTACTGTCTCCTCCCTTTTTAATCTATTTATTTGATACACCCAACATATGCACGCATACACACACATTCGCACACTCACACTGGACGAGGTTGCATTGTGAAGAAGTCAGCTGAAGAGGAAGAGGGGAAACTCACATATCTGTTACTGCTGGGGAGACAGACTTGTATTTATTTCCACAGCTTTCGTATGCACTCGCCCTCCTCGCCTTTCATTCTTTCTTCCTCTGTGTGGGGAAGAAACGCACCAGCTGATGTTCTCCTTCACTGTGATTGGCTGATTCAAAGCTGCTTCGGTAAACTGTGCACCCCTCCCCACCCCAACCCCCCACTGCTCTTCATCTGCCATCCTCCTCAGTTCTCTCTCCTTTCCTTGTTTGCTTTTGCTCTCTTAACTTATTTTCTTCAAAGTGAAGTCATGGTTTATGTGTGAGAGTGTTGGCAGGATGATATTGACTGAGGGACATTGTAAGACTGTTTCCTCTCGCAAAAATAAAAAGATATGATTCTGCTTGTGGCGCATAAAAAAGTCCCTCAGGATCAAAATCATCTGCCAGCACTTTTGGTAACATAAAAGCATGTGTGGACAGAACCTGTATTTCTTTCCCCTTAAAATTCACCATCTGACTCATGTTACTTTGTGATGCTAACAATGTATCAAAAGAGGTAAAATAAGCTGCAAATGGACAAAAAAGATTATGTCTAGAGTTCTAAGGTGAAACAACGTGGTAACGATAACAGAAATTCTAGTTTGCAAAAAATATATAAATCTATATAATAAAGATGATGAAGATGAAGAGCATGTGGGGGAGCTGTAGGGATTTCTCTGGGGGGGACGGGACGCACCCCGTCGAACCAGAGAGGCTGAATTTAAAAAAAAAAAAAAAAAAAAAAAAATTTCCATAGATATCTCTTCGAAAAGACATTGTGGAAATTGTATGATATTGTATTTATTTCATTTGATTTTTAAGATTCTATTTTTCTTTCCAGTTCTGTATATATTGACATTAAAGATCATTATTGACATGCATTCAGTGTGGGCTGAGCTTTGTTCTATCACAACATGCAAAATCTGTCCATTGCTAATGTAGGGCAACAACAAGGCAACAGTCTAACTCTAAGACTAATTTAAAGCCAGTCATCAATATAACAGCAAAACTTTGTAACATTTGCTGAACAGCTGTCATTGTGTTGACAAGCTGCAGTCACAAAATGACATACAATTTCCTTCATTTTCACTGAGGTAGAGTGTTTTTTTTTACCTTATAAAACCATTAAAATGTTTAACTGTTACATACCAAAACTTACAGTAGCACAAACAGACAAGAGTTCTACATTCATCAAACTGACTCCTCATGAGTTACACAGAAACATCTATAAGTTAGTCACTGTGAACTATTCTACTGTCAAGCAAAGCTGGAGCAGCAGAACCCCTGATTGTACTGAAGGGTGTGTTTTATTGCTAATGAATTTGGTTTTTCATTTCTAAGAATTAAGATGATGTGACGTCTTGGTTCAAATGTTACATTGTTTCATTTTGAAGAGTTGAGTGAACAAAACAAAACAAGTTTCTTACTTCCAGCCATGCTCTTTGTTTTGGTTTTATTCAGCCAGATTTTGAGATATCCATGCATGAGATTTCTCTGAATAATCCAGACTTCACTGTGAATTTTGCATTGAACCTTTTTACTTGAAAATTTGTCCCTAAAAGTGTTTGTCATGTCAACAATGTAATGTCATTTTTCAGTGTTATGAGCATTACAATCATTTTTCCACCCTCACTGTCCTTGATCAAAGCAGCACTAATTGTTTTTTGTTTTTTTGGCCACACTTGACCAACAGAAGAAGATGTGAATACAACATTGACATATCATCCCTTTATAAAGGTCTTATGGTGAACCTGTTGCCTGTTTATACACAGACAGTTGCCTGTTTACACATCCTGCCAAAATGGAGAAACATTAGCATTCATTTGGAGTTGTGGCCTTCTGGAAAACCAATATTTATTGTCATTTTAGCTTTGTTTCGGTCTCCATCATGGCCCAGATTAATGAGAGCAGTGAGAGAAAACCAACACACTAAACCTGTGGCCTGTAAAACCAAAACAATAAGCTAAAAGATCTGAAAACGCTGAGCCGAGCTGAGGGTAACTGCAGAGTTTGGTGATAATTCTCTATTGGTTTCACATTATATATGTAGTCATTTTTAATACAATACAAAAATATTGTTCAGCTGTTAGTTTAGCTTGAAGTATTTTCATGGTTCAAGAGGAGGCTTCTTCATCTCCCTTTGTGTCCTCCCTCAACAAACATCAATGATATGCAAGGCCCGTTGACAGCCACTAGGTGGAAACACTCTCCAGTACACGAGAAGTTACATGGCTGTAGAACACACAGTGTCCCTCAGTGGGCCTGTGTCCTACCCTTATGTAAATGATGAGTCTCGCCTGCTTCCATTTTGTCTGTCCAACCCCCCGCTCCCCTGAGAGTATGAGCTCCTCTAACCAGTGGTGTGTAAAGAGAACGGTGTGTGTGTGTGTGTGTGTGTGTGTGTCAGAGCTGTCATGACCAGACAGCAGAGGATGGAGATCTAGGCAGGAAAGCAGATGGATTGAGGCACGAGGACTGCTCCCATCAATGCACACACAGAAACACACACACACACATACACACTGGCCTATGGACCAGCTGTTGTCCTTTTTCTGCAACTGTCCAAGCTGCCTCCATGTCCTCTCTCTCTCTGTCTCTCTCTCTCTCTCTCTCTCCTGGATTAGATGCATTTCGTAGTCAGCCCGGGAGCTGAGAGGTAAACAGTGGGGCTAATTGTTTTGACATACTGCTCTTTGTTTTGGCCTCCTGGTGCTAATCAACCACTTGGCTAATAAGTCTGCCTGGCAAGGAAAACACAACTGTGTTTAGGCTGGGAGGAAGTTAAAAAAAAAAAAAAAGGGACAGGTGCTGCAGTCATAGTTTGAGCCTGCATTCGCCCGTCATCCAGAGTTCCCACAGTGCTGCTGTGGCTGGGTAGCGCCCCGCTCAGGTGTGAATCTATTTATCCTCATTAACGAGCGTCTCCCCAAAGTCAGCCAATTAACACGCTGCTCCTAATGAAGCCATTAGCTGTCAGATGAGGTAGAGGCAGTGCTTGTCATCGGCCTACTCTGCGTGTATATGTGTGTGCTCGCGTGCGTGCGCGTGTATCCACTCTTGCTGCTAATAAAAGCAAGAGAATTAATGGAGTGAGCGTGTGTGATAATGAGTTAATGTGGAACAAGCAGGACAAGCAGTGATCAGCCCTCTGTCTCAAATGAAGATATCAGACACAGTGATTTACTCTCTCGGAGCCATAAACAGGCCTTTCTCCTCTCACATATAGGCCGAGCCCACCACTCGTTTGTGTGAGTATGTGTGTGTGTGTGTGTGTTGACATGCTGGCAGGGTAAGTGGGATAGCTTTCTGAACACAGAGCATTCTTGGCTCTGTAGTTGTTTTGTTCAAATAAGACCTCTTGACTGCAGGTGTGCAGCCACATGCGACCACTTAACATCACATCAAAGTTTGCAGGAGTGTCAGCCTCAAAATAACCAACCGTAGATGTCACTCAGAGTTCCTGTGTTCCTTAATGGAGCCATCAAACGGCACGACCTTAATCCGGTTTTAATTGTCAAAGTGATTGCAAGGACATGACTGCCACAGCCTCAACAGAGACGAACAACAAGATCACAGCTGCTCTACTGACACTATTTTTATATTGAGCTGGTTGTTATAAAAATTGGAGATACCAGGTTTCTGAGCATCAATCTTAGGAGGTGAGGAAGATCAAATTTTAAAAAAACAGAATTTTAGGCTTGATTTTTATATTCACGATGATTCCTCTAGGCTTTCATATGAGGATCTCCTTGGCTGGATGTACTGTACATCTTACACCCCCCTCCACCTTACACACTGTAGCTGAAGCTGCCCCGCCCTGTCAGGGGATGCCAGAACTGAGGATGTGAAATTGATTTTTACGTTATGCGATTAATCGTATTGCAGATTCTTCCGTCTTCAGTCCTCTTCTCCTTCGACGGCCCCTCCCCTCCTCATCCGCTCTGCTTTCTTCTCTCCTCCGCTCTCAGTGAGGCCTACAGTTACTCTGCAATTGATCCTGTCCTCTAATAGGCCTACGCTATCGTTACCAACAGAGGTCCTCTGCCCTCCAGTGATCAGTTATCAAGTTTGGTTACATTCACTTTGAAGTCGTGCAAGTGCCCTGCAGAAGCATGGCTGCTTCTGTTTTCAAGTGGGCAACTACAAGCACTGACACACAATATTGAAAGTGATGAATCAGTGAATAAATGCTCCCTGCAACAAGTGTGGAAAACTTTGCCAAATAAAATGTGTTTACACAATTCAAGGCATGCAAATTGTGCACCAAAAAAAAAAAAAAAAAAAATCTGTCATTCCAAAGCAAATTAAAACCTCACTTACTCTCTCAGGCGGAGAGAGGATTGAGGAAACAACAATTTCTCAACCACTGAGACTGTCACTGTTAGTGCTCTGATTACAAGACATTCTTTCACAGAGTTGGTTCTTTAACAGGACGTCCTGAATGTGTCTGCAGTATGTGTTGACCATGACAGGGGTGCACCTGATCCACACACCCCACATGCATGTTTCTTTGGTAAGTATTGTGGAATTTTGGTTTTTAAAAATCATCGTTTTTGAAAGGGAGTTTGGTTGCCACCAGAAAAAATTTTGCCTATTCAGGATTTCTCACAGAAAATTCTAATTTAAGAACTTTAATTCTAAAGTGAAATACTGTAATAGATAACATTTTTGTTGTGGGCTATGGTCCAAAACTTAATATTTTAAAAGACAATATTTTCCTCACTATCACTTTGAGTTATTCTAGTTGATTTTTTTTTTTCTGGTAATTTAAGTAATGTATACATCATTTTACACCTACAAGTGTAAAGTAGAATAAGCTTAAAGACAGTTCCCAACCTGGGGTCAGCATCCCCATCAAGGGTCGCAAAATCAATCTGAGAGGTCACAGCATTATGTAACAGGATATGAAAGCAAGGAATGAAACGAAACTAAATAAAACTAACAAAGAAAACCATATTTCTGCTTCACAACAAAATTCCTCCAATCTTTGTTTTTTTCCTGTGAATTTTGGAAACTTAAAGTAAATAATAACACAGGATCCGTGGGGCCCAAAAGCCACAGAGCCATGTGGCCTACTAGCAGCCGTTATTGATTATTCCCATGTTTGAATCCTCTTGTGTGGGTTGCTGTTTTGTTCCTGTCTGTGTTCTCCTCTGTGTGACATCTAGACTGCAGTCCTGTCCTCTCCCCCTCTCTAATTTAAGAGATGTGTGATGTCCAGTGTCCTCTCTTTGACCTCCCACCACGCCAGTTTTACTGCACTATATCAGTGGCCTCACAAACTTTCTTCTAGCTTTGTCAGAAAATTTGTTCTACCCTGCTTGATACTTGCTGCTCTTTAATCCCAATGTGTTTTACTCACTTCATTGACACGTCTTTTTTGAGAAGCTTGGGGCAAAAATAACACTTTTAATAAAAGCTTTGTAAAACAATTTATTTAGAAGAATTTGGTAACCACTCATTATCTTTTTTTTTTTTTTTTTTTACACTTTTAACTTCTTAACTTTCAACCAAAGTCTTTGAAACAGGATACAGAATAAATTCAAAGAGAACAGAAGGTTGGAGATGAGATGCAATTATGAAAAAGGTGTGAGTCAGCTGGTCCCATTATCCCCTGCCAGTAAACAAACCGCTCATCCTCCGAACTGCTGCTACACAAGTCACTACTTCTGCTCCTCTATTGTTGCTGTCCTGTCTGATGATCAGTCCGCTCTTACTCAGGATCTGATTCCGAGGCTCAATTATCTGCTGGTGCAAAGCCGAGTCATCAGACCTCAAGCAATTTTGGAAAAAATAATTACCTGAAGTTCATCATTTAATGCCTCTGAAATATGCTTTCATCTTGCACCTGTTATATTTTTCTCACTGTCCTTTCTTTTACACATTTCCCAGAGTCAATTTTTTTTTTTCCACAAGTGAGTTATTTATGTGGAGGTATCAGCTCCTCTTTAAAGATACAGTTTGAGGGTGATAGTGGAGGGTTTTTAAGCATCCCGACTCCACACTGAAGCAGTGTGAGATGGAAGAGGCTCAAGGATACTGCAGTGCTGCTCTGGACCTTGGCTTGCTTTGCTTGTTTGCTCGGCTGCTGGCACCTCTTCCATCCAGGGGCATTCCCCCCCCCCCCACCCACACACACACACACACACACACACACACACACCAGAAATCAGGGATTATTTCAAACTAAAATAGATGGATGGAATCAATCAGCCATGGTTTTACTTTTCTCTTCTTCTACATAACCGCCCCCTTTCACCTCCACCCTCACACCCTTTTCTCTCCCTCTCCCTCTCTCTCTCTCTCTCTCTCTCTGTCTCCCCCACCCCCCTCTCAGGGCTGCAGACTGAGGAGATGCATAAATTCAGACGCATTAGTATTCCAGTCAGGCTCTCCATTTCAAGGCAAGGCCTAGCACCCTTCCGCCTCTCCTCCTCTCCTCTCTCCCCTCCTTCACTCTCCCTCTCCAGCTCTATTTTTGAATCATTTAAGCAGCGCTGCATCTATAGGCCTACTTATTTCCAAACCATCCCTAAATTATTTTTAGGTATTATGATTTTTTTAAGGAATGTAGCTCTATTTTGCCCTGGCATGGCCAATTATACGCAGCTGTAGTCTTTGAAATGAGATTCATCTGCTTCTGATTGTGTGTGTCTGAGTGTGTGTGTGTGTGTGTGTGTGTGTGTGTGTGTGTGTGTCTGAGAGTGTGTGTGTGTGTCTGAGAGTGTGTGTGTGTGTGTGTGTGTGTGTCATTGTGTTTTGCTGTCAGGCCCAGCAGCCCAGGCGATAAATCACGCATGTCTGATTGAGGAGGGCAGAGGGCCCGGACAATAACATTTCAGTGGAACTGCTGGAGAAAGCGTCTCAGTTTGCTGTGATCCGTGGAGCCTGCAGACCTGCAGCCAAGGTCCTGTTGAACCACTGGATATTTTACAGCTGTTAGTGGCATGAAACACTTGGGGAAAAGTTGCCTTCTGACATGACCATGAAGCAGGGTGAAGGTTATGCTGCTTCAGCATGTGTGTCAATACATGAATGGAGCACAATATTTTCTTTTGTATAATTATAATCAGTCATTATTTTAAATTGCACCCATCTTTAAAATTTTGTAAAAATTTAAAAGGAATTTTGAATAAAGAAATATAATCATACATTTTAATTATTGCTTTCACTATTTTGATGATGATAATAATAATAATAATAATAATAATAATAATAATATATGATTTTAAACCTACTTTTAAATCTTCAATATTAATTCATCAGAGGTTGTTTTTTTTATGGACAGTGAACAACTGTAGCAAGAAATTGTTTATTACAACATACATAGTTTATTTCAAAACATAATACAAGCTTTATACTGAAAATAAATAATTACTTGAGCTGTCATCGAAATTTGGAGTAAAACCGCCGAAACAGTTCAATCTTACTGAAAATATTGTTTTGTTTTTTCTTTCTTTTTTTTCTTTTTTTTTTACATTGCTAATTAAGTGCATGAATAACTAAGAGCATTTGTTTAAATTAATGACTTCAAAAGGGTAATATATAAAACTGTACAATATTCGAAAAAATACTTAAGAAATAAACCAATAACAGGAGTATTTAAGATTATAAAATTTTGATACTGAACGTACAATAAAATTATAGGCAGGTGTATAGCGTCGTCAACCCCTTCTTTCTGTCCTCTGTTTCAGAGTTCACACAGTTTATATGGTCGAGGATGATTGAAATCAAACACATGGATGTATAAATAGCTGTAACTGTGTGTGGCTTCATAAGCTACAGGCCATGAGGGAGGGATGCAATAACAAACCCTCCAAGTGCTATTATGTTGGTACAGCAATACCTCTACAACTGGAAACGAGGGCCTATATTTGCATATGCGGGAAAAAAATAATTACAGATCTGCTACGAGTATGTTACAAAATAATGAGTGTAAATAGGATGAGAACTAAAGCCCGAGGGAAGCATGAGGTGGACTGTAAAATGGCCTCTGGTGCTGCGAGAAATCAATTAAGAAAAAAGTGATCTTATTATTATCTGTTTCCCTCCACAGTGTGTGTGTGTGTGTGTGTGTGTGTGTGAGAGGAGCCCAGACAAAGCGACACAACATCAGTCCTCATCTGATCGGTATTATGGTGCTAAGAGGTGGAGACACGAACCAAAGGCGCTGGCAGGTTATTATAGGCACATTTTTGTTTTCATATCCGAGATGTAGAAAAAAAGAACATCGGGCTCCAGAGGTGATCTGAAATGTGACGTCTGATAGAGAATAATGCCCTCATGACTGTTAGAAAATGACGAAGGCTGAGCAGGTATCTCTGTGTTTGTTATTGTTCAGTGCTGGAGGAGTCCGTGCCGGGACGGGCGCAGCGGGGGCCGGGGAGCCGCCGCCCGGTGCGCGTCCCGGCTGCGCTCCCGGGGCGGAGGAGGAAGGAGGGGGGGGGGGACGACTCCGGTCAGAGATCGTGGCACGACGAGGCGTCTCCCCCGCTCCCGCTGTGAGAGTAGGGTCCCTCGTGCGGCGGCGGCTCTCCCGGCGGCGTCATGCGCTTCTCCTTCTGCCGCCGGTTGCAGAACCAGACGCGCACCACCTCCTTCTCCAGCTGCAGCGAGTCCGCCAGGGAGCTGATCTCCTGCGCCGAGGGCTTGGGACACTTGAGGAAGTGCGTCTCCAGGACCCCCTTGACGCTGACCTCGATGGACGTCCTCTTCTTCCTCTTCCTGCCCTGAGCTGCTATCTTGTCTATACTGCTCGAGCTGCCCGTGGACGAGTCCGCCTCCTCCAGCCACTTGTTCAGCAGCGGCTTGAGTTTGCACATGTTCTTAAAGCTGAGCTGCAGAGCCTCGAACCTGCAGATGGTGGTCTGCGAGAACACGTTCCCGTACAGCGTGCCCAGGGCCAGACCCACGTCCGCCTGCGTGAAGCCCAGCTTGATCCTCCGCTGCTTGAACTGCTTGGCAAAGTGCTCCAGCTCGTCCGACGTCGGCGTCTCCTCGTCAGAGTGGTCGTGGCAGTGGTGCCCGCCGAGGTCGCTGTGCTCGGGGCTGAGCGTGTCCCTGAGGCCCGGGTGCATGCCTTGGCCCTGCGGGTTGGGCGGAGGCGTGAGGCCGCCGTGCTCCAGCATGCCGTTGACGGTGAAGCCCGTCTGGGAGTAGATGTTGATCTGCTGCCCGCTGGTGATGGAGGAGTTGTGGGACACCGGGGTGCCCCAGGCTCCCGGGTGGTTGCCATGGTTGTTGTGATGCGGGGAGTGATGCGCTACGTGCGGGGAGCGGTGGTGGATGATGCCCAGCTGCAGGTCCTCTCGGCCCGGCTTGACGTCCTGCTGCTCCATGGAGGCCGACCAGGGGCTGCCCTCCGACAGACCGCTCGCCCACTGGTGCCCGAGGGGATGTCCGTTGCTCTGGACGCTCTGCAGGTAGTCACTCTGAAGGAGCTTCTGGTGTCCTCTGTAGGGGCTCGCAGGTTGCATGGCCTGGCTGTCCGGGTGGATCATGGGACTGGAGCTGAGCAGGGTGTAGGGGCTGGAGGCAGCTGTGGCCATGCTGGCTGCTGAACCCCACTAGTGCTACTGAAGCGAGGGAGCCGCTCAGCCTCTGACATCTCCCTCTCTCTGGAGCCTCGGCAGCAGCCCCGCCGCTGACTGACAGCCGCCGCCGCCACTCACGGGGCGACCGAGCCGCGGTGACGACGCGCGCCGACCAATGGCGGCGCAGATGCGCGGCCCTCCTCCAGCTGCGGACAGGAAAGGGTTACGAGGCGGTCGAACCGGAAGTGAGTCGGACTGCTGGTCCAGTGGGTCTGGCTGTGGCACGGCGCGCGCGCGCGGAGCGCAGTTCCTGTTTATTAATTAAAGTTTCCAACTGATTTACGCACGAGTTTATTGCTGCTCCTGTCACCCTCGAGCGCGTGCGAAGGAGGAGATTAAAGCGCAATGGCATTTGTTAGACGTGCCAGCACTTAATTTGGAGGGATACAATCAAAGCAAGAGCACATCTCGCTGCTAATTATTAACTTTTAGAGAATACTTCCTCAGGTGTTCACAGAAGGAGCCTCTCCACATGCGCAAAGGCGTTTTTACGCACAGGACGTTAATGATCCAAACAGACAAAATAAAGCATGTCATGGTTCTAAAACTCAAATTTAGTCTTTAAAATCAGATTTCTATGAGAGATTAAAATTGTAACATTTCTCTGACACTTACTTTTCCCTCCTACACATGTGCTCATCTGACATGTTTACACCCTAAAACTTAATCCTCATTTTCTCTCAGACAAGTAAATGCGTCATAACACACCTCACAGGCCCACTTCCACTCTTTAAGAATCTCAATAGCTCCTCTCTGAGATGAAGAAAAAAAAAAGATCTATCTGCATATCTGAGAGCTAACTTAGCTGTAATTATATTTGCCATTAGACGCCTGAGTCCCGCTCTCCTTATTGGTTTGAAATTCCATTAAATATATTGCTGGAGCTCCCAGGTTAAGCTTGATTTAAATTTGCATACATTTTCATACATTTAGGAGAAATAAAAGAAGGCTGCAGCCACCAGAAAGTCATTAAAGAGCGCTGTGCCGAGGAGCTGCTGCTGGAGACGGAGACAGGGGGAGAGAGGGAGAGAGGAGGCCGGAGCAGGTGAGCTGACCGCGGGCTGGGTGTGAGGACGGGCCCCGCTGGAGGTTGGGGGGGGGACAGGGCCTGGGGAGGTGAAGGACTGACAGACAGGGGGTGATGACAGGACAGACTGTAGCCTCGTGTTGTTGCAGCACACAGGCCTGTAGATGGAAATAATTCAACAGATGCATATGTGTGTTGTTGTGTTCTTCTTCTGGTTCCAGTGTGCTAAATTCTTCATGTAGCTTCCTCTTTGAAATGTCATTAAAAGTGGCTGAATATTTGATGTGATGGCAGGGCTGTTCTAGTGGCCTAGTTTGCTGAACTGGATCGCTTCTTTTGAGTCGTTGCGGGATGAAATTATGCAAAAAAAATGGTGAATTTCTTGCACAATAGCAGTGCTGGTATTTCAATATAAATCCTGCGTCTTCTTTGGTGTCACATTAACAGACGCACCAAAGCGAATTGATTTAAAGGATGAATTCTCCATTAAAAGAAAAAATGCATCATACAAACTAATTTCATTAACGCGAAATGCAGAGCCGATATAAGCAAAATTAGAGTTTTTTTAAATGCATTAACTTGTCCCAAGCTGAGAATCTCCAAAAAAAAATACAGCTTCAATTTTTTTTTTTTTTGTCTGGTTATAAAAATAAAGTGTGGGCGCATAAAGCAGACAGGAGAAGGACTTGGAGAGGGGGTTGTATCGCTCTCGATAGTCTAAGTTTCTAAGTGTAACAGATGCTTCTCTAGAAACGCTCCTTGTGCTGATTCCTTTTATTCGCATCAACATTTTTCTGCCGTCGAGCGCGTTTCCATAGCGAGGCGAATAAAAGGCAAATCCCCGCTCCGCGCCTCCAATAAAGAGCCCATTCACAGATAACCCGAGCCAGCCCTGCTACACTTACACCAGGCAGCCCTGCAGCCTGCACCGAGCTGCACATCACTGACAAATAACACCAGCTAATCACTCATAATTTCTTTCATTTGCTCTTTAGAAAATGCCAGTTTGTGCTTGTTTGTCTTGTTTTTGCTTGGCTGCTTTCAGTAAATCTTTTCCCTGATTATCTTCTCACTCTGATTATTTGCTGCAGGCTGTGGAGTAGATAAAAAAAAAGGTTTTGCAACTTTAAATATGCAAAAGGTGATAAAAATATATATATATATTTTTTTTTTAGAAAAAAATGTGCCTTTTTCTCTTCTGGAACATTATTTTTCATGGGCCTATAATTTAACGTTTAAATTTGCATTATGAGGATTTAGTCAAATAAGTAATTATGATGCTGGATTAATTGTTATTACATTTTTAAAAAGGAAAAAAAAGGTGCATTAATTTAATTGCTTCCTGGCTTTGTAACATGCTGTCATGGGCATTTACAAAACAGGAGTATTTGTGCTCATTACATTTGGAGTATTGAATATTTAAATGTTGCCAGATCACTGTGTTTCTATAGTTTAAAGAACAGATAAGGACAAAAATAATAATAAAAGTCATTTTCCTATAGGATTGTCTTTTTCAGTGTTTGTCATTTTTAATAGGACTTTATATATTTGAATGATTTATCCCTCTATAATTCAGTAGTGCTACAGTTTTTATTGTTTTTGTAGGCCTGTGTTGTTTTTTTTCTAAAAATGATAAAAATGTAAATGGAGTTCGTTTTTGTGTGAAAATCTAAACATGCAGCTCAGAGTTATAGGTTGTTTTTGTTTTGTTTTAATTCTATTTTTTTTTTCCTATTTCATTAGGATTTGTTCCTCTGCCTAAATGCTCTGCTCTCCAGTTCAGAGCAGCAGCCTATAGATAAATCAGCCTCAGTCTGCTATTGAGACAGCCCTGGGCCTCAGGGTGGGACCTGTCACTTGGTGTCATGACCTTTGAAAACTTTCCCCATGAAGCCTAAATCTGTGCTCCTGCGCCAGATATGGCCTCAAGTTAAAGATTTTACAACAGAAACATATCAGTCTGTCTTTGACCTGGTTATTAATGTGGGAAACACACACATCAAACACACTGTGTGAAAAGAAAAAAAACAGTCCTTTATTTTCTAATTGTACATGAGGGGAAATTCACTGCTTCTGTAACTTTTGGTTTGAGCTGATTTTTTTTTTTGTCTTAATCCAGAGCCTTGGTGTGAGCTCTGGGTGGACTCGCTGTCTCATCCCTGACACCCTCCTCACACACATCACAGGCTCCCAGACACTCAGATCGATATTCCCATTAACCCGTGACGTCGCTAATAAAGGACAGTGACACCGTGTTTAAACAACACGAGGCTTCAAAAACAAACTGGTCTCACATCATGTCGATGATAAGTCGTTTGTTTTTTTTACCATCAACCTAAAAAAACCCACCTCTGTTTGAGAACTGATTCTGGTAGAAAAGTGCAGGTTGTCCACCTGTCAGTCATTTATACCTCACCTCTCTATGTGTGTGTGTGTCCAGGAAATACATTAGACACAGCAATGAGTGAATGTATAGGAAGCTAAAAATCATCCCATGAGAGCACACACACGTGTAGATGTACATTCATAATGCATGAGGCCCGGGGTGTTTGTTTGGTCTGCACCGTCAGACTCTGGTTTAAAGCTTTATGTGCTTCTGTGTGAAAGTGCATTCAGAATTGAAGGGGTTTTTGATTTTCAACAAATCTTCAGTGAAATCCTCGGATTTTTTTTAAAACCTTAATCTACGTGGATAAAATGAATATCTGTGTCCTGTTCGGCTGTTTGTCCTTCTCTGGTTATAACATGGATTTGGTTGAAATTGCAAGTTTCCAAGAAATTTTGCGAGAAGCACATTCGTGACATTTATGGAAATTCGCAATTAGTTAATGTTTAATAAAACAAGCATGCATTCATGATAAATTCAGGAGATTTTTAGGCCATTCAAAACACATGGATGTGATGTAATTCTGCGTTGTATACAACATGCAATCTTACTTTTAATTATGGATTTTCTCCACTTCTTATCACCGGAGAAAGAAGTAATTATTATGAGAGAACAGATTAACAAAGAATTTCCTAATTCCGGTGATCAGATGGGTGTAATGTTGTTTTTTTAATTTAAGGATTAAAAAAAGGATGAAACTAAACCTGAACATGTTTGAAAAAAAGAGCAATATATTAGTGTTGATATGTGCAATTTCATGTCATTATAAATGTGGCACCGCACTGATAACGAAATGTTTCAGTCCTTGTTTAAGATCATAATTATGAAAAAAAAGAAAGAAAAGAAAAATAAAAAACCTTGCAAACTTCCGGATTGAGCAGATCCGTGTAAACATGATCCAAAGGGGAATGGATATAAATATGATCTATGGAACTGTGACCATTTTTATAGGAAATCATGACAATATTATGACGCTGAAGACAAACTTTAAACACCTTGGTTTTTTTTGGGTTTTTTAATCAGATAAAGTTGTTTTGAATTTCGAAGTTCCTTCCAATTTCAACTCATTTAATTTCCTGGAACGACTGAAAGACACCAAGTTCAATGTGCATCTTCAATTAAACTGTCTTGGGTCTGGATATTAGTATTCCAACTATGATGCAAGTCCCAGCGTAAAATTATTTTTGGTTTCTAGTTAATTAGAAAATGAATTCAGTCAAAACAAGACACAGGCCTGAGGTCAGAGAGTCTTTCAGCTCCTGGAAATGTCTCGGAGAACAAACAGTCACTGGCACAAAAGCAATTGTTGCAATATTATTTTTTTATTATCTGCAAGAATTTGAAACACCTGAGCAAAATTGAAACTGTTTGTCCCTCTTGCCTTCGCTCAAACAAAGCGAATGTTTGTCAGAGAGATTATTCACTGCTTGTGTCTGTGTGTGTGTGTGTGTGTGTGTGTTACAGGTGCTGTTTGCAGAAGAGGCTAGTATATTGTCCCTGGGTCAGTGAAGGAGCCAAGGTTGGTAAAAATCTACATAACATTACCATCTGTTAAACTTCAAACTGCTCAAACACACACACACACACACACACACACACACACACAGAATCCTATAAACAGAGAGCAGTGAAGAAGAGTAGAGTGCCTATAGAAATGTAATGTATGCTCTTCAGTCCCTCTCCAGCTCCTCTTCCACATCCTCCTTCTTCTTCTCCTCTCCTGAGCTGAGAGCAGACAAGAGCTCGGGGTTGAGGCCTCCGCTGGCACCAATGAGGAAGAGAAAGGACTCTGGAGCAGAGAGAGGACAGGCTTGTTGTGAAAACTTGTGTGCCGAAAAAGAAAAAGCCCTCCCTTTTCTCTCAGCAACCAAATGTGGTCGACGTTCAACCGACAACCCGGGTGAATTTCATGTGGAATATCAGCGAGCTCCCTGCCACAGCTGAACAACCCACCAACCAACATACTTTCCCCTGTGGCCCACAACACCCCCCACCAACACACACACACACACACACACACACATATACACACACAGGTTCCTCTGAAGGAGCAGGCGGAGCCGGCAGTTGCACATCTGCATTTCAAACACAGACTCTCTGGGATTCATTATTAATTAGCCTGCTGAGCCCTGGAGGACTGGTGATGCTGCCGTCACATGCACACACACTAACACACACTCACACACACACACACACCTCGTGACCCCTTTGCCCCCTGCGCTCTACAGTTAGAGAGTCCTCACCAGAATACTGAGCCATACAGGAGTGAACCCTCCCTCCAATCACATCACTTCCCCTGATTTCCCGGCTTAATGTTTGCTAAAGGATGATGAATTGCAGGAGTAGATGGTTTTATTAAGCCGAGCGCAGTGTAACTGTGTTTAAAACACCATATTCAATTGAGTTGTTTAGCACAGCACAGCGCTAAATGACATATGTGAGAAGATGAGAGGAGCCCGAAAAGCTGTACTGCTTCTTATATCACATCAATAAACATTACAAAACTCCTCTCTGCATTTGTTTGCTTTATTCTGTGCTATTTGGGAAATAGACTGTTGTGTTTTGCTTTGCTTCTAATTTAAGTGTGTGTGTGTGTGTGTTTTTTCTGTGTGTGCATTAACCTCCACCAGCAGTAGATAGAGGCAGATCAGAAAGACACACAGCGATTATGCATGAGGAATGTCTCCAGGGTCCAGAGAGAGAGAGAGAGGGAGAGAGACATCAAACACACTGCAGTGAGAACCCTCTGTCCACAACACACGTCCCACCGCTGCGCAAAGTTGGGGCTGTGCAGTTTACAAAAATAAACACGATAGGAAGAAACGAAGGCACTGCTGCGGGTTTCAGCCTATTGTGTGCGTCTGCTGTTGCCCACGGTTGCATTAGTATGCAGGGAGCCACCGTTTGATGCGGAGATCATTCAAGAGCATCAGATTGTGCATGATTTTCTGACATATTTGTGACGGGACGATGCATTGACTGCAAATATTTCAACGTAGAATGTTGAATGAAGGATCTCGCTTTGGACCTGAAAACAGAGGAAGATGATAATTTTTTAATTTGTGGTTGATAGAAGAGCTTATGAATCTGTTCTCCTGCAACATGTGGCTCCATCCGTCCGTCCACCATTGTGGCTCAGATAATATTACCATGGCCACTGGGGCTGTAGGTGGGCAGTCTGTGATCCCTCACCGCACATCAACACCTAACCGATTGGCTCGCTCAAGGCTATAACCTGGGCTCTGATAGGGCAAGAGGCTCTGGCAGTAATTTGGGCATAATTGCATAATTGAGCAGGACTCCACTATCATCACCCTCTGCCTCTGAAGTCCTCGGTTTAGGCCTCACAGTGGCCGAAGCTGCTGCTCAGCTGTCACCTTCTATCTCCATTCAAAGTGATACCGCAGGAGGGTATAACACACTCTCACACTGCAGCATCCCTGTGAGGATCAGTGCCTCTTGAACCAATTGGATGTGATTCAGAGCCAACAGTGGACCTCCACCGAGCACACACACTTCCTGGTTTTGCAGAGAGTTCTGGACAGCGCTGTGGCGAGATTTGCAGAGGGAAAAGACCACTTCTTGACAACACAGCACAGCCTTTGTTAGATGTGTAACGAAGAATCCGGGGCAATCGAAGAATCTGCACAAATGTTGTTACAAGTTCTTGCTCCGAAAGGGAATTCTTGTTCCCCTTTTGGAGCGTTCCCCCTCGGCCCGCTCTTTCATTCAAAGGAATGTACATATGATTTTTGGTTTCATACCAATTCCACCTGGAGTCGCGAAGGGAAGAATAACAAATATGGGAAACATTTAATCCAGAATAATATGTTTATCCAGAGACCTGTGGACTTGGGGAGGAATGGACCCCCTCTGATGTGGTGTGCTGCCAGTGTGTGTGTGTGTTCGTGCATGTGTGTGTGTGCGGGTTGCTGTGTGTTTGGGTTGGACGTGTGAGGCGGGTGAAGAGACCCTCCACCCCCCGGGGCCAGGAACTCTGGGTGAGGAGGAAGAGAGGTCTAACACACTCTCAGATTTCTAAAGTGTGTTTGTGTGCAAGCTTTTGTGTGTGTGTGTGTGATACAGGATGTGACAAAAGCGAAGCAGCAAGTGAGTAGTTGTACAGAAAAGCAGTAGAAACTAGAAGCATCTCAGTTATGGTGGTGCTTCTTGTAGAGAAAAGGTTTTTTCAGCAGGAAAGAAAATATAAATTTAATCTTCCTAACCTCCCTCTGTTTTTCAGCTAGTGGGGTTAAGTGTAGAGAAAATACTCAAAACTCAGATGTATTTTCATGACTTGTGTTTAAAAGGGAAAATCTGATTATTACAGCTGGATTTACTGTTATAGTCATTTTCAAGTAACAGCTGAGCTTAGAGAACCCTGCAACATTGCTACAGTGATATCAGTCAGGACAAGAAACAGTTTGGCAAGATTATCTAAATTAGTTTTTTAAAGGCAAAACTGCAAGTGGTTGCACCCAAAATGATGGTAACCTACCAAGGCCTGTGGCAGGTCAATGTTGAACCAGGAAGTCTGTAAACTGACATGCACCTCGTCATGTAAATGTGATGGCAATTTTACATGTTGGTGCAATCAAATTTGAGCAAATTTGTGGTATTGACTTACTTTGTTCCTTTTTTTTTTTTTTTTTTTTTTTTTTACATATGGTCAGATTATTACTTTCCAATGAATTATGAGTTTAGATGACACTAATAATCAGACCAGCGTTCTCAACCTATGTTTTGGATTTTCATTGAATATTCAGGTGTGCACTTCACATACATCTTGTGAGGAAGTAGGAATTAGGCCTAAACAAGTCCAAACTTAACATTTTGTTATTCTGTGCTTTTACTGTCAAGGTTTTTTCTATTCACAGAGAAAGCGAAGCACATTTTTACCTCACCTCACATGTGAGAGTTTGACTGCTGGGCTGCGTGTGTTGGTTCACTCCAAACGGCCAAATGTACCAGCTCCACCAATGTTAGCTGTTAGCCAGCAGCAGACGAACCGACCGTGGGTTTGTGTGTGGCCAAATCATTGTTTTTCTTCTTCTGCATTTATGACGTAGATTCATAAAGCCCTGGGATACACATACTTTTTCACTCAAGTTAAAAATTTTCAACTTGCATGGATGCTCTTTACGTCAGTTTGCAGTGCTCTGGGCAAATTTGTGTCTAATTGCATCTTTTCATGCAATTGCGCCACCTCTGCAATTTGCCTCACATTCTACACACAGACTTTATAATATTTTTAGAGGGTTCTCTGTAGGAAATGGGAGTGTATGTCCTTCCCCTTTAATGAAGGTCATAAACTGAGACTTCAATAAGGCAAAATAAGTTTTAAAATCCACCACTGATGGATGGAACAAAAAAACCCACAACTTGTGCAATACAAGCTTTTTGGCTTTAATAATGGATGCCAATGTCCAAATGAATTTAACAGATAGATAAAGCCAGCAACAGCATGTCTAATAAGAGCTCTGGTGGTTGTGTTTTGAATCTGTCTGATCGTCTGACTGCTTGTGTTTTTTGCCCCGTCGCACTTCTTTTTAGTAAAGTCACAACATTCCCAGCCCTCAGCAATACTTTGCTAATCATAACTGATAGAAATGATGGTTAGAATCCAAGCTATTGTGAATTGTAGTTTCCTTTAAAAACAGACTAATTCTAAGTCATCGAGTACAATGTTATCATTGTATCAGATAGAAATGATGCATGAAACCAGCCGTTCTTTTTAAAAATCCAGACTCACACACACACGCTGACACGTAAAAGTGACACTGCCACCTCGACCACTATCTCTACTACTACTACCACCAGCTCAGTGTGCCAAACGTACTAAATCCCGCTGCCTTTCTCTTCTCTCTCTCTTGCTCTGACTCCCTCTCTTTCCCTGTGAAAGAAGGTCTTATTGTGGCGATGTCAGCTGTCTCAAGGGCATCCAGAACAAAGACGCTTTTCACCCCTCTGCATATCCTCCTCTCATCCTTCACTCTCTCACCTCTCACTCTCATTTCTCTCTCTTTCTGACTCCCCTATCATGCAAACCTCTCATTTGTTTGCACCTTTTTTTTTCTCCCCCGCCTTTTCCTTTTCTCACTTTTGTTTTGGCATCCTCATGTGGGTGGGAGACGTATAGCTGCTGGTGAGCTGCACTTGCAGGAGCAGGTTGAAGTGAAGGAGATGATGATAGTAACGCTGGAATATATATATAAAAAAAATGAGTCCATTGGCGACTTCCTTGATTTGGACATAGACACAGCTTGTTTGAGATTACTCTGCTGCTGCTGCTGTGTATGTTGTGTGTGATATACGTGTCTGTGCCATGGAGGCAGGAGGAGAAGGATGTATGAAGGCAGCAGCAGCTGGTGGAGATACACAATGTCAAGAGAGCTCAGAGAGACATAGAGAGAGTACAACAGAGGATGCCTCCTTGGCTGACTGTGTGGAAGGGGGACAGTGGAGCATAACAAACAGGATCCACCTTTCTGCTTGGCTAATTTTCCCCATTAAAACAGCCCAGCAGGAGCCTCAGCAGTCCACCAGCTGGAACAGAGGTTATTTTAGTGCCTGTCTTTCACCAGGGTGTGTGCGCGTTTGTGTGTGTGTGTGTGTGTGTGTGTGTCACTTGCATCTATTTTGGCGTGTGAGTCTGAGGTTTGGGGAAGCATAAAGATCTTCCATAGGAGCGGATTCAATTCACTGATATTAATTTCCTTCTCTCCAGTCAGGCATAAACAAAGAAAATCTCCTCGGCTGTCTACAGTGTGTGTTTCGCCCTGCTGCGCGCAGCTATAATGTGCTCTGCACTGATATTGATGTATGTATGTGCCCATATTTGCCCAGTCATCTCTTTATGTGGCCAGCCCTCCTCTCCTCTGTCTCAGTCAGATCCTAAACTAATCCCCAACCCTGCTACTCTGACAAGAAAATCCCCTATTTTAATGCATGCACACACACACTCCGTCTTCCTCCCTCGCCCCCGGCCACACACCCCTGTCACACACACACACTTTCTTTTTTTATCCCACTCTGTACCTGTACACAGCATCTCTTAGTCTCTGTACGTCTCAGTAAAGCAGGCCTTACACAAGTTACCATTTATGATATTTGTTATGGTAATATCTTCAGAGTGTGGTGGCGTTTCCGGAAATTCATACTGTAATGACATTTCTTCCTCTTTTTGTTCACACAAGGCAGAATTTGGCAGCACAGTGTCATTATGCTAGAAGCTGTCAGGAAATGTTAACTGGAATCTGTTACAGTCCATTTGCTGTAGGAAAACAGTAATCAGATAACAGACATTTGTGATTTAAAAAGGAGGGAAGACATAAACAAAGACTCAATAATGTTACTGATACTAATTTTTCCGCAGGGTCATAATGGTTGTAGACGACAGTCTGAGAGTTGGAACACGTCTTGAAACTGTGGAATGGATTTTAAAGGCAAAATAATCCAGTGAAATGAATTGAAATTTCTTCTTTCTTCCAGCTTGTCTTGTGGTTAATTATGTTTGTGTATTACATTAAATAATCTGTCCTACAAATGTAGAGAGCAGTAGCTAACTATAGAAAAGAAGTAACATTGAAAAGAAATGGGTTTAAAGTTTAAAGGGAGGCAGCAAACTAGGCCTGTGTGACAGATAGAAAGATTGTGCGCTACACCTTAATTCTATGTCTCTTAAAGATGATTATTGCTTATTACTGCTGATTATTACTACATAAAAATGCAAATCCAGCCTTTAGATAATAGTCACACTAAAATACTAAAATGACTTCTTTCAGCTTTAAATATTTTTGTAACTTTACCGTTATTATTAGAGTTCATTGCTGATAAGAAATAAAGGTTTTTAAGGTGTCTGTCTGTCCTTCCACTATATGGAAAATTCTGATTAAAATATATATATGATACATTAATTTAATAGATTCAAATATGTGATTTAAATGCCACCATACAGCATGAATTCCACCACAGTCGAAGCTGACATGGCCGTGTGGCTATCTCATTAGGTAGCTTTACATTTTACATACAGCTTTACGACATACCTCTCTTGCTTTAGCTGTCTGGTGTAGCCTGGTGTAGTGTGACAGCAGCGTATTATCAAGCCATTTATTAGGGTTTGGCTTGGATTTAATAATTACTACAAATCTTACATGCTGTTTTCATGGAAACTATCATTACTATGACATAATATTATTTTTAAGGTAAAACAGATGACCAAAAGTTAGGGTCTGGTCTCAGTTCAATTATTTATAAGTCATATAGTTTCCCGGTAGCTCACAGTGTGGCCATGAACTGAAGTGAATGCATACATACAGCTGGGTGCGGCCTTGGAACAGTTTGTGTGCTGTGGCCTAGAAGAGCGTATTCTCAACCACGCTGAGTTTTCCCTTGAAAAATAACTACATACCCAGGCGGAGAAGTCTGACCGAAGGTTTAATTTATGCTCTTATTGGCCTGTCAGGAGGTTTGCCAACTCCAGCCCATTTGTATTTCACACTGTTGTTTAAAGGCTATAAAACATTTTATTTGTAATTCCAATATTTTATAGCATATTAACACTGATGATAAAACAATACAATTAAGCTGTAACCCTACTGAATACAATACCAGATTATTTATGCTTGGCTACAGTAAATTCAGCCTGTCCAGATGACCAATTAGTGCACATGCAGAAATGTGACGATTACGGCTTATATCAGCAACGAGAATCATATATCAAACACAATATCACTTTCTGCATTTCATGAGCTAAACAAATGACTTTTCATCTGTGGAATATCTGCGTTACGTTCAGCATGTGAAAAGACTTTCTGCATTTACCAGCCAGGAGAGATGAGGTGCGGTTGACCTTGGCATGTGTGCGATCACATGCACACACAAACGCAGCACATGCACACACACACCATGTAGAGGGAAACTGACAAATGGCAGTTCAGCAGCTCAGTTAGATGGTAAATGTGTGTTTAAACAATGCAGAGTGACGCGTACACACACAACACTTAGTGGCCGGTCGGTGATATAAGATTGATTTGGTTCACTCTCTCACTCTCACTCTTTGAAACGCACACACATACACACACACACAGACGCACACACTCAGTGGAATATGAGTGATGTGATTCAGGACACCTCTCGGCAGCCACTCTGCTTTCCATCCTAACGCCTGAGCAGAATACTAATCACTGGATCACATTACAGAGAGAGAGAGAGAGAGAGAGAGAGAAATGGTTGCAGCTATAGGAGGAGAAGAAGCAGCATGGAATAGCATGGATTATATCAGATAACAGAAATACAAAGATGGGCTCTGCAGACCGTGGTGTTTTTTTTTTTTTTTTAACACCTACACCTTCCTGTGAGCAGCATGCAAATACTGTGGGTTGCTGAAAAGGTGATGTCACAGGCGGCAAAGCTAAACAGCCAGGTTGGAAACATGATGTCCACCTGTACAAAAGTCATCTACAAGGGGCTCTTGGTTATAGAAACAGTTATTCCCTATAAATGCAGTTAAAATAAATCATACCACAATCAATAACTACGCTGCCTTTATTTGCATATGTTAAATTTTCTGTTATATCTTAACATTTTAGAGGTAAATATTATACCTCTTACTCCTCTACATTCATTTAATGGCCAGCAGTTACTAGTTGGAAGATTAATATTTTACAATACGTATAACCAACCTATAAATTGCAATGTTAGCGATTAAAATATTCAACACTAAGTAATATAGTTCAAAGTACCTCCACCAGCTACAGCATTAAAATGATACATACATGATAAGGAATCAGTAATTGTAATCCAATATCATTAAAGATAATGATATAACACTGACATGAGCCATTCGGCTGCAGAATAACATTGACATTTTAGTCAAAGATTTTAAAGCTGCACTAGTTCATATTTTCATAATAACAATGGTTAAAAAATGGATGAACTTATATAATTATCACCCAAATCTGCAGTCCTGCTCACTTCTATGGAGTGTTTAGTGTTTTTCAGCTCATTGTTTTGGTTTTCTGACCCGCAACGTTACTGTTGTGGTTCACCCTCATGACTCTCATTTACATTTACCCAGCACCACCTACCTACACAGCGCTAAAAGGCAATAAGAGCTGGTAAACACAGCGGAGCATTTAGCTTCTAAATGACTGCATATTTTCATCAGGAGTTGGATTTTATATGACAATGTTGTCTTTAGAGCTTATTGTGCTGCCCCCAAGATGTAAAAATGAATTAATGCTACTTTATGTATATTTTACTGATAATAAGTTTATACTAAGTAACATTTTCTATGCAGTACTTTTACTTGTAATGGAACATTTTTGCACTGTGGTATTGCTAGGATCTGCATACTTTTCCACCACTGTAGCAAAGAGAGATTAGATGCAAGACTGAAGAAAAGAAGCTCTTTCCACCTGTGTAGGACTCATCCTCAAGAGGCAGTAATAGAGACATTTAGTCCCATTAACAGAAGTTATCAGAAGTAATTGCTGATGCCATTTTTCTCGAGTAATGACTCAGATTAGAGCTCATTTCTGCATCATCAAATGCCAGTTTGGGCATTTATTCCTTTCCTTTCTTCTCAGCACTGCACTTGCCTCTACAGCCAACATGCAAATACAAACACTCACACTAAATCTCACACACTCTCCTTCTCCTCACCCTCCCTCCCTCCCTCCTTCCCTCTCCCCCAACCCCATGCTGAAGCAATTATGTCCAGTGTGTGAGTCTTCTACAGGCAGTGTGAGGGTGATTGATGATGCTGTCAGCACAGGGAACATGTTTTAACGTCAGAATAATCTCCCTGCTAATATATTACATCCACTGGATAGGGTTCAATCATTACTAATAGCGCTGCTAAGTTGGTGAGAGGGGAGCTGGTGTTGAGAGCACGTGCCTCTGTGTGTGTGTGTGTGTGTGCCTTTGAGTTTGTGTGTGTGTGTATCTCATTAATCAGAGCAGAAGTAGAGGCAGGGAAATCTAGTAAGGCCAACCAATAAACAAGTATGCAAGTGCAAGGTGGAATAAGCAGCCAGTGAGCAGTGTTTACTTCTTACATAATTACTCACTCGTATCCTATAGTCAGTGAATCAACTGAGACGCTGTTATTGTGAATGTGAGAGTCTTACCACCACTTGATATAATATCGTCTTATGAAATGAAAGAGGTGGAGAGAATGGAGCACAAAGGCATCCAGGCTTCAAAAAGAGGCAGCCTTGTGGTGTCTAATCCGCACTGTCTAATCTCTCAAATTGCTGTGACGTTTGATGAAGGGGATCGAGCTGGTGTGAGGAGAGAAATGGGCCCAGTCAGAGAGGGAGTGTGTGTGTGTGTATGTGTGTTGTTTTTTTTTTTTTTTGCTGATGTGTACAGTACAGATCCAGCTGTGCCCTCCGCTTCCGAACAAATCCTTCTTTAAATACGAGCTGTGTTGTTTACAGCAGTTCTCTGCCTCCAGACACCATCCTCTCTCTGCCTACACTGCCTCTGTTCATTTGACACTGCCTCCTCTCTTATCTGCTTTACGTACTGCTGATCGGATGCACCATCCCCCACTTTTTATAGCTGGGTAGAATATGCATGTTGTCGCATGTTGCATGCGCAGGCGTACACATGCGTGTACATCTGGGAACATGGGAGTAAGAAAGACAGAAAGAAGGAAAGAAAGAAAGAAAGACTGTGTGTGTGTGTGTGTGCAGGAGAGTGTCTGTGGGGATTGGTGTTATATTCTGCTGGTGTCAGCTGGCTCGTGGCCTGCAGATTAATGCGTGTGTGTGTATGTGTGCACACGCATATGTGCGTGGCGCAAACAAAGGCGCCCTCACAAACACCCGTAAACAGATTAGCTCGTCTGCTGAGAAACAAAGGGTTAAGAGAGAATGCAGATTTCACAGGGAAGGGGAGGGAGTCGAGGCTGTGCGTCTAGTTTTGGGGTGTGTGTGTGTGTGTGTGTGTGTGTGTGTGTGTGTGTGTGTGGGGTGAGCGGGGCCAGCACGGCGGTGGAGCGTCGTGATCCCTCTCCCTAATACTGTGTGGAGAATCTCCTCGCTGGGCTCAGCTGCCAATTCTCTCCACTGTAACAGTTCCATTCTCCTCCTCAGCCGCTGAAACAATACTGCCATGCCTTTCTGTGCATCTCCACACAAAGAGCGAGGCGCTGAGACAGACGCTCAGAGTGAACTGAGACACAGCACCAGGACAATAGACTGAGAATGGTTTTGTTTGGCATTGTGCTGTGTGTTTGTGGAGACAAACAATAAAGAAAAGTTCCAAGGGACGAGCAACTTTTTCCTCATTGTTGAAACTTTAAGAGGATGCACAGTTTACAGAAGTAGGAGCTGGGGATTTGCTTCTTTGGAGAATCTGTGTGTATCTCTGGTGTGTTGCAGTCTCAGCTCAAAGAACATTTAGGTAACTCTACTCGGAGTCAGACTTGAAAAAAGGTGTTTTCCCGGCACCTTTTTCAATGAAATATAACCAAGGTCTGATCTATTGACAACAAGGCCTGTATCACTCACAGCAACATTTCAATGGAAGCAACGGAGTTATGCATCATACAGACCATAATAATAAGTGAAAGGTCCTCTGAGGTGGATGTTTAAAAGCAACAGAAGAAGGTGCATACATGCAGAATTTCCTATAACACATCTCTCACTATTCTACACACACACACACACACACACACACACACACACAGTGGACAGCACACTCACATACTGGAAGTTCCCCCTCTACTGGTGGCGATGGATGCTGAGACGTACTGCCCCAGAGGACCACCTCCCTGGGACCTTGAGCCAATCACAACAGTCGAAACAAGCCTTTTATCTACAGGGGCTTATTAAGCTAATTGAATTAGCATGTTGTGGTTTCTGAACCCAAATACGATTAGCCTGTTATTACTGCGTTATCAGGGTCCCTTGTTACAGTAACAGCAGGTTACTTTTGGCTGCTTCATTGGCTCTTTTTCTCTCTGTGTCTCTCTCTGCCTGTGCAACACTGGAGCTTTTCACACATTCACATATCAGCTCCTTATCTGTCACATACCTGCCACAGTTAGTGTGGTGAAAATGACTGATGAAAAATGATGAAAAAGATCGTGCATCTCACACCAGTTAAAGCAACATCTGCGTTCATTTTAGAATTTGGTTTATTGACTCAGATCAGGCAGATATTATAGGGTCCATAAAGCACCAAACAGCAGACACACACAGTAACTAGCTGGTGAACATAGTGGAGCATTTCGCAGCTAAACAGTCAGATATTTGCTTGAGGAGTTGGCAGAGACCAAAACAGAGCTAAAAGGAGAGTGAATATTGGACTTACATTCATCAGGTGGGCAATGACATGACATCAAATTAATGCTTATTATTTTTTGCAAACAGTCCGAATTTGATGCTGGCGACATATTTCAATAAAGTTGGGACAGGGGCATGTTTACCACTGTGTTACATCACCTTTTCTTTTAACAACACTAATTGTTGAAGTTTTTTGCTTGATATACAACTTAAGTTGCTCAGCAGTCTGGGTTTTCTGTTGAGGTTTTTTACACTTCATAATGCGGGACAGGAGACAGGACTGGACTCCAGGCAGGTACGGTCTGGTACCTGCACTCTTTTACTATGAAGCCACGCTGTTGTTACATGTGCAGAATGTGGTTTGGCATCATCTTGCTGGAATATCAAGGATGTCCCTGAAAATGACGTCGTCTGGATGGCAGCATATGGCGGCCGTGGCTCAGGAGGTAGAGTGGTCGTCCACTAATCAGAAGGTTGGTGCAGTCTACATGCCTTAGGCAAAATACTGAACCCCAAGTGAATGGTTACGGCTCCCGATGAGCAGGTGGCACCACCCTGCATGGTAGCCTATGTCACCAGTGTATGAATGGGTGAATGTTGGCTTGTGTTGTAAAGCCCTTTGAGTGGTTGGTTATGACTAGAAAAGCACTATATAAATGCAGTCCATTTACTATGTGTTGCTCTAAAGCCTGTATGTATCTTTCAGCATTAATGGAGCCTTCACAGATGTGCAAGTTACCAAACTCATGGGCACTAACACACCCTCATATCATCACAGACTCTGGCTTTTGAACTTTGTGCTCGTAACAATCTGGATGGTCCTTTTCCTCTTTAGCCGAGAGGACTTGACATCCATCATTTCTAAAAACAATCTGAAATATGGACTCGTAAAACCACAGTGCACATTTCCACTTTCAATCCATCTCAGATGAGTTTGGGCCCAGAGAAGTCGGTGACATTTCTGGATGTAACAGATGACTTTCGTTTTGTAGATGCAGTGACAAACTGTAGTAATATGTAGTAATCTCTTTTATACAATCATGTGTTTGACAAAGTGTTGAACCTCTCTCCATCCTTGCTTGTGAGTCTTTCCAGGATGAACCTTTCATGCCCAATCATGATACTATCACCTGTTACCAATGAACCTGTTTACCTGTGGAATGATCCAAACAGGTGTTTTTGGATCAGTCCACAGCTTTCACTGTCTTTTGTTGCTCCTGTCCCAACTTGTTTGAAACATGTTGCTGCCATCAAATTCATCATTGAAGTTGATGAGATAAAACAATAAATATATTGTCTTTGCACTGTTTTCAAATGAATATATGTGAAAAAGGATGAACAAATTTTCATATTCTGTTTGATTTAAGTTTAATTTCAAAACATACTAATAATGGATTCCATAATATGAAAGAAACAAAACACGTAAGATCAAAAGGTTGATAAAGAATTGCTAAAAATATCAGCAATTGATAAACCATGTAACAAGTAATTAAAAATAAAGAAACTAAATACATAGTACTGGATGGAAAAATATAAGGCCTGTATGGACCAACGCAAACTGAGATGTTCAGTCTGAATGAACCTACGTGAACACAGCGTTCCTTGTGCAGCGAATCCCCCTTTACCAGCTGGGCAGGGAGTCATAGAGGCCGGCTTCAGTGGGAGAGTAGGAGGTGGGCACAATGGGTGGAGGGAGGTGCAGGGGCGAGGGAGGGGGCGCTGGATGAGGGGGGCTGAGAGACCAGGTTGGGGAGTCAGCTGAGCCTGTGATTAATACACTGGGGCTGCTCTGCACAACCTCCACACCACACTGTCCTCACCTCCAATTAGCATGCTAATGAACCTGCACATGTGTGACTGTGTGTGTGTGTGTGTGTGTCACCTGAGGGCTCTTTCTCACTGTGCAGCATAAACAGAAACAGGCTGGCATTCAGAGGAATGGCTGCTGCTCTGCTGATTGAGACTATGTGTGTGTGTGTGTGTGTGTGTGTGTGTGTGTGTGTGTGTGTGTGTGTGTGTGTTATGGACTGTGACCCTCGTCTTACTTGCTGCTGTTATGGTAACTGGTTGAATAGGAATGTTTTCTCGGCCTAGTTATACCTGTCATGGTGACCTTTGTTCTCTGTGAGTGCTGAGAGGTGGACCTGACCAGTCACAGCTCGTTCTCCATGGGGAACATGATTTACAGGTCCAGCATGTCATGAGGAGGCATATGCAAATACTGGTAGTCTTAAAAAAACCCAACAAAATACACAGTCAACAAATAGACACATGCAGGAAAACACTATCAAAATATGTGTTAAGGAAGATTTTAAAAATAATTAAAGGTGCAGTTCTGCATTGTAACACATTAACATACAGATTTCACAGCTTTCAATTTCCCTTCAATAACTCTAAAGTAAATTTCTGATTTTGGGATTCATAAATGACTTATAGTTTGACACAGGAAATGTGTTTATTCACTTTCTTGCAGAGAGTTAGATAAGTAGTTCACCACTGTACAGTAAATATTAAGCTGGGTCCTGCAACCATAGCTTTGCTTAGCACAAAGACTAAGCTGAGCCAAACAGCATTCTTAAAATTGAAATCTGCTCGACTTATTGTGTGCCTTTCTGTAAATGAAGCTAATAAATAAAAGCAATAATAAATGGGGGAGAACCTAACTCAAGACAAGTTCATTTTATTTATATAGCTTAATATCACAAAAAACAATTTGCCTCTGCCTTTACAATCTGTACAGCATATGACAGCCTCTAGGTTTAGTCCCTCAACTACCGAGCAAAGCCGTGCTGATCGGACAATCACAACACCAAAGCATCTGCAAGCAAAGTAGTTTGGGTTCTACACTGTGGATGTCAGAATTACCAACAAAGATATGGCTGTTTGCTTCCTCACTCACCGACAATAACAAATCTGAGGACTCACCTCACCACCCAAGTAGCAGCGGAGACACCAGAAAGGAGTGGAGCAACTGCACAACCTTGTGTGATTACATATTTAAGACACATAGTGCTTTGTATGATACCACATAGGAAAATATAAAGACTACACTCTCAGACCATCGATGGATGGACTGCTCGCTGTATCTCAGACTCACACATTCACTATATGGGTCAAATTAATCCAAACAAATTACGTGTTAGTTCAAATTGGTTCAAACTTGATTTCTTGAGAGTCTTAGTTTATATTGTGTGAAATATTTAAATGAGTCCCATGTTACTTATGGCTGCACCGTTTCATCAAATCTAAATGTCTTTGCTATTCTATTCTATTGCTCTTCTACAAATAGAATAAAGAAAACATGTTTGGGTGCACAGTTTGTGTAATGTCAAACTCACAGTCAGGTTAGAGGTTTAAGGGATTAATATCAATATACCATTAGTGCATTCATTTTGAGACAGTCATAATTAAATTATTGTACATGACATATGACGTTATGAAAAAATTAAACTATTGCTGAGAAAATTGGCAGCCTCTTGGCTCTCTCCCATTTTTAACTACAGTTTTTCAAATAAGCAGATGGTATGATACATGAAGGGCCTGTTGAGAAATAACTTTCAACATGTTCATCCTCATGACTAAATTGAAAAAAGAAACACAGAGTGAGGGAGGCAGGATATGTAGAAGAATATCTCTTTTTTTTTTTTTTACTGGTAGCAAAAGGGTTTATGGGAAACATGGTCTCTATATTTAGACAAACACAAGCTCTTGTGTGGGACAAACGCTAGCATGATGTGACTTCCTTGTGCTTTTGTTAGTGGTGCTGAACCAAAACCATAATTTTACAGTCCAGCATCCAAAATGCAAAAGGTAGCAACCACACATTTCAGCAATTCAGATGAAATACATCTCTATTTCACCGGCGTATTTTGGCTGTGCTATAAAAGATCTTTCATCCTTTTGGACACAAGAATAAGGATTAGTTCACATGCTTTATGGTCAGTGATCCTTCACTGTGTCATCACCTTGCTTACAAAAACTGTGCATCAACTAAGACGATTTGTGAATTTAAGATTCCTCATGAGCTGCAATATAATCCTATTTCCATGTCGGCCTTCTGGATGCCCATGCATGTACAAGAATGTCTGTGCATTTAAGTGCCTGAGTGTGTGTGTGTGTGTGTGCACGCAAACTGCTTGTGTGTGTACAGACGCAGGCAGGGAAACAGTGAGCAGCAGTGCTACAGTAACCTTTGCAATAATCAGTTCTGTCTGATGGGCCTCTTTAATTAACCTTGTAGGAAATTAATCCCAGTGTTAAATGGACAAGAAAAAGATGTTTGATTACCACCGCGGGCCAACTGGGACTTCTCCCTCTGTCTAATTGCCCAGGAAGAGAGAACAAGAGAAAAAGTAGCAAGAATGAGAAAGAGAGAAACAGATAGGGAGAGGGAGGCGAGAGAGGAGAGCGGAGAGCGAAGCGCCTCGAATCCTGTGGTGTCATTAGCGTCTGTGTGAATGTCAGTTAGTGCCTGGAGCACTGATAAGGCTTCGCCGAGAAGAGAGAGGAGAGGGGGGGAAAAGAGGACAGGGAAGAGAAGGACATTGAGGAAAAAGCAGGAAACATTTTGTTAAACTGAGAGGGACAAAACACTTTACATAGCGGACAGAGATTCCTGAGTGGTTACGGGGGAATAAGTAAGGAACTAACTGTCAATTAGGCAAAGCTGAGAGGCTAACAAGTTGTTCATGAGTAAAGGCCTCAGTATGATTCAGACTAACTCAGCTGTGCAAAGCGTCGTCTGAAGGCAAATGTGTTTATACCTATTCTGAATGACCACACTCAACAGTGAGGTAAAAAAAAAAGACCATCACAGCGTTCTCCTGATTGGAAGAAACCTGTATCTTCTTCTTTCTTTGTTGTGTCAACGCTATGAATCTTATGAGTAGAAGTAGCTACTGGCCCATACTTTCAAGTGTGTCTTTCAAGGCATTTGTTATGTTATAAGTGTTATAAGTTGTGTGTGGAAAAATGATAAAAGAGAGCTCGAGGGAGAGTTCAAATTTTTACACCTCTGTACAAGTGGACTTCATTCCACTTGTAAAGTGAATGCAATTTTTTTTTCAAAAAATTACAAAAATTGGCAGAAACTGAAGAGGACTTTGTTGCATGCTGAGACCTTAACTCTCAATTGATGACTCGTAAGCAATAAGACACATGAGAACTGCTGGATACTATGTTAAGAAATCAGTGTGTAAATAATTAGTTCAAAGATGCACAGATAAATGTATCTGAGAGTATCTGTGAGCCTTAATATTAATATTTTTGTGTTCCCTCAAGCAAAGTGGACTCTCTGAAATCTACCTGTTAGTTTGTGAAGATTTACAAATATCTAGGAATCAATCATTAGAAACTGATTTATCAACATCGTATTTTCTGAAGCCATTATATGTAATGTTGCTCCTATGTGGATGTTCAGAGCTACGAGGAGGTGATAACCTACCACCACGCCTCCCTCACAGCTACTTCATCTACATCTCGTCCCCCGAGGCCTGTTCGAGCAGGTGCTTCCCCTCTCTCCTCACTAATGTCTCCAGATCTTTGCACTGACCTCAGCTATCCATGACTCATCCCGCAGTGTGCTGGCTCCGTGCGTCAGTGTGTGTGTTGGCTGTGTTCATCAGTGTGTGTCGACTTCCCGGATCCCTGCAGGTGTCTGTATCAATAATCCAGAGGGCAGAGCGAAGAGAACCAGTGGAGGCCACGTCCGCTGTTTTCGGCTTTGGCTGTTTAGTCTGTCCACTGAGACTGGGTCTGTCTGAATGTTACGTCACAGTTTGGCAAAGACAGTCTTCTCAATCTTTTTTTTATATAGAGACACTTTCTAATCAGTCATAGAAAAAACAATCATTGCCTATATGTTCCTTCTGCATCTATTAGTTATGTGTTATTCAAGGGAATGAAGCAAGAAAGTGTAAGGTGACCTCTTCTCTTTATACAAACACCTAACAGGTGTTAGGCTACTTGGAAAATGTCAATTACTCATCACTTATAAGTCATTACATTACTGCTTACATTACTGTCAGCACAGCTTCGTCAAAGGTGCCTTCGATCAGCTGAAGCCTCCACAACCACTTGTTGCACGTCCAGTATTTAACAAATGTAGGAATAAAAAACACTGGTTTAACAAGCAGTTGGACTGCTTTCTGAAGCTATTTATAGCTCTAAAACAGCAAACATTAGTTAAACCCTGGTGAGTGCACATCATGTTGCAGGAGTCATACCTTCAAACTCTGAATAAAACCGGGTGATTCCTGATGGAGGCCTACGAGCTTGGAAGACAGACCACGTCAAAAAAGACAACTTTTGAGTTACTAGAAAACATAGTTCTTCAATCGGAGATGGAGTATAGCCCCCACCAAGCACCTCAAGGCCCTGCACCAGGCTAACATGTTCCAGATAACTCCATGGACATTCTTGGTAAGACTTGTAAAGCCAGATTTATACTTTTCCATTAATTGATTTTGCCATACCTTCAATCGTTTTGTGTGTAGGCTCTGGGGGCCAGTTGACATGTGCCTCCTTTAGAATCTACAGCAACTACATGTTGGGGCTATGTAGCTACCACATGGAGAACTGTGGCTGTGTTTTTGCCTACAGGTTTCTGATGCCGATAGAGATTAGTTATCGTGATGTGCCATTATTGACTCCTTCTCAGTGACATTATCCATTTGCACTGCAAGGCTTCTCTTCTGCTTTCTGCCAGTGAAATAACGTAAATACAGGGACTGAAGTAAGGTTGAAGAAAATCAAAACTCACACTGATATCTATGGCAGGACTCTTCTTAATGCCTTGTATCAATTATAAATCCAGCTTACTAAGTAATAATAGTAATAATTGCTGCACAACACTAACACCTAATGCTCCTATAGGGTTCCTTTAGCACTGTACTAATGAGGGGAATCTACTTTTTGCCACAGATATTGCAGGATGTTGTGTTTAACTGACATGAGCTCATAAACTAAAGTTAGCTGTTGAAGATGCAAACTTCCCTTTCATGAGCTGTAGCCTAGAACAAATATATAAAAATGCTAACTAATATGCATCATCAAATCAAAAGGTAAAAATGATCTTTCTCGGGTCTTAGGACATTAGTCATTAAGTATTAATATTTAAAATATTTATTTGGAAAAATACAAATACTGACTTGATACACATCTGTTTTTCAGATTAACATTTATACGTGAGTCCATTTGAATATTGTTCTTGTCAGTCGAGCATCCACTAAGTTCACTGTCTGCGCCTCACCTCGCCTTCTCCTCTTTACCAGCTCGTTAGTGTTAACTCATCAGCGGGGTCAAACACTGAAAACACACATTACAACACAGCCAAAAGATCACATTACGCGATTTGAATAAATACAAGGCAATTTGTCACTGTCATGTCAGAGTTGCCCCTTTCTCTGTCTGCCCTCGCTGGCTCTCTCATCCTCTTCCCCTGCACCCTCCATCCCCCTCCTCCACACCCTGCCTCCTCTGCCCCGGCACAGCAGCAGGAAGCCGTAATGGTGATTGTATTAACCCCTCGTAGAGAGCGCTGACCTTCACTTCTGTTCAGCTGGAGCTAATAGTCCAGGAACACACACACACACACACACACACACACACACACACACACACACACTCCAGGATTCCATCAAAGGATTTGGAAAAATCTGTGGGTTTGTGCAAGTAATAATGGAAAGGGGATGGAAAAGCATTTCATTAGGTGATGTTTAATAAACTGTGTCTAGTGTGTTACAGAACTGAAAATTTCTGTCAACACTTGAACCTTTCAAAAAAAGTCTTGGACTGCTTTTTACTCCCAAAAGTGTAATGGTGTTTTCTCCCAGGAGAAAATTTCTTTGTCACATAACATTTATGATATTTGGATGATGTTGACACTGTCATGGCCTCTCAGTTTTTCATTAAGTTTCTTCAAATTAGACAGTGCTCATCAGGATTACAACATGTGTTAAATGTCCCTCTGTGTGGTGAAAGACTGTATATGTACTGTCATGGTTAGAGGCAGTTGTGTCAAATATGTCAAAGGGAGCCATGTGTGCATTTATCATGCCTCTGTCAAACTGTGGATGGTCAAGAGTCTGGAAAAAAGCCTGTCACACTCTGGCCTGCAATTTTTATGAAGTTCTTAACATCATTACAAATGAAGCAACACGGGATGTTAGTTAGTGCAAACACTATCGACATTGCTTTTATAAGACAACTTAGGTTAGAAAAAAGTGACTCCATCATTTAGGTTAGGGGACCTTTGTGGGCACAGTTACAGTAATAACCATGTGTTTATGGTTAGGGAACAACCATGGTCATGATTAAAAGAAACCGATGATGACTGTTGGTGGGTACCAGGAAATGAACTTCCGTGTTAAAGTCCAGCATTTTGTTGACCCATCCATCCACCTCGGACACTCTATAATAAGTTCAACCAACTTTCTCTTTTGACCCTGATGGACCTGAGTCATAATTCCTACAGCTGGTAGAGACCTTTGTCATCTACATATGCATTATGTAACACGGATGCTGAACACTCTGCATGAAGGAAACCTTTTCTTTCTGTTTCTCTTTCTCAAATCAATTCATCTCTGCAGCCTTTGATGTTATGGAGGTTATATTGCTTAAATGTACTATGACCTATTTGTCAATTGTCACACTGAAATCAATGCTTACATGCTGAATTTTCCCAACTCTGCATTTACAGTCAAATCATCCACTAAGGCATATGTGATTTGTGATGGTAGTAGAAGCAGAAGATCGTCGGGGTGCTGGTTGCAATTTTTTCATCCTTGTTTTGCTTTTAAGCTCCTCTGTGTAATAAGTAATTGGCTTTAATAATTAGCTAGATAAGGAATATCATGGGCTTATGCAGGCTGTTTTTGTATGACACAGATAAGAGTGGGGTGTAAGTCATGCGTTGATACTGAACTGAACATTTAATTATCTGCAAATGAATACTGAGTGGTTAGTTGTACTCTGCTACTGATATACGTTTAGTACAGTATGTTAATAAAAGGTTTGTTGATTGGTTGTGTTTCAACTAGATGCAACAGTATTTCATATGTGAGCAAGGGGTGTTTTGCACTGATGTACTTATTGAAGTGCATTTGAAACCGCTTAGCTTAGAAAATATCATTCTATAATACCAACATGTTCCACTTCAGGCCTTATTTTCTCAGAGGACCGTCTCACTTGACTTCCTCACAAATTTTCCCACGCCACACCAGTACTTAAAAAGAGTGTTTTTTTTCTGTAGTTTCAGCATTAATATAACTGGGCCTGAATCACCAGCACTAGTAGCTAATTTAAAAAGACCTTCATGTTTGCAATATTTCCACTAGTTCTTATCACTTTCATCTTGCGGAATCAATGTCGAGACACTGAACCAACTAAAAACTGTTTCATCTCAATTCTCTTGATAGATACATCCTTGGTTGGCTTATTTTCATTGCCAGTTTGACAGAAGATTAGTGTCTATCACCAGTGAGTCTCTGCCAAAATATCACCCTCATTAACCCAGACACCTTCACACGGAGACACAGGGACAAATTAAAAAGAAAAAGGGCCACAGAAAAACATTAAAAATGAAGATGGTCTTATGTAGAAATATACATTAGCTGTAATAGAAGACATATGTTGCTGCTGTTGAAATACAGCACAAATCACATGTACGCTTCTCATCTGGAACAAACTTATCTAGATTGCCAGAAAGGAAAACCTTTAATAAAAGAATTTCTCAGAGATGTGTGAGGGCGGAAGTCACACGGGGCACCTCCGAGCGTACGGGGGTTAGCACAACAGCTCAGACCTCCTGCACTCTTTCATCTGGCTGTTTCAACATCCCTCCATCTCCTCCACCCTTTCCACTCCACTCTGTTAAACAAATCCTCTTCTTTCTGACAATGCACTAACTAACACGCACACAAAGAGCCCCGGGGAAGAACTGTGACCTATCCAGACTCTGACCTGTGTGGGTGAAACAGTCAAAGCCCTCGTGGACCCAGATGTCCTCTTGGCTTTTAAAACCGCACAGTCTCTCCATTACTTTCTTTTTCTCCTCTCCTCTTCCTCGCTCGCTCTCCTTTCCCTCCAGCCCCTCTGGAGACTCAGTGATAACCAGGGTAGACGGGAGGAGGAAGGGAGCGGAGGAAAGAGGGGTGGAGGAGGAGGGGGGGAGTTGCGATGTCCCGACTCAGGGATATTTAATCCTCTCTGTGAGGGGCGAGCGTCTCTCTCCCTCTGTTTGGCTTTGGGAGATCAAAGAGGCAGTTCAGATCCTGGCGAGATCGCTCGCTCTCTCCTCCTGAGTGGACCAGAGAATCTCACACACACACATGCTTAAGCACTGGGCTGACTGGCGAGGATGTCGGTGGTGGTGGTGGTGGTGGTGGTAATGAGGCAGTGATTGATGGGACTTTATGCTTCTTTATTTGCACTGTCTTAAACCGCCAGTATATGAGTGCACTCCAAATAAAATCACATCTGTGTGCAGAAGAAGAATGGCTGCTCAAAAGAAGACCCACATTTGGCTTCTATCAACAATATCATGTGATTTCCTTCGGGGTTGAATTTGAGCTTTACCTCCACAGAGTTACACTAGTTTAAAAGTTAACTTCTTGCTTTAAGAGTCTTTGTTTTCCAGGATTCTCCCACTGTGACTCACAAAGCTTCTTCTTTTGGCATGGACATGATAAAACAAACACACCTGGAGTATACTGTTGGCTTTAGGCCATAACCGTAACGTTATGGGGATGCATTTTAAAAAGCATCCTTTTCTCTGCTTTGGCCCTCCACCCACACCAAGTTGACAATTCATCCACCATAAACAGAGAGTTTTGAAAGTGCTCTCCAAAATAAAAACAAATTCTGGTCTCATGTTGTCATGTCTTTGGGGACAGTTTTTTGAGAAGTCTGATGTCCACGTTTGAGAAACCTGACGTTCTGTTGCTCTCCATTCTTGTCATAAATGGGGTTGTAACTTTGGCTTATATGTCACCACAACATCAACAATATGATTTTGGTTCTTACTCAGACTGAAATATCCCGACAACTACTGGATGGATTGACATGAAATCCAGTACAGACATTTCTGTTCTCATCATGAATTGCAATCAGTTTGGTAATCCATTCCATCATCAAGCAAAAATTTCAGCTTGCCTCAGCCGGCCTCTGTATTTAGTGATAAGTTGCAACTGTTGGTGTGCTCACATGCTACATTAAGATGGTGAACATGATTAACATTACACCTGCCAAACATCAGCATGTAAAATTCGTCACAATGAGCATTTTCGCATGCTGACATCAGCATTCAGCTTAAAGCACTAAGGCCTGAGTGCAACATCACAGAGCTGCTAACACGACTGCAGACTCTTAGTTGAAACATGAACAGATGGTCGAGACTGATATCCTTGACATGGTTGGTAAACGGTCCTTTGTGTCTGAGGGTTCCCGGCTATGAAACATTTAGTTTTAACGAAATAGGGAAGAACATTTTTTTATGCATTCAGAGAGGTCAAGAGGTCCAAACATCCAACCAAGGGTTGAATCGACTGCATCTGGATTGTAGATGCTTGAAGACTTGAAGTCCAGTTGCAGTCGATTCAACCCTTATCTGACTACCATGAGCTGGATGACTTCACATATGGCCAAAAAGAACATCAGCTCGGTGCGGCGCTATCGCCAGACAAGAATGTGATTTAAAACCTTTCAAAATTTCAAAACCTTGTGATGAATGTCCAATGCCGACATTTAAAAAAATCTTGGTTTTAACAATATGTTATAATATACATTTACAAACATATAGTTACATATACATAATATGGGTGTAATTCCTAAGGAGTCAAGGCTGATCAGTTTTATACAAAAGGTGTATAGGTGGTGGTCTTTAACATCAGATGTTATCCCAGGAAATTCCTTCAGACTTGGCTCAGAATGAAACATGTTCACCAGCTCTGTGAATGCACTCATCAGAGGCTGAGCGCTTTATTGTTGGATGCAATAATGTTTTTCTCATCTAATGCCTAAAATGAGTTTCACACCCATTGCAGTCTTGCCAAGTGTTTATAATATTACTTAAAAGACATTCTCTGAGTCATGGAGTGAGTACATTTCAGCGCTTTCTGTTTCATCACCCTGGAGGAGTTTGTTAGCAGTGGGAGCTAAAAACCGTATAGCTGGTGATAACAAAAGTGATGATTCCAATGTTTCCTTTCTATTTGTATTTTAATTTTATACCAATCCCCTGAAACGCACACACACACACACACACACACACACACACACAGACTCATGCACTCACACACACATACGCACACAAATGTAAACCCACGGCTCCCCTGCCACTCGGCTTCTGAGGTTTGCAGGTCTCTGATAGGAAGCCTCTGAAATGGAAAAGAGATAAGAGTAAATAAACAAACAAATACAATAAAACCGAATTTGTGCTGGTTCAGTGCACACAGAGGGAGAGGGGGAGAGGGAAACGGAGGGAGCGCGCTCTGCAAGGCCTGACGACGAACCCCACAAAGATGCATTCTCAATAAAGCAAAGCAAGGTAAATACCTAAGTGAATTCATGCAAGTTCCATTTATTCGGCGAAATCTGTTGAGACTGTGCGCTGATAGAGAGAGACACCATTTGGCTCTCTAACAATGGAGCTATCAGTTACCGCCTCTGTGTTCCCTCGATATGATCTCCGTCCATTTCATACAAGTGAATTGCTCCCAAAAAAAAAAAAAAGAGCATTTTATTTCCATCACAATAATGTCATTTGGTGTTGTCAGCTAATTCTCGGTGGCATCCCGAGCTTTCTTTCAACCCTTGTCGATACCTTAGCGGAGGAACCGTGCTAAACCAAATGTTCTGCGCAGCCAATCTGGCTTTAAAGCGGTGCCACGGGCTTTGATGTGCGCCCACACCAACACACCACTCCAACAGCCTTTCTTCTCAGATGTTGCTTAATTACACTATCATAGTCTGTTAATTACCTTATCAGTGCTGCATAATCCCATGGTCAGTGTCTGAACGGCATGTATCAAAGCAAAGCGAGTCTCTTTCATGTGTTTTTTTGTTGGTCTTGATTAGTGAATTCTGCAGCCCCAAACAGAAACATAAAGACGACAAGTTGCGGTAAGAGGCTGGGTTTCGTGTTGAAGCTATTTCTTGATGAACAGTTTTCCACACACACGGTCCAGCATCTTCGGCTATTGCACAGGCTGCCAGATAATGTACGGCGGATCAGTACAGCCTTTGGTTTTGGTTTCTGTGCAGGCACGACTGTACGGGCCTCAGAAAAGCTGCTGCCAGCAAAGAAAGAATTATTGCACTAAACCTCTACGTTCTTTTTGTGTACGATTTAAACAAAGATACAGGATGTTAATTACTGATCTCTGAAGCCAGACAAGGTCTCTGCTGCCAGTTCGCTAAGGGAAGAGGGAGAGGCAACCCTTTCTCACCCTTCCAGCTCTGCACATGACGCACAGACGTGAGATTTATCAATCTTTCAATCAACAGTTCAAACAGACACTGGCATATTAGTTTCCCTGTTGATTGGCAAAGTAGCAAAATCAAACAGTATTTCCATGAAATTTGGAAGCAAAAGGGCCGAGTCAAAGAGCAGAGCAATCCTTGTATATGCATCTATTTTGAGATATTATGTGAGAGAACCCCAAACAAATATGATTTCTGAATTTATAATGTAAGATCATCTGTCTTCTCACAAAATCACAATATTCCATGTTGTTGGTTCGGAATCACGGGGTGACTGCGAACCCTTCTCGGTCGGCATCTGCATGTTTATCTCGAGTGCATCTGATGCGTTGCGTATGTGTTGGTTTTATCTCCACACAACTCTGTTTCGATTTGGAGACGATAATTAAGAAATAATTGGAGGGGCCAGAGAAATGTTTCTCAAGCGTGGAAGATGCATGCCTAAATGTTAATTGCGCTCTGAATATGTTAACGTATGCACAGATGTTAATGTAGACTCCACGTTGGGCTCTTGTGTTGTGCACCTCAGTGCTTTCCCTGCGCGCTTGTGTTCTTCCCCTCAGCTCTGCCAGCAGCCTACTGGATCTGTCAACTTGGGGAAAATTTCCATTTTGCAGCTAACTCTGCAGCCTTTTGATGGATACGTCTTGCCGACTTTTATCTCTCAGCGCGTCTGCAAACTAATTAATATTTTTTTTCTCTCACTCTCTCTCTCTCTCTCTCTCTCTCCTTCAGGCAAATATTTGTTTCCTCAGAAGTGAGCGTGGGCAAACCTTCCTCGCAGCTCCATATGCTGCCAGCTGCCAATCAAGTGGGCTGGAACCCTGAAACTAATCGCAACCCCCTCCTCTCTCCTCTGTCTCCTCTTCCTCTCCTTCAGCAGAAATGAAAGAAGTTGGGGAGGGGTGGGTGTAGGGGGGTGTTTAAGGAAAATAAAGACATACAGTAGAGAAGAAGAAAGGGGATGGCTGAGACACAAGCCCAAAGCAATGTCTCCTCTGTTCTGTCTCTCCACACAGAGCTCTTCCTGCCTGTCTCTATGCTAAGCTCTTTGTTTTTATTTTACTTTATTGTATTTATTTATTTATCGTACAAATGGATTGTACTGTATCTGTAGTGGATTTGGTTTGTTTGCCAGACAGCTCCAAGAGCGAACAGTGCATGTACACAGTGATTTGTGTTTGTGTGTGTGTGTGTGTGTATGCCAGTGCCAAAACACAAACACACAGACTGGGCAAAAACAGCTTTACATCCCTCTACAGATCAGCAGCAGGTGAATGAACAAAAATGATTAATGTTGTGTTATATTACTCACACTGTTGTATCTACTGGAGAGTTTCTGTCTGAATCTGCCTGCTTTGTAACAGCAGCTGACCTCTGACCCCCAATGCAAACACACACACACATGCACTGTGTGTCGGCTTGGGACATTTTGTTCCCGGATGTTTAACCTAACTTAGCTGACACATGTCTAGTTTTACAAAATGTTTTCACTGTTCCAGGTTCTTCTAGGCCGAAATGCCATTCTAAGATATTAAACTGTCAAAGATGGTCCAAGACCTTCAACTTTTTGAATGAGACAAGCGCAGCGCATGTCATGTGACAAGAATTACCCAATCAGCTCCACAAGACCTGTTTCACTCTTTCCATCCAAGGACGTCACACTATCCAGTTGAAAGGTCAGCCAAACCGAAGATGGAAGAGCAGATGATTATACTCGTTCAGGGATACCTGTCACAAGCTGTCAAGTTTTTACTATTTTGACAGTGACAGAAGGAACAACACCTGGAGATATAGCAGCTCAGAACTTGGAATAACTGGTCAGCATAATGATCCACTGTGTTTCTGTTAGGCTACTAGTTTCTAATTGCTGGCAATGCTACTGGTACCAGCATTTTTGGTTGCTTTGTAACGACAGGTACGAAAGCTCCCGAGCAACTCGGATAAAAGGATGAAAGCAGCACGGCTGGCGTTTTCCACACATTTTTGGACACAACATCTATAACTGAAATGAAGCGTTTGCAGCATACTGAGGCCTTCGCTTTGACTAAAGTCTAACAAAGAGAAACCATTTTAGCTCTGTGTAAAACATCGGTTTTGTTCCTAGTTACGCAGTTTGTCTCCAACCATCCACTTTAGTCCCTAAAAGTGCTCTAATGCAAACACAGCATTAATATTACGCCTACATATACAGCACGGTCATTTTCCAAAATCTAAACAAAGACAGAAATATAACTATAAGCCTATATGCTGCTTTATATTATTATGGTCCTAAACTTGTGTTCCAAGAGCAGCACTTCCTCTCAGTGTGGTAGGTGCCAGTAAATTCAAATACAGACCAACTTGTTGCCAGTTATTTAGCTCTTTCCTTTGGCATTGCTGCTGTCTGAACCTCACCTCATCAGTCAATAGAATTTACCTGCCAAATGTTTCCATTTAATTTACTTTCAGGATGAATTTATTTTCTTAGGATTATACACAACAGTACATTCCACCTAGCAAGAATAATGTCTTTACTGTTATTTAGCAGCAAAAACAACATCTGCTGAATGTGTTGTAACATTTGAAAACACATTATATTGAGTAGTTTGAACAAGGTGGGCGATACACAGGAGTGTTTGTACGTTCTCTCAGAAGACAGAGGATATGACATAATGTCCTTTACTAATAAGTTGGCTATTGTATCGTGCCTTGCTATGTAGCAGAGTGTGCTTGTTGTATAGATAGAAGTCATTCACACACACGCAGAAACACACACACACACACACACACACACCTCTTTACTGTTTCCCTGCTGCTATCATCATCAGATGTGTGTGTAAGTGATCCTGTCTTTGTGAGGTTAATTGAAGGCAGGAGCTCTGACTGTCTGAGACATAATCTGTCTGCGTGAACAGTATGCCTGTGTGTGTGTGTGTGTGTGTGTGTGTGTGTGTGTGTGTGTTGGGGGGTTAGTGGGAGGGATGTCTTTAATAAGACCGCACTAGTTATTTATACAAAAATAGAAAAAGAAACACATGCAGTAACTCTTCTTTATCCCTCCACCTGCTCCCTCTCTACCTCAGTTACCCGCAATACAGATTAGCAGTGTGTGTGTGAGTGTGTGGTGTGTGTGTGTTTTGGGGGTGGTGGGGCCGTTCCTGGGGATTTGGGTTGTACAAAAGAAACAAAAAAAAAGCGAGAGTGATGCCATAAGGCTTGCTATTCTCTCATATCAGCTCTTATTATCAGTCATTTTTGACAGGGGAAAAAACCTTTATCTGGGAGAAACTGTGTCCGTCTGGCCTCGGCATGAGCACACACTCGTGAGCACGCACACACGCATTTGAAAAAAAAAAAAAAAACCATGCTCGGGGCCTTGCGGGACTGGGGCTCACACACACAGAGCAGGTAATCGGCTCACTAGTAGAGTTAGGGGGTTAGAGAAAGGAAGGAAAGAGCTCTCACCAAGTGTATCCCCTCTTTGAATGGATTAGAGCCCACCAGTATTCAGTCCAGGTGCTCCGGAGGATGGAGGGGTGAGGGGTCCACATAGGGTTAATTTTCCCTACCTAGTGTGAGACAACATCCCGCTGTTTGCCGTCTGACACATCACATACATGGGACCTTCAGCAAATAGTGGAAAATTATCAGCGAATAATGCTGCCATGCCTGAGAATATACATACACATACATACAATACACACTCATTACACTAATCAACAAGACGAATGCTCTTTGGGTTCCTTGGGTCTGTTGGGGTTAATTTGCAAACCATTTATTACTTTATTATCATGTCATGTCTTTATTCACGTGATGCTCGCTATGCCATATGCATAATATTATAACGCCATAATTGCTGACACTTCAAGTGCAAGATTATTTCTTCCTTAAATGAAGTGATAGCGTGTTTCCATTGTTGTGGATGACAGGGGAGGAGACATAAGAGTTAATTAACTATGATTAGGAAGAGCTACAGTCGCTGAACAAGCCGGGGTTCTAACTCAATACTCTGCTCAGTAATTGCTTCCTTTCCTTTCCTTCACTTTCCCTTCCTTTCCGTTCACTGCCCCCTCATATTTTTCCCTTCTGTCCATCCATGCATGGGAGAATTTCCTTTTGAAGAGGAGAGCTGGAGAGCCCTCTGCTGGCTGATTATGGTAATTCAACCAAAGACATGAATGAAGTGAAGATGTGGACCAGTTTATCTAGGTTGTGGTAAATGGCTTATTACTAGTTTGCCAGACAGCTGAATGTTTGAAAAAGTACAATTTGCATGTATTAAAAGCCAGAACAAATATTTTGTCATTAATCCATCTACTAGGGGGCAAAGTTGTCCAGCTAACTCAGTAAAGCATACCTCTTGTAACAGGTTGGGCTCTGGAGCAGGATCTTCTTTATAGATTGGATCAGATACACTCTCTTCATCTTTGTGATTACAATGAGAATCAAACCCAAGCCAAAAACAACAAATACTTCGGTACTTTTTTAAAAAACATTCTCACATTGTTAGATTTTATCAAGACCTCCATGAACTATAGACAGCTTTTTATAATCCTATTTCATAATACATATTGTATTTAAGTGTCTGCATGTTGTACAGCTGCTTGCCAGATATTGCTGGTAAATTTGCTGTGAATAGTCAAAACTCCCTGACCTTCCCACCCACAAGCCAACATTTCCACTGGTAAATAAAAAAAATCTGATCCAAAATGGCAGATTTTCATGATGTTTGTTGTGTGCACTCATGCTCCTCTGAGGATTAACCCTTTTGACTTTAATGACCCCGTGACTTTTCATCTAGTGCCACCCTCTGGACAAACTTTTAATTGTAGCTTCATTACTGGTGAAGCTCAAAGAAGGGATCATTCACAAGTGCAACCGTTGTTGTACAAGAACCCACCTTGCTTTGGCAGTTGTACACCAACAAACATCTCTGCTACACAGCAATGCTAAACTTTGCAATGGGATGCATCCAGATTGTGAGTTGTGCATGTCAGTGAGGAGCATCCACTGGCACCTCATTTACCACCGCTAGCCTATTACTGACTGTATGTCATAGGCTTTGACTTTGCTGCTGCCATTAATCCTGTTTTGGCTGGTCATTCAGGTTCATAGAGGACCAGGGCTCCTACAACACCTCTGCTGGTAGGCAATGGTGTAGCCAGTGTGTGTTGTACTAAATCCTACCACCTGCAGTGCTCACACCTACTGCCCATTTCTTCACTGTTACACTTCTACTGCTGCTTCAACTCATTTTAGCATTCACAATTCAACTGACACTTCAACTCCTTTCAGTGTTTACACCTCAACAGAAATGTCCCACTCATGTTTCATTGTCTCAACAGCAGCTGACACTTCAGCTCCTTTTAGTGATCACAATTCAACTGGCACTTTTAAGTCCTTCAGGTGTTTCAACCATAAAATGTTACTTCCATACCAATGAAAGTATTAAGGCTTCCAACTACAAATTTCCAGTTGAAGCGAGCTCACGATACACTTGAATCAGAAAATGTCTGCATCTTGCTGTCAACAGACGAGGACAGGTAATTGAACTTCTGTTAAAAGTAGTTCCAATGAGTTCACCTTGAGGTTTGTGGATTAGTAACTGGTGCACTGTTATGGGAAGACATGCTGCTCTTGAGTTTTTAATGTAATTTAAATGAACCACAAATCGCACTTCATTTACCGCCATTGTTTTGTGAAGGTGGCAGAAATCTCTTGCTCTTCTTGGTGCTGATTTTTCTCCCTCATGTTCATTTGTATCTTTTTAAATTGTGCTGATTCATCTCTCAATCAGCTCTGTTGCTGTTTCAAATTGCTCATCTCAGATTTTGAGCTATAGTTCAGATGGAGCTATATGTTTTCTTCTTTATCTCTTTTTAGTTTGCCATTCTTCTTGCCTTTTTCTCTTCTGTTTTTTAAATCTATCTTACTGTCTTAAGGCATCTTCAGATCAGGAGTATTTTCTTAGTTAAAAACTGAACTCAGATCTGAGAATTCCCTGCTTATAAGGCAGTTTGTGAGCTGGCATGTTATTCTTCCTGCTGCTGGAGACGAAGGTTTACAGACTTTTGATTTTTTTTGTTTTGTTTTATTGAAACACTTTCAATGAAACACTTGTTAACAGAAGTAAAACATTATTCATCATGAAAACTTAGTTGAGATTAAAACTTCCAAAGTTTCCCAGCCAAGAAAGGCAGCAATCATTCTGTTGCCGACAAATGACACAAGATGTTGTAGATATCATGCGCTTATCAGAAATAATCATCAGAATTTTAACATGTTAAAATATCAGTAACAATAATGTAAAAGACCACAATCACTGACATCTCAGGAAACACAGTAAACTCAGTTGACCCATAGCATTTGATGGCTACGGTGCTACATTACAGCGTTAGACTCTGAAGTATCTTGCACACTGTAAGTCAGATCTGGGATCAGCAGTGTATGTGCAGTATATTTCAATAATTAACATCAGTGTGTTGTGCACAGTTTGATCGCAGCGTGCGTGTGTGTGTGTCTGTGTGCTTGAGCATGTATTTTTATGCGTTTGATCAGCGGGTTCTTTGAAGCAAACGCGCCCCCTCCTTCCACCACTCCTGCTCCTCAGCAGAGCAGATGAAAGCTGATATGTGTGATTGAGAGTCCACCCGCTTGTTTCCACACGCTGCCCATTCAGAGCAATGAAAAGGGAGGATGATCTAATATCGTGGCAGTTATGATACAATCACAAGTCACATGTGCGTCCCGTTTGGATAAGACTGTGGGAAAGAAAGAATGGGTGATTTTGTCTGCGTGTGCAATGGATGAGTGTTAATAGATTATCTACTGGATGTAAAGTTTCTGTAAACATGTAGGGTGGGACAGAGAAACATAATAGTACGAGGCAGAAAAGAGGAAGCATCAGGATTTCAATGAGGGAGTGAAATGTGATTGGGGTGAAGGAGGCAGGTGGCCGGCCTGCTGTACACCAACCAAACCCACAAACAGCTGTTCATTTCTCAAAGCCCCCTTGTGCCCCCCTACAAGCATCAATTCTCTCTCTATCCCAACCCTCTGCTGCTCCACCCCCACCCTCTATCCAAACCTACCGTTTCTGTCTCCAGTCCATCCAGCCGTCCCTTCCTCCCTCCTCACTCCGCTCCAGCCAGCCTACTTTGATCGTGTGCCAAAAGCAGGACAGGGGACACAGCTGGTTCACCCACACATTTCTCACCTTCCGCTCTATGGACTCGTCATTTGCAGCATTAATAACAACAACAATCTAGCAGAACGACAGTAGGATGCAAATGAGTGCAAGAAACTTTTATACCCACACAATTTTGTTTAGAAAAAAAAAAACAGTATATGACAACATATATATCCATATCACACTACATTAATCCCATAAACTGTAATGCTGAGTTACTTTGGTATTATCCTTCTATAATAATTAGTTAGTTTAATAGAAATAAAGCAAAGCAAGTGTCTGATCAGTGTGTCTGACTGCGTGCTACTTGACATCCAAAGGGTGATGTTGCAATATTGACCATGTCTTTTCCAGTATTACATCCCACAAGTGTGCTGCTGAGTCCCAGTTGCAGGACATAAAAAGCTCAGTCCTTTCCTCCCCAACAGGCCAGATGACGAGCTCACTTGCTGGCCTGCAAAGCACGGCCCACCAGCATGAAGACCAAGCCGGAGACGAGCTCCAGAGGCACGCCGGCGGCCGCCACCATGAATGACAGGCCGTAGAGCACTGAAACCTGCGCATGTGGACACGCCTCTCCTCTCTCCTGCAGGATGTAGCGCTTCACCTCCACCACCTCCATCCACAGGACGTAGAGCAGCAGCGTGACAAGGAACAAGCAGGCTGGGAAGACACATAAGAGTATCAGAGAGGGCTAGATCACTGCTGTGAGTAACACCAGAGGAATGCAGCTCCTGCTCATCTCTCCTTTTGGCATGGTGGCAGTGTTTAAACCTACTGTTGTTATAGTGACAGTGTGTGTTTGTCATGTGACAGGTATGAACAGCTGACAGCAAAAATGGCTGCAACATGTGTTTGTGTGTGTGTGTGTGTGTGTGTGTGTGTGTATTCCCCCGGCAGCAGGTTTCACACTGCACATACAATACTGTGGTTATGAACTCCACACATGCACACAGGCTATATTTTACCAGCAGTGATGAGTAGCGCGCCGCCCAGCTTGTACAGTTTGTGGCTGATGAAGGGGACACCGCAGACCAAGAGGAAGCCTCCGCTCAGAGCTGCGACCAGGCCAAGGATTATCAGCACGGTCCAGAAACCCCGAAACACTGCCAGAAATACACCCATGCCATCATCAGAGCAACCTGTGTATCTGACATGGCAAGCGTTTGCATTTTGGTTGTAGCTGTCATTGAGGGCACTGAGGTCGGAATTTTTTTAAAAAGAATTCAGAGTATTACTCCTTGTATTTGTGAAGATTTTTTTATTTCGTGTGTGTGTGTGTGTGTGGGTTGGGGTGTCACACTGGGAGTTGACCCATGACCTCAGTATTTCTAAAATTCTAGCTCTGACCCTGATTTGCATTTGTAATGAAGACAAGGTATGAACACCATCTTTGCAGTTATTTGTTTTCCCAGTCATTTATATGCTCCTTCAGATGATCCCATGACCCTTCAGCTTCTCTCTGCAACTGTATAATGTTGGTGATTTGGGAATTTAAGCTTATTTTACTGTTATTCTCACTGGTCGAATTCAAACTGTGGATTTGTGTGTATGTGATTGTAAAAATACATACATGCTTGTGTGCTTGTGTGTGTACTGTATATACAGATGGGTGACAAGCAAGTCACACATTGTTAAGACTGTCTTGTTAAGGTGTTAAGCCAACACAAGAATCTAGAACAGCTTCAATGCTACTTGGCATAGATTTTACAAGTGTGGGGAACAAGCAGAGGGACGAACATTTTTATAAACCATATTAACAATATTACCTCATTTGATGTTTTCATGATTGAAGCATCTGCTTTCATTATGTTATTTCACTTCCATTTATTTATTTAGTTTGAGTTTGTTACCTGCCTATAAGTATGTGAGTGAGTGTATTACCTGCAGTAGCGTCATAATTTGGATGAGGGACCTGTCCAAGTGCGACAGGCAGAGGGAAGAGATAACCATGGACACAGACTTTGGATTCTGGCTGGTTTGCTGCATGAAAAAGAAAAGGTAAAAATAAAAAACAATTTAAGGCTCAAAAGATCCTACCTAGTGTATTTAATGAAATACAGAGAAAAATAAGAAGGACCACACGAGAGCTAAGTTTTGAGAAAAGCCAAAAGCGCCCTTTGAACTGAAATCAATGCCAACACATTCTCCTTTCTCTCCTCCTGTATAATTTCTGTCAAATATCCAAATTATAGACATTTTTCTTTCCTGCACTTGTTAGCATGTCAAGCAGACCACACTGCCGAGCATGAGACGTGCAACCACACTGGACGAGCCCCAACAAAAACCTTTCGCCGCCTCAGCGACCTACATACTGAAGAGAGTGGCCAGGACCGCGTGTGCTGTGGGCTCCACCTGAAACACACATCGCCAGAAGAAGCCCTCGTGGTGCAGAGTGAGAGACGGAGGAGAAGCAGTGATGGCTTTCACTACCTGGATCTGAATGAGAAGAAGAGACAGAAAGAGAGATTGACACGTCTGAAGATGGCCGAACCTTAATTTCTGTCAGCTTTGTCGACACCTCTCCGTTGGCTGCTGAGGTTCTGTACTTCAGTGGTGCCGCGGCATCAAACGTGGTTCTGATTATGGCCTGCTCCTCTGTGAGGTTTTCAAGGGGGACTTATGAAACACGCATGGGTGATACTCTCCATTTGCTTGTCAAAAATATGATTGATGGTGCTGAATTACACACAGCAACTTTAATCGTCCGCTTTTATTCAAAATGAAAGACTTTGTTGTGCTGTGATGGTAAGGGGGAGTTCACCGGGGGATTAGCTTTTATAAATATATCCCTTACTTTGCATTTTGCGAACTCTCTCACAAATGTGGCACAGAAGAATAGACTGGAAAATTCAAGGCGCACTACACTGAGTTTATACATGAAGATCAGTTGGCTTGTGGAGTACTACTGTGTGGATTGTATGACAGCTCTGGAGGAGCTTTGTCAAGTCTGAGAAAAAGTTGGGACACTGTGTAAAAAAATCAATCAATCAGAATGTGATCATTTGCTAACACTTTTTCACATGTGCTCAATTAAAAACAGTACAAAGAGAATATATTCAATGTTTGACCTCATCACCTTCTTTGATTTTTGTAAATATTTGCTTGTTCTGAATTTGATGGCAGCAACATTTTTCAAACTAGTTGGGACAGGAGCAACAAAAGACTGTGAAAGTTGTGGACTGATTGAAAACACCTGTTTGGATCATTCCACAGGTAAACAGGTTCATTGGTAACAGGTGATAGTATCATGATTAGGCATGAAAGGTTCATCCTGGAAAGACTCAGTCGTTCACAAGCAAGGATGGAGAGAGGTTCACCACTTTGTCAAACACATGACTGTATAAAGGAGATTACTACATGGGCTCAGGAACACTTTGTGAAACTGTTGGTTGTTTGCAAATGATCACATTTTGTCTGTATTTATGTTTTAAACAGCGTTTAAGTTTCACAATGACACTAGTGAATTGGTCAGGTTACAGCTCTATGGATTGTCAGATGTGATCACTGACTGGATTATGTTCAAAGGCAATTTTTGAGTATAGAAGCACTACGTTGATGAACCACACAGGAGTCGTAGGGAAGTTGTCAGGGTGGATTGTGGCTTGTGGTGCAAAGAGCCCTGACAATAGTCCAATGTGAGAGACCAGAGACCAGTTAGGGATTAGATTTTAAACACTTTGGTAAAGGTTAGTAAAAGATTGTGGTTAAATATTGATGATAAATATTGACACATGTTGTGTATCAAGTTACTGCAGACTTTTTTTCTGTACAAAACCAGATGACAGTCTTTCCATAACTAAGATGTGCCAGTACCTGAAAAACATAAAAAGTTTCCAGACTGAAATATCTCAACAACTACTGGATGGATGAAATTTTGTGCAGACATCCATGACTCCCCCATCAGCCTCAGCTCTACTTTGTGTTTACTGCTAATTAGCAACACACTAAACTAAGACACTAAGACACCAAACAAGGTAAACAACCATCCTAACATCAGCATGTTAACATTATCATTTCACTCAAAGCACTGTCCTGCCAGATTAAAGCCTCAGAGAGCCATTGGCACGGCTGTGGACTCTTAGTCTTGTTAACACAAAGCCTGTGTTACAAATTTGGGGGCATGAAGCTTAAAAGACTTGAGCATTTAAGTGTAGGATCTAGTGGCCCAAACTAAAAGTCACTAAAAGTCAAACTAAAACCCAGGATTTATTGAATGCATTGATTTGGTCCATTGTCCTTTAAATTGTTAATTTAAATCAATTAAAGTCCCTCAACTGTATGAAAGAGCAAGACTAAACTATTTTGGTACCTCTTTAAATATCTTATAGTGGCATAGCGTGCGCACCACTGTCTACACAGCATCTGATCATGTTCCATGTTGGTATTTTTGTGGTTCACACATGTGATGTTTCAGTGATAAATATAATGTACTGATGTGACTATTATTATATGCATTTGTTTAGTATGAGGTCACTGACCAATTCTGACAGCAAGTAGTAAGGTTTGCATTCACTGTATGCATTTGTGTGAGTGAACATAGACAATTATGTGCTCACACGTATCTGTCCTACCTCAGTCCCATTGGCATCTTTTTCCCCTGTCAGTATTGTTTGCGTCGGCCATGTATACGGTCCACAGTCATCACTGGCCACCAGCCAGTAGTCTGTACCAAAGGCCAGGAAGAAACACAGAGTCCCTAGTGCCCCAAATATCCCCCCAGCCAAGGTTGCAGCTCCCACCCTCATAACTCCAGCCTAAAAACTCCCTCTCTGTGCTCCTTCTCCTCAGCTTTCAGTCTTCACGTCAGTTACTCCTCAGCTCCTCACTGGTGTCCACTCTGCAACCCTCTGCCCAGCCCCAGTCCTAAAGAAAACAGCCTGGCTCTCCCAGCCACTCCCTGGCATGCTGGGAGCTGTGGGGGAAAGAAGCTTCAGTAACTGAGGGGGTCAGGCAGGGGGATAGGAGTTATTTTAGGAAGCAGTAAGCCTGTCCTCGTCAAATTACCAATGGGTGTGCTGTGCATTTATAAAGGAAACAAGGAGAGGCTCGATTGGTTTGTGTGGGAGTTTATAATGTGACAGCGAGTATCAGCGTTTATGACTGCAAGGTATTTCTAAGGTAGGTGTTACACTTGGAGCGCCACTTTGAAAATAAATTAGACTCGAGATGCAAATGACCCTCAAACCTTCAGCAAAGGTGCTCAAGAGGTGAAACACGGAGCTAAGAAAGCGTTATTGTAGCTGGCACACGCTCAAAATGAGAAAAAAAACAGAAGCTGAATGTTTTTCATCTGTTCTAACAGCTTTAATTGGAAGCTATCCATGAAATTGCCAAAAGCTTTCATCAACCCAGTCTTGAAATCCACAACTCTATGGCTAAATAAATGTTGAGGTACTTATCACTTTATAAAGCCATTTTGAAATGAATGAACAAACTGAATTCACTGGTTTCTGTCTGTCTTCATTGCTGTTTCTCATTCTCCAAAACAAAGCTGAGTTGTTTCTTGGGGGCTCTTCCCACAGGTGCCTGGTGTTGTGCAGAGATCTGGTCCTCTCTGGCAGCGGAAGACGTCGGAGCCGCTGGCCCTGCCTGAGCCGGGGCTGCTGGGACCGATGAGTCCTGGAGGACGGGCCTCGGGCTTATGGAGCACACTGCCAAGAGAAGACCCACAAAGTCAGAGTAGTCACACAATAGCTGTCAGGGTCAAAGGTCAGGAGGTAGAGAGAGACAATCTGATGATATGTTTCTGTATTCTTAAAGTCAGTACTGAAAGCTTAAGGGGAAGCAAAGGGGTGGAGAGACAAAATTAGAATTGTGCATGGATGATGTTATTTCCTGAAATAAAATCTTAGTAAAAACAGTGATTGCCTTTCCCACAGCACAGTATCTTAGATGGAGACAAAGAAACATAACAAACGTAAATAAATACATATCTCTGGGATCTCAGTTTGGGATAGAAGCTGGAAACTTGAAGGACAAACTACATATTTTGTCTACATTGTGTTTTTTGTGTATTTATATTGTATACTTAAATTGTCTTTCACTTTACCTGTGTGAGACCTGCTGAGTCCTGCTCTCACTCTGCGTGAGCTATTGAACTCTCCATCCTCCCCCTGTCACAGCGAAAGTACACAGTAAAACATGCTGCAGGCTGGAGGACAAACTCTACTGTGCGGATCCGAAAAGGTATTGAAAGCATATTAAAACATGTTATGATGACGGTTACTTATAAAACTGTTACTGCCAGAGAAATAAGAATCAGAGAAAATGACACTGACTTGAGTGATTTGATGGATACAGTACCTGTGGCCAGTATGTGATTGTATTATACGTGTATCTCTCTCCCAGACTGTGGTGTCTGTGAAGAGGCTTCCTTGTTTTGTCCGTGGTGGCGTCCTGGTGCAAAGTGTGTCTGCTGTAGGCTGGTGTCTGCTGGAGTGACAACCCAAATACTAGATGAATAGAACATATCTAGGGTGCACGTTCAGCGATTCCTTAAACAAAACAGAGGTACATAAACCAAAGCTGTGAATTTACTTTGTTGTTGAAGTTTTGAAGGTTTCTGGAGAGAATACGCCTGATGCTGTCCATCTCCTCTGGTAAGAGGGGCCGGCTGTGGGAGCGAGGGTCCACTCTAAAAGTGAGGTGTGAATATTCACATCCATTTAGCCAAAAACTGTCACTTTTCAGTGGCATGATTGGGATTTTAATTAGTAAAATGCCTGTGAATTAACAGGGTAGGAGATAATAGCATCTGTGCAGTGTTCTTGATGTGTATGTTCTGGTGATGTTCTGGTGCTGCATGTTGACTGGAGTTTGGATGTACACGTGTGCTGCCACATCAACCTCAAATCTCCAAGACAAATTTCTCCTGAGGGAGGCAATACATTTTTTTTTTAATCGCTTTAATTCTTGTAATCTGTATCTTCTGACTTTCAAACTAATGTAAATGGTGTAAGGGATTCCTCAAACCTGTGCATATAACCATGATGGTCATGAAACTTTCCTTAGTTTTTATATGGGACTCATTCATTAAAGTCCTGGGCATCCCTGAGCAGCCACTACAAGAGACACTGACATATAGGAAAGAAGTGTCTTCTCACATTGGTGGTGCCTCCTCGTCCCCCCTCTGCTCCCTTCTCTCCAGCTCCTGGTAAACTCTGAGGATGCTGGATCGAGCCTGGTGATCTTCACGGATCAGGAAACGACGAAGGTACTTCCTGTTAAACTGCTCAAACCTCACACACACACACACACACACAAAAAATACATTGCAGTAACTAGTTGAAATTGCTCCTGAGTTTTGTATCTGGTATTTGCTGCCACCTACTGGTGGTTCCAGGTCCATTTTTTATGGCCATGTAAAGACATGAGGAAAACCACAAGCAGAAGGTAAAGTCAAAGTAAAACAAGAAAAACTAACTTGTCTTTCCAGTAGTGCTGCCCCCAGTAGCCAACCACATCCTCTATTCCTGCCAGCAGGTGATCAATGAGCTAAAAGGAGACACGATAGTAAGTAAATATCTGTATATTATTTTTCATAGATTACTTTGAATGTGTGTTATGGTTTGTGTTTCCAAGTGGGCATTCATCCCTGCATGCTGCATAGCTTTTAAGAAAGTATAATCAGAAAATAGTTTATACTTTCTATGCTGAACTATTGCCATTATGTTCATTTTCACAGATGAAAAGAATAAAGTCAGTTCACACACAGAGGCCATGACACCAGTGCAAGATGAAAGACCCATTTCTATTAGAGAAAAACTGAATGGACTGGAGAAGTAAAGCTCATCGCTGTGGCATCTTTACTCACAAGGAGGATAGAATTTTGCACTTAGATGCTGTTTTATGAACCAAAACATCAAGAAAGGTATTTGAAGAAGGTACATTTGGAGAAAATTAGTGGCTAGGTTGAATAGAGCTAAAGATCATGTTAGTTAGACATTTTAACAATGTTGTACTAGATAATGTTATATGGATGAAAATGTGATATTGATAAATATCACTGTGTGATCTTTATTACTAAAACTAGTGTTGGTATGTTGCACCTGATTAATGATGTATCCAAGAGACATGAATTGTTTATACACTGCATATGTATTAATACGTATGCAATATATAACGTCAATAGAGACCATATGGCAGACCCAGCACGTCACCGTAAGTGCTGTCATTTCTCACCCTGCTGTGGATCTCCTCACTGACAGTAGGCAGAGCTCTCTTCTTCCTTTTCACATCCAGCAGCTCTACTAGAGGCTTAATAGTCATCCCCTGGAAACAGAACAAAACCGGTCAAAGAATGCAAAGAATTACTATTTGAAAATCTGGTCCTTCATCAAAATTCACATTTTTCTCCCACCTGTACGAAGACAGTGAAGAGGATGACCACAATGGTGGTTGTGATGAAGAGTCTTTTCTTTGGGAAGTCATCAATCAGGAACACGAGGGAGAAACAGATTGCCCCTCTCAGGCCTCCGTAGGCGATGATGAACTGATCTCGAAAGGTCACAGCGTTCCTCCGGAGCTTGTTCACCACAGCAGTCAGCAGGAGGACACCTTCAGAGGACGGGAAATGTGCTGATTCCCCTATTTTGACAACTGTTTATCAAGATCCTAACCAGAGCACCATTGGTACATTGATGTACAAAGTCAGCTGTTTTTAAAGTGCAGGGAGGTTTTTAAAAGCTACCTGTGGCCCTCCAGATGAGGCAGAGCAGCAGCGTGGAGCAGACAAAGGGCCAGCTCCACATATGGACATCCTGTATTGTGGACACGCCCAGGAAGATGAAGATGAGGGTTTCACTCACGCTGCTCCACATCTTCAGGAAGTACTGGATGCTGGTGTTGCTGCGCTCGGACACGTTCGCCTCCACGTACTGCTTCATGGTCACGGCACACGTCACAATGCTGCAAAAAGGGAGAACAAAAACAAAAATATAAGATATAATAAAATTTTATCATGCAAATTACTTTGTCTTGGAGTTGAAGTTGATACTCAGCAGCACTCACGCCATGATACCAGAGAGGTGAAGCATCTCCGAGGTCAGGTAGGACAAGTAGGAGTAGAGGAAGACAAAGAGCGGGGCAATGACCTGGGCTCTGGAGGTGAACCGCGAGGTGAGGGCTGCCACCAGGCCGAAGAACAGGCCCACGCACAGACCCCCGAGGCCCACCACCACCACCCTGCAGCCCCCCAGCAGCACATCCAGCCCCGACACCGACGGCAGACGGAGGAAGGACTCGAACAGCTTGTAGAGCACCTGGGAGGAGGAGAGATGTATTACGCACAAAATAAGATATTTTGTTTCTAGATTTTCCGGCGACCCCACCTCTCCCCTCACCACAGTCACGGCATCGTTGAGCAGCGACTCTCCAAACACCAAGATGTGAAGCTGTTCGTTGACGTGCATCTCCTGGAAGACAGAGAGCACGGCCACGGGGTCGACGGCAGCGATCAGAGAGCCAAACAGCAGACAGTGGAGCAGAGAGATGTCTCCCAGAGAGCTGTGGGCCAGCAGACACACACCGTACAGAGACAGGCCGATGCCCAGCACGTTCCATAAGGTTCCCAGCACCGCGTACCTGCAGATACAGACAGAACCAGCTGCTTTACAGGAAACAGAAATACTGCTCGGCAAGGTGCTCAACATAACATCAGACAACACTTGAAGTCACATGTCTCCAACATCACTGTAGAATGATTTTTGAGCACAACAAGCCTTAAACACAACACTGATGTACTTAGTTGTTATGGCAAACATATTAGCTTACAGCACTCTCTTACAGCAGACATGAAACAATATTAGTGTTCAAAGTTGTATTTCTGGCAACCTGATGAATGCTAGTGCAACATTTACTCAACTTTTTTGCTCTGGTTTGTTCTCCACTAACTGAAGAGCCAGAGAACTTTCTGGTTCTTTACCTGCTAAATGCTGCAATATGTTCATGTGGTAGTCGCCAACTTTGTCTGTCTTTGTCTGCCATTTGGTGCTGGCCTAGGGAGCTAGAACAGTGACTTTAAATTTTGCCATTCAAAATAATATTTGGCATTGAAAATGAAAGCTGTACTGAAAAAGGAAACACTGGCATTGACACACTTGTATAGGAAAAAGGCACTGAAATGAGCATTCGACCAACATTAGTTTAAAGTTAACTTTAATCCAGGATGGTTCTATCTGAAAAACAGCGACAGAGACAAACTGTCTCAGGTGAAAGTCATTACTGTCTGCTAGTGTGTGGTCATGTCAGAGGTTGTGTCAGGTCCAGAGGAGTGACGTTTTCTCCTCTGTATGCGGATTATGTATAAATTTCATTCTCCTTGCTCCCTCCCCCTGACAGCATAAAAAACTCACTGAAAAAGACAGATATGTAAGAAAAATCAGATGATTGTCATAGAAAACACATCAGTATGTGAAAAAATATCAAAATAAAATGAATTGATATGTGTGTTTTATTTTTCAATGCCAGTACTTTCAGTGCCAGTACAACTTTTTCCAATATGATGTTAAAGTTTTATTTTAGATTAAAAATGATGTCTGGAAACAATGTTCATGAGAGTAGGGACACTGAACAAAACAGTGTGGGTGTGGAAAAACCAAAACAATCATATGAAAGACACAAAAATGGTGAACTGCTGAGTAGGATGATCCAACCATTTAACAGCACTGAATGCTAACACTAGAATGCTAACGTGCTAGTGACAATAACATGCTGATGTTTAGCAAGCATAATGTTAATCATGTTCACTGTCTTAGTTTAGTGGGTTGGCATGCTAGCATTTACTAATTCATTCTAAACAAACAGTGCAGTTGAGGCTGATGGGAATGCCTCTAGTTTTTCAAATATCTGGTCATAAACCAAAGTATTAGACATATTTTGACCTGGCAGTGGCTCAAAATGTGAGGTCAGAGATAAACAACATTGCTCTTTCCCTCTGTTTGACAAGAATATTTATTTTCATCTGCTTGTTTCTGAGATTCGTCGATGCTCTATAAGTTGAATGGAAAACATGAGATGTGTTGTGCATTTTATATACGTACAATTTTCATATTTGGCACAATTGAAAAGTTAGTTGAATTTTGATTTTAAAACAAAAATCTGACTAAAAATAAAGATATAAGATTAAGTGTTTGCACACAATCCTGCACAAGCGTACACAAACATTGGCCTTGTACTAACCAGAGGATGGTGCCGAGGTTTTCAAAGAACAGCCTCCCTGGCAGGAAATATCCTGCATCCAAGACAATGGGCGGGAGCAGAAAGAGGAAGAAAGCATCAGCGCTGAGAGTCGGAGGAGCAGAGTGGCGAACACCATAGATCACCCCTCCAACCAGGAGGCCCACCATGATGAGGAGACAGCTCTCTGGGACGACCGCCGGGACTCGGCCTGACCAGTGGAAACCTGCAGGTGAGAGACGGAGAAGGCGACTTCAGGCTAACTGGATTCTGCAATGTTATGACTTTTTTTCAAGAGTTTTTACTCCACCACCACACCAGTAGCTCACATATATCATATCAGATGCACACACTGCTGGGTAGTAATGGGATGCTTGTATCGCCTTTATATATTCTAAATATAAAGACAGTTTTAATACATTACCTTATTACATCTTAGGAAGAATTACACATTTTTGAATGGGAATTGGAATAATGTAAGAAATTCATAACGCCATAGATTGTGTCAGGGCGTCCAGTTCATTTAAAAATGCAGATTAGAGAAGATTTTTCCTGTGTGACTTTATATTATAAATATGTAAATATGAAATATGACAATTACTTCTTGAAATTATGTTACTCACAGGAGTTGATGAAGTCTCAACTGCAACACAACAAACCCTGGACCATTTCCAGTTAACTTCAGATTTGAACCCTCTGACCACATCGAGCCACCTCCAATAGCATTCTATCTACTATTGGCTCTTCATGTGTGAACAGAAAACCAGTTGAAGCTTACCCAGCTTGGCCAGTGAGGCCAGCATGATCCACAGCACAATCTCAAAGGGAGCCTGCACATGGTGATAGTCCACGCTGAAAACCCTCAAAGCCATGGGCAGATCTACAGACGGGCTGCCATCGCTACTGTTGAAGCCCAACAAGGGGGGCAGGTTGTGGGGCTGAGGGAGCTCAGCAGGGGGGGTCAGGGCCAAACCTACAGGCCACAGCAGGCAGGCAGAGAGCAGCAGAGAGAGAGTCCACCGAGCAGCCATCCTGCAGCCATGCTGGGACAACAGGGGAGAGGGACAGGGAGAGAATAGGACGGGGGTTATGGAGACTGGGGGAGGGCGGGTAGCATACATGCACGCACACACACACACACACACACACACACACACACACACACACCCTGAGCACAACGCATGCAGCCACTAATGTGCACAGGAATCCCTGAGCTAGCATTGATATCCAACCAACAGTACAGAGCTCAACACACACACACACACACACACACATTTTGTCAGTTTGCTGCACTGACCATGTGTGAACTACTATTTAAAACAATCATGAAAAAACATTATTGAAATGCTTGCACAAGCACTTTTAATTGAGAGTAAATTAATGTTATACCTGTAAATCATTAGTTACTTGGGTACATGGGTTAGGGTTAGGGTTTGCATATACAATATACATACATATACATACATTCATCAAGAAATTCTGTATTTAGTTTACTTTTGTTTACTTTATTATATGTTTCTGGGTTTTAATCAGGGAACCAGCATCATTTAAAACCAGCTAAGAGAAGACTGCTGCTCCCTCCATCCGGGGGGCCATGCTTGCAGCGTTGAGCATTTCTGATTGATCAAGTCTTCTTTTTTTCAGCCATCATTCACTATGTTTTTTTGTGTGTTTGTTTGTTTTTTCATTGTGCTTCAACACATAAACATGGAGATACAAAAGAAAGTGAACAGCCAATGATGTTATGACATCATCCTTGTTGTATAGTTGCACACAAAAATGAAGTCTGACAATAGACAACTGTTGAGTTTAGTAATTTAAATGAACAGAAATGCTCACTTAAAATATCTTCTAAATCTTCTAAATATCAATCTTCTGAAATGAAGTATATTCTCGAATGACAACAGTATACTTAGAGGGGCGTCAGTTTCATGGCCAACATAAGGACAGAAGTGCCCTCAGTAAAAGAACTTTTTTTGTGCTGGTCATTCACACAAAGGTTTTGCTGTTATTACTAAAAATATGTTGCATGTGCAAGTTTGTGCAACTCTTTTCCTTTTCCAGAATTTCAAACAGATGGCTTGTGAAAATATTTATTTTCCTTTCATTTTAAAATCTGTTGCTGTTTCTGGAGATCTTGATCTTCTCTAGTCCAAGAGAACAGACTGAACCTGAGTTTGCATTTTTCTAAAATCTGTTTCATAATGATTCATGAATGAAACAATAACCTGTTTAAAATGAACCAGTTCCCTGAGCACCACTAACCTCAGGAAATGGTTTGTCATTTGAAATCTAATATGGACAATTTGTTTTAAAATAAAATATTATGTTAATGTTATTGTTAATAACACTGTTACATATTGTTATTCATAAGATTATGATGTTGCACAGTATTATCTTTTCATTTATTCATTGTGTGGCTGTAGTTGTGCCTATGCATCCACATGAAAGCTTCTAGTACATGTAGAGACAGTAATATGTTATAGCACATGTTGATAATAGCTCTGCACCGCACTTCTAAACAGTGGGATTTGAAGCTGTGCAGCCTCTCAAAGTGATGGCTTTGACTGAGGTGGAAGTGCTTCCTGCTTTCCTTTGGCCCAGTCAGGGGTCCGGACACTTAAAGTTCACACTGAATGTGGCTTTGTCTCCATTCCTGAAGCCCTCTGTGGGGCTAACATAAACTTAGCTTTGCTCTCTGTGAGTCCTCATTTAGGAGATCACTTTCTGATTTAAGTTTGCTGCAAGTGGCCGGACAGCTCGTAGATGAGTTTAATCTAATTCAGTTTTGTTTTTGGGTTTTCTTGCCTTGCTTTATTGAGGGCATGTAAACTTACTTGTGTTTTTTTGGTTTCACCATTAAAATGTTTGTGTCTTATTAAAGTACTTCATGTTTTTTTTCATGCAGTCACTCTTTTAAACTACATTTAAGATACCTTTTACACAAGTGTTTTCACATTTGTTGCCTCTTTGACCTCTTGTCAGGACTGTGTGGGCAGGGACAGACTCTGCTTCATAGGCCTTTCTCGGAGCACACACTTTGACTTGTCATATGAATGTATGAAAAGCACAAGTGTTACTAGTAACATTAACAATGGCTCTGTTTTATTCAAGTATAATGACAGTGAGCCGACATGAACAATATCAAGACCCTAACATTGAAAGAGCCATCAGGAAGCTGTGCCTTTACCACAATGACATGTCACCTGTTGGGGTGGGACAACTTCCATCTTTCCTTTTCTTATTGCTGTAGTAGATGGGCTTTGGAGACCCAATTCCCTCAATAGCTCCCCTGAACGTGAGCGGAGGTCCAGTCAGCCAGCTGAGAACATTCATGTGAGCAAGGACATGGCCTTTGATAAGAATGATAAAGTTGTCCTTTGTAACAAAACTAACTGCAGAACAATACTTAGAGTAATAACTAACAGAATTAAGCAGTCTGGACCCGCCGACACAGTCTCAAGACAAAAAGTACAAGAACATAGTGTTTTTAATAGTTCCAATTGGGTTCAACTTTGATCAAATGCCTGATCTTTAGATAGAGATTGTGTGTAACACAGCCAGATTTGACACTGTCAACTAAAATGTGTTCATCAGAGATAAACCTCAGTGAATCTCTCTTTTCTGTCTTTTTGCATGGATCAGTGAATCAGCTCATGTGAATGAAGCTCAGTGTGTTATAGTGCGTGTTAATGGAGCATCATAACCTTCACTGTTAGAAGCCCAGCTGTGAAGATTTGTCCTTCCCAGGGTTACAAATCAACCTTAAGCACCGTCAATCTTCAGGCTGCTGCTCTGTCAGCTCAAGCTGCACCTCGCTGTGATAACTCCAGCCACAGTCAGCATGGTGGACATTTGGAGCCTGCCAGGTTGTGATGCACAGCTCCTCATTAGAGCACCATGATCATGCATCCTTGGATATTTAAACAGGAATTTATTAAGGACTGTACATTTCATTCATTCATAATCTCTACCATTAACAGTATTTATAGTCTACTCTCTTGTCCTTCACATGGTGAGGTATGAACTACTGGCTTCATCACAATTCCTCACATTAAAGGAGAAAAACTGAAACAGAATTAACATTGTGCTATTCTGGTTATACTTGACACTAAAGTCAGTATATATGTGCACACATGGCCGACTGTCATCCTAATTTGGAAATCAGAGTATAAAGATTGACTGTATCTGATCAAAAATGGTTGGACTTGGTCCATTAAAATTGAAATTTGACTGTCTTGGTAGATTTATAACATTTTTATTGTTAAATAAAACCTTTAACAGCATAAGGCAACTTCCATAACTTGTTGTTATCTGTTGTTAACTAGTGTGCTGAAAAATGCATAAGTGATATCAGGTTCCAGTCTTACATAGACATATTTTGGTGGCGTGGCAACACTTTCAAACTCATTTAAAAAAAGGGCTGTTTACCTTCATGATGGGCCGCAGGACAGCCTTCGGTCATTATGTTGTAGATATAGTAGATATAATATATAACCACACTCTTAGAGTAACAAGACACTTTTGCCTTTGCTCTCTGCACACTACACACATAATGCTGCAAAGCACATGTAATTTTGAAAGTGCAATTTTTAGTTATTATATTCCAAGATTCTGCGCATCACACTGGATATAACACAACAGAATCACCTTAAAAGACAATAACAAAAAATCATCCCATCCCAAAAATCACCCTAAAATTACACTCTGACAGTTTCCAGAAAAGCCTTATGTTGTTGTGTTGTTGTTTTACATTATATCTGTTTGTCTTAACTAATTTGGGGAACACAATATGAAAAAGAAGTGTCCACTTAAAGTCCCCTAGGAAATTGTGCCATGCATTGTAAATGTAAGTGCTGTTATTATGTAATATTAGAATAATCATACAAATTACTCTACTACTCACATTTTACTGATCTAGTTCAAAGCAGGTGAGGAAACTGTTAGGAGACATTGAATGCTTCATTACATGTGGGGTTGACAAGATGTCCAAGAATACCCATCAGTAAGAAAAGGGCCATGAAGTTGTAGACAGAAACTCACCCCACTAGATTCTGATGCTTTGACTGTTTTTCATTTTAGTGTTCAATTTGACAAACACCCATATTGGCTTTCAAAAAGTTGATTATTTATGGTGAATTTGAGTTAAGTGAATTTGAAATTAAAAAGAAATGCTCACCTTCCTCTCAGCCTCCTACAGTGTAGTTAGCGTTTAGACATTTGAATTAAATTCAAATGCATTTAAAAACTTAAATCTATATTTAAAAATTACTTATTTGTTAATAGGAATGTAAATTCTGATTTAATTTTATTCTTTTATTTTACTTCATTTAAGCCACATGGATTAGTTTACAGTAGGTTACATCTCTATTTACAAGGCAATGTCACTGCTCAGTATAAGTTTAAAGATCACAGTTTACTTCAGTATAATAAATACCTACACACACCCAGTTGTAAGCTCAGTAAAATTCTTTATCAGGTTTTATCAGGTAAATTCAGGATGGTGTAGTACTAAAAATGCAACAGCAGATGGCGCATGCAAACAGGTAAATTTGAGGCATTATTTCATCAAACAAGTAAACAAAGACATTGTGTAAATATAGGCAAACAGAAATAAAAGCATGCACTGATTTACCGAATTGCACTTGTTGTTACGTCTCAGTTGCATGTGGCCTTATTTAAACTTGGAAGTGGAGAAGTGCAGAAGGAAAACAGACTGACTAGCTGAGCATCACATGTAATACTTTTGCAGGATGTATGCATGAGTGCATTCACTGCAGATGAACATTGTCAGCCTCTGAAATCCTCAGCACAGGGGAGCTGAAGTTGGATGAGCAGGGAGCTAAGTTCTGGGTGCTCAGATAACTAATCTCCTTGCTGTTGTCCCCTCCTGCTCCTTCTTCCAGACTGGTCTCCAGTGAGTCGAGCCCCTGCAGCTGGCTGCTGGGCTTTGGCGGAGGCACCAGACCGTGCAGGAGGCTATTCCCCAGGTGAGAGTTGCATCGAGCCAAGTTGTCAGTCAGATGCAGCATGTACACCTCCTCCAGTTGTTTGTCCAGCAGCCCATTCAGCACCGAGTTAGACATAGGCTCCAACCCTGATCCGGGCAGATCCAAGCTGATGTTCACACTGGCCCCCATAACCAGATAACCCTGGTCTGGTATCGAAGGAACAGGCTCGCCTTGTGGCTGCTGTTGGGCTGCCCATTCTGGTTGACGGCAGACTTCAGAGACAACACTTTGCTGGGCGATGACAGCTCTCAGTGGGTTGCCTGAGTCAGCCACCTGCAGGTCTGGATACTGGTCCAGGAGGCTACAGTTGTCCAAGAAAACTGTAAAGTCAGGGTCCATAGTGAGGTCAGGTGGACACCCAGGGATTGAGAGGCCTCCAGGACCTTGAGGTAACACTTTCAGTCCCTGGAATTGGTTGGGGTCTGCTTCTTCCTGGTTAGGGCCTGATAGAGAATAACTGGTTATTTAGATGTTTGCTAATAAGCATGAAATCAAAAGTAAGATTATATCTGAAAAAGGAGGAACATTTTAGTCAAAGGGAAGCTGAAGAACTAGACTGTGCAAAGTTAATGGTAGCATATGAAACCAGTACGGAAAATTAAAGGTCATTACATCAGACTGCTTGTATGTTAGAACAATTTATTTACCTGCTTCAGCTGAGTCTGTCTGTAGGTTTGCAGAGTTTGCGTCGGAGAGATCACAGTCGAGGGGATCCCTACGAGCATGTGACTGCGATCTCTTTAGCTTGGAAACAAACTTTCTCTCCTCTCTGTAGCGCAGCATCCTGAGAAAACCTTCAGCCAACATGGCTCAGAATGACTGTCTTCTTCTTTTCTGTCTCTTTTTAACCCGCTTTGCTCCTTATGATTGTCAGTCACAAGGATAAATGGTAGTGGGAGAGCGTTTGTAACTGTAAAAGTCTACTGGGCTGTTTCACTTCTGCAACTGAGAACTGACTTCTCCACCCCCATCACACACTTCCTTTATTAGTCTATACTGAAAAACACAGTTGAGAGAAATGAGATGGTACATTTATACACAAGCTGAGAAAACTCACTATGTTAAGTCAAGGGGGAGAAATGATCAGATCCTTTACTGAAGTGAAATGACTAATAGACCATTCCAAAAATATTTTCAAATAAGTACTGTACTTGCACATGCTTAGTTAATTCCATGCATTAAGAATCCAAAGAGAAAGTACTTAAGTATTATCAACAAAACACATTTAAGTATCAAAAATAAAAGTACTCTGTGAGTGATCATAATATACTACATTATAAGATTGTTCATAGTGGGGTTTTTCAAAGTCTGAGACTGTGGTCCTCCCCTCAGACAAAGTTTGGAAAAAGATGCTCCATCAGGTCCTTAGTTTACTTGCTTAATTTCATTCAATCCCTGGATGCCTATGGGATCAGGCTTTGTTATTTCATCCCATCGATGCACAACAACTGAGCCAAGATAGCCTAATATTGCTGTTTGACTTAACTTCAGACTACACCTTATATGTAAAAAGGTCTGTCCTAAGGCATTTATCAGCTTCTGACTCTGCAGTCAAACATGTTAAAATTCCCCAAAACTACTGTATCTCTGAACTCTCTCTTTAACAATATCACACATATTTACACTATAACTACTATAACTAATGTAATATTTTTTTTCATTTTACAACCCAAGGGTCAAAGGTTCAATCTAAGGGGTTGTGATATGAGGCAGGGAAAAAAAGCTACACCCAAAAAAACCACACCTTTTTTTTTTTTTTTTACACCAAATAATAACACATTATTTAAATGAAATCATCTGAGAAGTTTAGAGGGGAAATCACTCTTTGATGAAGTGACTAACAACTGCCAGACATCTGAAACATGACAAGAGGACCCTTCCATACACGGTCTTTTGTAGGGGGTCATAAGACAGAGGAACCACTGGTTTAATTGTAAATAGGTTACAGTAGTCGTGTGCACATCCTCGTAACCTCAGTGAGATAAAGAATGAATAGAAAAAAAAATCATTTAATTGTAACACAAGAAGTACAAGCAGCAACATCAATTGCAGATTCTCCTCTGTCAGTATGATACAGGAATAATTGTTTACACTTTTTTAAAGGGTCAACACTGAAGAAGTGAAAGGAGTAGTCCATGCACATCCGCAAAACCTCAGTGGGAGAAGTGTTGGATACAAAGGCGGATGTGTGATACGAGGTTTGGTGTGTGAACGCTCGATCTGAGAAGTAAGTTACTAAAGCTTTCACACGGGCGGCTGTAGCTCAGGAGGTAGAGCGGTTGTCTACCAATGGGACAGTTGGTGGTTCAATCCCTGGCTCCTGTAGTCTATGTGTCGAGGTGTCCTTGGTACCTTGGTACTGGTACGATACTGAACTCCAAATTGCCCCCAATGGCTGTTCGTCACTTTGGATAAAAGCGTCTGCTAAATGAAATTGTAGAATAGACATAAATGTAGAAGTAAAAAGTGTAATGTTTACCTCTCAAATGTAGTGAAGTAAGTATAAAATAATATGGAAACACTCAAGACAAGTTCAAATACCCAAGAACTGCATGAGAGTGTTTCCAGTTACTTTGCAGCACTGTTGAGAGGAACTCGGGTCGTTGGGTAACATTTTTTGGAATATCTGTAGAAAGTTGGTTTTGTTTCAGAAATATCAATGATTCCAAGAAAAGCAATGACTTCTTCAAAACTGCCCACTGCCACTTTCACAATGCTTGTATTTCAAAACCAATGAAGTCACCATTCCATGTGCTTGAATGCTTTGGAAGCACGAAAAGTCAAGGCGTGTTCAATGAAGGATTAGTCATATTCTGTAAACTTCAAATCATTTATTGTGCATAAAAATGACAGTGTGTTAAAAGAGGGCAGAATTTATTTCAAATGTGTTTGAAACATGACAACCACCAAGGACTACTAAGAGTCATGCTTGCCGTTTTACTCGCAGTCTTATTTTTATTTTATTTTAGGGAAGATACCAACTTATGTTAGACAGGGATTACCAACACGATGTGAAACAGGATGCTTAGAACAAAACAAAACAGCTGTCCAACTCCCCCGAAAACAAAAACAAATAAAAAAAAAAGGTTGCAGATTTGTAATTTTGGCATGTATTACCATTTTTAAACATATATCATCTCGTAGAAAAAAGTTTGCTATTAAAACAGCATTAAGACAATATAAAGTAAATAAAAACATCAAGAGTGGGACTATAATAGGTAACTTTTACACAAGGCAGGAGCACAACATTTGACTCAATGTTTCCAGGATTCAACACGTAAGACTTGTAGTAATTCAACCTGTCGAGTTAAGTAAATGATGATAATGTTTCATGAGCTTGTGTTAACATGGATGATGTCCTTTTGACCAAACGATGAATCTGTTGCACAATTTTCACAATGGGTACATTTTGTTGTGTCTCGAACAGGAAGCTACACTTTCACGCTAATGGTTTGATTGACATGTCATTAGGCCAATAGGCTTAGCAAGCTGAGGTTAATGGGAGGAAGCGGAGCTGTTTGTAGATACCCATAATGCTCTGCTTTAGTACCTCCCTTCACTACAGCTGACAAGGCACAGCTGATTAATAATTAAAAAAAAAAAACATACTGAAAAACCGTACACATATTTATAAGCTGAGTGAAATGTTGCTTCTTTTTTTTTCCTGGATCAGTTCCAGGTCAGTCTGGGTCCAGGTCTGGGTTTAGGACTAGGCCTGAGGTCTCAGGTAGAAATGGTGTAAAGCTGCTACTGCTGTGCTTTCTTGGCTAGAGCCTCGGCCTCCTGGCGAGAAACAGAGACAGAGGCAGAGGGGGCGAGAGGAGGAGAAGAGGGAGAGTGTGTTATATTAAAATGGAGGATATGGGTTCATATCTCCTCTGCTACAGCACAGAGGAAAACCCCTCTGTTTCTATGGTAACTGGCACACCTCCCTGCAGTTCCTATTGAGGCAGAGAGGAGACGCCAGTGTGCAGGAGTGAGAGGAGAAGGAGAAGAGGCCTGTTTGGGTGTTAAGGCTATCGTGAACAGACGCCTTATGTAATATATGTGTTTTCCTGTATGCAAATCACACTGTGGGGATAAATATATATTTAGGCACAGAAACCAGTGTTACAGGAAATATGGTTGGGCTGCAGGAATGCAGTTCAAAGAAAGGACAGCTGTCTGTGTGTTTGTGTTCATAAGCCTACCTTCGAGCCCGGGGGAGCGGTCAGACCCAGAAATGCATAAACAGCGTTGTCCTCTCTGGCATCGAAGAAGGCCTCATAGTTCTGAGAGAGACGAAGACACACAGAGAGAAATCGATCAGAGGATAAGCTCGCAAAAATCTGAACTCCAACCTGAGGAATGATAATGTGAAGCAGTCTTTGGATCAACACCTGAGGGTGACAATCTGAGTGTACCACAACACCACATGGTGAAGTCTTTGTGAGAAACAGTGGAGGTTGTGTTATTTGTCCAGGGCAGGCCTCGGTAGTCTATCTGATAGGAGGGTATTGTCTTTGAGAATATAACCCAGGGTAAACAAGATGACACATTCATCCATTTACTGCAGTCTTTCTCATTCTTGATCCCTCGCTCCTTCTCATTCCTTTGTTTTCCCTCATTTCTCTCCCACACACACACATACCGGTAGACACACAAACAGCTGCAAGTATCCTGGGAAATGCTGTTGTCTTTGTCTGTGACATTCAATACAGCCCATCCCGCATGTGCAACTTCACTTCCAGCCGTCCATTAGCTGCACAGTGTGGCATCTCAGGGCACCCAGGCTAAAGGTCTTTCTAATGGGAGTAAATTGGCATCTGCTAACATAGGGCAGGGCGCATGGTTGAGTATATCTGAGCAGGGCTGTAGCCAGGATATGAGATATACTGCAACCCAACCCCCCTAATGAGATTTGGAATCGCGACCCAAAAAAGGCTGTGGCATTTTCAGATTCTTTATTTTTTCCAATTTTTTTCATTTCGTGAAACTGTTCAGGTCTGTAAATTGTATCTCCACACATGACATTTAAAGGAATGGTTTCTTATTGACTGTCTGGTGAAAGTTAGATGACAAGATCAACACCAGTCTTACATCTGTCTGTTAAACATTAAGCCAGACCAAGGTGACGGATAAATTCAGCTAAATTCTTCCTACCAGCACCTCTAAAGCTCACTAATTCACACACTATATCATGTTTAGTTCATCCATACAAAAACCAAAGTGACAAAAGACATGTTGCTTATAAAGATTATGTGCATATGAATATATGTATATGTACATATTTTGTAAATTTCCCCACTGTGGGACGAATAAAAGTTTATCTTATCTTATCTTATCATGTTGCTTTTTAATTTTTGTACAGAGTAAACATACAGCATATAATACAAGCTTTAGTTTAGTACAGAGCCAGGCTAGTCGTTTCCCTCTGTTTCCAGTCTTTATGCTAAGCTAAGCTATCCAGCTTCTGGTTCCAGTTTCATTTATAATGGACAGATATAAGCAGTATCGATCATCGCAAGCCAACTCTTGGCAAATGTTCAACTGTTCCTTTAAATGCTTCCAGGATAAATTTCTGGTAAAACAATTATAAATCCTTTATTATCTCCATCAGGCATAAGCCTGGAAGGGATCATGCATTTGGTCATTTGTGTGTCCACATGTCCTTGTGTGTATCTGTCAGCAACTAATCTCACATACTGCTGGACCCATCATGTTTTTTGTGCACATTTATGAATGTATGCTCAAAGGCCTCTTGTGGTTGCTGTCATTCAAAGTATTTGAAAAGCCGATTTTATTGACTGCTCTGTTTTATACAGCCACTGACCGCTGACTCCTCACTTCTCTTAACTGGCCTGTACAACTGCTTCAGTTTGGAATCTTGTTTCCACCCAAGACAATGTGGTCCCTGACCACTTGGGGACAGCGCAACAATCCAACGTTGAAATATTATCACCTTATAGAGATTGAAAACAGTTTTTTTTTTTTTTTTACAAAATCCAGCAAGCACAGAGCAACATTAATATTCTGTTTTGTAAATTCAATATTTACTCTCCTTTTATCTCCCTTGAGGTCTCTGCTTATTCCTGAAGGAAATATTCGGCTAAGAGCTGCTAGATGCTTCACTATGTTCACCAGCGAGTTGCTAACTGTATCTGCCTACACTCTGATGCTGAGCTGGAAATGAAGAGTGAATTTCTTCAACTGAAAAATTAGAGCGTGAGAGTGAACCAAATCAGAAAAGTTACGTTCCAAAACAATGAGCTGAAAGACCCTAAAACACACTGTAGAGCTGACGGGAGCAGTGGTTCGTCACTTTGAGTGATACCTTTCACATTATACAGAGTAATTTGATTTATTGTTAATATAAAAACTTTGATTAATGCAGCTTTAAACACAGTTAGTCTAAAAACCCACCATGCATGATTTGTGTGTATCGAGGACTCAGTGGTAGCTACAGCTCTGCATGTGGCCTATCAGAGTAGTACTCTAGCTGCATGAAGAATCATGTGCCAAAAATCCAAAGCATCTGTGTGCATGTGTGCCTCACCCCGCAATATTTGCTTTCGTTAAATATCTGTGGGGGGAGAGGGTTCCCCGTGGCCGGCCTGGACTCCTCCGGAACGTTCTCTCTCATCCACTTCCTGTTGGCCTCGTTGGCCGCGATGTCACACTCCTCGAATTCGATCTTATTGGCCGCCAGGAAGCCCATCACATCCTGCTGCTGCTTTTTAATCTGCGTGCGGAGGAAGAGAAGGAGGATGACAGAGGGGAAGTTGTCAATTAGACATGTGTTAACTTCAGCCTTATGAGGAAACATAAGGGCCTCGGTTCACCATACTGTCATCAGTCTGCTGCAAAAATAAGGACACTTTCTCTGCTGTGAGAAATTACACTACAGAGATCGCTGGCTGGTCTGTTACTTAGTTACCACTTGTTTGCTGACAAGTGAATGAAGTGATACAAGAGTATTGAAGAGAGTGAACAAGGGGGCAAGGCTACGTGGGGACGGATTGTGTTTTATCTGCATGAAAAATCCCAGATAGAGATCCAGACTGGACTCCAAGCCTCCTTACATTTGAACTTTGTTTAAAATGGAACCATTTCAAATGCATTTGTAACAGGTTGCATACTTTTAATTTGCCAAACTGTCGAAGCCTATCATCTTTATACAAGGAGGCGAGCAAAGAAAGGCTGTGTTGGCGACCCCCCACGTGAGACTTGCTGTCTTTCTCACTATCTTGGATTTTCATGCAGGTGTCATTATTTTTGAAAGGCGCTCTATTCTCACAAAAGGCTGTTCTGTTGCATTGGCACAAAAGCATATTTAACACTTGTCTCATTTGTGACACTTTTAAAATAGTCTGCTGAGTGCAAAACCACCAGCTTTTCATCTAAGAGGAAGCAAATAACCGACTCTACAGCTCTCTTAATCTCAATCATCTCAAATACAGTCACACACAGCAAGACAAAACAGAAGCTAGAGAAAGGATAGAAATGTGTAGATGTGTTGTTCCTGCTTCTGCTTCTATCTAAATGGATGTGTGTGTGATAAAGTGTATGAAATTGTGGTCCAATGAGGCCGAAGTGGGTGTGTATAAGAGGGAGGATGGCCCTACAAGGCCAGACGGAAACAAGAGCTCCTCTGGGACTCGAGAGGAGGTAACTGGTCAAACACAAGCCAAATAAGGCCTGCTGCAAGTAGACGCACACACACACACACACATCCAGCCTCAGCTGCACACACACACATCCACACACCTAAAATCAAACTAAGCCAACTTCATGGTCAAATGTTCTATGGGTGATTATCAGTTTATTGTCTTCCCGTCAGTCCAGACACCTCCATGCGATGGCTCCTCCCAGCTTTTACGGCGTGCCGACAAGACAGGTGGATTATTTAACAGCCACCTGCTGAAACAGCACCGAGGCATGGAAATGAGGGAGCTGACAAAGCTGCCAGATTAGCCGCGGTACAGTTTGAATCATTTAATGGCAGTTGCACTCCCGAGGCCAAAGTCCTAAAATCAGCTCCTTCCCCACCTGCTCTGGAGCGAGACGAAGCGACGGAGTGGAACGCCATGAGCTCAGACTCACTTTAACTCGCTCTGTCTCTAAGCACAGTCAATCCTCTGTCTGTCTCCCTTTTGACTTACATTAGTACAGTACACATTAAGCTGGTCCTCTTACCCAAAACGACAATAACAAAACTTGCTAAAACGGCAAGTTAAACACAATGATCCACTTTCCTCCTCTTTCAGTGGACTCTGGCCGTTGCCCCAGCAAGCCTGCATTGTACTGTTGCCAAGCAAAATTAATTTGCACGGCAAACTGGCCACATGCCATCTGCCCCTAACTCTAATTGCACAGTGACAGTTCCCGGCTTTGCCTCTTTCATCCCTTTGCATTGCTCCCTGGTGTCCTGAGTGGAGCTCCTGGTGATTTTACTATGGAAGAAAACAGACTGACTCCAGCTTTGGGTGTGGTAATAAACAAGTAGTCTTCTCCCGTTGCCTTGCATTATTCACTTTTATCTATCTCCCTCTGGAATGCTAGAAAATTACTCCTCAGTCCTTACAAGAATGAAGAGAGACTGAGAGAGATGAGCTGGAGTCAGGCCTGCAGGCCGTCAACAGGCAGGACTCAAAAGGCCTCAAGTTTTGATTTCCATAATCCGCACTTATCAAACAATGTCTAAATAGCTTGTCTGTATTCAAATATATACTGATGCTGAATTTGACCAAATGCAAATGCAGGTGTTTTTAGCCATGCCATGGCTCTATGGATGACAATATTTGTAGGTCCGTCCACCACTTTGGAAATATCTCAAAAGCTGATTGAATCAAATGACATGAAACTTCAGATAATGAATCCTACTGATGTGGTCGTTTCCCTGACTTTTCCTCTGCGCGTCATCATGAAGTTGACATTTTTGCTTTTCAGTGAAATATCTCAAAAGGTATTGGATGGGTTACCATAAGATTCTTGGTCTCCAGAAGAGAAATCCAGTTTGCTGTGGTGATCCCCTGACCTTTTCTATGGTCCCACCAGCAGGTCAAATTTTTCACTTATCCTGTGAAACATCTCAATATCTACAGGATGGGATGGCACCACATTTAGTGCAGACATTCATTGTTCCCAGATGATGAACCCTAATGAATCTAGTGACTTTTCCTCACCACACCACCATGGAGTTGACATTTTTGGCTTTGGGTGAAACGTCTGGTGAAATGGATTGCCATGAAATTTCGTACAAACACTCATGTCCCCCTCAGGATCTATTCTAATAACTTTGGTGTTCCCCAGGCTACCTCTTCTAGCGCCATCATCAGGTCAAGTCTTAAGTTGTCCAACACCTTGTTATGACCAAATAATGACATTCTCATCAGTCTCAGCTGTACTACTGTGTTTATTGCTGATTAGCAAATTTTAGCATGCTAACATGCTAAACTAAGATGATGAAGATGGTAAACATACCTGCTAAATATCAGCCTGTAATTGTGAACATGCTCATATTAGCACTTAGCTCAAAGTCCTCACAGAACTGCTACCACGGCTTCAGACTAGTCTTATGTAATGAATTAGGATCATGAACGTTACGTGGTGAATTGTAAATTCACATAAAGGTTTACTAAACTGGTTTCAAAAGTTTGCTTCTGGTGTTACTACACTGACCCAGAAACTGCAGAACCAAACACTTGCAAACACTATTTGATTAATCTGGTGTTTTTACTGCACACTGATAGCAATTTTATCAGCAGTGACCTGGCACACTTCTTATGTGTTCACATTCCCAACACAGAACATGTACACACCCATGAAAGAGCTGCAGCAATCATTAGATGATTCAGTGTCCACAAAGGTAAGTAGTCTGAAATGACTGCATTTGGGTATACATGCAACAACATGAAACATATCTATTGTTGCATGAATCATTATGATGAAGTTCCACATCATCATCATCATGTGAGAGCTGTGGCGAGGCAATGACATCAGACCCAGACCCGATCAATCCCTGAAAAAGGGCAGAACTCTGGCAACAGCTGCCAGACAATGGCAGGCATTGACTGGGTGCACCGTATCCACAACACAGGCTTGGATCAATATGGTGGAGAGTGATTCAATCAGATATGTTAACTCGGAGTTGGGGTCAGTTCATGTTCAATACAGGATGAAAAGGAAAAGGCATTTCAACTGTATTTGTCAAGGCTTCTTCCTGGATAGGACTAAATGACCTTCTCATGAGGCCGACATTTGAGTGCAGGAAACTCCACGTCTGGACTAAAGGAAACATAAATCAAGCCTAGCCCTGTGTGTTTGTAAGGGATAAAGGTTTTGTCTTGATTAGATCAAGTTTGATTTATGCTGAAAACAGACGCTTATTGGAATTTTAGCAGCAACAGTAGCCTCCACCCAATCCTGAGCTCAGTCAGCATTACAACATCGTTACAAAAGAGCCTTACGCTGCTGCTCTGGCTGCGTTCCCTCACTGTTACCTAAAGGTGAAACAACAGCAAAAGGCCAAAAAAACCGACTCGCTATACAAACAAATTGACTCAATGTAGCAGCTGTCCAGATCAAGCCTGACCTATAGAGCCATAATGTCAAACCTGCAGTGGAGGAAGAACAGTTCATCTGAAGCAGAGATGATTTGATTTGGACATGCACTATGCATATGATGTACACACTGAAAAAATATTCTCAAGTTATGATGATTATTAGTTCCAAAAAAAGTTGGGACTCGGTGTAAAACAGAAATAAAAACAGAATGCAATCATTTGCAAACAAACTGACAACAGTTTTCTGAAGTGTTCCCGAGCTCATGTATTAATCTCCTTTATACAATCATGTGTTTGACAAAGTGTTGAACCTCTCTCCATCCTTGCTTGTGAACGACTGAGTCTTTCCAGGACGAACCTTTCATGATACTATCACCTGTTACCAATGAACCTGATTACCTGTGGAATGATCCAAACAGGTGTTTTTGGATAATTTTGGATCAGAATAAGAAGATATTTACAAAAATCAATGAAGTTGATGAGGTCGAACATGAAATATATTGTCTTTGTACTGTTTTCAATTGAGTATATGTCAAAAATATTAGCAAATGATCACATTCTGTTTTACACGGCGTTCCAACTTTTTTGGTTTGTACGTTTATTGTGGCAATGAGGAAATTGTACAATAGTGCAGCTGCAGTGCATAAAGGGAAATGAGGCAGTAAAAGTGCTGAGGTGCTGCCCAATGTTTTGGCTCCTTCCACTAACCTTCAGTCCTGTCAGTTGGCTTAGTGTTGCACAGTGTGAATGCACTACTACAGGCAGGTGTGTGTGTGTGTGTGTAGTCCATGTATTGTTCATGTTGTGGGGACATAAATCTGTTTACACAGTCACACTGTGGGTCCTCTGAAGTGATGGAAAGATGACTGTGTGTGTGTGTGGGTTCACTTATGTCCAAATTGGGGATATACACTAGACTCAAGACCAGTTGATTCGGGACAGTGGTGCAATTGGGGACAAAAAGTGGTGTCCTCAATTTGGAAAACTGTGATTTTAGGTCAACAGTTAAGGTTATTGTTAGGTTAAGGTTAGGGTTAGGTTAAGGTCAGGTAGTCCTTCAGGTTAGTCTCCAGGAAATGAATGTAAGTCTATGTAAATTCTCCCAATGTGACATAAGTAAAGACTGTGTGTGTGTGTGTATTTGCATGTATTCAAAAAAGAAAATAGTTTGCTAGTTGGTAATTTGGTATTCAAATCTGGCCTCCGTGTAACCAAAAATGAGAACAAGTCATACTATTCTCTCAAAGATACTGCATGTGCAAATATCACAGTGTAGTTCTTCCTTCATTTTTGTTGTCACAGTTCAGGATAATGTGAGGACATGAGTATGCAGCATGACCTAATCTTCACAAAGCCATTGACGGTAACACTAGAAGTCTCTCTGGAGAATTCACAGCGAGTCAAAATACCATTTCTTCAGGTGACTCAAACACTCTGCTTCTCATTACAGGGTGGAAATAGATGATGTCAGCTCTCACTCAGGACTAGCACAGGTCAGGGGTCAGGGGGAACTAAGCTGGCAACCAGTGCTTTGCTCAAGAGCTCTAACCACACTAACTGTGGCAAGGAGCAGACCTGAAATAATCCTTTTTTACACAATAACATGTGAGACTGTAGTTTGTGGTGTTGTCCTAAATACCATTATATTATAGGGCATGTATATTAGATTCTTCTTCATACTGTAGTTTTAGGGCTTCACAAAGAAAAAAAACCATTTACAACCATTTATTACAACATTTATTCTACAGCTACTATATTGAACTGCAAATATACACTGTTTACCATTCATACAGAAGGGAACAATCTTGTTCACACAGCACAGCTCAGTTCTTCCTTATCTGTCAGTTCTATACTGGTACTTCTATCTCACTGACCTTTGTGCTTTATTGCATATGTTTTGTCAATCAGCTGCGGTTGTCTTATATCAGAAATTGAAGGGTTCAGTCCATTAAACCTTATGGTTCTTGAGCTGTTCAGCAGCCTTCTGATAACTTTTGGCTGTTATATAGGTCAGATTCTGCATAAAACCAATAAGCATTAAAAGCTATAAATGTGCTCAAACATAAAACAGTACTTTATGTCTTCAGAAAATACATCCGCCTGAATAATGCTGACTACTGTAGCGTGTGCTGAATCTGATACATCCCTCCAGCTAATTTTACAGTCTCTCTCACTGACCTGCAACTGTTTCCTCTGTGGAGCAAAAGCTTTAAAATATTGTTTGTGAAATACTCCTACTTGTCTGCCTATTTTGGCTGTTGCTCCACTCACATACTGAACTAGATTGGAGTGATTAATGGAGCAGCAGACACTGCTGGAACGAATCAATCAAACTGCAAACTTGGTGAGTACAGACCACAGTGTCACTCTGCAGCTTGTTAGTGGTCTGAAAGTCTTTTTTTTACTAGTACATAATTAAAGACAGATGTGACATGAGAGAGATTCTCACATAAACACTGTAATGAATCAGGCATGGCGTAAGTCCTATAAACTCAAGTGTGATAGCATATCCCGCATCTAAATCAATCCAAAGAAAATAGTTATTATAGCAGAGTTGACTTGCTACTACATACTTTACTTTACTCAGTAGCACTGTTGTTTTTCTTCCAACTCTAAAAAAGATGTAGAATGGAGATAATGCTACAAGTGTAAGTGTGTCTATGCAGCATTTATGAGGACATAAGCATGTCCACTTGGAGCAGACTCTACTAAAGACAGATCAATGAGAGGTAATGTACTTTCCCAGACAGGCTCCAGCACAGTGATGGCATCACTGGCTCTAAACTACGACTGCTCCGGCTTTGCAGGGAGCTCCTGTCCTGTAAGACTGCTGCTGAGCTTTTGCAAAAAGGTCATTTACTGTAAGGGTCATAAAGTCACTCTGTGCTGCCCTCATGAGAAGAGACTCTACTCTTGATCACTTCATCTGTATGCGAGCTATGAAAACAAGCTGCTCAATGACGATAAATCATCCTGTGATCTAAATCTCGTGGCATCACAAGGCACTTTAATTTCTACAGTGGCACCAATAAAATGTGTTTTTCAAAGCACTTGAATAGATTTACTGGCTACTATTTCTGTGCCATTTCCATTAGAACACTTTCAAATTTGAACTATTGAACATTTTAGTAATAATCTAAATCATGAGACACTAATTGAATGTTGGGTAATATGTTACATCACTGATCTTGTGCCTTGATAATCTGGCAATAGCTGTAAGCTAAATGTATCTGATTGCAAGAATACTGCATTATAACCAGAATTCAAGTGCACTTTTAAGGTAAAACATGTATATTCCTACAAATCCAGACCTCCAACAAGTCCTATACAGGGCATAAGTGTTTCTGGGCTGCAGCTGCAGGTCTAAAATGGGGCCCTGGAGAATTGCATCACCATCATTCCTCTCCACTCTGGAAGAAACTAGCAAGAGTGAAGCTGAGGGTCCTCTAGGCTGCAGGACAGTGAAGGCAACACTCAAGACTCTACTTTCTAGAGAAGGTCAGATCTGTGCCCCTATCAAACACACAGACTGTGAACCACCCTCTCCTGGCATCGGGTGACACAACAGACCAGTATGAGTGCAATTGTGGATTTTTACCACATGCCTTTACTGTTGTGCAGTCTGGTTTCTGGCTGCAGAAACACTTCATTGTCACACCAGGAAACACAGTGACAAACCACAGCCGAGAGAGAAGTGTGCATTACTCAGCGACTGGCTTCAGACTTCCTCTCTCTGTCTCCTTGTCTGTGTTAAAGTTAAAGAAGGCAAAGAAAGAGAGGAAAGCATTAATGGGAGCCCATCTGGGTCCAGAGTCTTGAGGAGGACAGAGCAGCATGCTTACTGATGAGTCAGACCTCTCCAGACTGAGAAGATGACAGCCTGGACATCACTGAGTGAGTTCAAGAAAAGTTCAGCTTCCTGACAAGAGCTGGATGCTGTACATGAGTCCAGCCCAAAGCTCACACATGTAAAAGCAAGCCATTCTTTCACATCACTTACCGAAGTGGATCCGGAGGACGATGCTATGTACACTTTGATCACCATGATTAAAATCCCTGATGTTGAGTCCGGTTGGTTCGCGGTGGATGGTCGCCCTGCTCCTTGCAAACACTGTGCAGGCTCGACAAAACAACACAAACAACAAACTTCCCCCTCTGAAAGGCTGCGTGTCTGTTGAAGGCAGCGCAGACTATCTGCGCAAATGCTCCTGTTCTGAACACTGGATGGAGCTTTGCATTCCTCCTCCGCCTCTACTCCGCCTCCCCGCCCCTGCCTCTCTCTCTCTCTCTCTCTCTCTTTATCTCTGTGCATGTGTGTGTGGAGCAGGAACACACACATACACGCACACACACTCACTCTGATACGCGCAAGCACGGAGGCAATAATCAGGACAACAGGGTTAGATTGTCTGAATATTTCACCATCGACCCCATTGTCTGCAAACCAGACACGAGCTGTTGTCCCTTTAACACTGCAAACGTGCATGTGTGCATGTAATCAACTAAGTGCATGTGTGATAAGCAAACAGGAGGGTGATTAAAAAATAAAAATCTGCTGTGATTTTTGCACACTTACTGGCAGCTTTTGTGTAAGAGCACCGGCTCTGAAGCGCCGTCTTGTGCAGCCACATTATTACACGGGCTCTGTGGGCCCCCTGCAGGCGTCTGGAGCGGATGACCACTGGCTTTTCCCCCTGAAACGAATTTAGGAAAGCCGACGGACAAACAAAAAAAAATGTGTCGGAGAGGAGTGGGCGCCATATTGGACTCAAACACGGAGTGAATTTATGGTGAAGTCTCTCCTTGCTTGCTGCAGATGTAAGCCCGGGCTGTGTGTTTGTGAAGCCAGCGAGGATGCATGGCTTCACACCGGGGGCATGTGTGGCTGCAGCCGGGGCCTGCACAGCCGCTACAGGTTAGCGGCTCCGGGCCTCCTTTTCCCTCACTGTCACCAAACACACTTTGCACGAGGGCAACATGTCCTCGATTGCAAGCCCCCTTTTTCATCCTCGTCCTCCCATCTCTCCCCCTGCAAGAAGCCATTCGCGCAGACCTCAGATCATCACCGGCTCCCAAATTCCAAGTGTTCTGCAGCCCCGAATGGCGTCACCCGATTGGCCGAGCGCCTATCAATCAGGCCTTTAGCCGCACCCCTCCCCCCATTCAACCACTTGCCTCTCTGTTCCAGTGTGTTTACTACACTGCCGAGCATAAGGGAGACACTCGTCTTCACATGCACTGAACCCACTGAGAAAAGCAATTTTTAGTTCCGTTTGTAAGAAAACCTGCAAGAGATCAACATGCCCAAGAGAAAGGTATGTATTCTGAAGGTAACAAAAATAGTTTGGAGCCGATATCAGCTGTGAATGCAATGCAAATGATTGTGAAGACATCCCTCTGAGACATTACTTAATTATAACGCCATGTATTACCGTTATTCGCCGCCGTTATTTTTTGTCTGCTATCCAGATATAATGTGCATTTTTTGTGTGTTGGGCTGAATATTTTCCTGCCCGGACTCGGCCTGGAAATTGCGCTTTCCCTGCGCGAGCCGCTGTCCTTTGGAGAGTCAGAAGTCCCTCGGTCTCCATGCAGTTAAAGCACAAGCAGCAGCCATGCTTTGCAGCTCTTGTCCACCTTCGTCTCCGACCTACCCAGAGCAAACCCTCCGCTTATTGCCACCCCGCCGCCAACCCGCCCCGAAACGTCACCAGAAAATGCTTCAGTGTCTTTGCTTTGCATTTTTACCGCAAAAGCGAACATTGGCCTTTGCGTTTCGGTATAATTGTATATTTTCTCTCTTTGTTCGTGGTCCCAAATGGCTGCAATGGCGCGGTTCCGTCGCTCGGTGGCGCGCGCGACCCGCAGGCACGGTCCCTCCCCCCTTCTCCTAGACTCCCGCGCCAGCTTTCAAATCTGAGCTCCATGCATTGAATGAGAGGAGGAGATGGGGGGAGTGAGAGGGGAGAGCGGGGCCCGGGCCCTCGGTGTGTGGCTCCAGAGGCCCGCATGGCCCCGCTCTGCCGGCCGGCTGCTTAGATCAGCCTGCGGCTCAGTACCTCTGCCCTCTGAGCCTTTAAAATGACCTGTGTTTGGAAAATATTTCTCTTTTCACATGAAACAAAAAAGTTTTCTCAGCAGGTCTGTAATTGTTCATAATATGGGCCTGGAGCAATTAGCAGCTGTTTCCTGTTAATATAAACACTACTTAAAGTCATGGTGTTGTTGTTTTTAGTTTTTCTCCATTTTAACTTGTTCTGTTTGTGTTTTTCAGCTACAAGGAATAGAAGGAGGAGAACGGGAGGAGGTAAGAGGGAGCACGTTCAATAACATCTCATAGGTGTCATTTAAGTGACAATTTGATCAGTAGGTTGCTCGTGTGATGGCGTTATTGGGAAGAAAGTGCTGAATTGAAAGGTGTGTTTCCTGAATACAGTCCCAATCAAAACACAAGCCCCGTGATAACAGTCTCTGTTCTGTTTCAGCCTCAGAGGAGATCGGCCCGGTTATTAGCGGTAAGAAGACACACACACACAGAGAGACTCGACCAACTCATTTACATCAACAGATTTGGTTAAAAAAACATCTAAAATGTGGCAGAATGCTTAAAAGTAGCTCCACACATGTAACTAACTTTGATAAAGCAACACTTTGCTTTAAGAGAAGCAGAATGGGGAGAGAAGTAGGTTCTCTTCTTGTAAAATACTTTAATTTAATTTCCAGCCATGCAAAACTTCAAAACATGAAAATTTTACATAATTAGGTTTAAGAATTAGTTAAGATAGTTAAAGTAGTGAATAAGGTAGTAATGAAGTTGACAGAAGTAACGCTTAAAGCTAATATGATGCCTTAATACATTAATAAACATGACTTAAGAGTTTTGCAAGTAAAAAGTGCAGATCTGGTATAATACATACTAAATTATAAAATAGCGTGTATGGAGGCTCTCAGAATTATTAGTATAGTGAAGTGTCTTAATATTGTCTAAATTCCTTAATTAAGCTAGATAGGGGCAGTCATTAATATTATAAACCCTCACAGTGTCTCTTTGTAGGGAGCATTTTATAGTTTGATTCTTGGTGTCTATATAAAAGGTCTCCTATGAGAGCCCAAGTCTTCTAGTACTTCCAGAAGAACAAGAGCTGTTGCCTATTAGCAAAGAAAGTAGTCTTGTATTCAAATGTAGCAGTTGCTTGATCCCTTTCCTTGTCTTCTCACAGAAACCGCCCCAGCCCAAGCCGGAACCAAAGGTCAAGAAGGCAGCAAAGGTAAGAGACTGTGGCCCTGATTCTGAATGAACTCGCATCACAAAGCAAAAGACAAACGTCGTGTGTGAATATTCAGCCTGCTAACGGCCTGTTTTGTTGCCACTGCAGAAAGAAAAGGCTGTGAATGACAAGAAGGAGGAGAAAAAGACCAAGAAGGTGAAGGAGAACGCAGAGGCAGAGGCAAACGAGGAAAACCACTCTGAGAACGGAGAGGCCAAGACCAACGAGGTGGGCAGACTGGAAGCATGAAAGTTGGAGAAGTTGGTTGTTTTAAACTTCACACTGTCACACTGAAAATAACTCAAAGTTTTGACCTTGGCCCATCTGCTTCATCCCACAGGTGGAGGCAGCCCCCGAGGAGGCCAAGGAGGAGGCCAAGTCCGAGTAGCACCACTGCCCAAACTTCCTCCTCCTCCTCTACAATCCCTCTCCCCCCCTGAACCCCCAGCCAACCAGCCAGCCCCCCCAAGTCTCTCACATGGTTTCCCTCCAAGGCGTATTGTTAACAGAGGAATATTTTTATCAATGATTTTATAAGTATCCGTACAGATTTTTAGCACAAAAAGCAAAGCTGATTATGGAGCGCCTTGCAGATTTGCAGTGGTCATATCAAGTGTCTGCAAGCAAGATGAACACACTAAAATCTTTTTTAAATGGCATTTCATGATTGTTGAAGGCTTGTGTGGTGTAGAAAGTGCGTCCCTGCCGGATTGGCTATGTCGTGAGTTGTGTATTCCTGTGTTTTTCCTCCTTTCCTGATCTCTCCCCCGTCCTCCCCTCTTCTTCCTCCTCAGATTAGACCTTCCCCCCCCTACAGTTCAGCCTTTATCCATGTTTTATTAACGGTTCAGCCATGTTAATGTGGGTGGTTCTTTTAGACCTCTAAATGTGCAGTGAGTTCCCTTTGCTTCTGTCTCTTGTTTTTTTTTTTTTTTCCATTGAAATCGTGTTTTTAAAAAAAAAAAGCGTGTTGAAGTGTGTTGTCCACATAAGAAAGAGGAAGACGAACATGTGAAACATTCCGGGAACAGCGATTGCCTCCGACCTGTCTCCTAAACGACCCTGCGTGTAAAACAGCTCCTGCTCCATCCACGCTGTCATGTCGGCTTTTATAAACACTACAGTTTTTTTAAAACGATTGAATTTGGAAACCTTCTCTGACAAATGCAGGTGTCTGGTCCCTCTCTTATGTTCTGAAATTCTCTTAATAAAAAGAAGTCCTGGGAATTTTCCTCGAATCAGTGACTCGTGTTTGTTTCTTTAAGAGATGTAGTCTGATAGAAGTTGGAGCTTCCACATTAACACCATGAGAGTCAATAACTCAAAAGAAAAAGGGTTTCTGATGCATCTACAACCAAAGTCACTTCACAGCTCGAGTGCCCAGCCCTAAACTCCAGTCTTCATATTGTAAAGTAAATGCAATGCATCATCTCAAAATTACAGTTTAAAGCTGTATTCTAGCTTGTAATCTTGTTCTGAACCTAGCTCTTACGCAGCCTCCATTATTAACTACATGTTAGAGCATTTCTGTGTTTGTCTATCGGGAGATTTAAATCAGACTTTAAATGTGCATGTTGCATTCATTTTAACAGACGCAAGACATAAAACAGGATTCAGACTTCAGACGACCTTTGACTAAAGGAAACATGCCTGTAATGTAATTTCACTGTCGACAAATCCAACATTTCCTCTGAGACTGCTGCTGCAGGATCCAGATTCTTAACGGAGGCAGTTCATCCCGCTTATTTGCTTCGTCTAATTAAACAGTGGAAGACTGTTGATCCTCCAAACTCGCTGGAGGTCGGTACTTGTTAGCTGAGGATAGAAACCGACGTGATTCATTCCCGCAGATCTATTGCTGCAGATCTGTCGGGAGGTCAGGTCAGACACGGGTGGGACACTCTTCTAGGATTCCCTGATAGGAAGTGTGTGAGGCATTCTCTCCTTTGTCCTTCAGCTTCACAGAATGATTCACCCTTGTTGTGAATCACTAAAATGTTAAAGTACATTATAGTGATTTAAGGCCTCTACTGAAGCCTCTACCCATGAAGCCCTTGTCTTCCAGCCTCACAAGACAGAGAGAAGTCACAGTGCTCTGTGTATCTTTGCCTACAGAGGCCTGAACCCACTGAAGGAGCAGACAGTGTCTATCCACCCCTGCATCTTTATCCCCCTTCAGGCTTCACACACTCAGACTTAACTCTCCATGAACTCAAGTGTGAATGCCGTGACCCACATTCACCTCGACCCCTCCAACAAAATATCATAGATTTATTTAGCAACATCATATAAAGGGAGCTCCACATTTAGTTTATGCATACAGATGCTGCATGCGTCCGCTCATTGTAGAAGCCCAGCAGAAGCAGGCGTGAGGAGAGAGCATGGAGTCTATTAAGCCATCACAGTATGAATAGGGTACTTTTTCCTGAGCTTTGTGTGTGTGTGTGCGTGCATTTGCCTCTAGCATTGCCAGTGTGTGGACACGTATGCATGTTTGCCATGTTCTTTCGAGCCCAAACCTCACATTGATGTGCATTAAAATATGCTAGAAAACGTTTTTTTATCATACCACAGGGTGCAAAGGAATTGCAAAGCCCCCTCTATAAAATAAGAGCTTCAATAAGATTTGACTGGCTGCAGCAGGCCTGCTTTCTTCAAGACTACAGCACTTGTGAGTGCTCATTTACCTATGAATCACTGCCTGTATGTTTCCACAGAATGTGACTCTATGCTGTGCTTCCTCCTCTGTTATGTGCAGCACTTGCAGCCCCTCTGACCTGCATTGTCATGGCCGAGCACCGGGCTCCATTTTGTCGATATTTTCTTGCGTGCACGGCGTTATTGCACCGCTCCGCTACTAGATGGCGGCCTTGTCTTATTTTTATTCCTGCAGACACACAGGTGCTTTGCTCATGACATCCTGGTGAGCTGATTAACCTTACAATTTATTAACTGCTGCTTTAAAAGCCTTATTATTCGATCCTGAGCCATGTTTCTAGGAGTCACTGAATAATAGGAGAGAGATCACACATTTCATCATGAAAAAGCACTTCAAACACTCCAATGTGGCTCCCTGCAGGCTTCCCAAAAAAAAAAAAAAAAAAAAAAATCTCCCATCTCCTCTTTCATTCACATCTCCCATCATACTTTCTTTTAATCTTCTGTCAGCATCATCTGTTTGATGTGTTTGCTTCTCTATTTGACCCGTCTCCAACCAGACGATTCAATTAGGAGCGAATCCCATGAATCCATTATCTTATGTGTGAGATCTATTGATGAAGTGCAGTTTATGTGAGGGGAAAACTAAAGGAAATACATTATTGATCAGACAGAAAGTTTCTGATCTCAGCCATGGTGGTCTCTCTTTTCTGCGCCACCTTCTTTCATCTGTGCAGCCCTTGTGATTTTCCTACACCTTCACTGATCCGTCCATTCATCCTGTCTCCTGTGATCAGCCCTCTGACTTGTTAACAGCTCTGATGTGCACACACACACACACACACACACACACACACTGAGCCATTCTGACATCAAAGAGCTAATTACTCCAATATTATTTTATCTCTCTGTGTCTGAGCATGCTTGCTGCCTGAACTCAATGTTTGTCTGCTGCTTAACTGTCTGTCTGACCATCTGCCAGTCTGCCTTCTCGTCTGCACTTCATCTTTTCACTGTCTAGTAGTCACAAGGGAGTCGTGCCCCCAGCCTTGCACAGCACTCCCCCCAGTGCGCACTCTCATTCCGTCCTCTCCAGCTCTCTGATGGGTTATGATATGTTGACTAAAATAGCCCCATTTCCCTTTTTAAACATGTGCATATCCTATTCTGTCATCCCACGCATTTCCAGCCACTGCCTCCTCCCCACACACATTCATCCATTCACAGCCACTGTCGACATCACTCAGGTCAGAGTCTCACACGCAGGACTGGTGTGTGTGTGTGTGTGTGTGTGTGTGTGTGTGTGTGAATGAATGTGTGTTTGTTTTTTTCTTTGTGTGTGTGTGCATGTGTCAATGTGTGTGTTTGTGTGCGTGTGCTTGCTTGTGTGTTGGTGTGTGTAGTAGGAAGAGGGGGAGTGGGAGGAAATTCTCTGCGTAAAGGATGAGGATGACCTTTTACGAGGAAGTGATTTAAATGATGTCCTGTCGTCACCAGGGACACCAGTGTGTGAATGTGGATGAGCATTTGTTGTGGAAACAACGTCACACTTTTGCACATGCTTACACACACACACACACAGTACAGGACAATATGTGCACGTACAAGTTGCTAACAGGTACACACTGACATTTTGTGTGAAAAAGCCTGAGTCAAATGTCCTCCCTGCAGACTGGACCTTAGTGATGCTTGAAATGAACAGATGTTTAGTGGCATGGTTCTCTAATATGCTGTTGTGAGAGGATGTTGCTGTCTGGCTGTCTTAAATTGTTTGTGTTGGGCTGTCTTGTTTATCTGCGGGGCTGGCTGCACTCTACGGGGGTGGGATGTACAAGAGCGAGTGAATGGGAAGGATGGGGGGGGGGTGCAAAGAGAGGAGAGGAGAGGAAGCATGCAAGGGGAGAAGAGCTGGATGCAGATGGGGATCTATTCTCTCCGCGCACGCAGACAAGATGGAAATGAGTGGGCGTCTGTGACGTCAATCAGTGTAGACACACATACAGACACACACACACAAGCACACACACACGCACACAGTGAGACGCTCCCCTCCTCTTCCAGTCCCATGCTAATACATGCTTCACTGCAAACAGCAGCAGTGCCACGGATCACAGGCATAAACATCAGCACACACAAACAGCCCCCCCAACCCAAAAACAAACATGAGCAGACACACAGGCAGATCTGAGACTTTGCTCTGCCCTGCCGATGATGTCAAGCTCTCATTCCTGTCATTCATACAGAGAAAAAAAGACCACACCAAAAAGGCTAATCATGTGCCATATGAAGAAAGAGTAATTAGAGAAGTCCAATCTTATAAGTTTTCACAAAAGACAAAACAAGGCCCAAGAGTGGAAGTATCCAGATTACTTTTACTTTTCTACTACCAAATTACTGATATAGCACTGTAAATCCTCAATTACAAGTAAAGTCCTACATACGTAATCATACATAAAAAAAACTTTATTGTCAGCTAAATGCTTTAAGTATCAAAAGTACTTGTTCTGCAAAACACACTTCTTTATTACTATTACTGAATATATGTATATGTATATTTTATTAGATAGATACTGATGCAACACTGTGTAAATAACATTGTATTGTATTCTCAATGTAGAACTACTTTTAACTACTTTCTAACCAGTCCAGTTCAGTTGTTCCAAACATAGTCCCTCTGAAGGGTCACAAGATGAATTCTGAGATGTTTAATGGAAGAAGAAAGTAATCATGTTTTTAGTAAAGCTCTATAGTTTCCTCTGAAGTATAGTAAGTAGAAGTATTAGAAGCGCCCCTTGTCTTTGAGTGCAGGACTTGAGTAAATGTCCATAATTACTTTCCACTGAACACCACTGTCCTAAGATTAAAGGGATATACCAGCAAATGGTGGTTTATGTGCAAAATCAGTGGAAAGCCTATTTACCAGTCACCAGTGTTTTTTTCTTCATTTTTATTACATTCTACATGGTAGATTGATACTGAAGAGCCGGCTTTACACACTGTTGGCATTATCTGTTATCTGTTATCTGGCAGCTACATGCCGTCATCACCTGGAATGGTTTTCCAACAGTCCTGAAGGAGTTTCCATATATGTTGTTGGCTGCTTTTCCTTCACTTTGCAGTCCACCTCATCCCAAACCATGTCGCTGCAGAATGCCGTTTTTGCCTTGTTAGTTAAGTGTGCCTTGAATTTTGAGTAAATCGCCAACAGTGTCACCAGCGAAGCACCCCCACACCATCACACCTCCTCCTCCATGCTTCATTGTGGGATCCACACATGCAGATACCATCCGTTCACTGCTCTCTGTGTCTTACAGAGACGTGGCAGATGGTGCTAAAAATCTCAAATTTGGACTCAGCAGACCAAAGTACAGATTTCCACTGGTCTAATGTCCATTCATTGTCTTTCTCTCGCCCTGGCAATTCTCTTCTTCTTGTTGGTCTCCCTCAGTAGTGTTTTTTTTTTGCAGCAATTTGGCCATGAAGGCCTGATTCACACAGTCTCCTCCAAACAGGTGATGCTGAGATGTTTCTTCTACTTGAACTCTGTGAAGCATTTATGTGGGCTCTAATCTGAGGTGTTGTTCATTGGTGATTTCTGTGGCTGGTAAATGTAATGATCTTATCCTCTGCGGCAGAGGTAACTCTTGGTCTTCCTTCCCTGGGCCGGTCCTCATGCATCCATCAAACAGTAATAGTGTTTGATGGCTTTTGCAACTGCACATGAAAATACATTCAAAGTTCTTGAAATGTCCCAGACTGACTAACCTTCATGTCTTAAAGTAACAATGGACTGCTGTTTCTCTTTACTTAGTTGAGCAGTTATAGTAATCAGGTGAGGTTATTTACTGTATACCAACGCTACTTCTGCACAACACACTGGTTTCAAATGCATTAAATTTATTTGTATATGACAGAATGGCACATGGGCTGCTGTGTGAAGTAAAATAATTGGTAAACTTCTTCCACCAGGCAGCTGCATGTACAGCTGTGCAGCCTTTCTCAGTAAATTGTGCCCCTCACTCGGTTGTAAATCTGCCTTTCTCTCTGCCTGATTGATCACCTGTTATGTAAGTCTTTGTCACATGGCTAACATTATGATCTATTATGCTGCATTTAGTTTGCATAATTAATAAAGTAAGGTCTCAGTGTCCCGCAGGTTCCTGAATGGATTTGATGCGTAAGAGACAGGCAGACAGGAGGCACAGACACCATTCAGGAAACATGATCGTCTCCCACTATATTCCGCATCACTGCACAATTTGGATTGATGCAAGAGGAGGTAAAGTAATGACAGCACATGAGCCACACAGTTGCACAGATGGGTTGAAGTTGTATTTGAATAACAAAAGTAACATGATCGACAGGTTCGATTCCTCAAGGTCTTGTGATTCAGGCTCCATGTATGGCATGTATTTGGCAAGTTCGCCTTTAAGAAATCATCCATCCATGTCACAGAGCGGTGACGACACAGACTTCTATCTAGAGAAATGAAAAACTATTTTTGAAACACTCCTCACTGCCTTCCCATTTTTGCTGTTAAGGATGAATTAGCGTTTAAAGTAAGAGTGCATCAATTTAAATATGGGGGCGGTGTGTGTGTATGTGTGTGTGTAGTTCTGATGGGGGGGTTCGAGGTGTGTGTTTGTGTGTGTGTGTGCTGGGTGGCATTAGAACTAAAGATGCAGCAGCCACTTGCCTTGCCAATTGCTCTATTTCTTTGAGTAAAATGGTTTTTTTGGCTGTTTTTCATCAAGGTTTTTATCCTCTTGTACCCTCAGCTGGAACAGGACTGAGTCATAGCAGTCAAGGAAGCAGGTGGGTGGGAGGCACGCAGGGTGGGGGGTGGGGGGGGGTGGAGGACGTGGGTGGTACGAGTTAAAGGCGGGCGAGGGGGAGGTTGTAGTGAATGAAAAAAATTATGAATGGTGAATACTACGGATCCATTTCATTACCTGCTGTTCATCAGTCACAAAAAGAGCAATAATTCTGTCTGCAAACGATTATGCTTTCTATTAGTTGTGCACCACTAAGTGTTTTATAATAACAGGTTCACTGGTGACTATCATGGCATTCAATAAACACTGCTCTCACATGAGACTTTAAATTGGCTGGTAATTGATAGAAAGTTACAGAGGAATTAATTTGGGCAACAGGATGAAGGGAGATTTGAATAAACTGGCCGGCAGCCATAATTATCTTGATTCACACTTTGGGTTAGAGCAACATGTTTCACACCTTAAGCCTCTGCTAACCCCAACTTTGATGCTTTTATTTTTATGTGTACTGCAGAGGTTGCATGTGCCCACAAGCCATTCCTATCTTAACTCTGAGGTATGAAAAGAATTTGGAAATCCGAACAAATACATTTACTTGTCTGTTGAAGCTGCCAAAACCCGTGTGAGAGGTTATAAAATGATACAGAGGAGACAGTCAAATCAAATGTATTGGCCAGAGAAAGACAGATGTGTGGGTGATATTCTCCTTTGTCTCGGTGAGTTTGAAACTGTTTGTCGAGGGTGGACGGGTGGGCAGGCCATTAGGAAAATTGATGTGCGTGCAGCTGTGTGTGTGTTTGTGTGTGCTGGCTCCTACATACATGTGTGTGTGCTCCTGCTCTAACATCACTGCTGTCGTCACAGCAGCCACCTCACAGTGACTCCCCTGTGACTGAAGGCCTGACAACCTCCCACGCTCTCCACATCAACTCCCCTGCTCCTCTCGCCTCGCTTTATCTATAAGCTCACCCCCCCTCCACACTCACTCTCTGTCCTTTCCTTTCTGTCTCCCCCTCAACTCTATTTTCTCATCCATCCATTTCTCTGTCCACTATCTTTCTCTTTCATTTCACCCACCTCTTTTTTCTTTTTACTTGTTTTCATCTCTCGCCCCCTCATTTGGTGTGTGGGTCTTCCCTGTCTTTCGTCATGCTCTCTGCGCCCACCGTGCTGCCTGTCTCTGTCTCTATGGAAACCCCGAGTGGACAAGAGTGGCTCAGAGGTCTGTGAGACGCTGATACAGACCCTATTAGATCACACACTCGCTTTCTCTCCCAGACAGCCGCATGCTTGCAACCTTGCGCACACGAGTGCAAGCCTGTACCGTAGCTGCTGTGTGACAATGCCACTGCCTGCCATCACACATGAGCCCCCCTGTGGGAAGAGATGCCCCATCTACCCTTGTGCCCACGACTTATCAGTGTTGTGAAGTGGGAGGAAAGGATGGAGGCGATGAGGGAGTAAGGAGGGAGCCCTATTGTTTCATTATACCGTAAGTCTCTTCAATTACTAGATGGAAACGGGGACCACCTGATGCCGCCTCTGCACATATATTCCCATCTGAACACACACACACACACACACACACACACACACACATGCACACACTCTTCTCTGGCCCCCTCCACTGCCATCTCCCCTTTCAGTCTCACACCTCACAAACCATATTCTCCTCACATTTACACATTGTTGAGCCTGCTGTGTTGCGTAGACCATGCGTCATTCGGGTCCAAACACATCCAAAGGACAGGTGATTTGCGATAAGAGGCCTCACACAGACAGAATTTCACAGCTTTGGGTCGCTCTCCTGGGCACCATCGTGATTTGACGGTCACGCTTAAGTGGATCATTGCAGAGCGCAATCATGGGGAGGATACGTAAGCTGTGCAGCATCTCGTTTGGGGGGAAAAGTGGAAGGAGTGGAGGATGGAGCAGAAAGACAAGAAAAAAGTGATGTTGGAGTTCTTTTTCTCTTTAGAGTCAAGACTTAGTTGCTTTTGAAAGAAGTCACTTTCTCTCACATTTGAAGGTTTGTTGAGTTTCCCCCTTTATTTTTTATCAAAATGTACATGAATAAACTACAACAAAGGACTACACTAAAGAAGACATCAAAACGGGCAGCAATTACAGGGGTCAACAACTGAACACACACCCCACCAGCCCCAAGCCCACCCCATTAACACCCCCAGTGCAGTGAGATAAAGACATGCCAATGATGTCTCACATTTAGGCACTTGAATTTCCCTACCGAAGCATCTTTGGTCAAAGTTGCTGTTGCACGGCTTTGAACTTAGATTCAAACAGGTTTGAGGTGGATTTGAACTTGTTTCATGTCGATTCTGACTGCGTGAATTAGAGGATGTTGATTCATGCTGAGAGGAGTCACGCATGTTTAAATGTAATTCCTTCGGTTTTGACAGATCTGTGTCTGCCATGTTTAAGAGATGACCCAAAGATGGTTATAACCTGACCACCTCCACAGAGTAAACTTTAGCATTAAATAAATCAACACTAGATGGTACAGTACTTCACGTGATTACAGAAAGGACTCCACAAGGGAAAGGAATCAAGCACTAAATCTCAACACAATTTTACCTGAAAACAATGCAGTGTATCCGCACACGATATACTGTAATCAATACGCTGTACAGTCTATTGCAAAGGCATTGTTGTTGGCATTTTTCTGTAGGAACTAACCAGTCTTTTTACCACTGAGTATTATCTTGGAAAGTCTTGCAAAAATAGATCAATTTTTATTAAATTAAAAGCCTTTGCTTTGACTTCAGGATGTGATATATATTTAGCTACTCATGCATGTCTAACTTTGTGTGCATACAGTATACTGTATGTTTGTGTGTGTGTATGTATTTGCGTGTATGCGTTGTGCACGCATGTATGTGTTCTGATGAAAGTACTGTACACACTGGTAGACTTGTCCCTCGATATTTTTTCAGAATACACTCCTTCAGTAAAGGATTAACAAAGTTACATTAAACTGTTTAAGAAGCATAGTAGTCACACAGTATTTGGCAGTGAGAGAACAGTCCTAATTTATCCATGCACAATATCAACCACAGGCAAGGTCCACATTCTGAACAAACCCATTAACAACAACACAGTAAGAACATGAAAAGAGTGTACAAGAATTCAAGAACCTGGAAGTGTGTTTTGTGTGTGTGTGTGTGTGTGAGTATGAGTGTGTGTGTGTGTGCGCATGTTTGCGTGTGTGTGAATGTCAACAGCTCAGTTGGTTTCCTCGGGAGACCAAAGGGCTATGACTCATGCAGTGCATACAGCATTTTCTGGAATTTTAACAATATCGGAAGAATTATTATTTCCCACAAAGCCCAGATAATTAAATATAATCATGTTAGAACCTTACAGAGTACTCTGGGAGTTTACTGTAAAAACCCACTCAATCCCACCCCCACAGGTCTATTATAGACCAAACAGTTTATCCCTGGATTATATTTTCATTCTCCAGCTCTTTCTTCATGGCGAGCACCTTCCCCTAGATCGACTGCGTGTTTTGTGTAATTATGTGTGTGTTTTAGACTAGACCAGTCTGTGTGTGCAGGTGTAAGGGGTACGGTTGGTAAAGCAGAGTGGATCCTCCTTGGGGTATGTAGTAGCTGCAGTAGCTGGGTTCTGCTAAATAGGGGGCACTGTGCTCGGCAAGGTATGGGGCAGGCTGGTAGAAGCACGTCACATGGTCTGTGTTGGGGATAATGTTCTGTTCTCCTAGAACCTTCAGTGCCAGCACCGTGATCATGTTCAGTGTCTGACGCCTCTCATGCCCCATCAGACACACTGTGCTGTCGTCCACCACGCGACGCAGTGTCATCAGGTACTGGTATTTGCTTCTCTCCTCGCCGATAAAGTGGTTCTTCAAGTAGGACAGGATCTTCCTCTGCTGCTCCTGCACGTCAGGGAAATCGATGAAAAAGCGCGAGCACATGTAGCGCTCCAGTGTCTTTATCTGAGTCTCGCTGGCCGGTCGGTAGTCTCTGACCAACAGGTTGCTGTATTTCAACAAGCCACCACCTCGAATCTCCTCAGGGTTTCTGGTAGCGATTAGACGGTAGCGCAGGTGGTCCATGGCTGCCTCAAAGTCACCATACATGCTCTCTGCCAGGACTTCGACAGCAGGGACCGAGTCAGATGCCTGAGGAACGTTGCTCTGTTCTGGCATGTTTGTGGTTACCTTGGGGACCTCTTTGTTCTCAGGCACAGAGCCGGATGCCTCATCGGCTTTTGGCGGGGCAGATTCCCCTGGGCCTCCAGCCTGAGACGGAGGCAGCACATGTGAGGTGGAGCTCGGGATTGTGATTGGAAAGGAAACAGGCTCTGCAACCTGAGGCAACGATGAGATATAATCTTGTTCCTTTTTATCCTCCAACTGCAGGAGAGGAATTCCTGGCTGAGGGGAGGACTCTTTAATGTGTTCCTCGCTGTCTGTGTTCAGTATCAAAGGCTCCGTGTCTGAAGATACCTGAGGTACAAGGTCCTCTGACTCCATTGGCGGAGTGAGGCAGAGGAGGGGAGGGCTGAGGCAGGGGGAAGGGGGGCTAAGACAGAGTGGAGGAGGGCTGAGGCTAAGCATAGGAGGGGTCAGGTAAGGAGATGAGCTGAGGCAGGATGAGGTAGGGCTGAAACTCAGGGGCGGAGAGCTAAAGCTGGTAGCCGGGCTGACTGTGTTCAGCATCGGAGATGAGAGGCAGTGAGACGGTGGAGTCAGACATGGGGGAGGACTGAGGCTGGGTGGCGAGGGAGTGAAGCAGGGAGGGGAAAGACTGAGAACAGGAGGGGTGAGACAGGAAACAGGAGGGGTGACAGAGTGGGAAGGGGAGGGGGGACTAAGTGCGGTCTCTTGTGGGCTGCTGTTTGGCTGATTCAAGTCGATCTTTTTGGTCTGTAGTTCTCTGTTTTCATCTTCATCACTGAGCTCAACTTCTGAGGTATGTACAGGTTCTCGGGTGTTTGAGCTGGACATATCAGTGTGTGAAACTAATGTGTCCACTGAGTCAAGAGGCTCTGATTGCTCGGGTGCAGGGACAGTTTCTCTAGTGGAGGACTGGCTTTGCTCATCAAATGCCACATGTGTACATGGTGTCTCTTTTAGGTTCTGAACACTTGTCTCACATGAACTGTCTGTGATTAGCTGAGGGGATGATGGCTCTTGAGGTAAAGCAGACACGGGATCCATCGCAGAGGTGGAGATAATATCAGGGGCTGGATCAAGAGCTGAGGTAAGATCTAGGTTTGAAGCTGGGTTACTAGAAGTAGGGGTGGGTTCAGGCCCAGGGTTTGTTTTAGTAGAGACACTGGTTGTTGGGGTAGTTATAGGATCTGAACTGGGAGCTGTTGGCTTTGGGTTAAAGGCTACTTCAGGTTCAGGGCTAGGGCAGGGGTTTGGATCTAGACAGGGTGCTGTGACAGGTTCGCTTTCAGAGACTGGAGTGGGGTAATGATTGGGTGTAACCTTTCGGCACATCCTCCGGGGGGGCTTGGGAGAGGAGTGTTTGAGCACCACCATGTGAGATAGTCTATCTGAGGCCTTACAAGAGGGAGACGAGGAGGTCTTTTTGTCAGAAACAAGGCTGGGTGGTGCAGGTAAAATATCCTGAGTATCTGGAGGGCTGACGGCATCGAGTGTGTTTGGTGTTTTATCTGAGTTATCTGTGTGTAGTGTGCTGTGAATCTCCAGTGTATCCTGTGTGCCAGTGGACTGTGTGTTCTGAAGTGTAAGAGATATGGAAGAGGTGGAGCAGGAACAATCAATACCCTGTGTGTCTTCTATGTTTTTTGCTTCTGATGCTGAAATCTCTTCTGTCATTTCACTTATTTCCGTGTCATTTTCCCTCTCTGCTTGCTCCCCCGTCTCTGTTTCTACTTTTCTTTCATCTGCTAACTGTGTCTCTATCTTTGCATGTGAAGATGTGCTGGAGTCTGGAATAGACACATGTTGTGTTTTATCTTTCTCATTGCTTCTCTGATCCTCGCTAAAACACTTAGAGAAGTCTGAACTGTGCCGTTCTTCTGCCAGGTTTAGATGCTCTGTCTGGGTTTTGTTTGAGGGTTTTGGCGGCTCAGGCTGTCCCATCTGCTCTGTGAGTTCTTTCTGTTCATCAGGGGGCTTTGTGTGGTCAGGTTGTTCTTTCTGGGCAGAGAGTTCCTTGTGATTTGGATGTGCTGGTTGTTGGCCATTGCAGAGCTGGGTTTGCTCTGACTGTTCTACCTTCGTTGAGCTTTTGGTTTTGTTCAAGAGCTCTGGCTCGTGTCTGAGTTCAATCTGAGTTGGTGGTTTGGCTTCTTCAGACGTTTGTTTCTTTTCTGACAACAGGTTTAGAGATGTCTGGTCAGAGACGTCTGTCTCATTGAAGTTTTCTCTTTGTTCTGACGCTTCTTTCAACTTTGCAGGTGTTTTCTCTTTGTCTTCTTTTTCAACTTCAGAGTGTTTTGTCTCGTCTGATTGTTCAGTTTGTTGTGAGAGTTCTGTCTGAGACTCCTTTTCATCCACCTCATCTCTCTGTTGTGTCTGGCTGGTCTGAGCCCCCTCTTTGCTGGATAAGTCTCTACCAGTGGACTTCTCTGTTTCTGGAGCAGCAGCCTGTTTGAGCAGAGAGGGAGAGTCTTTATTCTGATTCTCTGCAGGCTGGTCCTTAAGATCAACAGTATTGTTTTTGTGCTGTGATTCCTGCTGCATGTAGGACTCCAGGAGACGATCCAGAATGATCTGGAAGGAGTCGACGCTGAACTCAAACTGCCGCCTTAGCACGCTCACAAATTTCAGCTCCAGGTTTTTGCCACTGTTGTTCGAGAGTGAGATGAGGCTCCAGCGGTCATGCTCATTAAAGACCTTGACCATTTTCTGGACGTAGGCCTCCTTCATAGTAGCACTGCTGATCCGCTCCCTGTTGACCCCAGCAGGTAGGCAATCCAGCAAGCAGCCCAGCACTGACTCCTTGATCACCTGGGAGAAGAAGAGGTCAACAACATGACAGCTACAACTAATGACTGCAATCTGAGTGCAATTTTGCTTCATTGAACTGAATATTGTCGTGCTCTTGGGGTTTAGTTTTCTGTATAATACAATTAAAAATATTAAATCCAGTACTATTGATTCAGCCTTATTGTAAAATGTACTACAATTAAATTATGGTTTGGACTACAGTAACATTATTGTCAATATAACATGTCAAAAATAAATACTGCAACACCCGAGAGATGATAGAGATTCAGTGCCGTCAGGATAATACAGCAGAATGAATGCTTTTTAATGAATTGAACCCCAATGCTCAAGTCTTACATTGACATTGTTTCCTTTTCTTATCAAAGCAGTACAGCAATCATACCTGGAACTCCTCCTGACTGGGCAACTCCACTCCAAAGATGATGTCCAGGTCCTTATAACTTGTTCCGTTGTCTCGGACGAGGACGTGGCTGGCCGTGGAGCCGTTCAGACGAACATCTCTCACTGTGATTCCCTGCTTCTGCAGCCTGGCCCGCACGGCTATGATGATGTCTCGAGGACGCAGCTCCAATGTGGGAAAATTCCCACGGCCGTGGATTGGAACAACCTCTGACAAAACCTGATGGAGAACCTCCACCTGCTCTGCATTCAGGCTGTGGAACCGTTGACTGGACTTGGCTTCAGACATACTGCTGCCCTGAAGGGAGGGATGGAGGACAACATTGAGAATTTATTATAACTCCCTAACAAAATGTGCTACGTGTTTAACTCCCTCTATCTATCTCTCTCTCTCTCACACACACACACACACAAACTTAGCACTCACTCACACTCCCTGCCAGTCTGCAGTCCGCAAGTCACAGCTTGGCTGACAGCTTTTCCACAATGCTAATGAAACTGCTGTGTTGACAAGCTGACACATGGAGCAATCCACATAGATGTGCTTTGCATAAATATTCTTCCCCTGCTCAACCACATCACAACAAATTAAGAGGACTTGTTTGACTGAAACACAGAATCTGAAACACATTACAGTATTTACCACCCAAGACTTTATCACATCAATAAGTCCCTTTATTTACACTCCATCTCAGTCAGACACAGTCCAGTTCTTTTAAAGGCATCACACAGAATTACAATAAAAATGTACTTAAACTCAATTATTGTGCAAAATAACAACAGCAATAATAATAACAATAATAATAATAATAATAATAATGATAGCAATAATAATGATAAGGACTTATAACAGCAGACAAAATCTTTGTTTATTGATTGTTTCCACCAGAGGAGCAAGGGTTAAGCTGAATGAGTCATCACCAGCAGACTGCATTAATCACACCAACGTCACTAATTAAAGACACACATCTGTTTTTGTGTCCGTGTGTGCAGCACATGATGTGTATGCATTACAAACAAACGACTCCCACACACATTCATGTGAGTGCACACAAGCTTTTATATAACACCTTTGTAAATTGTAACAAATTGGAACAAAGTGGAATTTAATATCAGCCAATTATTTTTGTTTGGCTTTCACATGTGTAGTCTTCCTGGCTGTTATGCACACAGCTTCTCCATCAATCAATCTCTACAAACTAGACATATTTTTCAATGAACCAAACAACATTTGCCTCCCCAAGCCAGTCAGAAAAGTCTCTGTTATGTGATTGAGTGTGTGATTGTGGGTGAATATAAAAGTGTTTCAGGGAGTGAGTGCACGTATTTGAGTGTGTAAATGTGGTTCATAGCAGCCCATTATGATCTATTGTTTGCTTTAATCAATAGATGTCACTCAGTGCTACAGCTGAATGCTGCTGATTGCTATGATTTGTCAATACTAGCAGGGTAAACATTGGGATACTAATGAGCAGTAATGGGATGCTTTCTGGTAGCAGCTTGTCAGACATCAGAGGGCTATATTCTGTAACAACCACAAACAATCTATTATAGGGAGTGCTTATAAATCTTCTAATTCATGATGCACCCATTTCAACAAACACTTAAGAACAACACTTTACACCAAAGCATCTGTAAAACTACAAAACACAACCCCTTTGCTCATTCAGAAAGAACTGAGTATGCTCACCAGAGGACAAAGAAGTTGAGTCTGAGAAAAAAAAATCTCATAAAAAACTGCTGTGGATGAGACATCTGTCTGAGTCCCAGTTTAACAAGGTGAACTTCAAGTTGCAAAAAATAGCAGTCATACATCCAGAAAACATAAATACAGTTCCATATGTTGACACTGATCATATATACAATGAAACAATGTGTTGAGGAGGCAGGGAGGCACTGCGGGACTGTTTCCCAGCTAGCCCCTGTGTCTCCCCCTCCCCTTTCGCACTCTTCTGCAAACTTGCAGCCTGAGTGACTCATCCAGGCGTATTGGCTCAGCTCACACATAATCTATGGCCACTGAAAACCCAACAAATCGGAGGATCTCATATGCACTGGACTAAATATAAAAAACAAACACAGACAATAATGCACTGTAAAATTAGGTTGCCACCACCTGCACGAAATATAAAAAGTAGTATAGTGGGGAAAAAAACTCATTCTGTCCTTTAAATAAAGCCTAGATAAATATTCCAAACTTTGATTTAAATTAAACAGTGATCATCTACATATCCAAATCTTTTTTCTATTCCATTCACTTTAAAAATTAGGGTCCCATGAACCATGGTTAAAAACTATTATTATTTGTTGTATGACCCTGCAAAAATGTAACTGCAGTCTCTGCTGACCATACATTTTTGCATTATATATATAGAGTATAAGATCTTTAAAATATTACAGCAAAACTTTAATATTACAAACAATATAATATATAATATAAACAATATACTTTTAATATTTTAAAAAAATATATTGAGAGTTGTTTCCCTATAAACTAATCACCAACTGGAGGTTATAGTTGAGCACAGTTTTACTCTCCATCACTTCTTCAGATTTGCTGGAAGTGATCCAGAGTCCTGCTGGTCTTCACTCTGATCACCTCATCACGCACTTACTTACTCCTGAGATACCAGATGAGGGTAATTAACCGCAATTAAGAGCCTGGCAGGATAAAGGCCAGATGTACTTCTGAGTGCCAGGATTAAAAACACATTAGCTTCTGTTGTGTTTTCTCCACGCAGACACAGAAAAAGTGAACTTTCCGGAGCTGAGGCTTCTTACCTGTTGCTGTGTTATTTGAAGGAGCGACCGGCTCCTGGTTCGACAGAATTAAACCTCGACTCTCCACCAAGCTGCAGCTCCGGACACTCTCCTGTAGGTGGGTTTGTTTGACCCGCTCCGGTCCGACTCGGCTCGGCGCTGATGCTGTTCCGTCCCTTCTAAGGCATGTGAGGCCAGGATGTGAGAGCGAGCTCATCCGGGCGCTGTCCACGAGCTCGCGTGGTGCTGAAATGAAGACTGAAACGAGTCCTCGCGCTCTTGTTTTCTTCTCCGGCCGCCCGGAGCGTAACGCAGTTTCCATGGCGACCTGCCGTCATTCACTTAGGACTGGGGCGTGTGTGTGTGTGTGTGTGTGTGTGCAGCAGTCACAACAATGATGGCGGAGTTGTGTGTTGTGATGATGGCGGCAGGGGGGCGTTAACAGGTGTAATATAATTCTAATTTGTGCCTCCATGTGTGTGTTTGCCTTAAATATAAAACTTTACGAGCTAAATTTAGAGTCGAGAGGATGAATCATTAGCCAAAGTCTGCACGTTGTAACAGGACAGACTCACAGACTTATTTAGCTAAATAAGCTTTTTATTTTATTAAGTGTCTGCTCTCGTTTGTTTGTCTTATAAATGGCGGTAAAATGGACAAAACTCTCAGTGTTAGCTCAATTGTTGCCCCATGTTTGAGTTAGGGTGAGGCCAGGACTCATATGTTTGAGTTGCAGCTAGCTCAGATAACCTCAGAACATGTAGGCTAGTTTTTGGAGAACATTTTATAAACACTTCTTCATTCACTTCTTCCCTCGCACACACATCATTAGGTATATCTAGTGCTGTGTCCATACAGACTATCAGCAGATACAGTATGAGTCATCCATGCTGCTCCCTCCCCCCCTGACCCAGCCGTTAATCTCCCCCAGCCTCAGCCCCCTTCAGCTGGCCGGTGCGCGCACGCGCACACACACACACACACACACACCGGGATCTTTTTCTATGAACAACCGATAATCCTGTTTCTCCCCGAGCTGCATTTTCCTCCTGGCTGTTTCTTCTCTTCAACACCAGCTAGTCTAAATCCCTCCATGTTTCCGTCAGGTCACAAACCCCTTCTCATTCTCTCCACGCAGAAATAACAGTTACAGATGTTACACACTGTTTGATGCATCAGGAATAAAGTGAAAGAAACACGACTGAAAGGCAAACAGCGAGCGGCTCAGTAGAAAAGGTCAATTTACTCCTTCACCAAAAAAGCACAAATGACGTCACTGGACGTGTACCGGTACCGGGAACAAAACTATTTTTAGCCCGGATGGAACTTGTCTGCTTCGGACACGCGCGTCCGTCCACTTCTCGAGCAGTCGTGACGTAGGAGGCGCAGGCACGTCATGCAAAATCGTGACCGTGTGACGACGATTCGGTGGAACTATTGTAGTCAAAGATGGAGATGAGTCAAGATAGCTCAAACGTCACATGCATATGGGTCCTGCCCATAGCAAATTGATGTATTTATCCAGCAGGAATGACAAAATATATCTTACATGAATCTGTCTAATATTATGCCATTTGTTTAGAGTTCAAATCATTTGATACGTATTTAATGACAACAGCTAAAACATGAAAGAAAATCAGTGAAGTCAGTACTGCCTCAACATCACTGTGCTGCGCATGCGTTATATGAGACCGGCTAATTTTTTTTTTAATAAAAGTTTTTTCTTACCTGGTTAAATTTCGGTAACTCTCCCGAATAAAAAAATATTTTCCAGCAATTACGAGACTGTCGTCGTGACTCCAAGACAAACGCGACGCTGCCATTCTGCTTAAATGATAATAAGCAAATGCGGAAGTTAACACAAGGGAAGCCTCTCGCCTCGCTTCAATGACGAACGTGCGCTAGCTTGAAAAAAATCAAAACAAACACTTGTGAGTGGCTGGATGCTAATTCGTAGCTGAGTGCCTCAGAGAGAGAGAGAGAGAGAGAGACCTTCATCATGTCGAATATGGAGAGTATCCTTTTCCTATGTATATGCATAACGGTACATACAGTTAATGAGCAGTGGCTGGTCAAGTGTAATCTGGGTTTGTTAGCTAGTCCTGATATGCTATAGCTTGTAACTTCTGCCCAGTCATTCAATGGTGAAGCTAGCTAGCTCGTCTAACCAATTTGATTACTCTTACTACTCTCAATTTTCACTTGTCTGGGAAAAGCAATTTGTCTGGCTTACACTGAGTTGGGTTGAGTTAGCTTAATGTCTTTGGATGCTTCAGTGTATATTCAGGATGTATTTTTTGATTCCACTTACTGAAATAAACCATCCCTTGACTAGACATGCAGAACATTTGTTCAATCTCAAGTTTGCTGCCAAGGAGTTACAGCGAAACTCCAAGAAATGTGACAAAGAGGAGAAGGCAGAAAAGGCTAAAGTGAAGCAGGTTAGTTCAATAAATTGTGAATTTACCTGAGACCAGGATCCAGGGATCAGCTGGGGTATATGATGTGTGTGGATGTATTCCTCTTTCCTTTGTTTCTCAGGCTATCCAAAAGGGTAACATGGAGGCAGCTAAGATCCATGCAGAGAATGCCATCCGTCAGAAGCATCAGTCCATTAACTTCCTGAGGATGAGTGCACGTGTGGATGCTGTGGCTTCAAGAGTCCAGACTGCTGTCACTATGAACCAGGTCAGGACTGCAGGTCAATGGTTAGTAGAAGACTTGCCTTGCTTTCAGATGCGGACAACTAGTGAAAAACATACCTAATATAATAACTGCAGTCACACATCCATTTTTCAAGATAACCTCTTATTTGGAGTACTGCACGATAATTTCAGTTTTTAGAAAATGTGCAGAAATTTGTAGTGTCTGCTGTAGTGAAAAATCAACTCCACCACATTTCATAATTCCATCATGTCATATCACTTGCCTGGTCAGCACTGGACAACCCCGATTCCAAAAAGTTGGGACACTGTGTAATACATATATAAAACAGAATGTTATAATTTGCTATTCCTTTTTGACATATACTAAAAATAGAAAATAGAACAAAGTCAATATATTTAATGATCTCATCAACCTCATTGATTTTTGTAAATATCTACTTATTCTGAATTTGATGGCAGCAACATGTTTCAAACAAGTGGGGACAGGAGCAACAAAAGACTGTGAAAGTTGTGGACTGATCCAAAAACACCTGTTTGAATCATTCCACAAGTAAACAGGTTCATTGGTAACAGGTGATAGTATCATGGTTGGGTATGAAAGGGGCATCCTGGAAAGGCTCAGTCGTTCACAAGCAAGGATGGAGAGAGGTTCACCACTTTGTCAAACACATGACTGTATAAAGAATATTACTACATGGGCTCAGGAATGCTACATAAAACCATGGTCAGTAAACACAGTGAGTTTGTAAATGACTGCATTCTGGTTTTATTTACATTTTACACAGAAGAAGAGATGTACAGAAATGAGGGTCAGAGATGGGCATCGCAGGTCCCCAGCTCAAAATCTTAACCCCTAAGCCATAGGGGTGACCCAACACAGTACCCAGTAGCCATCTGCTTAGTAACCTCATCACCTCCCACCTCCTTGCTAGATATCTTTAAAATGACCCCCTGTATCCACTGGCAAAGATTTAGAAATCACATGGCTTTTACCTGATAGCAGTTATTCTGGTATAAATATACTGTACCACTGTGGTAGATATGCGTATGCACATTTACTATATATTTTACTGTGCATGTAGTTTTCAAGGTGTATGTTGTGAACAGTTTGAAAACATCTTATTTCTGAAGGTGAAAAGCTGCAGAGTGTAACGATTTTAGGGTAAAAAGTTCAAAGTAGTCTTTCCTTAAGATTCACTCAGTTGAAAGTCCTACATAAAGGAGACAGAGGGAGTCAGAGTGAGCAAAAAATGCTAGCAGACATGCAAACAAAAAGCCGCCAATTATGTAATGCCATTAGATGTGCTTCAGACTTTCAGCTTTTAGTTTCTCACTCTTATGAGAGTGACAGCCTCTTTAAATTGCCTTAATTCAGGTTCACTGTAGGAAAGGCATTATTACATAGAATAGAACTTAATAGTGTCTATAGAAATGGAGGCACAGTGGGAGATGATAAAGATACCTCTTAGAGCCTCTGTATGTTGTTGTAACACTGCTGTCTGTCATTAACACAATAGCATTAGTAATAAACCCATTTATACTAATTTAGTCAAATATTGGTAGGTTGGACTTGGCGAGATTAATCCTCAGTCAGTGTCAGCCTTGAAATATCAGGGATACCTTTAGGATGGGAGGTAGTCATGACAAAGTATCTGGTTAAAAAGGTAAATGTGACACCTAGTGGACGAATGAGGATACAGCACTTTAAGCTTTGCCATGTTAAGAACCATCTCCCTGTCTGGCTTCAAATGCCCTGATCCTATTTGAATCACAACAAATTACAACAGTAGAAAGTGAGAAGGCTACAGAGATTCAAACATTTTATTTTATGTTATTATTTTTCCAGGTATCTAAATCCATGTCTGGAGTCGTCAAGTCTATGGATGCTACACTGAAAAGCATGAACTTGGAAAAGGTGAAAAGCTGACATGCACATAGACAGACACATACACAAACTAAGGGAAAAAAATATGTTCATAAAATGTTCGGAATGTTGTTTGCGGCATCTGTCTTTCTTTACAGATCTCTGCATTAATGGACAAGTTTGAAAACCAATTTGAAACTCTTGATGTACAGACAGCTCAGATGGAAGACACAATGGGCAACACTACCACTCTGACAACACCTCAGGTAATAAGCACTGTCCTTTTATAACCAGGGGAAACTGTGCTCCAGCAGCTACTTATGAAGGCAGTATTAACCCCTAGCAATGATTCAAATGCTGAATCCTCTGAACGCATATTTTTGAAATGCTTGTTTGCTTGGTTGATCTGTAGAATGAAGTGGATATGCTGTTACATGAGATGGCTGATGAAGCAGGGTGAGTATGGCCCATATCTCCATAACAGTAGCAATGACAACACCAAAAACATCAATAAAGGCTAGATATAAATGCAGGGAATTAAAATGCATACATATTCTTGTTAAAATATACAGATTAACCTTTAAAAAATATAGTACTAAAAGCTTAATTGAAAATCTGTGAAGGAACCTCTTTCACTGTTTACAAGGCTTTCTTGTAATACAAAAAGTCCTTTAAGATTAATGCTAGAATCTTATAGGAGCTATGTTATAATGTCAGAACAACTTTTAACAGCTTTGATTCTCTTGATTTTCTTTCAAGGCTTAGCAGCCAAGTAGAAATTATAGTGAAACAGTTCCTGTCTTTTTTCCTTTTTTCTCTTTTTTTAGGTTGGATCTTAACCTGGAGCTCCCTCCAGGCCAGACTTCCTCACTGGTTTCATCTGTAGCATCAGCAGAGCAGGTAGCACATCCACTCTTATCATTATGTTGTTGCTATTTTTGGCGTTTCGCTTCCCAGAAACAGAATTCACACATTATCTTTACCGTCTATCTTTACTGTCTTTGGCAGTTTCATTGGCACACATTAACCAGTGTCACCCAAATGAAAATTGAAAGTGTTCCTCTACTGAAGCACAAACATCCTGTATGATTGAGAGGTGAATGAATATATGAATAATGAAAATATTAAAATATGCACTGAAACTTAAAACTGAAAACACTCCTTCAGCTCAATACATTTCCCCACTGTCGGTCTGAGCAGCATGTTCAAAACAATAATTGTTTCTCCAAAAATGGCTCAAAGACACAGCCTCTGGTGGAGCTTTGGAACGTCACGGAGAGTGACAGCATGACACAGAAACAGTATACTTAGCCTTTTTTCACCTAAACAATGACTGTTTGGAACATTGTGACCATACGGATCGACAGCGGAAAGATAGATTATGTGCCTGGAAGTGTTTGAGTCGTTCCTGAAGATATTTTGATACGTTTTCCATCATGACAACTCACCAGTGGAATCCAACATAATTCAAGCTGACCACAGCTGCTGTTTGTGAAGGACATAACTACAAACTTTATGCCTTCACCTCTCAAGCCTACAAGGGTTGAGTGATACGCTTTACTTTAAGCGCAATTTCTCAAGCCGCCCCACTGACAAATGTTTGTTTTTCGGACTTGATCCATCTAATCTAGAAGGGATTTCTATGTTTTGAAAGTTCATATCCACTAATACTATAATTAAAGAAAGATTGTTTGGGTTTTAGAACTGACTGACTTTGAGAGGAAAGTATATGTCTTAAAATATTGGACGGCTGATGTTTGTAAGACCACTACAATTTTATCTTTGGCTGGATCTTACTGTTTTACCTGTTTTTTGTTGTTATTAGGATGAGCTCTCCCAGAGGCTGTCCAGACTGCGAGGTCAGATATCATAATGATGCAGAAAATGAAGATCAGGAGGAGGGAAAGGAGCTGGAGAAGTAAGAAGAGATAGGGAAAGAAAAAGTGGAGAATAAAACACAAAAAGTTGCCATGTGCCTGCAAGCTCTGTGCCCTCCTCTGTGTTCCAGGTTTGTTCTTTTGTGAAAATAGGAGAGGAAAAAACTGGACATTTACATCCTGGTCCTAACTGCAATCCTTCCATATTAATGTTCATTGACACACTCATATATAACATATATCCTGATTATTTATTAGCTGGACATTAGGACACTACTGTGCTGGTATGTTTCTTTATTTTAAGGTGGCACACCTTGGACACACTCCTGAAAGGATTTTTTTGCGCTAATTTTGTGAAAATAAAAAAAACCAATTGTGTGTTGTTTAATAACTAATACCTCATTCCAATATATACTATGTATAAAATATAAAGAGCAATTTATTTATTTATTTGTATATGTATTTATTTATTAATTTACTGACTGACTGGGTATTGCTAAAAGCATGCTTGCATTGTTACTGTCATGCATGATTGAGGAAGTGGGGGCCTCTAGTATTGTTGCCTTGGCCGTTTCTGTTTTGGCTGTTTTGTGCTGAAACTCAAACTTATTTTACTTTTTATATTTTACCCAAAAAGAGGCCTCATCGTAAATGTTTGCTTTGAGTATGCTTTGAAGAAAGCTGGAATATTCTGGGTTTTCTGCATGTAGCAGTAACCACTCCAAGTGGGCCACTATGCACTTATATGCAAAGACATAGAGACACAGAGTCATTAAAAGAGTTTTTAACATGTTTCACTTGTCACATTTTTTTGTCAGTTTATTGCTGTGTTTTGGCCAAAGTATGCATACCTCTCTGTCCCTCCTTTTTCCATGTTACCCCTCCTCTTTCTCTCTTCCAACAGGGAACAGATGAGAGGTCAAAGGTGTCACCTGTAGAGGAAGCGGCCTTCTGCCGCTCGCATGCCAGTGCCTCATTACACACACACACACACACACACACACACACAGCAGCACTCACCATATCCCAGGGGGGAGGCGAGACTCAGCTGGGAGCCATTACAGGTGCTGTCCAAGCACACAAGTATCTATACATGAGCACACCCGCAGCCCTGCAGCTGATGGGAGTCTTCCAGAGTGACACTCAGCCACCTCTGACCCTTTTTGTGTCCTTCCTAATCATCATCAGCACACACTTAACTACATTCACAATCATCATCAGTGCCCCCAGACTGACACAAGTCTCTATTTTGCCTATTACGCACATACTTCTTCAAGTCCTCAGACGTTAGAGTTGTCCAAAAAACACTGACCCCAGTGATCCAACAGCTGTCAGTCATTTCTGCCAGGAGTTGGATCACCTCAAATTAAAATTCCATATCCCTCCGCTGTCAGAGCCGCAAAATCTATTTGGTAAGTTTTGTTTTAAATCTATTTTTAACCTTCAGTGGCCATCTCTTTAAGTATGATTAAAGCCGGGAGAGTCTTTCATGGCCTATTTTTCTCTCCGCTTTGTGCATCTCAACATATGTGCAGGGATGCTTCTTCCAGATGTGCTGGAGACAGCTCCTGTATGAGTGCTGTTCTTAGGGGGGAAACCCCGTGTTTGTATGTGTGTGTGTGTCAGGTGTTGATACGTAGTGGCTTTCTGCCCCACTCCCAGAGGAGAGGAGAGGTACTTGCTGACAGGCAGGGATCCGTTGGGCCGGTGGTCCTGTCCCCATGGCCGACCTGTCTGCTTCTGCACAGGAGGAGAGCTGATCAGAGCCACACACACGTTGGCTTGGAGAAAAAGCTCTAATTACAACAAGGGGAATTGGTTAGACTTAAATATGATTCACACACAGGATATGAAACAGTCCAGTTAGTCATGAGCAGGGATTTAGCAGGAAACAGATACATGTTGCTAAAGCCCAGATCTTTATCTCGAATTTTTTTTTTTTTTTACATAAAAACATTCTCTGGTTCCACCTTCTCACATGATATGATTTGCTGCTTTTATTTGTCATTTGCCGTTGTAAACTGAATGTCCTTTTGGACTTTTGGTCAAACAAATTAAGACAAGTTGGGAAGTTGAGAAGTTGTGTTGGACATTTCATAGACAAAATGGTTCTTCGATTAATCAAACAATTATTGATTTTTATTAAGTTAATCAGTAATGAAAATAGTCCTGAGTTGCAGCCATACTTGCATTAAATGGAGATGTTCTACTTTGAAAATTATCATTTTCACCATAATTAATACCAAAATACATGCTTCTTTCCAAAAAAAACCTCTTAAGAAATTTTTAGCAAATCACCGATGGCAAAACCTAGGATCAACAGATGTCCTTATATAAACCTAAAATTCACAAAAATCTTCATGCTCTATATTTATAGTATATAAGTTTAAACTGATGTCTTCTTTATGTCTTCCAAAAGAGGGATGATTCTTTTAAGAATTGTATATATAATGCATACGGTATTTCAAGAATTTGTGCATGTCGTTTTTCTTGTTTATGTTCTTTGCGGTATGCATTTTAAAGTTGTGGTCACAATTCAACCTCATCAGTTGTGAGTGAAGGCAGTAAAGAGACTCAACATCTACTGTATTTAAGGTTGAGTATAGATGGAAAGGTTTCATGCAATGAGGTAGAACAGGCTCTTTTTTCCTCTTTTCCTCTCCCTGTCTTCTTTCTTCTCCTTTGCCTCCCATCTGAAATATTCTATTACTGTGCGTGAAGGGTCAGGTCAAACACAGGAAGCTGAGCTGATTGGTTCTACTCGGATATCGATGGGCATGTGTGACCAATTGCTGCTGCCCAGGGCTTTCCCCAGTCTCCATCTGCGGTTGCTGCTGCTGATAAGTGTGTGTCTAATCGTTCCAGCCCAAGGCTCTCCCCAGTTTCCACTCACCTCTTGACCATTGCTTCCTGTCAGATGTGTTAACGCTGCTTTTAATCAGTTTTACTGTCTCCTGCGCCCACATACACACACGCGCCGATACAGCTGGCCCTATCCATCCCTGCTCTCCAGAGCACGCTCCATTAAGATTTCACCTCACCCCATCTCCCACCCTGATATCTCTTACAGTCAAACAACCCGTGAACATGGACATGTAGCCTTGTCTTTGACTCTTTACTGAGGCTGTCTGTATCTACACACATGAATGCAGTATGGAATATGTGCCACGCTTCATTATAACATTAGAGTCCATCACCTCACACTGGCAACTGTTGCCTCTGGCTAAATCAAACAGAGTTCTCATTTACACCATGTGTTTCAAACACTGTAAAAACACTTTGTGCTTAACCTGGTTTGGATCTCAGGTGGGCTGTGTTTAGCCAAGCCAGCAGCTCGGCTTGAAAGGTGTTGTCTCAACAACTATTGGATGGATTGTCTATTTGGTTCAGACATTCATGGTCCCCCCAGGATGAACTTTAATAACTTTGGTGACCTCTTAACATTTCATCCAGCACCATCATCAGGCCACAATTTTAATTTGTCCAACACTTTGGTTTATGATTAGATACCTGTAAAACTAATGACAATCCCGTCAGCACCAGCTGTTCTTTGTCCTTGGTGCTGATAAGAAAATGCTACCTTGCTAACACACTAAATAAAGATGCTGTGCTTTGTACAGCCTCGCAGAGCCACTAACATGGCTGTAGACTCTGGCTGTTTTATACATATATACATATATAAGAAGTAATGAAGTAAGTAATGAACAATGAAGTATTTAATATAAAATCTTTATCTCTAATATAAATCTTTTCTTGGAAAAAGTAAACAGTATGTTAAAATGCAACTATATTAGAAATAATCGGTTAAATCACTTGGGTTGTATTTACTCTCTTGGTGTAACCTACAAACTTTCACCCAGTTATTTTAGATTTAACTGACTGTAACTGCAACTGTAACGCTGTGTCTCACTTTGCTGGTTGTGTAAATTGACTCTGGATTAGGCAGAGAAGTTGAAGGGGTTAATGAGGTGTTACTCTGTAGTTGCTGACAAGATGATTGTCTCTGATAATGACAGAAACAGGAAGAGAGGAGATCTAATAATAGGATTTATACCTCTGGAATTACATTATTATTATACCAGTCAATGTGTGTGTGTGTGTGAGAGAGTGTGTGTGTGTGGTGCATATGGTAAAACACTCTGCAGGTCTGCTGTTAGTCACACTCCCGCGTCTCAAATTGAATTAGCGTTGACAGCGCACAGCGCCAGCCGCGTGTATGTGTGTGTGCACTGGGGGCACTAGCTGTTGGCAAGCTGTGTGTATGTGTGTGTGTGTGTGTGTGAAACAGAAAAGAAAGAGGGCCTTCCCTCCCTGAAATCAAT